>CAKXYN010000181.1:0-1200000 GCA_935064755.1 Tragelaphus eurycerus
ACACATATACCTCACCTTCTTGGGCCGGCCACAGGCCGCCGGGCACGTGGGCGTTTGCCACGTCTCGGCTACGGGCACCCAGGGCTGCGATGACCCTGGGGGATGCCTGCCTCTCTTCCCGTTAGGGGTGTTTGTTGTCTTTTGCCGATGGCCAGCCAGGATTGGGTTTGCTGGATCATCATGTAAGCTCTTCTTTTTCCAATTGTTGGACGGATCCTCGACTGATTGACTTCCCCGGAGGGGCAGTTGTTGTTCTGGAAGTGGAGTTGATCTACACCCTGGTGCCCGTGTCCGCTGTACAGCGTTGTGATTCAGTCCTGTGCGTGCAGGATTCTGTTTTCACATGGGTTTCCATTACAGGTGATGACAGGATATGGGATCTCATTCCCCGTGGTATCCCTTGAATCCTTGTTGTTCCTCTTCCTTTCTTCGTTGCCCTGGTACGGTATATCCATTGAGCCCGGATCCTCGTTCATCCCTCCGTCCCTGACTGTGCCCTTGGGAAGCCCGAAGCTGCTTTCCCGTGTCTGAGAGTCTGTCTCTGGTTGGCACACGGATTAATCTGTACACCACTTTAGATTCCGCCCATCTGTGACCTTGTCTGTTTGACTTCCCTCAGCAAGGGTACTCTTCTGCAGCTCCAGCCACTGTTGGTGCCAGTGACGCTATTTCACTCGTGTGGACAGCTCACTGACATCCCATTCTCTCCCTTTCTCTGGTATTGCATGGTGATGGGTGAGCCGTTGGGGATGGGCTCTTCGGTTTCCTCCACGTCTCAGCTATGGCAAACGGTGCTGCTATGACTGTGGGGTTTGCGTGTGTCTTTCCGAGTGAAGAGTTGCGGCTCTCACGGGGATGTACCCAGGGTTGGGATTGGGATAGCTCGCCTGTTTCCAGCTGACTTAGTTTCCTGTTGATTTCCTTTTCTTTGCAAAGCGTACTCCAATGTCGGAGTCACGGTTGTCGTGGACGTACAGTGGATTTCCAATATTGTGCTTGTTTCCGATGGACCACAAAGGGGTTCTGTTTCCCGTGTACAGATTTCGAACGTCATATATGTTTTCAGATTCTTTTCCACTTGAGGTTATTCCACGGTACTGACGCTTATCCCGTGTATTGAACTGGATACCCTTGGCGCTTCTCCCTTTAGACAGGGTCCTGCGTATCTGTGCGTCCCAGCTCCACACTCATCCCTCCAGCGCTGCCTTTCCACTTGCGTTACCCTAGGTGGTTTTCTGCATGAGTGGGTTTCTCCTCGGCAAATAGCTTCGTTTCGTATTCTTTTACACGTTCCCATGCCTTTATCGAACGCGGTCTGACATTCTTCACCAAGTGTAAGAGTCTCTAGGTCCATCATTGCTTGTGACAAATGGCAACACTTGACTTATTTCTTTATGACTGAGTGGTGGTTCCATGCTACATCTGTGCCGCGTCTTCTCGGGCCCGCCGTGTGTGGATGGGCGCTGGGGTTTGCTCCGTGTCTTGGCGATGGCAAACAGTGCTGCCGTGTCCATGGCGGCGCACGGACCCTCGGACCTCGCCGAGGTTTGCCCCCTGCGGGTGTGTACCCTGGAGCGGGTGTGCTCGGTCACATGGGAGCTGTCCTTGGTCCTCGTGAAATCTCAGCCACCGGCGCTCCCAAGCACCTCCCCCCAACCCACCCTGAGCCCCGAGCAATGTCACACCCGAGACTGGACATTCTCTCCTGATGAGTGGTGACTTTGGTCTCTGGGGCGGTACGGCGGGCCCACGCATCTCGGGCCGGGTCTGGCCGCCCGTCTGGCACTCCGTTTCTGTCGCTGGCTTGCCTGCGTCCTAGCCACCGCCCAGAGCCCCAGCCCACCGCTGAGGCTGAGCAGCCTGGGGCACCGTGCACCAGTGTGGCTCGCCGGCCCACCCGCCCCCCCAGCCCCCCGCCCAAATGGAGGGCTCCCCCACCATCTTCCTCACGCCACAGCCCCCCTCACTGTCACAGCCTGCCCTCTGTCTTTCCCGCCAGACGCCAGGCTCGGCCCCATCTCGCCGCCACCATCCAGCTGGAGCTCGGGCCATCCCACACACGTCCTGCCCTGGCCCTGCCTTCCCTGCCCTGGCCTTCAGCAGTGCGGGCCTCTCTCCGGCTCCGCAGACCCACCCTTACCCCACGCCCGCCCCTACCTCCCGCAAATCCGTCTCAGCCTCTCACCTGCGCCTGGCACGGCTTCGCCACCGAGCCCATGCTTCTGCAGAGGCCCTGCTCCAGTGGCCTGCCGATCTTCCGGGCAGGTCCCCGCGAGCCCCACCCGCCCATTCCCACCGGCCCTCCAGGCTGACGCCCTGCCCAAGCAACCCGGGGCCTGCCTGCCAGCCCCTCGGCTGGCCGCCGCCCCCTCTCCCCACGAGCTCTCTGCCCAGGTCCCTGATCCACGTGGGGCGCCCACCAGCCATGGCCCCAAGCACCTTCGTCCCAGACTCTCCCCCACGCGCGGTGACGCCCACGGCCCCGGCAGGGGCCTTGAGGAAACCTCCTTTGGCGACGGCAAGCACACGTCGGGCCCCGGGGGCTCCTTTCCCACAGGGGACTCGGCTTTGTGCCATCGCACCCGAGTGTGCCACCCTCGCCGCACTTTGGTGCCCTTCGTCGGCCGCCCACTTCCTCTCCGAAGGACACAGTCCTTGAACAGACGTGAAAGGAAACCCTCTGGGGACACACGAGCCCGAGACTGGCCCAAGGGGTGACTGTGGTGGGCGATTACCTTGGGGGAGAGTTCCTAGGGGAAGAGGATGACAGGTTGGGGAAAGGGATGGAGTGGATCCTGGATAGACAGTTTGGAGAGAATGCGAAACTCTTAGATATCGTAACGAGGGGAGGGGTGCGTGGAACAGGGCTCTGTGTGTGTGTGTGTGTGTGTGTGTGTGTGTGTGTGTGTGTGTGTGTGCGTGCGTGCGTCCGCATGCGCCCGAGTGCCCCCGTTTGGTTGCAAGTGGGGGACGGAGGCCTGGGTAAACCTTACCTCAGTCCGGTAGGATTGAGAGCTGTGGTCAAGCATGGGAAACACCATGATGGTCGGCTTGTCCTCCCTGGCAGGCATCGCTGTCTGGAGCGCATCTGCCGCCTCCCGGCTGGTGGGCTAGCTTTTCCCAGCCAGGCCGGCCCGCCCCGCCCGGATCTGCCAGCTCTCTCACTTCCACTGTGCGCTGCTTGGGATTCGCGGCACAGGTCCACATCCATCTTCTCCTCTTTGCCTCGGGGAGAGCCAAGAAGAACTAAAGAGCCTCTTGAGGAAAGCAAAAGAGGAGCTTGAAAACGTTGGCTTCAAACTCAACTTTCAGAAAACTACGATCGTGGCATCCCATCCCATCACTTCATGGCAAATAGACGGGGAAACAATGGAAAGCGGGAGAAACTTCATTTGGGGGGGCTCCCCCGAATCAGTGCTGACGCCGGCCACCGCCGTGACATGAAAAGACGTTCGCTCCTTGGGAGAAAAGCTATGAGCAACCTTGACAGCATGTCGAAAAGCAGCAACGAGTCTGTGACCAGAGTCCGTCTCGTGAAAGCTACGGTTTCTCCAGCAGTCACGTACAGATGTGAGAGCTGGAGGTGGAGTGTAAAGAAAGCCGAGCGCCGAAGAACTGATGCTTTTGGACTGCGGTGCTGGAGAAGGCTCTTGAGAGTGCCTTGCACTGCAGGGAGACCCAACCCGTCCATCCTAGAGGAAATCCGTCCTGAATATTCACTGGAAGGACTGATGCTGAAGCTGAAACTCCAATCCTCTGGCCACCTGACGCGAAGGACTGACTCACTGGAAAAGACCCTGATGGAAGGCAGGAGGAGACGGGGACGGGACGAGCCGACAGAAGATGAGAGGGTTGCTTGGCATCCCCGACTGGACGGACAGGAGTGTGAGCAAGCTGTGCGAGTTGGTGATGGACAGGGAAGCCGGGGGCTGCTGCAGTGCCCTGAGCGACTGAACTGATCCCGATGCCTCCCGGGCGCCGTGGTCCGCCTCCCAGAGCCCACTCAAGACCAGAACCCTCCTGGACACACCAGAGGCATACGGGAGTCACCGCCAGCCCGGGACCTGGCACGCAGTGGCCAAGCCGCCCAGAGAGGTGGCTGGCATGAGGGACATGGGGAGGCAGGCGTGTGGCGTGGCCACTGGCCCCCACTCCCAGAGGCAGATCCCCCTCGCTCACCTTCGGCTGTGGCCACCGGCCCTGCCCCTGCTGCCCCCCGCTGGCGACCACCACAGCCCACGTGCCTACCCCTGCCCCTACCCCCACTCGCCCTATCCGACCCCACCTCCTCCCCACCACCCACAGCAGGAGAACCAGCACAAGCCCAGGAGCATCACCAGGGCCAGCAGCCGCAGCCCCTCAGGAGGGAGGGAGGCGGGGGATGGGAGGCCTCAGGCGGGTCGCGGTGGAAGGGGCGCGAGGTGGCCACCGCGGCCAAAAGGTTTGCCCCGGGGGACGGCGGAGGTGGCGTGAATCCTGCTTGGGCTGGAGGTGCAGGGTCCCTGCGCAGTGCTGAGCTGCTAAGTCGCTTCGGTCCTGTCCGACTCTGTGCGACCCCATAGACGGCAGCCCACCAGGCTCCCCCGTCCCTGGGATTCTCCAGGCAAGAACACTGGACTCGGTTGCCATCGCCTTCTCCAATGCATGAAAGGGAAAAGTGCAAGTGAGGTCGCTCAGCACTCTCTCCGACTTTTAGCGACCCCGTGGTCAGCAGCCTACCAGTCTCCTGGGTCCATGGGATTTTCCAGGCAAGAGTACTGGAGTGGGTTGCCATTGCGTAGGCTAAAAGGGTGGGAGGGTCGCCGGCGAGGACATCGGCAGGTGGCCGGCGCAGAGGAAGAAGAAAGGCTTCCCTGACCGGGAATCGAACCCGGGCCGCGGCGGTGAGAGCGCCGAATCCTAACCACTAGACCACCAGGGAGCGTCGGGGCTCGGCCCTCACCTGCGCCCGCTGAACCCAGCGCCTCCGTGCCATCCGCCCGCGCCCGCCACCTTACTGCCCACACCCGGCCTTTGCAAGTCCAGCCGCCCGCCGGCCCTGTCAGTCCGCCTGCCCTGGCGTGCCGTCTTGCTTTCAGCACCCTCAAAACACTGCCCGCGCCGCCGGCTTCTCGCACCCCCGCCAAAAGCCGCGCGGGCCAGCGGGCTGGCTCCCCGCTCCCAGCTCTCTCTCCCCCGAAGGCCCCTGCCGGGAGGGCGGTGAAGCGCAGCAAAAGGTCGGCCCGCTGCGTTGGCCGGGAATCGAACCCGGGTCAACTGCTTGGAAGGCAGCTATGCTCACCACTATACCACCAACGCTACACAGCCCGGGCGGCCGCCGGACGCCGGCCCCGGACTCGCCCCAGCAGACACTCGCCGCCGCCGCCGCCGCCGCCGCCGCATCTCTGCCCGGACGCCGCGTCCGCCGGAGGCTCTGCGCTGCCGCCGGCGCCCCCAGCAGCCGCGCGGCACCCCATGCGCGCTAGCGCTACGCAGCTGCTGGGGTCCATCGGGCCGCCCGCCCTGGGCTGGCGCTCCCGCGGCCTTGCGGCCCTCCGGCCCTTCGCTCCCCGCCGCGGCCCGCGAACGCCTCCGCCCTCAGCCCCGGCCGGCAGCGCGGGGCACGCAGCTTCCAGCACCCAGCTGGCCAAAGCCCTTGTCCACCGGGCGCTGGGCGCGGCCACTTCCCACGACGACTTGGGGACACGGGACCCACCCGCCTGCACGCGTCGCGGCGCTGTGCCGAGCCGCACGGCGGGGGCGTCGCGAGCCTAGGAGCCCACTGAGGCAGCCACTGGGGGTGGGTGCGTGGGCGGCCGGGCGGGCCGCAAGATCCGGCTCTGGTCGGGCTAGGCCGTGGGGTCGCCAAGGAGGCCCTCGCTCCGCCGTGGCGACCGTGCGCCCCGCGACGACAAAGGGCTCAGGCTGGAGGGCGGCACGGGGAGAGGGGGTCGACGGTGGCTAGGCCGGGCACCGCGCCCTGGCGCCTCGCCCAAAGGCGGTGGGAGGAGACGAAGGGCCCTTGGGGGCCTGGCGGCAGACAGAGAGCGACCGCGGCCACCAAAAAGGGTGTGTTGCCTCCCCGTCGGGGAATCGAACCCCGGTCTCCCGCGTGACAGGCGGGGATACTCACCACTATACTAACGAGGACGGCGGCGACCATCCTGCCGCCCGGCCGCTCTGGGGCCGCCTGCCGACGCCTCCCCCTGCCCAGCACGGGCCCCCGGCCACCACGGGTCCCGACCCAACCGCGCCCCAAACCAACCGCCTCGCTCACAGTGGCAGCCCGCCACCCCGACAGGGCCCCAGACCCCCGGGGCACTGGACACTCCCCAGTGCCCGCCGCCTCTTGCCTCCCACGCGGGCATTCCGCCGGGAGAAGGGGGCCCGACAAGGCAAGCGAGGCTGCGAGGACACGGTGGGCGCGCGCCGGCCGGCGCCGGGCCAGGAGAGGCGCGGCTGGGGAAGGGCCGGCCCGCCCAGGGCCCGGCTAGGTCCGGGGCGCGAACGGCGGCGGAGCCAGGCGCCTCGGCCGGTCGCCGCGCGCCGGCTCCGTCCACACCCACGCCGGACGGTCGCCTGCCTGCCTGCCTGCCTGCCTGCCTGCCTGCCTGCCTGCCTGCCTGCCTGCCTGGCGCGGCGCAGCGCGCGGCCCGCCAAGGGCGCCGGGGCTCGCGCCGCGTCGCGTCCCAGCCAGGCGAGCGGCCACGCGCCCAGCCAGGCCCGCCGTCAGGATGGCCGAGCGGTCTAAGGCGCTGCGTTCAGGTCGCAGTCTCCCCTGGAGGCGTGGGTTCGAATCCCACTCCTGACAAGCCAGCCTTTTGGCCCGCCGGACAAACGCACCCGTTCTCCCCGCGCCACTGCCTCTCTCCACCACACGCCCTCCCCCAGCCACCTGCACCCCACCCCAGGAACCGTCAGTCCTCCTCAGCGCATCTTTCCTCCCCAGCTAGCTGCAGCTGCAGCTGCAGCTGCTGGTTTTCCTGCCTCCCCGCCTCCCCCTCGCCCACCCTCCCACTTCCACCGCCACGGCCCCGCCCCGCCCCCGTCCGCGCCGAAGCACACGCAGCCCCGCGGCGGCTGGCAAGCCCTCCTGGCTTCGCCGGTGCTCCGACTTGTGCCGGGCAACGGCCAACTCGCTCTCGCAGCCTTGCTTCCACGTCCACCCTCCCTCCGGCCGTCACCCGGTCCTCCGCATCCGCCCCGCCGGCCCGCCTGCGTTGCCCAGCCACACCGAGGCGGCCGAGCCCCCGCCTTGCCCGCCAGGGGCGTGCTGCGTGCCCTCGACGCCTCTGCGCCTGACGGCCTTGGCCGGGCCACACCTGCCTGCCGCCCGCCAGGGACACGTGCCTCCCAGCCTTTCTGCTGGCCAGCCAACACCGGTCTTCCTTGCACGAGTCCGTCCCGGGAAGGGTGCTCCGCTGGGGACGGAGCGGAAGCCCTGCGTGCCCGTGCAGCCCACCCACAGGCGCCCGGCCGGCGCCTCCGACCTCGGCGCCACCGCGCCCGTTCCCGGGGGAAGCCGCTGCCCCGGCCCGGGCCAAGCCCGCCTGAGCGTGCTCCCTGCCTCAGCCGGCAGTCCCCGAGCCGGGAGCCGCTGTGCCAAAGGGCCCCTCCTCCTCACCAACACCACCACCACCCCGACAGAGCCGGACTTGGGGAGCGCGGTCCGCCAGAGCGCACGAGCCAGGCTCACACGTCTTTGGGTCGGGAGCCGGCGGTCGCTGAGAGGAACGTCGGCGCGCGGCCGCAGCGCCCGCGCCTGCACCTGACAGGGATCCAGGCGCCGGGCAGACAGCGTCGGCTCCCGGCCCCCTCGGGCGACACCGACAGGGTCGCGGCGGCCGTGGTCGACGCAGAAGGCACGGGACGGGCCCAGTGGGCCCCCGTCCCGCCGACCCGGGGTCGCTCCGAGAGCGCCGCGCCCTGAGGTCCTGCACGTGCCCGGATCCTGGCTTTCAGGTCGCCCGTCCGTCGTCTCCTGCTCCGACGGAGCAGATGAATGGCGACGGGCAAGCAGCGAGCGGTGACGGGCGGGTGGCGGCCAGCGCCTCTGGGGCAGCGTCGGGCGGCGCTGGCCACCGGTGCATGGGTGGTTCAGTGGTAGAATTCTCGCCTGCCACGCGGGAGGCCCGGGTTCGATTCCCGGCCCATGCAGCCACAGCGTCCCCTTTTGGTCCCCAGTGCAGCCCCACAGCCCAGCTCGGTCTGCCCGCTGAAAGGCGCCTCAGGCAGCGCTCCTGCAACCGCTGCCTGCTACCTGCCACCCGCTGCCTCTCCCACGCAGACGCCCACGACCCCTCCCCAAACGACCCATTCAAGGCCCTGCTGCCACGCCGCGGTGGCCCCACACCCTGCGGGCCCAGCCGCCCCTGCGTCCAGGCACCTCCCTTGTGTTTGCTCGTTTCCTCACGCGGACCCAGCCGGGGGCTCAGGGATTCATTGCACTGGAAAGAATACCCCAGGGCTGGCAGCCGCCCGCACCACCTCTTCACCTTTCACGACGCCCGGCTCCAAGTTCCCTGGCTCACTCGCCCCACACTGCGAGAATCAGTCCCACTACGTTTGCACAGCCAGGACCAAGGAAGTTGCCCCATCTGGCAAGCATACGTCCCTTTTGCCCGGAGGGTCCCTGCACCACCGTCTTGCAGGAGTTGCAAAGAAGTCCCCCAGCTCCCGTCCCTCCCTCGGCAGAAATAGGTTTCCAAGAGCAACGGTGTGTGAGGCCGCTGCTCCAACACCACCTCAAACACCACCCCTTGGCCCTGAAACCCTCTTGCCGGGCTCACCTCAGCATCAGCCCTGCCCCAAGAGCACCACCGCCTCAGCCTGCACCCTCACCATCCCCCTACTCCCCCAAACGCACCCCTCCCACTCCCGCTCCCTGCCTCCCCCGTCTCCACACCCCGCCGCACCCCATGCTTCGTTCCTCCCTGAGGCATTCCAAATCCTTCTCTTGTCAAGGAACCCGCCTTTGCCTTTGTCCCACTGGCCTGCCTCCCCTCACCCACCACCCCAAGCCAGGGCCTCCTCCTTTTTCTGCTTCTTCCAACACAAGGAGAACTGATTGCCATTCCTGGCTTACTCTAGGGGCTCTGCAAAGTGATTCGGTCCCCTGTTCTTTGCCAGGTGATTTTCCAGTGTAGGTTAAGGCGAGACACGCATACACTTCCCATGCTACAGAGGAAAGCTTTGTTGCTTATCTACTCTAAATATAGTATTTCCGATCTCTTGATCCGACTCCAAGTTCGTCCTTCCCCTGCCTTTCCCCTTGGTAGCACTACGTGGGTTTTCTTCGTCTCCAGGTGGGTTTCCCCTCTGCACATAGATTCATTTGTATTCGTTGTTAGAGTGCACAGAGCTTTGTCCCTCTCAGCCAACTCACTTCACTCAGTGGACCCTTCTGTGGGTACCTCTGGCGTTGTGGCCCATGGCGATGGCTGCTCCTTCTTGATGGCCGCGTCGTAGTCCACGGGACACATATACCTCACCTTCTTGGGCCGGCCACAGGCCGCCGGGCACGTGGGCGTTTGCCACGTCTCGGCTACGGGCACCCAGGGCTGCGATGACCCTGGGGGATGCCTGCCTCTCTTCCCGTTAGGGGTGTTTGTTGTCTTTTGCCGATGGCCAGCCAGGATTGGGTTTGCTGGATCATCATGTAAGCTCTTCTTTTTCCAATTGTTGGACGGATCCTCGACTGATTGACTTCCCCGGAGGGGCAGTTGTTGTTCTGGAAGTGGAGTTGATCTACACCCTGGTGCCCGTGTCCGCTGTACAGCGTTGTGATTCAGTCCTGTGCGTGCAGGATTCTGTTTTCACATGGGTTTCCATTACAGGTGATGACAGGATATGGGATCTCATTCCCCGTGGTATCCCTTGAATCCTTGTTGTTCCTCTTCCTTTCTTCGTTGCCCTGGTACGGTATATCCATTGAGCCCGGATCCTCGTTCATCCCTCCGTCCCTGACTGTGCCCTTGGGAAGCCCGAAGCTGCTTTCCCGTGTCTGAGAGTCTGTCTCTGGTTGGCACACGGATTAATCTGTACACCACTTTAGATTCCGCCCATCTGTGACCTTGTCTGTTTGACTTCCCTCAGCAAGGGTACTCTTCTGCAGCTCCAGCCACTGTTGGTGCCAGTGACGCTATTTCACTCGTGTGGACAGCTCACTGACATCCCATTCTCTCCCTTTCTCTGGTATTGCATGGTGATGGGTGAGCCGTTGGGGATGGGCTCTTCGGTTTCCTCCACGTCTCAGCTATGGCAAACGGTGCTGCTATGACTGTGGGGTTTGCGTGTGTCTTTCCGAGTGAAGAGTTGCGGCTCTCACGGGGATGTACCCAGGGTTGGGATTGGGATAGCTCGCCTGTTTCCAGCTGACTTAGTTTCCTGTTGATTTCCTTTTCTTTGCAAAGCGTACTCCAATGTCGGAGTCACGGTTGTCGTGGACGTACAGTGGATTTCCAATATTGTGCTTGTTTCCGATGGACCACAAAGGGGTTCTGTTTCCCGTGTACAGATTTCGAACGTCATATATGTTTTCAGATTCTTTTCCACTTGAGGTTATTCCACGGTACTGACGCTTATCCCGTGTATTGAACTGGATACCCTTGGCGCTTCTCCCTTTAGACAGGGTCCTGCGTATCTGTGCGTCCCAGCTCCACACTCATCCCTCCAGCGCTGCCTTTCCACTTGCGTTACCCTAGGTGGTTTTCTGCATGAGTGGGTTTCTCCTCGGCAAATAGCTTCGTTTCGTATTCTTTTACACGTTCCCATGCCTTTATCGAACGCGGTCTGACATTCTTCACCAAGTGTAAGAGTCTCTAGGTCCATCATTGCTTGTGACAAATGGCAACACTTGACTTATTTCTTTATGACTGAGTGGTGGTTCCATGCTACATCTGTGCCGCGTCTTCTCGGGCCCGCCGTGTGTGGATGGGCGCTGGGGTTTGCTCCGTGTCTTGGCGATGGCAAACAGTGCTGCCGTGTCCATGGCGGCGCACGGACCCTCGGACCTCGCCGAGGTTTGCCCCCTGCGGGTGTGTACCCTGGAGCGGGTGTGCTCGGTCACATGGGAGCTGTCCTTGGTCCTCGTGAAATCTCAGCCACCGGCGCTCCCAAGCACCTCCCCCCAACCCACCCTGAGCCCCGAGCAATGTCACACCCGAGACTGGACATTCTCTCCTGATGAGTGGTGACTTTGGTCTCTGGGGCGGTACGGCGGGCCCACGCATCTCGGGCCGGGTCTGGCCGCCCGTCTGGCACTCCGTTTCTGTCGCTGGCTTGCCTGCGTCCTAGCCACCGCCCAGAGCCCCAGCCCACCGCTGAGGCTGAGCAGCCTGGGGCACCGTGCACCAGTGTGGCTCGCCGGCCCACCCGCCCCCCCAGCCCCCCGCCCAAATGGAGGGCTCCCCCACCATCTTCCTCACGCCACAGCCCCCCTCACTGTCACAGCCTGCCCTCTGTCTTTCCCGCCAGACGCCAGGCTCGGCCCCATCTCGCCGCCACCATCCAGCTGGAGCTCGGGCCATCCCACACACGTCCTGCCCTGGCCCTGCCTTCCCTGCCCTGGCCTTCAGCAGTGCGGGCCTCTCTCCGGCTCCGCAGACCCACCCTTACCCCACGCCCGCCCCTACCTCCCGCAAATCCGTCTCAGCCTCTCACCTGCGCCTGGCACGGCTTCGCCACCGAGCCCATGCTTCTGCAGAGGCCCTGCTCCAGTGGCCTGCCGATCTTCCGGGCAGGTCCCCGCGAGCCCCACCCGCCCATTCCCACCGGCCCTCCAGGCTGACGCCCTGCCCAAGCAACCCGGGGCCTGCCTGCCAGCCCCTCGGCTGGCCGCCGCCCCCTCTCCCCACGAGCTCTCTGCCCAGGTCCCTGATCCACGTGGGGCGCCCACCAGCCATGGCCCCAAGCACCTTCGTCCCAGACTCTCCCCCACGCGCGGTGACGCCCACGGCCCCGGCAGGGGCCTTGAGGAAACCTCCTTTGGCGACGGCAAGCACACGTCGGGCCCCGGGGGCTCCTTTCCCACAGGGGACTCGGCTTTGTGCCATCGCACCCGAGTGTGCCACCCTCGCCGCACTTTGGTGCCCTTCGTCGGCCGCCCACTTCCTCTCCGAAGGACACAGTCCTTGAACAGACGTGAAAGGAAACCCTCTGGGGACACACGAGCCCGAGACTGGCCCAAGGGGTGACTGTGGTGGGCGATTACCTTGGGGGAGAGTTCCTAGGGGAAGAGGATGACAGGTTGGGGAAAGGGATGGAGTGGATCCTGGATAGACAGTTTGGAGAGAATGCGAAACTCTTAGATATCGTAACGAGGGGAGGGGTGCGTGGAACAGGGCTTGTGTGTGTGTGTGTGTGTGTGTGTGTGTGTGTGTGTGTGTGTGTGCGTGCGTGCGTCCGCATGCGCCCGAGTGCCCCCGTTTGGTTGCAAGTGGGGGACGGAGGCCTGGGTAAACCTTACCTCAGTCCGGTAGGATTGAGAGCTGTGGTCAAGCATGGGAAACACCATGATGGTCGGCTTGTCCTCCCTGGCAGGCATCGCTGTCTGGAGCGCATCTGCCGCCTCCCGGCTGGTGGGCTAGCTTTTCCCAGCCAGGCCGGCCCGCCCCGCCCGGATCTGCCAGCTCTCTCACTTCCACTGTGCGCTGCTTGGGATTCGCGGCACAGGTCCACATCCATCTTCTCCTCTTTGCCTCGGGGAGAGCCAAGAAGAACTAAAGAGCCTCTTGAGGAAAGCAAAAGAGGAGCTTGAAAACGTTGGCTTCAAACTCAACTTTCAGAAAACTACGATCGTGGCATCCCATCCCATCACTTCATGGCAAATAGACGGGGAAACAATGGAAAGCGGGAGAAACTTCATTTGGGGGGGCTCCCCCGAATCAGTGCTGACGCCGGCCACCGCCGTGACATGAAAAGACGTTCGCTCCTTGGGAGAAAAGCTATGAGCAACCTTGACAGCATGTCGAAAAGCAGCAACGAGTCTGTGACCAGAGTCCGTCTCGTGAAAGCTACGGTTTCTCCAGCAGTCACGTACAGATGTGAGAGCTGGAGGTGGAGTGTAAAGAAAGCCGAGCGCCGAAGAACTGATGCTTTTGGACTGCGGTGCTGGAGAAGGCTCTTGAGAGTGCCTTGCACTGCAGGGAGACCCAACCCGTCCATCCTAGAGGAAATCCGTCCTGAATATTCACTGGAAGGACTGATGCTGAAGCTGAAACTCCAATCCTCTGGCCACCTGACGCGAAGGACTGACTCACTGGAAAAGACCCTGATGGAAGGCAGGAGGAGACGGGGACGGGACGAGCCGACAGAAGATGAGAGGGTTGCTTGGCATCCCCGACTGGACGGACAGGAGTGTGAGCAAGCTGTGCGAGTTGGTGATGGACAGGGAAGCCGGGGGCTGCTGCAGTGCCCTGAGCGACTGAACTGATCCCGATGCCTCCCGGGCGCCGTGGTCCGCCTCCCAGAGCCCACTCAAGACCAGAACCCTCCTGGACACACCAGAGGCATACGGGAGTCACCGCCAGCCCGGGACCTGGCACGCAGTGGCCAAGCCGCCCAGAGAGGTGGCTGGCATGAGGGACATGGGGAGGCAGGCGTGTGGCGTGGCCACTGGCCCCCACTCCCAGAGGCAGATCCCCCTCGCTCACCTTCGGCTGTGGCCACCGGCCCTGCCCCTGCTGCCCCCCGCTGGCGACCACCACAGCCCACGTGCCTACCCCTGCCCCTACCCCCACTCGCCCTATCCGACCCCACCTCCTCCCCACCACCCACAGCAGGAGAACCAGCACAAGCCCAGGAGCATCACCAGGGCCAGCAGCCGCAGCCCCTCAGGAGGGAGGGAGGCGGGGGATGGGAGGCCTCAGGCGGGTCGCGGTGGAAGGGGCGCGAGGTGGCCACCGCGGCCAAAAGGTTTGCCCCGGGGGACGGCGGAGGTGGCGTGAATCCTGCTTGGGCTGGAGGTGCAGGGTCCCTGCGCAGTGCTGAGCTGCTAAGTCGCTTCGGTCCTGTCCGACTCTGTGCGACCCCATAGACGGCAGCCCACCAGGCTCCCCCGTCCCTGGGATTCTCCAGGCAAGAACACTGGACTCGGTTGCCATCGCCTTCTCCAATGCATGAAAGGGAAAAGTGCAAGTGAGGTCGCTCAGCACTCTCTCCGACTTTTAGCGACCCCGTGGTCAGCAGCCTACCAGTCTCCTGGGTCCATGGGATTTTCCAGGCAAGAGTACTGGAGTGGGTTGCCATTGCGTAGGCTAAAAGGGTGGGAGGGTCGCCGGCGAGGACATCGGCAGGTGGCCGGCGCAGAGGAAGAAGAAAGGCTTCCCTGACCGGGAATCGAACCCGGGCCGCGGCGGTGAGAGCGCCGAATCCTAACCACTAGACCACCAGGGAGCGTCGGGGCTCGGCCCTCACCTGCGCCCGCTGAACCCAGCGCCTCCGTGCCATCCGCCCGCGCCCGCCACCTTACTGCCCACACCCGGCCTTTGCAAGTCCAGCCGCCCGCCGGCCCTGTCAGTCCGCCTGCCCTGGCGTGCCGTCTTGCTTTCAGCACCCTCAAAACACTGCCCGCGCCGCCGGCTTCTCGCACCCCCGCCAAAAGCCGCGCGGGCCAGCGGGCTGGCTCCCCGCTCCCAGCTCTCTCTCCCCCGAAGGCCCCTGCCGGGAGGGCGGTGAAGCGCAGCAAAAGGTCGGCCCGCTGCGTTGGCCGGGAATCGAACCCGGGTCAACTGCTTGGAAGGCAGCTATGCTCACCACTATACCACCAACGCTACACAGCCCGGGCGGCCGCCGGACGCCGGCCCCGGACTCGCCCCAGCAGACACTCGCCGCCGCCGCCGCCGCCGCCGCCGCATCTCTGCCCGGACGCCGCGTCCGCCGGAGGCTCTGCGCTGCCGCCGGCGCCCCCAGCAGCCGCGCGGCACCCCATGCGCGCTAGCGCTACGCAGCTGCTGGGGTCCATCGGGCCGCCCGCCCTGGGCTGGCGCTCCCGCGGCCTTGCGGCCCTCCGGCCCTTCGCTCCCCGCCGCGGCCCGCGAACGCCTCCGCCCTCAGCCCCGGCCGGCAGCGCGGGGCACGCAGCTTCCAGCACCCAGCTGGCCAAAGCCCTTGTCCACCGGGCGCTGGGCGCGGCCACTTCCCACGACGACTTGGGGACACGGGACCCACCCGCCTGCACGCGTCGCGGCGCTGTGCCGAGCCGCACGGCGGGGGCGTCGCGAGCCTAGGAGCCCACTGAGGCAGCCACTGGGGGTGGGTGCGTGGGCGGCCGGGCGGGCCGCAAGATCCGGCTCTGGTCGGGCTAGGCCGTGGGGTCGCCAAGGAGGCCCTCGCTCCGCCGTGGCGACCGTGCGCCCCGCGACGACAAAGGGCTCAGGCTGGAGGGCGGCACGGGGAGAGGGGGTCGACGGTGGCTAGGCCGGGCACCGCGCCCTGGCGCCTCGCCCAAAGGCGGTGGGAGGAGACGAAGGGCCCTTGGGGGCCTGGCGGCAGACAGAGAGCGACCGCGGCCACCAAAAAGGGTGTGTTGCCTCCCCGTCGGGGAATCGAACCCCGGTCTCCCGCGTGACAGGCGGGGATACTCACCACTATACTAACGAGGACGGCGGCGACCATCCTGCCGCCCGGCCGCTCTGGGGCCGCCTGCCGACGCCTCCCCCTGCCCAGCACGGGCCCCCGGCCACCACGGGTCCCGACCCAACCGCGCCCCAAACCAACCGCCTCGCTCACAGTGGCAGCCCGCCACCCCGACAGGGCCCCAGACCCCCGGGGCACTGGACACTCCCCAGTGCCCGCCGCCTCTTGCCTCCCACGCGGGCATTCCGCCGGGAGAAGGGGGCCCGACAAGGCAAGCGAGGCTGCGAGGACACGGTGGGCGCGCGCCGGCCGGCGCCGGGCCAGGAGAGGCGCGGCTGGGGAAGGGCCGGCCCGCCCAGGGCCCGGCTAGGTCCGGGGCGCGAACGGCGGCGGAGCCAGGCGCCTCGGCCGGTCGCCGCGCGCCGGCTCCGTCCACACCCACGCCGGACGGTCGCCTGCCTGCCTGCCTGCCTGCCTGCCTGCCTGCCTGCCTGCTTGCCTGCCTGCCTGCCTGGCGCGGCGCAGCGCGCGGCCCGCCAAGGGCGCCGGGGCTCGCGCCGCGTCGCGTCCCAGCCAGGCGAGCGGCCACGCGCCCAGCCAGGCCCGCCGTCAGGATGGCCGAGCGGTCTAAGGCGCTGCGTTCAGGTCGCAGTCTCCCCTGGAGGCGTGGGTTCGAATCCCACTCCTGACAAGCCAGCCTTTTGGCCCGCCGGACAAACGCACCCGTTCTCCCCGCGCCACTGCCTCTCTCCACCACACGCCCTCCCCCAGCCACCTGCACCCCACCCCAGGAACCGTCAGTCCTCCTCAGCGCATCTTTCCTCCCCAGCTAGCTGCAGCTGCAGCTGCAGCTGCTGGTTTTCCTGCCTCCCCGCCTCCCCCTCGCCCACCCTCCCACTTCCACCGCCACGGCCCCGCCCCGCCCCCGTCCGCGCCGAAGCACACGCAGCCCCGCGGCGGCTGGCAAGCCCTCCTGGCTTCGCCGGTGCTCCGACTTGTGCCGGGCAACGGCCAACTCGCTCTCGCAGCCTTGCTTCCACGTCCACCCTCCCTCCGGCCGTCACCCGGTCCTCCGCATCCGCCCCGCCGGCCCGCCTGCGTTGCCCAGCCACACCGAGGCGGCCGAGCCCCCGCCTTGCCCGCCAGGGGCGTGCTGCGTGCCCTCGACGCCTCTGCGCCTGACGGCCTTGGCCGGGCCACACCTGCCTGCCGCCCGCCAGGGACACGTGCCTCCCAGCCTTTCTGCTGGCCAGCCAACACCGGTCTTCCTTGCACGAGTCCGTCCCGGGAAGGGTGCTCCGCTGGGGACGGAGCGGAAGCCCTGCGTGCCCGTGCAGCCCACCCACAGGCGCCCGGCCGGCGCCTCCGACCTCGGCGCCACCGCGCCCGTTCCCGGGGGAAGCCGCTGCCCCGGCCCGGGCCAAGCCCGCCTGAGCGTGCTCCCTGCCTCAGCCGGCAGTCCCCGAGCCGGGAGCCGCTGTGCCAAAGGGCCCCTCCTCCTCACCAACACCACCACCACCCCGACAGAGCCGGACTTGGGGAGCGCGGTCCGCCAGAGCGCACGAGCCAGGCTCACACGTCTTTGGGTCGGGAGCCGGCGGTCGCTGAGAGGAACGTCGGCGCGCGGCCGCAGCGCCCGCGCCTGCACCTGACAGGGATCCAGGCGCCGGGCAGACAGCGTCGGCTCCCGGCCCCCTCGGGCGACACCGACAGGGTCGCGGCGGCCGTGGTCGACGCAGAAGGCACGGGACGGGCCCAGTGGGCCCCCGTCCCGCCGACCCGGGGTCGCTCCGAGAGCGCCGCGCCCTGAGGTCCTGCACGTGCCCGGATCCTGGCTTTCAGGTCGCCCGTCCGTCGTCTCCTGCTCCGACGGAGCAGATGAATGGCGACGGGCAAGCAGCGAGCGGTGACGGGCGGGTGGCGGCCAGCGCCTCTGGGGCAGCGTCGGGCGGCGCTGGCCACCGGTGCATGGGTGGTTCAGTGGTAGAATTCTCGCCTGCCACGCGGGAGGCCCGGGTTCGATTCCCGGCCCATGCAGCCACAGCGTCCCCTTTTGGTCCCCAGTGCAGCCCCACAGCCCAGCTCGGTCTGCCCGCTGAAAGGCGCCTCAGGCAGCGCTCCTGCAACCGCTGCCTGCTACCTGCCACCCGCTGCCTCTCCCACGCAGACGCCCACGACCCCTCCCCAAACGACCCATTCAAGGCCCTGCTGCCACGCCGCGGTGGCCCCACACCCTGCGGGCCCAGCCGCCCCTGCGTCCAGGCACCTCCCTTGTGTTTGCTCGTTTCCTCACGCGGACCCAGCCGGGGGCTCAGGGATTCATTGCACTGGAAAGAATACCCCAGGGCTGGCAGCCGCCCGCACCACCTCTTCACCTTTCACGACGCCCGGCTCCAAGTTCCCTGGCTCACTCGCCCCACACTGCGAGAATCAGTCCCACTACGTTTGCACAGCCAGGACCAAGGAAGTTGCCCCATCTGGCAAGCATACGTCCCTTTTGCCCGGAGGGTCCCTGCACCACCGTCTTGCAGGAGTTGCAAAGAAGTCCCCCAGCTCCCGTCCCTCCCTCGGCAGAAATAGGTTTCCAAGAGCAACGGTGTGTGAGGCCGCTGCTCAAACACCACCTCAAACACCACCCCTTGGCCCTGAAACCCTCTTGCCGGGCTCACCTCAGCATCAGCCCTGCCCCAAGAGCACCACCGCCTCAGCCTGCACCCTCACCATCCCCCTACTCCCCCAAACGCACCCCTCCCACTCCCGCTCCCTGCCTCCCCCGTCTCCACACCCCGCCGCACCCCATGCTTCGTTCCTCCCTGAGGCATTCCAAATCCTTCTCTTGTCAAGGAACCCGCCTTTGCCTTTGTCCCACTGGCCTGCCTCCCCTCACCCACCACCCCAAGCCAGGGCCTCCTCCTTTTTCTGCTTCTTCCAACACAAGGAGAACTGATTGCCATTCCTGGCTTACTCTAGGGGCTCTGCAAAGTGATTCGGTCCCCTGTTCTTTGCCAGGTGATTTTCCAGTGTAGGTTAAGGCGAGACACGCATACACTTCCCATGCTACAGAGGAAAGCTTTGTTGCTTATCTACTCTAAATATAGTATTTCCGATCTCTTGATCCGACTCCAAGTTCGTCCTTCCCCTGCCTTTCCCCTTGGTAGCACTACGTGGGTTTTCTTCGTCTCCAGGTGGGTTTCCCCTCTGCACATAGATTCATTTGTATTCGTTGTTAGAGTGCACAGAGCTTTGTCCCTCTCAGCCAACTCACTTCACTCAGTGGACCCTTCTGTGGGTACCTCTGGCGTTGTGGCCCATGGCGATGGCTGCTCCTTCTTGATGGCCGCGTCGTAGTCCACGGGACACATATACCTCACCTTCTTGGGCCGGCCACAGGCCGCCGGGCACGTGGGCGTTTGCCACGTCTCGGCTACGGGCACCCAGGGCTGCGATGACCCTGGGGGATGCCTGCCTCTCTTCCCGTTAGGGGTGTTTGTTGTCTTTTGCCGATGGCCAGCCAGGATTGGGTTTGCTGGATCATCATGTAAGCTCTTCTTTTTCCAATTGTTGGACGGATCCTCGACTGATTGACTTCCCCGGAGGGGCAGTTGTTGTTCTGGAAGTGGAGTTGATCTACACCCTGGTGCCCGTGTCCGCTGTACAGCGTTGTGATTCAGTCCTGTGCGTGCAGGATTCTGTTTTCACATGGGTTTCCATTACAGGTGATGACAGGATATGGGATCTCATTCCCCGTGGTATCCCTTGAATCCTTGTTGTTCCTCTTCCTTTCTTCGTTGCCCTGGTACGGTATATCCATTGAGCCCGGATCCTCGTTCATCCCTCCATCCCTGACTGTGCCCTTGGGAAGCCCGAAGCTGCTTTCCCGTGTCTGAGAGTCTGTCTCTGGTTGGCACACGGATTAATCTGTACACCACTTTAGATTCCGCCCATCTGTGACCTTGTCTGTTTGACTTCCCTCAGCAAGGGTACTCTTCTGCAGCTCCAGCCACTGTTGGTGCCAGTGACGCTATTTCACTCGTGTGGACAGCTCACTGACATCCCATTCTCTCCCTTTCTCTGGTATTGCATGGTGATGGGTGAGCCGTTGGGGATGGGCTCTTCGGTTTCCTCCACGTCTCAGCTATGGCAAACGGTGCTGCTATGACTGTGGGGTTTGCGTGTGTCTTTCCGAGTGAAGAGTTGCGGCTTTCACGGGGATGTACCCAGGGTTGGGATTGGGATAGCTCGCCTGTTTCCAGCTGACTTAGTTTCCTGTTGATTTCCTTTTCTTTGCAAAGCGTACTCCAATGTCGGAGTCACGGTTGTCGTGGACGTACAGTGGATTTCCAATATTGTGCTTGTTTCCGATGGACCACAAAGGGGTTCTGTTTCCCGTGTACAGATTTCGAACGTCATATATGTTTTCAGATTCTTTTCCACTTGAGGTTATTCCACGGTACTGACGCTTATCCCGTGTATTGAACTGGATACCCTTGGCGCTTCTCCCTTTAGACAGGGTCCTGCGTATCTGTGCGTCCCAGCTCCACACTCATCCCTCCAGCGCTGCCTTTCCACTTGCGTTACCCTAGGTGGTTTTCTGCATGAGTGGGTTTCTCCTCGGCAAATAGCTTCGTTTCGTATTCTTTTACACGTTCCCATGCCTTTATCGAACGCGGTCTGACATTCTTCACCAAGTGTAAGAGTCTCTAGGTCCATCATTGCTTGTGACAAATGGCAACACTTGACTTATTTCTTTATGACTGAGTGGTGGTTCCATGCTACATCTGTGCCGCGTCTTCTCGGGCCCGCCGTGTGTGGATGGGCGCTGGGGTTTGCTCCGTGTCTTGGCGATGGCAAACAGTGCTGCCGTGTCCATGGCGGCGCACGGACCCTCGGACCTCGCCGAGGTTTGCCCCCTGCGGGTGTGTACCCTGGAGCGGGTGTGCTCGGTCACATGGGAGCTGTCCTTGGTCCTCGTGAAATCTCAGCCACCGGCGCTCCCAAGCACCTCCCCCCAACCCACCCTGAGCCCCGAGCAATGTCACACCCGAGACTGGACATTCTCTCCTGATGAGTGGTGACTTTGGTCTCTGGGGCGGTACGGCGGGCCCACGCATCTCGGGCCGGGTCTGGCCGCCCGTCTGGCACTCCGTTTCTGTCGCTGGCTTGCCTGCGTCCTAGCCACCGCCCAGAGCCCCAGCCCACCGCTGAGGCTGAGCAGCCTGGGGCACCGTGCACCAGTGTGGCTCGCCGGCCCACCCGCCCCCCCAGCCCCCCGCCCAAATGGAGGGCTCCCCCACCATCTTCCTCACGCCACAGCCCCCCTCACTGTCACAGCCTGCCCTCTGTCTTTCCCGCCAGACGCCAGGCTCGGCCCCATCTCGCCGCCACCATCCAGCTGGAGCTCGGGCCATCCCACACACGTCCTGCCCTGGCCCTGCCTTCCCTGCCCTGGCCTTCAGCAGTGCGGGCCTCTCTCCGGCTCCGCAGACCCACCCTTACCCCACGCCCGCCCCTACCTCCCGCAAATCCGTCTCAGCCTCTCACCTGCGCCTGGCACGGCTTCGCCACCGAGCCCATGCTTCTGCAGAGGCCCTGCTCCAGTGGCCTGCCGATCTTCCGGGCAGGTCCCCGCGAGCCCCACCCGCCCATTCCCACCGGCCCTCCAGGCTGACGCCCTGCCCAAGCAACCCGGGGCCTGCCTGCCAGCCCCTCGGCTGGCCGCCGCCCCCTCTCCCCACGAGCTCTCTGCCCAGGTCCCTGATCCACGTGGGGCGCCCACCAGCCATGGCCCCAAGCACCTTCGTCCCAGACTCTCCCCCACGCGCGGTGACGCCCACGGCCCCGGCAGGGGCCTTGAGGAAACCTCCTTTGGCGACGGCAAGCACACGTCGGGCCCCGGGGGCTCCTTTCCCACAGGGGACTCGGCTTTGTGCCATCGCACCCGAGTGTGCCACCCTCGCCGCACTTTGGTGCCCTTCGTCGGCCGCCCACTTCCTCTCCGAAGGACACAGTCCTTGAACAGACGTGAAAGGAAACCCTCTGGGGACACACGAGCCCGAGACTGGCCCAAGGGGTGACTGTGGTGGGCGATTACCTTGGGGGAGAGTTCCTAGGGGAAGAGGATGACAGGTTGGGGAAAGGGATGGAGTGGATCCTGGATAGACAGTTTGGAGAGAATGCGAAACTCTTAGATATCGTAACGAGGGGAGGGGTGCGTGGAACAGGGCTCGTGTGTGTGTGTGTGTGTGTGTGTGTGTGTGTGTGTGTGTGTGTGTGTGTGCGTGCGTGCGTCCGCATGCGCCCGAGTGCCCCCGTTTGGTTGCAAGTGGGGGACGGAGGCCTGGGTAAACCTTACCTCAGTCCGGTAGGATTGAGAGCTGTGGTCAAGCATGGGAAACACCATGATGGTCGGCTTGTCCTCCCTGGCAGGCATCGCTGTCTGGAGCGCATCTGCCGCCTCCCGGCTGGTGGGCTAGCTTTTCCCAGCCAGGCCGGCCCGCCCCGCCCGGATCTGCCAGCTCTCTCACTTCCACTGTGCGCTGCTTGGGATTCGCGGCACAGGTCCACATCCATCTTCTCCTCTTTGCCTCGGGGAGAGCCAAGAAGAACTAAAGAGCCTCTTGAGGAAAGCAAAAGAGGAGCTTGAAAACGTTGGCTTCAAACTCAACTTTCAGAAAACTACGATCGTGGCATCCCATCCCATCACTTCATGGCAAATAGACGGGGAAACAATGGAAAGCGGGAGAAACTTCATTTGGGGGGGCTCCCCCGAATCAGTGCTGACGCCGGCCACCGCCGTGACATGAAAAGACGTTCGCTCCTTGGGAGAAAAGCTATGAGCAACCTTGACAGCATGTCGAAAAGCAGCAACGAGTCTGTGACCAGAGTCCGTCTCGTGAAAGCTACGGTTTCTCCAGCAGTCACGTACAGATGTGAGAGCTGGAGGTGGAGTGTAAAGAAAGCCGAGCGCCGAAGAACTGATGCTTTTGGACTGCGGTGCTGGAGAAGGCTCTTGAGAGTGCCTTGCACTGCAGGGAGACCCAACCCGTCCATCCTAGAGGAAATCCGTCCTGAATATTCACTGGAAGGACTGATGCTGAAGCTGAAACTCCAATCCTCTGGCCACCTGACGCGAAGGACTGACTCACTGGAAAAGACCCTGATGGAAGGCAGGAGGAGACGGGGACGGGACGAGCCGACAGAAGATGAGAGGGTTGCTTGGCATCCCCGACTGGACGGACAGGAGTGTGAGCAAGCTGTGCGAGTTGGTGATGGACAGGGAAGCCGGGGGCTGCTGCAGTGCCCTGAGCGACTGAACTGATCCCGATGCCTCCCGGGCGCCGTGGTCCGCCTCCCAGAGCCCACTCAAGACCAGAACCCTCCTGGACACACCAGAGGCATACGGGAGTCACCGCCAGCCCGGGACCTGGCACGCAGTGGCCAAGCCGCCCAGAGAGGTGGCTGGCATGAGGGACATGGGGAGGCAGGCGTGTGGCGTGGCCACTGGCCCCCACTCCCAGAGGCAGATCCCCCTCGCTCACCTTCGGCTGTGGCCACCGGCCCTGCCCCTGCTGCCCCCCGCTGGCGACCACCACAGCCCACGTGCCTACCCCTGCCCCTACCCCCACTCGCCCTATCCGACCCCACCTCCTCCCCACCACCCACAGCAGGAGAACCAGCACAAGCCCAGGAGCATCACCAGGGCCAGCAGCCGCAGCCCCTCAGGAGGGAGGGAGGCGGGGGATGGGAGGCCTCAGGCGGGTCGCGGTGGAAGGGGCGCGAGGTGGCCACCGCGGCCAAAAGGTTTGCCCCGGGGGACGGCGGAGGTGGCGTGAATCCTGCTTGGGCTGGAGGTGCAGGGTCCCTGCGCAGTGCTGAGCTGCTAAGTCGCTTCGGTCCTGTCCGACTCTGTGCGACCCCATAGACGGCAGCCCACCAGGCTCCCCCGTCCCTGGGATTCTCCAGGCAAGAACACTGGACTCGGTTGCCATCGCCTTCTCCAATGCATGAAAGGGAAAAGTGCAAGTGAGGTCGCTCAGCACTCTCTCCGACTTTTAGCGACCCCGTGGTCAGCAGCCTACCAGTCTCCTGGGTCCATGGGATTTTCCAGGCAAGAGTACTGGAGTGGGTTGCCATTGCGTAGGCTAAAAGGGTGGGAGGGTCGCCGGCGAGGACATCGGCAGGTGGCCGGCGCAGAGGAAGAAGAAAGGCTTCCCTGACCGGGAATCGAACCCGGGCCGCGGCGGTGAGAGCGCCGAATCCTAACCACTAGACCACCAGGGAGCGTCGGGGCTCGGCCCTCACCTGCGCCCGCTGAACCCAGCGCCTCCGTGCCATCCGCCCGCGCCCGCCACCTTACTGCCCACACCCGGCCTTTGCAAGTCCAGCCGCCCGCCGGCCCTGTCAGTCCGCCTGCCCTGGCGTGCCGTCTTGCTTTCAGCACCCTCAAAACACTGCCCGCGCCGCCGGCTTCTCGCACCCCCGCCAAAAGCCGCGCGGGCCAGCGGGCTGGCTCCCCGCTCCCAGCTCTCTCTCCCCCGAAGGCCCCCTGCCGGGAGGGCGGTGAAGCGCAGCAAAAGGTCGGCCCGCTGCGTTGGCCGGGAATCGAACCCGGGTCAACTGCTTGGAAGGCAGCTATGCTCACCACTATACCACCAACGCTACACAGCCCGGGCGGCCGCCGGACGCCGGCCCCGGACTCGCCCCAGCAGACACTCGCCGCCGCCGCCGCCGCCGCCGCCGCATCTCTGCCCGGACGCCGCGTCCGCCGGAGGCTCTGCGCTGCCGCCGGCGCCCCCAGCAGCCGCGCGGCACCCCATGCGCGCTAGCGCTACGCAGCTGCTGGGGTCCATCGGGCCGCCCGCCCTGGGCTGGCGCTCCCGCGGCCTTGCGGCCCTCCGGCCCTTCGCTCCCCGCCGCGGCCCGCGAACGCCTCCGCCCTCAGCCCCGGCCGGCAGCGCGGGGCACGCAGCTTCCAGCACCCAGCTGGCCAAAGCCCTTGTCCACCGGGCGCTGGGCGCGGCCACTTCCCACGACGACTTGGGGACACGGGACCCACCCGCCTGCACGCGTCGCGGCGCTGTGCCGAGCCGCACGGCGGGGGCGTCGCGAGCCTAGGAGCCCACTGAGGCAGCCACTGGGGGTGGGTGCGTGGGGCGGCCGGGCGGGCCGCAAGATCCGGCTCTGGTCGGGCTAGGCCGTGGGGTCGCCAAGGAGGCCCTCGCTCCGCCGTGGCGACCGTGCGCCCCGCGACGACAAAGGGCTCAGGCTGGAGGGCGGCACGGGGAGAGGGGGTCGACGGTGGCTAGGCCGGGCACCGCGCCCTGGCGCCTCGCCCAAAGGCGGTGGGAGGAGACGAAGGGCCCTTGGGGGCCTGGCGGCAGACAGAGAGCGACCGCGGCCACCAAAAAGGGTGTGTTGCCTCCCCGTCGGGGAATCGAACCCCGGTCTGCGTAAGGGGGGTTTTCCTTTTTTGTTTTTTCGGGGGCTTTCCCCCCCCCCCGCCCCTTCTCGGCCCCGGGGGCCCCCCCACCCCCCCCCCCCCCCACGGGGGCGCCCCCCCCGGGTCCCAACCCAACCGCGCACCAAACCAACCGCGTCGGTCACAGCGGCAGCCCCCCACCCCGGCAGGGAACCTATCCATGGTCCCCAAAGTGACTCAGTCCCCCGTTCTTTTCCAGGTGATTTTCCAGTGTAGGTTAAGGCGGAGACACGCATACACTTCTCATGCTACAGAGGAAAGCGTTTGTTGTTTATTACCGCTTGAAGCCCTTGCCCGCGCCCCCGCCTGTTTCGAGGGGGGGGGGGGGGGGGGGGGGGGGGGGGGGGGGGGGGGGGGGGGGGGGGGGGGGGGGGGGGGGGGGGGGGGGGGGGGGGGGGGGGGGGGGGGGGGGGGGGGGGGGGGGGGGGGGGGGGGGGGGGGGGGGGGGGGCCCCCGCCCGCGGCGACGGCGGCGACCGATCCTGCCGCCCAGGGCGGCTGGGTCCCCGGGTCGGCGGGACGCGGGCCCACTCGGCCCGTCCCGCTCCTTCTGCGCCGACCACGGCCGCCGCGACCCTCCCGGTGTCGTCCGAGGGGGCCGGCAGCCGACGCTGTCTGCCCGGCACCGGGATCCCTGTCAGGTGCAGGCGTTGTGTGGTCGCTGCGGCCGCGCGCAGACCGTCTCGCGACGTGCCGGTTCTAGACCCAAAGTGCCTCTGGCGTGCTGACTTTCCTGCCTGGCCCGGGTAGGGCGTGCGAGAGCGGGCGGGGGCTGGGATGCGGGGCTCGGGCTGTGCGGGAACCGCGAGCGCGGGAGCGCTACGCCCTGGAGCCCCTCCGCCGCCGCCTCCCCTCCCCCCGAGCGGCGCTCATTCTCAGGGACCCAAAGGCGTGTGAGCCTGGCTCCTGCGCTCTGGCGGACCGCGCTCCCGGGGTCCGGCTCTGACAGGGTGGTGGTGGTGAGGAGGGGCCCTTTGGCAGAGCGGCCCCTGGCTCGGGGACTGCCGGCTGAGGCAGGGAGCACGCTCAGGCGGGCTTGGCCCGGGCCGGGGCAGCGGCTTCCCCCGGGAACGGGCGCGGTGGCGCCGAGGTAGGGAGCGCCGGCCGGGCGCCTGTGGGTGAGCTGCACGGGCACGCAGGGCTTCCGCTCCGTCCCCAGCGGAGCACCCTTCCCAGGACAGACTCGTGCCAGGAAGGCCAGTGTTCGCTGGCCAGCAGGAAGGCTGGGTGGCACGCGTGCCGGGCGGGCGCCAGGCAGGTGTAGCCCGGCCAAAGCAAGGCGGGTCTCGGCCGCCTCGTTGTGGCTGTGGAGCGCAGGCAGTCCGGCGGGGCGGGCGCGGAGGACAGGATGCCGTCCAGAGGGAGAGCGGCCGCGGTCGGACGTTGAAGCAAGGCTACGAGAGCGAGTTGGCCGTTCCCCAGGCAGAGGTCGCAGCTCCGGCGAAGCGAGGAAGGCTCGCCACCTGCCGCGGGGCTGCTTGAGTCGGCGAGGACCCGGGCGAGCTGGATCGCGGCCGTGGGCGTGGATGGGCGTGGGTGCGGGCACGGGTGGGCGTGTTTCGGCGTGGGTGGGCAAGTGGCGGTCAGGAAAATCGGCAGTTGCAGCGTCAGCCATCTTGGGAAGAAAGATGCGCTGAGGAAGACTAAAGGTTCTTGGGGTGGGGTGCAGGTGGCGGGGCGGTGGGGGGGGGGGGCGGGTGGCGGAGGGGGGAAGCTGTGTGTGGAGAAAGGAAGTGCGCGGGGAGGATGGGTGCATTTGTCCGGCGGGCCAAAAGGCTAGCTTGTCAGGAGTGGGATTCGAACCCACGCCTCCAGGGGAGACTGCGACCTGAACGCAGCGCCTTAGACCGCTCGGCCATCCTGACGGCGGGCCTGGCTGGGCGCGTGGCCGCTCGCCTGGCTGGGACGCGATGCGGCGCGAGCCCTGGCGACCTTGACAGGCCGCGCGCCGCGCCGCGCTGCGCCAGGCAGGCAGGCAGGCGGCCGTCCGGGGGGGTGTGGACGGAGCCGGCGCGCGGCGGCCAGCCGAGGAGCCTGGCTACGAGCCGGTCGCGCCCAGGACCCAGCCGGGCCCTGGGCGGGCCGGCGCCTCCTCACCTGCCCTCTCCTGGCCAGACGCCTGCCGGCGCGCGCGCCCAGCGTTTCCTCGCAGCCTCGCTTGCTTTCTAGGGCCCCCTTCTCCCGGCCGAATGGCCACGTTGGAGGCAAGAGGCGGCGCGCACTGGGAAGTGTCCAGTGCCCCGGGGATCCGGGGCCCTGTCGGGGTGGCGGGCTGCCGTTGTGACCGAGGCGGTTGGTTTGGTGCGCGGTTGGGTCGGGACCCGTGGTGGCCAGGGCCAGTGCTGGGCAGGGGGAGGCGTCGGCAGGCAGCGCGACAGCGCGAGAGCGGCCTGGCGGTAGGTTGGTCGCCGCCGTCCTCGTTAGTATAGTGGTGAGTATCCCCGCCTGTCACGCGGGAGACCGGGGTTCGATTCCCCGACGGGGAGGCAACACACCCTTTTTGGTGGCCGCGGTCGTTCCCTGTCCTGCCGCCAGGCCCCCAAGGGCCCTTCGTCTCCTCCCACCGCCTTTGGGCGAGGCGCCAGGGCGCGGTGCCCGGCCTAGCCACCGTCGACCCCCTCTCCCCGTGCAGCCCTCCAGCCTGAGCCCTTTGTCGTCGCGGGGCGCACGGTCGCCACGGCGGAGCGAGGGCCTCCTTGGCGACCCCACGGCCTAGCCCGACCAGAGCCGGATCTTGCGGCCCGCCCGGCCGCCCACGCACCCACCCCCAGTGGCTGCCTCAGTGGGCTCCTAGGCTCGCGACGCCCCCGCCGTGCGGCTCGGCACAGCGCCGCGACGCGTGCAGGCGGGTGGGTCCCGTGTCCCCAAGTCGTCGTGAGAAGTGGCCGCGCCCAGCTCCCAGTGGGTACGGGCCTAGGCCAACTGGGTGCTGGAAGCTGCGAGCCCCGCATTTCCCCCCGGGGCTGAGGGCGGAGGCGTTCGCGGGCCGCGGCCGGGGGCGAATGGCCGGAGGGTCTGAAGGCCGGAGCGCAGCCCCGGGGCGGTCGGGCCAGTGGACCCCTGCAGCTGCGTAGAGCTGGCGCGCCTGGGGCGCCGCGCGCCTGCTGGTGGCTCTGGCGGCGGCGCAGAGCCTCCGGCTGACCGGGCGTCCTGGCAGGAATGCCGCAGTGTCGGCGAGAGTGTCTGGGCTGAGCCCAGTGCCGGTGTCCCTCGGCTGTGCAGCGATGGTGGTATAGTAGTGAACATATCTCCCTTCTAAGCAGTTGACTTGTGTTCGATCCCTGACAACCAGCGGGCCGACTTTTGCTGTGCTGCACCGCCCTCCGGTCACGGGCATTCGGGAGAGAGAGCTAGGAGCAGGTAGCCAATTGGCCCGCGGCTTTTCGTGTTTGTACGAGAAGCTGCCGGCGCGCGCAGTGTTTTGAGGGTGCTGAAAGCAAGACGGCACGCCAGGGCAGGCGGACTGACAGGGCCGGCGGGCGGCTGGACTTGCAAAGGCCGGGTGTAGGCAGTAAGGTGGCGGGCGCAGGCGGATGGCACGGAGGCGCTGGGTTCAGCAGGAGCAGGCGAGAGCAGAGCCCCGACGCTCCCTGGTGGTCTAGTGGTTAGGATTCGGCGCTCTCACCGCCGCGGCCCGGGTTCGATTCCCGGTCAGGAAATGATTTATTTTTCCTCTCCTTAACCCGCTCATCTCCCCGGCAGGACCCTAGCGCCCCGTAGTCCAGGGTTGCTCCGAGATCAGAAAATAGGGCGACTATTGTGTTCTGGGTTAACTTTTTACTTAAATTATTACAATCACCTGGGTGAGACATACTTGCAATTTGAAATCTAGGTGACAGGTGTCTTAGCGGAGCAATGTAGTGTTTGTGGAAAGACCTCTGCATAAAATCTGCAGTAATGAGCTTGCCTCCTCGGTCTATTTTGCAACCCGTTGGTGTGTTTGGCTCTTTAGTGAGAGGTTGTTGGTTCACTCCCGCTCATGGATGCTTATCAAGTAAATATTTTGAGGTAACATCGCTTTCTAACATTCGGTAAGCTTCATTTGTAGGATAATGTATTTCTGCTTCTGTATACACTAGTAGGTGCTCCGCACTGGAAGTTTAGTTTTCACACCTCACCAAACAGTGATCCATTTATGCATTTTCCCCTCCCCACAAGGCCTTTACAATTTTGAGTCAGAATCATTAAAGATTCTGCTACTGATGTCACAGTCTTCCTTTTTCTCCACCTTACTTTTAGACATCGTTCTAATCCAGAATGCTTTGAATCAGTTGTCTAGTAAGAGACATTTCTTAGTTTTCCACATCCTAATCAGACAGGAGTTATCTGCAGTGAAACAAACATTCCTGTCCTTTTTTCCTGGAAGGAAATCCTTTGAGAGTGGCTTTCCTACAGAATCTCACAGCCAGTGGGCTGTTACAAGTGGGGGGCTGCTACCACACAAAATAGCTACAGGTCTCTACTACCATTTAGCCACAAAACACCCTTCTTTTGCCACCATGGTAACTTCACATACAGTGTTGGGAAGGTCTTGGGTTAGTGTCCATTCCCATTCAAAAGGGGGATATTGGAGGCAGAGAGCAATCACTGGTTCACAGGACTTTTAACACCCAACCTGACACACGCTGCCAGTTCTGTAAGGCCCACTGCTGCTCACCCGGAATGATTCTCTGCCTCTCAGTATCATCCCCTGAGTTATCCTTACTCTTCCATAAGAAGAGCATTTGCAGCTGACCCTTTTTTTTTTCCCCCTAGCCTGCTTTCTGCCCATCAAAATTTGGAGATCCAAAGGCTTCTTTTAATTTTGTCTCTATCCCTTTCAGTTGAAGCTGATGTACTCCCTTTAAAGACTTGAAGAGTTTTTTATATGTCAATATATATTTCACTTATTGGACAAAAACCACAATTGTTTTTGAGATAAGTCCTTTTTTACTTTGGGCTCTTGGCGAGGCTAGTGGAGGCCAAGGCCCTTAATATTCTTTAAAAATTCTCATTAAGGCAAAGTCTTTGAGGCATGCCCTTAGGACTAAGTGTCCCCTTTCTGTCTGAAAGGGTCTATGAGGCCCTGTTTTGTCTTAATAAAGAGTCCTGTAGATGCAGCCTTAGTTTTCTCTTTCCCCTGGGACCATGTTTTTCTGACAGTGCTTGGGTTTGATCTTTGTGTGGAGTCTCTTTCTTTCTCTGAAAAATATTGCTGATTGGAAACTATCTCAAGCTTTTACATTTCCTCCAAATTCCAGGCGAAAATGGAGCAGTTAGTTGTTTAGTTCACCTCTGTTTTCTAATATTTTGTAACAGGCAGGGAAGAGGAGGAAAAGATTTCTTTTCTCCTATACCCTCTTAGATTTTCCAGCTGGGACACTATAAAATTACACTAATAGAAGATTGACAAGAGGAAGACAGTTTGTGAATGCATGTAGCACACATCACACAGGAAGAAACCTCATGATGGTCATTAAAAGGAGTGGTTACAACTTGGGCCAACATAGCATCTTAACAAAAGAAAAATAAATTTGTAGAGAAATGACATGACAGGAAACTGTGGAAGGTAAAGAAGGGACAGAAATAATTGAGTAAAGAAAGATGTTCAAACAAATATTTGTATAGGAATGTTCACAGCAGAACAATTCACAGCAGCCAAAAGGTAGCAACAACCAAATATCCATGAATGGATGAATATATAAACAAAATGTGGTAAATACACATGATGGGATTTTATTCAGTCGTAAAATAGAATGAAGTGCTAATATATACTACAATATGAACGAACTCCAAAAAGAAGTGAAAGAAGCCAGACACAAAATGTCACATAATGTGTGGTTCCACTTATTGAAATATCTAAAATAGATAACTGCAAAGGAATAGAAAGTAAATCGATGGTTTCCAAGGACTGGAAGGAGAGAGTGTTGGGGAATAATTGCTTAATGGATATGGGGTTTTATTTTGGGATGATGAAAATGTTTCAGACTAGATGGAGGTGGTGGTTACACAACTTTCAGAATGCATTAAATGCCAATGAATTGTTCACCTAAAAATGGTTGATTTTATGTTATGTGAATTTCACTTAAAAACAAACAAAATTCAGTGTGGTCTCTGAAGTCCAATTGTCAGTAGGTTTAACTGTAAATCAGTATATTGGTGTGTTTACCCTACCATTAATTTTACCCAGCCCTAATGTTTCTCTGCCAGAAGGGACTTTTTTCTTTTTTAATTCATTTCTCTTATGTAACCAGATGACAGCATCTTTGCACTATATCCAGATAGGACAGAAGCAAAAATGCTCTGAAAAAGCAGTTATCCTAAACTACAGCCCTACCAAGGGAATTCTTTTTCTTCTGTGTGCTTAGTATAATGGTGTCACCATCTGTGATGGTTAATTTTATGTGTCAACTTGACTGGGCCATAGGGTACACAGATATTTGGTCAAACTTTATTTTAAGTCTTTCTGTGAGAATGTTTTTGCATGGGATTAACATTTAAATCAGAAGACTGAGTAAAGCAGACTGCTCTCCCTGTTGTGGATGGGCCTCATCCAATCTGTTGGATGACCAGATAGAACAAAAAAATTGCCACCCCCTAGTAAGAAAGAACTCATCCTGTCTAACTGCTGTCACACTGGGAATTGTGATTTTCCTGTCTTCAGATTTGGAATGGAACATCAGCTTTTCCCCGGCTTGAGCTGTTGGCCTTGAACTAGCTCTCCTGGTTCTCAAGCCTTCAAACTCCAACTGGAACCAAACCATCAGCTCTCAGTGTCTTGCTTGCCAACTCATGCTGTGGATCCATAATCATTTGAGTCAATTCTTTATAATCTCCTTCTCTCTCTCTCTAGATACAGATGTATAGATAGGTACAAATCTCCAATACTTTGGCCACCTGATTTGAACAACTGACTCATCGGAAAAGATCCTGATGCTGGGAAAGACTGAAGGCAAAAGGAGGAGAGGGCAGCAGAGGAAGAGATGTTTGAATGGTATCACCAATTCAATGGACATGAACTTGGACAAACTCTGGGAGATGATGAGGGACAGGGAGATCTGGCGTGCTGCAGTCCATGGGGTCACAAAGAGTCAAATACAACTTTAGCGACTCAACAACAACAACAAATCTCGTAATGGTTTTGTTTCTAGGATAACCTGACTAAAGCACCATCCATCTAGTCCAACATCCAGGAAACTTTATAGGCCCCCTTTTCTCTCTCCTCTGATTAACTTCTAGCAGAAATATTGAGTGTTCCTCAAGTTAAAGGGATCTTTCTAAAAATTGGAAACATGATCCTGAATACAGTTTTAAGAGGAAAATGTATACTTGTTAGCCCTGTACCTTCAAACTACATGGCAACTACTTGAGCTACTGAGGTGAAAATACTCAGCAAAGAACTTGGCAGTGTTCTCACTGGAGGGGAAGCCAAAGGGACAGAAGAGAAAGGACTTGATCCCTAATGGATATGGTGAATAGGAAAGGTTCTGAACTTATTTCCAAGGTTGCTGTAATTTACTTGGAGTAGAACCTGGGAAAATGTTCCTGGTTGGAAGAGTGGAGAAAGGTGACTCAGTTTGGGAAAGAAGGACCTTAGATCCAAGAGTTTGGGCAAGGAACTGACAGCCTGATACATGGGTGAGCCTGGAAAGTCACAGACTTCAGCATGCCCTAATATCTGCAGCTGTGTGAATGAGTACAGAAGGAGGCCCACATACTTACACCTAAATGTTTTAAACTTATAAATTAAGCTAGTAAACTGTGAAATAAAATATCTTTCTTCCTACTTTGACAAAAATACTCTCCTAAGGATCTATGAGGCCAGTTTTGCATTTAGAATTATGGAACTCCTCATAGTTCTGTGCCTGAGCATGTTGATACAGGGAGGACTCTCTATCCACTCTAGCTCCTTTCTGCACTGAAAGGGCAAACCTCACCTCCATGTCTAAGCTCTTCTCAAACCCCTGCAAACAGCCTTCTTTTGGCCATCTGTGCATCTCTGCCTGCACACACTGGAGGCCTAGTCCACCTCAGCAGTCCTGATGGGAGAAGAGGCCTAAACAGAATTCAGGCATTTGTGCAGGTTGTTCCCAGGCCTAGGGGAGGTTGCAATTGGAGGAGGGCATGTCCCATTGACCCTCTGCATTGGGGAAGGGTAAATTTGGCAAACTCAGACTTAAATTGAAGAAAGTAGGAAAAACCACTAGACCATTCAGGTATGACCTAAGTCAAATCTGTTATGATTGCTTATACAGTGGAAGTGACAAATAGATTCAAGGGATTAGATCTGATAGACAGAGTGCCTGAAGAACTATGGACAGAGTTTCGTGACATTGTACAGGGGGCAGTGATCAAGACCATCCCCAAGAAAAAGAAATGCAAAAAGGCAAAATGGTTGTCTGAGGAGGCCTTACAAATAGCTGAGAAAAGAAGAGAAGCTAAAGGCAAAGAAGAAAAGGAAAGATATACCCATTTGAATGCAGAGTTCCATAGAAGAGCAAGGAGAAATAAGAAAGCCTTCCTCAGTGATCAATGCAAAGAAAAATAGAGGAAAACAATAGAATGGGGAAGACTAGAGATCTCTTCAAGAAAATTAGATATACCAAGGGAATATTTCATGCAAAGATGAGCACAGTAAAGGACAGAAACAGTGTGGACCTAACAGAAGCAGAAGATATTAAGAAGAGGAGACAAGTATACACAGAAGAACTACACAAAAAAGATCTTTGGGACCCAGATAACCATGATGCTGTGATCACTCACCTAGAGCCAGACATCCTGGAGTGCAAAGTCAAGTGGGCCTTAGGAAGCATCACTACCAACAAAACTAGTGGAGGGGATGGAATTCCACTTGAGCTATTTCAAATCCTAAAAGATGATGCTTTGAAAGTGCTGCATTCAATATGCCAGCAAATTTGGAAAACTCAGCAGTGGCCACAGGACTGGAAAAGGCCAATTTTCATTCCAATCCCCAAGAAAGGCAATGCCAAAGAATGTTCAAACTACCGCACAATTACACTCATCTCACATGCTAGTAAAGTAATGCTCAACATTCTCCAAGCCAGGCTTCAACAGTACTTGAACCGTGAAATTCCAGATGTTCAGGCTGGATTTAGAAAAGGCAGAGGAACCAGAGATCAAATGCCAACATCTGCTGCATCATTGAGAAAGCAAGAGAGTTCCAGAAAAACATCTACTTTTGCTTTATTGACTATACCCAAGTCTTTGACTGTGTGGATCACAACAAACTGTGGAAAGTTTTTCAAGAGATGGGAATACCAGGCCCCCTGACCTGCCTCCTTAGAAATCTATATGCAGGTCAGGAAGCAACAGTTAGAAATGGACATGGAACAACAGACTGGTTCCAGATTGGGAAAGGAGTATGTCAAGGCTGTATATTGTCACCCTGCTTATTTAACTTATATGCAGAACACACTGTGTGAAATGCTGGGCTGGATAAAGCACAAGCTGGAACCAAGATTGCTGGGAGAAATATCAACAACCTCAGATATGCAGATGACACCACCCTTATGGCAGAAAGCAAAGAGGAACTAAGGAGCTTCTTTAGGAAAGTGAAAGGGGAGAGTGAAAAAGTTGGCTTAAAACTCAATGTTCAGAAAACTAAGATCATGGCATCTGGTCCCATCACTTCATGGCGAATAAATGGGGAAACAATGGAAACAGTGAGAGACTTTTTTGGGGGGCTCCAAAATCACTGCAGATGGTGACTGCAGCCATAAAATTAAAAGACACTTGCTCCTTGGAAGAAAAGCTGTGACCAATCTAGACAGCATATTAAAAAGCAGAAACATTACCAACAAAGGTCCGTCTAGTCAAAACTATGGTTTTTCCAGTAGTCATGTATGGATGTGAGAGTTGGACTATAAAGAAAGCTGAGTGCCAAAGAACTGATGCTTTTGAACTGTGGTGTAGACTCTTGAGAGTCCCTTGGACTGCAAAGAGATCCAACCAGTCAGTCCTAAAGAAAATCAGTCTTGAATATTCACTGGAAGGACTGATGCTGAAGTTGAAACTCTAGTACTTTGGCCCCCTGACGTGAAGAACTGACTCGTTGGAAAAAATCCTGGTGCTGGGAAAGATTGAAGGCAGGAGGAGAAGGAGACGACAGAGGATGAGATGGTTGGATGGCAGACGAGAAGGGGATGACAGAGGATGAGATGGTTGGATGGCATCACCAACTTGATGGACATGAATTTGAGTAAGCTCTGGGAGTTGGTGAGGGACAGGGAAGCCTGGCATGCTGCAGTCCATCAGGTCACAAAGAGTTGAACATGACTGAGCAACTGAACCTAACTGACTGAAATTTGGAGAAGACCAGGAATATCATCCTTGTAGGGGGAGAGTAGGGGAAAAAGGACATATTTTCCTCAGTCAAACATGGGGAAACTACAGAAGCAAGAGAGACATACAGATTTTAGGAATGTAAGGGAGGAAGAAAGGGAGGGAAGGAAAGAAGAAATCAAGAGAGAGAGAGGGAAACCTCTGTGGTCAGAATGTGAGTGATAAAAGTGTTGTAGGAAAAATTATCCTTTTCTTGCTTGGCTTGACTGATCACAATCTTTCTTCCAACTTTTCTGCCACTAAAGTTCCCTTCCATCCTTTGACCCAGATGGTGGTCACCGCAGTACCACCACACACTCCACTTCAAAGCATTCTTCAGACGTCCTAGAAAGTTTTCTAATATGTGTCTGAATCATTTGTAAGATCTTTTCCCACAAACTGCTGCCTTCAGCCTTCAGCCTTGACCAAGATCTCTGATAGTCTAGTGGCTAGGACCTGGGGCTTTCACCATCACAGCCTGGGTTCAATTTCCCTTTAGTGGAAGCTGGATTTCCTTTCTGGCCACCAATATTTTATTATTGTTGAGGCTTCCACCACCTCTTTAATAGCCAAGGCTTGCTTGCACACAATCTTTGGGATCCCCAAGTGACCACTTGGCTCTTGATTTTTGCCTGCCAATGCTGAACTCCAGGATTTTCAGATTATTGAGTGGCATGTGAAATCTTCAAGCCTCTCAAACTTCTTTCGGAGATTCTGAAGTCAAGTTTGACTATTGTGGACGACGTCTCTTGTGAGCTAAGGACTGCTGTCATGTAACTTACCATTTTCATAAGATCATCTCTGATCTTTTTATTATAATTCCTGTCTTACAGGTTAAGTTAACTAGCCAATTACCATACAGAAATGTGTTCTTTTTACAAAAGACCCAATGGATAAAGTGTGGTTTTCTATTCCTAAAATACATACAGAAGCATATGGATGGCTTCAACTTCCTAGTGGGGGAGTTTGGAACACCCACAGCTGCTGCCACCAGAGGAAACTGCAGTGGGGTCTGGTAAAAGGACCTGGGATCGCTACATCTCTGAATGGAACTGCTCTTAGGATTTCAGTGATCTAGAGGGAATACTACATTGTTACTAAAATGGTGCCTATGTCAATCAAACCTTAACACAGTTGTAAGTCATTTGAAATAACCCACTTGTTTTATGAAGAAATTGCTTATATTGTGCACTGAGGGTGGAGGGACAAGAAGCCACAGAAATCAGTAATTCCCAGTGAGGTGAGGCACAAGTAAGGGAGTCTATACCTGCAGAGAGGGCTTTTTCACTCTTCACTGTTGCCTTGTTCCCTTCAGAAGTATGTACCTCAGGACAGGATGACTTGGGGCGTGGGCAAACAAGCCTCATGAAGACTCAGCTGCGGAAGCTGCAGCAGCCATGGCAACAGCAGAATGCAGGTGGTCAGAAAGAAAGCTAACTTCCCTGACAGGCCAAGTCAGTGAAAATGCTGAATCCTAACCACACACATGAGAAACACTGGGCTGGAAGAAGCACAAGCAGGAATCAAGACTGCCGGGAGAAATATCAATAACCTCAGATATGCAGATGACACCACACTTATGAGAGAAAGTGAAGAAGAACTAAAAAGCCTCTTGATGAAAGTGAAAGTGGAGAGTGAAAAAGTTGGCTTAAAACTCAACATTCAGAAAATGAAGATCATGGCATCTGGTCCCATCACTTCATGGGAAATAGATGGGGAAACAGTGGAAACAGTGTCAGACTTTAATTTTTGGGCTCCAAAATCACTGCAGATGGTGACTGCAGCCATGAAATTAAACTCCTTGGAAGAAAAGTTATGACCAACCTAGACAGCATATTGAAAAGCACAGACATTATTTTGCCAACAAAGGTTTGTCTAGTCAAGGCTATGGTTTTTCCAGTGGTCATGTATGGATGCGAGAGTTGGACTATGAAGAAAGCTGAGTGCCGAAGAACTGATGCTTTTGAACTGTGGTGTTGCAGAAGACTCTTGAGAGTTCCTTGGACTGCAAGGAGATCCAACCAGTCCATTCTGAAGGAGATCAGTCCTGGGTGTTCTTTGGAAGGAATGATGCTGAAGCTCCAGTACTTTGGCCACCTCATTCAAAGAGTTGACTCATTGAAAAAGACTGATGCTGGGAGGGATTAAGGGCAGGAGGAGAAGGGGACAACAGAGGATGACATGGCTGGATGGCATCACCGACTCGATGGATGTGAGTCTGAGTGACCTCCGGGAGTTGGTGATAGACAGGGAGGCCTGGCGTGCTATGATTCATGGGGTCGCAGAGAGTCGGACACAACTGAGCAACTGAACTGAACTGAACCACACACAACCAGGGAAGGATACCAGGACAGACAGCACCTTCTAGAAAACAATCTTGGGAATCACTCAAACAAATATTAGGAACTTTTAGGGATCCTGAAAAATGTTCCTGAAATTTTAAATAATTTTATCTTTGGATGGGCGTTTTATAACTGGAGTCCAATGGAACAATGGAGCCTGCTCAATGAGCAGATACCAGCAACGTTCTTATCACCTGCCTTGCCACCTATCTGTATATGTTAATAGCATTTACTTTGCTTGATGAACACAGAATTCTGGATGGACCCACTATGCAGTGGGAGTTCGAAGACCTAATATGAGTAATATAAGGGAGGCACATTGCTTCTATGACTGAATAAGCTGACCTGCTTGGCCCAAAGGCCACACTTGCCCTTCAAAGCAGAACTTGCTTCAAATGCAAAAAAGCAGCGACATACTAAGAAAAACAAATGACCAGGGAATCCCATCATATCTTTTCTGATATCAGTTCACTTAAAGCTCAACATTCAGAAAACTAAGATCATGGCATTCGGTCCCATCACTTCATGGCAAATAGATGGGGAAACAGTGAAAACAGTGGCTGACTATTTTGGGGGCTCCAAAATCACTGCAGATGGTGATTGCAGCCATGAAATTAAAAGATGCTTACTCCTTGGAAGGAAAGTTATGACCAACCTAGACAGCATATTAAAAAGCAAAGACATTACTTTGTCAACAAAAGTTGATGGTAGTCATGTATGGATGTGAGAGTTGGACTATAAAGAAAGCTGAGAGCCGAAGAATTGATACTTTTGAACTGTGGTGTTGGAGAAGACTCTTGAGAGTCCCTTGGACTGGGAGGAGATCCAACCAGTCCATCCTAAAGGAGATCAGTCCTGGGTGTTCATTGGAGGGACTGATGTTGAAGCTGAAACTCCAATACTTTGGCCACCTGATGTGAAGAGCTGACTCATTTGAAAAGACCCTGATACTGGGAAAGATTGAGGGTGGGAGGAGAAGGGGACAACAGAGGATGAGATGGTTATATGGCATCACCGACTCAATGGACATGAGTTTGGGTGGACTCCGGACGTTGGTGATGGACAGGGAGTCCTGGCATGCTGCAGTCCATGGGGTCGCATAGAGTTGGACATGACTGAGAGACTGAACTGAACTGAACTATGCTGAAAACGACAGAAAAAAAAAAAAGAACAACTCATAGTTCCTTTTCCTTTCAGTCCTTACTTATCAGCAAGCCAAAGAAAATGTTGGTAGTATGTGTGTATCAGGACTTCTCAGGTGGCACTAAGTGGCAAAGAACCCACCTGCCAATACAGTAGACTTAAGAGACATGGATTCAATCCCTGGGTCAGGAAGATCCCATGGAAAAGGAAATGGCAACCCACTCTAGTATTCCTGCCTGGTGAATCCCATGGACAGAGGAGCCTGGGGGGTATAGTCATAGAGTCGCAAAGAGTCAGACATGACTGAAGTGACTGAGCACACACACGTGTGTGTATCAAGAAATAAATACAGCTGAGTTAGTTTTGTGCAGCATTTCCACTATTCCAGTAGAGATAAAGTTTATGTGCCCATGCTGCTAAGTCGCTTCAGTCGTGTCCGACTCTGTGCGACCCCACAGACGGAAGCTCACCAGGCTCCCCTGTCCCTGGGATTCTCCAGGCAAGAACACTGGAGTGGGTTGCCATTTCCTTCTCCAATAGAAGCTATCAAATATGGAGTCGGGGGTCTCAGTGATCAGCATATGAATTATGCTGAATTCATATGCACATCGATTTTATATTTGTGTTGTCAAATAAAAACAAATCCAGACTTAGATAAGCAAAGACTTTTCAAAGAGAAAAGGGAGAATGTTCCAATCTCAGAAATCTGCAAGCATCTCAAAATTAAATAGAAAAAAAGGTGTTTCTTTCAGAGGGAGGAGTAAGCAGAGCTTAGCAGAAACTTTTAAGGGGAAGTTGAGGACTCAAGGGAGTATAAATAGATGGCAGGATCAGAGCAGTTTCCCAGGAAATGTGTCTCCCTGTCTACCCTGATTCTCAGGGTAAGTTGGTGAAGGAACATATTCTGTATGCTCATCAGGGGCAGTCCAAAGTTTAAGGGCCTGTTGGGAGTAGAGAAACCTGACTAAAGTTAGGTCAAGAAAAAGCAGAGGATAAGGAATGGACAACAGTGAGAACTTGGTCAGTATATAAAACTGGCATTGCATGATATAAAGTTAATAAATAAAATTCATGCTATTTAAATTCTTAATTTTTCTTTACATAGACATTAAATAGCAAGTAAAAAACACCAAAACAAGTCACGAGAGAGGTCACAGAAAGAAAGGAAAAAGTGTTACATTTCACTACCTCTTTCACATTTTCATTTTGCTCTGGGCCCCATAATTTTGTACCTGATCCTGGTATAAGAGGTAAGTTGGGTTTCCTGATATATACTTGTGCGTTAGTTATTAAGACTTCTTTCTCAAACTTCCCAGCTACAGTTTGTCTTGGTTTTGTTATCCATTTTTCTTATTTATTACTACTAAGCTCCTGATATTGTGCCATCAACATTTCCAGTGTTCTGGGCCTTGACCAAGCAGCCAGAGAACTCTGGAACACCTATGCTGTACCTCCCATTCAGGTGGCCAGATAGCCCCTATGCCCGATTGATTGCTTTTTTTTCTTGCCAGTCAGGTAGAAGTCGACTGTTTCTTCCCAATATATTCTTTGCAGGCAGGAGCTGAACAGGGCATGCATCTCTCCAGAGCATCCTGTTGGATTTTCCTGCCACTTGGCCAAACCTAATCTCTGCTCCTCCCAGGCTATTGCAGGGCAACCTCTTCAGCCTATGACCATCTGCGTCAACGCTGTGGCGTGCAAATGGGTTTGGGTGGGGGAGAGGTGGAGAGCCAACAGTGTTTCTGGCATTTCCACCAAGTCCCACTCCTATGCTGGTCTCTTACTCTGCCACAGGTAGGGGACTGGCTGCTGATGGTACCTGGAAACTAATGGGACCAGAGTATAGAGGGAACGACCAGAGCATCAAAGTCTTTAGTTGTACACAGGGTAGAACCAGGCAGTTGAAGGAGATAACCAAACTTGATGAAATACTCTGTCTCCTTCCTTATTAGCATAGTACAGATTATTATCATCTGTCACAGAGATTAGGATTTGATTTCCCAAACATTTAATTAATTTTTTACCACATCACGTTTGTTTATTCATTTTATTTGTTGGCTTACAAGTAAAATTAACCAGTTATTATACAGAAATACATTCTTATTTTACAAGAAATACAAATGAATAACATCCCTGATTTTTTAAGCTGGGTAAGTATATTGAGTGGTTCTGCACTTCCCTATGAAGCAGCTCGTGACAGCCACCAGTGGAAAGACCAAAAATGGTAAAATTACTGGAATTCCTAGAACTCTAATTTTAACTATTTCAAAATGGGGGAAAGTTTCATAATTATTAATGCTGTGCCTGTGCTAATATAACCTTTCAAGATTTAGAAGATGTCTAAAATATTGTGTGTGTTTCAGTGCAAAAATTAATTTTGTAAAGTATAAATCAGGGAACTCCCTGGAGGCCCAGGGGCTGGTACTCAGGACTTTCACTGCCAGGCCTGGGTTTGTTCCCTGCTCAGCAAACGAAGCTCCTGCAGGCTGTGAGGTGTGCCCCACTCCCCCCAAAAGCATGAATCAGTGATTCTCAATGGCAGTGGCATTTTGGAATTATTTGAAGGTCATCTTTAACCTTCACAGCTCCCCCGCTCAGGTGCTGATCAACCTAGCAGCTGGCTGTTAGACTTTGCCCTCTGTTTCTCTTGAGAACTGTGGCTGCATGGACCCCTTCTCCCTTTCTCCAAAAGTGGGAGAAGGGGCTGGTGTCTGTCTGGCTTAATTGCTAGTGCTAAGACTTGTAAAATAAAGATTCCCAGTCTCCTTACGCCAAGTGTCTGAGAGACTCCATATAGTTTCTGAAATATTGTGTTATAATAAGAAATACATATTTTGGTCTTCATTCTAGGCTACTGCCCAAAGCGCCTAAAAACCTTTCTAATTTCCTGGGAGCATCTTTTGTTCTAATATTTGGCCTTTGACCTGGTTCCTGTCACAGAACTCCTAAATCCCTTGGAATTTCCTGGATAATAGGAGCATCTTATGTTCTGTTGAGGCAACTTTTGGTGGGCTCCTGGATAGCTTCAGGGTGGGGCCTGGTCATTAGAACTGCTACTGCTGCTGCTAAGTTGCTTCAGTCGTGTCCAACTCTGTTGTGACCCATAGACGGCAGCCCACCAGGCTCCCCTGTCCCTGGGATTCTCCAGGCAAGAACACTGGAGTGGGTTGCCATTTCCTTCTCCAATGCATGAAAGTGAAAAGTGAAAGTGAAGTTGCTCAGTCGTGCCCGACTCTTAGTGACCCCATGGACTGCAGCCTACCGGGCTCCTCCGTCCATGGGATTTTCCAGGCAAGAGTACTGGAGTGGGGTGCCATTGCCTTCTCCAGTCATTAGAAAGAATATTTTAATTAGAAGCCTGGATGTTTCAGCCCCCTACTATTTCCCCACTGCCATCTTTTGGAGAGGATTGGAAACTGAGTTAATAATCAAGCATGCCCAGCTGTTTACAATAGCCAATACATGGAAGCAACCTAAACCTCCATCAACAGCTGAATGAGTTTGAAAGATGTGGTGTATATTCATAATGGAATACTACTGAGTGATTAAAAAGAATGGAATAATACCATTGATAGCAACATGGATGAACCTAGAGATTATCACACTAAGTGACGTAAGTTAGAAAAAGAAAGATAAATACCATATGATAAATCTTACCAAACTGAGCAACTAACACTTTTGGGGTGGCGCTAGTGGTAAAGAACCCGCCTGCCAATGCAGGAGACTTAAGAGATGTGGATTCGATCCCCTGGTCAGGGAGATTCCCTGGAGAAAGATATGGCAATGCACTCCAGTGTTCTTGCCTGGAGAACCACATGTACAGAGGACTCTGGCAGGCTACAGTCCAGAGGATCGCAAAGAGTTGGACACAGCTGAAGCGACTTAGCGTACAGCAAGTCTTTTATATATGGAACCTAAAATATGAGACAAATGAACCTATTTATGAAACAGAAATAGACTCACAGACACAGAAAACAAACTTAATGGCTACCAGAGGGGAAAGGGAGTGGAGAAGGGGTAAATCAGGAGTTTGGGATTAGCAGATACAAACTACAATATATGAATTAAATAACAAGTTCCTACTGTATATCACAGGGAACTATTCTCAATCAGAGATCAGATCAGTCGCTCAGTCGTGTCTGACTCTTTGCGACCCCATGAACCACAGCACGCCAGGCCTCCCTGTCCATCACCAGCTCCCGGAGGTCACTCAGACTCACACCCATCAAGTCAGTGATGCCATCCAGCCATCTCATCCTCTGTCGTCCCCTTCTCCTCCTGCCCTCAACCCTCCCAGCATCAGAGTCTTCTCCAATGAGTCAACTCTTCACATGAGGTGGCCAAAATACTGGAGTTTCAGCTTTAGCATCATTCCTTCCAAAGAAATTCCAGGATTGATCTCCTTCAGAATGGACTGGTTGGATCTTCTTGCAGTCCAAGGGACTCTCAAGAGTCTTCTCCAACACCACAGTTCAAAAGCATCAATTCTTCGGCGCTCAGCCTTCTTCACAGTCCAGCTCTCACATCCATACATGACCACAGGAAAGACCATAGCCTTGACTAGGCGAACCTTTGTTGGTAAAGTGATGTATCTGTTTTTGAATATGCTATCTAGGTTGGTCATAACTTTCCTTACAAGGAGTAAGCGTCTTTTAATTTCATGGCTGCAGTCACCATCTGCAGTGATCTTGGAGCCCAGAAAAATAAATTCTGACACTGTTTCCACTGTTTCTCCATTTCCCATGTAGTGATGGGACCAGATGCCATGATCTTCGTTTTCTGAATGTTGAGCTTTAAGCCCACCTTTTCACTCTCCACTTTCACTTTCATCAAGAGGCTTTTTAGCCCCTCTTCACTTTCTGCCATAAGAGTGGTGTCATCTGCATATCTGAGGTTATTGATATTTCTCCCAGCAATCTTGATTCCAACTTGTGTTTCTTCCAGTCCAGCATTTCTCATGATGTACTCTGCATATAAGTTAAACAAACATGGTGACAATATGCAGCCTTGACATACTCCTTTTCCTATTTGGAAAGAGTCTGTTGTTCCATGACCAGTTCTAACTGTTGCTTCCTGACCTGCATACAGATTTCTCAAGAGGCAGATCAGGTGGTCTGGTATTCCCATCTCTTTCAGAATTTTCCATAGTTTATTGTGATCTACACAGTCAAAGGCTTTGGCATAGTCAATAAAGCAGAAATAGATGTTTTTCTGGAACTCTCTTGCTTTTCCATGATCCAGCGGATGTTGGCAATTTGATCTCTGGTTCCTCTGCCTTTTCTGAAACCAGCTTGAACATCAGGAAGTTCACGGTTCACATATTGCTGAAGCCTGGCTTGGAGAATTTTGAGCGTTACTAGCGTGTGAGATGAGTGCAATTGTGCGGTAGTTTGAGCATTCTTTGGCATTGCCTTTCTTTGGGATTGGGATGAAAACTGACCTTTTCCAATCTTGTGGCCACTGCTGAGTTTTCCAAATTTGCTGGCATATTGAGTGCAGCACTTTCACAGCATCATCTTTCAGGATTTGGAATAGCTCCACTGGAATTCCATCACCTCCACTAGCTTTGTTCGTAGTGATGCTTTCTAAGGCCCACTTGACTTCACATTCCAAGATGTCTGGCTCTAGGTCAGTGATCACACCATCATGATTATCTGGGTCGTGAAGCTCTTTTTTGTACAGTTCTTCTGTGTATTCTTGCCACCTCTTCTTAATATCTTCTGCTTCTGTTAGGTCCACACCATCTCTGTCCTTTATTGTGCCCATCTTTGCATGAAATGTTCCTTTGGTATCTCTGATTTTCTTGAAGAGATCCCTAGTCTTTCCCATTCTGTTGTTTTCCTCTATTTCTTTGCATTGATCGCTGAAGAAGGCTTTCTTATCTCTTCTTGCTATTCTTTGGAACTCTGCATTTAGATGTTTATATCTTTCCTTTTCTCCTTTGCTTTTCGCCTCTCTTCTTTTCACAGTTATTTGTAAGGCCTCCCCAGACAGCCATTTTGCTTTTTTGCATTTCTTTTCCATGGGGATGGTCTTGATCCCTGTCTCCTGTACAATGTCACGAACCTCATTCCATAGTTCATCAGGCACTCTATCTATCAGATCTAGGCCCTTAAATCTATTTCTCACTTCCACTGTATAATCATAAGGGATTTGATTATCCTATAATAAATCATAATGGAAAAGAGTATGAGAAAGAATATGTACGTATATAAATGTATAACTCAATTACTTTGTATATACCAGAAACCAATTCAACATTGTAAATCAACTATGCTATGCTAAGTCACTTCAATCGTGTCCAACTCTGTGCGACCCCATAGACGGCAGCCCACCAGGCTCCACCGTCCCTGGGATTCTCCAGGCAAGAACACTGGAGTGGGTTGCCATTTCCTTTTCCAATGCATGAAAATGAAAAGTGAAAGTGAAGTCGCTCAGTCGTGTCCAACTCTTAGCGACCCCATGGACCGCAGCCTACCAGGCTCCTCCATCCATGGAATTTTCCAGGCAAGAGTACTGGAGTGGGGTGCCATTGCCTTTTCCACAACTATACTTCAAAAAAATCAAGCTACAGTCAAGCTTATTAGATGAGCTTAACTAGAGAAGTTCATTCTGAAGGAGATCAGCCCTGGGATTTCTTTGGAAGGAATGATGCTAAAGCTGAAACTCCAGTATTTTGGCCACCTCATGCGAAGTGTTGACTCATTGGAGAAGACTCTGGTGCTGGGAGGGATTGGGGGCAGGAGGAGAAGGGGACGACAGAGGATGAGATGGCTGGATGGCATCACTGACTCAATGAATGTGAGTCTGAGTGACCTCCGAGAGCTGGTGATGGATAGGGAGGCCTGGCGTGCTGCAGTTCATGGGGTCGCAAAGAGTCGGACACGACTGAGCGACTGATCTGATCTGATCTGATCTGAGAGAAGTTCAGAAAGCCTTTCAAGTTGGTGAACACACGGAGGGTGCTAGGAAGGTGGCGTACCTGGAGAGAGTGTCAAACTGCAAGCCCATTCCTGCATATCTTGCCCTAAGTACTTCTTCCACCTGGCTGCTTCTGAGTTGCGTCCTTTAATAATAAATCCATAATCCAGTAAGCAACCTGTTTCCCTGAATTCAGTGAGTAATTCTAGCAAGTTCTCAAACTTGAGAAAGGAGTTATGAGAACTTTTAATTTATAACTGGTTGATCAGATCCACAGGTGACAACCTGGACTTGCAATAGGTATATGAAACGGAGGATGGCAGACTTGTGGGACTGAGCCCTTAACCTGTCTGGGCTAACCCCAGGTTGATAGTGTCAGAATTCAGTTGAATTTAGGACACCCAGCTGGTGTCAGAGAACTGGTCGGTGTTGGGAAACAAACCACACGTCTCTGTCAGAGGTACTCACTGTGTAGAGCAATACAGTTTTTGTGTGTGTTCAAATATTCTTATACCAGCAGCTCAGAAACCATGCTTGTACACTTTAAAAATTGATGATCAACTTGCATAACATATTACCTTTCATTCTGGGCTATTTTAATGTCCCATTCTGTAGACTTGTCATCCTGGATTAACTGATTATGCAATGGCACCCCACTCCAGTACTCTTGCCTGGAAAATCCCATGGACGGAGGAGCCCGGTAGGCTGCAGTCCATGGGGTCGCTAAGAGTCGGACGCAACTGAGCGACTTCACTTTCACTTTTCACTTTCATGCATTGGAGAAGGAAATGGCAACCCACTCCAGTGTTCTTGCCTGGAGAATCCCAGGGACGGGGGAGCCTGGTGGGCTGCTGTCTCTGGGGTCGCACAGAGTCAGACATGACTGAAGCGACTTAGCAGCATAGTGCCAGACAAGATATTTCATTTCAGTTAGAGTCAAGCTAAAATAATCTACAGACATATGTAGTTCCCATTTGATTCAGCCCTTTGCGGTTGTATAAGATATGTTATGAAAAGAAACAAAAAGGGCAAATATTGCATTGTATTAGAATTTTAGAGAAATTAAACTATGATGAATCATTCTATTTCTGTTGCAGATGAAAGGCAAATCTTAAGTCATTCATATACATACTTAGGTTAATCAACCTTTCAAATGGCTTGAATAAAGTCTGCCTGTTAAGAAACGTTTATAGTAGATCCTGTATCAGTATCTGATAAAATTGTTTCAAACATCCCACTCTTGCAGAGAGGCTGCTACATGTTCAAACTTTCCTACACAGTGCCTTAGAGGGCCATGGATGCACACACTGAAGATTTTGTGGCTTCCCACGTGAGAAGTCAGGTGCCATGATAAGAAGTGAGGGATAATGAGAACCAACCAGGAACAGCCTAAACACGTCTGTTTACCTAATGTCTGTACTCTCCTTTTATACAAATGATACTATACTGTACATATTTTTCCTATACCTGCTTTATTAATTTAAATAATCTTCTTCATTCCTTTTTGTAGCTGCATAGTATTCGACCATGTAGATGTTTATAATATATTTCACCAATACTCTATGAATGAATATTTAGCTTATTTCCAATCTGTTACTATTACACTACTTGAATAACCTGTACAAGTATCATTTTGAAAATGTACAGCTATATCCAGAGAATAAATTCATGGAAGAGTTGCTAAGTGAAAAGAAATATGAATTTGTAATTTTTAAGGAATTTCATTTGGTTCATTTTTCCTTCTTATTTAGATTTAAGGTGCATTAATTACCGTAATATTAAACTCACAGCTTGGTGAGTTTGTATATATTCATACAACTGTGCAATCACCACTCAAGTTAAGATATAGAGTATTTCCAGCATTCTAGGTGGTTCTCTCCTGCTCCTTCTCAATCTGTACTCCCCACCAGAGGGAGACACTGTTCTGATATTTATCACAGCTCTTGAAATTTCATATACATGAAAGCACAGGGTAAGTTTTCTTTTGTGTATAGCGTCTCTCACTCACATAATGATTATTAAAAACAATCATATTGTTGAGGATATCAGTATATAGTTATTTTGTTGCTATGAGTATTCCATTATATATCACATTTTTAAAATCCAGTCTCCTAATAATGTCTAGTCAAGGCTATGGTTTTTCCAGTGGTCATGTATGGATGTGAGAGTTGGACTGTGAAGAAAACTGAGTGCCGAAAAATTGATGCTTTTGAACTGTGGTGTTGGAGAAGACTCTTGAGAGTCCCTTGGACTGCAAGGAGATCCAACCAGTCCATTCTGAAGGAGATCAACCCTGGGATTTCTTTGGAGGGAATGATGCTAAAGCTGAAATTCCAGTACTTTGGCCACCTCATGCAAAGAGTTGACTCATTGGAAAAGACTCTGATGCTGGGAGGGATTGGGGGCAGGAGGAGAAGAGGATGACAGAGGATGAGATGGCTGGATGGCATCACTGACTCGATGGACGTGAGTCTGAGTGAACTCCCGGAGTTGGTGATGGACAGGGAGGCCTGGCGTGCTGTGATTCATGGGGTCGCAAAGAGTCAGACATGACTGAGTGAGTGGACTGACTGAATAATGGATATACAGGTATTTTCCCCAGTTTTAGATGATATTGGCGCACCAGTCTTTCAGTTAATGTCTGCATGGTGTATCATTTTCTATCCTTTTACTTTCAACCGATCTGTGTCTTAATACCTGAGGTGTATATTGTGTGTTGGAAAGAGCACATAGTTGAGTCTTAGGTCTGTTTACTGGTCCAGTCTGACAACTTTGCTTTCTAACTGGGGGATACAGTCTATCTACACTTATTGTGGTTACTCTTACAGTTAAGTTTATCCTTTTGTTTTCTACTTGCTCCATATGTTATTTATTTCCTTATTATTCTTTCCTGTCTTCTCTTATGTTGATTATATGTTTTGTTATTCAATTTTATCTCCTCTATTAACTTTGTAGTTATTGCTTTTTGGAGTATTCTTTTCGTGGTTATCCTAGAGATTACAATAGGCATCCTTGGTTTTTTTTAGCTTAACTTAAATTAGTATATTTACAACTACTTTATGAACTACACAGGAATCTTAACAGTTCAGTTCTACTTACCTTCCTGCTTTTGTGTTATTTTTGTTATATATTTTGCTTCACCATAGGTTATAACCACCACAAAACACGGTTATCACTGTCATTTAAAACAGGCAATGCTATTTCATATATACATACATGCGTCGGTTTGCTGGTTGTCATTTTTTTCCTTATACATACCTGTTTCTATGTGGAGACATTTTCCTTCATCCAAAAAACTCCTCTTAGTCAGCTGGAAATGTACAGCTTTTGTTTTGTCTGAAAATGTCTTTATTTTGCTTTCATATTAAGGATGTTTTCACTGAATCATATAATTCTTGGATGGTAGTGTTTCTTCTATTTTTCAGCATTTTAAACATGCTATGACATGTCTTCCATGGTTTCTGTTGGAAAACCAGACATCATTCATATTGATAGCTAACAACGGTGTCAGAATCGTGATCTCTGAAGAAGAAGACTTAGCTTTGGGACCAAGGACCAGGCCTGATCACTCAGAGCTTTGGTGTGGCAGACGTTTTATTACAGCAAAAAAGGGCAGAGAAAACTTCTGACATGGACATCAGAAGGGGGACAGAGAGTACCCCCTTGCCAGTCTTATCAAGGCCTTTTATATATTTTTACCAGACCCACTCCCATAACATACATCTTAAATTAACAAGATTAGAACTAACAATAGAAAGATATTACCAGACCCACTTCCACAATATACATCTTATTAGAGAGGGCAATGGCACCCCACTCTAGTACTCTTGCCTGGAAAATCCCATGGATGAAGGAGCCTGGGAGGCTGCGGTCCATGGGGTCGCTAAGAGTCGGGCACAACTGAGTGACTTCACTTTCACTTTTTACTTTCATGCATTGGAGAAGGAAATAGCAACCCACTCCAGTGTTCTTGCCTGGAGAATCCCAGGGATGGGTGAGCCTGGTGGGCTGCCATCTATGGGGTCGCACAGAGTCGGACACGACTGAATCGACTTAGCAGCAGCATAACAAGATTAGTCAGAAGGTTCTTGTTAAGAAGGAGAAACATGCCCTCCAGCAAGATACATTGTTGTTATATAATCATTCAGTTCAGTTCGGTAGCTCAGTCGTAGCTGACTCTGCAACCCGATGAATCGCAGCTCGCCAGGCCTCCCTGTCCATCACCAACTCCCGGAGTTCACTCAGACGTCCATCGAGTCAGTGATGCCATCCAGCCATCTCATCCTCTGTTGTCCCCTTTTCCTCCTGCCACCAATCCCTCCCAGCATCAGAGTCTTTTTCCAGCGAGTCAACTCTTCGCATGAAGTGGCCAAAGTATTGGAGTTTCAGCTTTAGCATCATTCCTTCCAAAGAATACCCAGGGCTGATCTTCAGAATGGACTGGTTGGATCTCCCTGCAGTCCAAGAGACTCTCAGGAGTCTTCTCCAACACCACAGTTCAAAAGTATCAATTCTTCGGCGCTCAGTTTTCTTCACAGTCCAACTCTCACATCCATACATGACTACTGGAAAAACCATAGCCTTGACTAGACGGATCATTGTTGGCAAAGTAATGTCTCTGCTTTTCAATATGCTATCTAGGTTGGTCATAACTTTTCTGCCTATTAGTACAGAGCTTATAAGGAAAAACATACCCTTGAGCAAGATGAGTTGTTTTGTTGTATAATCTTTAGCTCTGGGCTTAAAGGGAAAAAAAGTCTTATGTGACTAAGACAAACCAATGGAAAAAAAAAGAAATGCTTGTCCTTTTCTCTTCCTTGAGGGATTCAGACTCCTTATCAACCTACCTAAGAATTAACTCTCTCAATATGGTACTCTTTTAAAAGTAACATCTTTTTTTTTCCTATCTATTTTTATGATTTTTATGTTTAACTTTTATTTTTAGTAATTGAACTTTGATTTTTCAGAAACTTAGTAATTTAAAGAAAAAAACAAGATGTGGTTTTCTTTGTATTTGTCCTGCTTGGGATTTGCTGAATTCCTTGAGTCTGGAAATAGAGTCGTTCATCAGTTTTGGGAAAGTTCTCAGTCACTATCTCTTCAAAATCACTTCTGTCCATTATCTTTCTTCTCTCCTACTGGAACCAAATGCAATGTTTTTGGTATACTGCTACTGCTACTGCTAAGTCGCTTCAGTCGTGTCCGACTCTGTGCGACTCCAGAGACGGCAGCCAGCCAGGCTCCTCCGACCCTGGGATTCTCCAGACAAGAACACTGGAGTGGGTTGCCATTTCCTTCTCCAATGCATGAAAGTAAAAAGTGAAAGTGAAGTCGCTCAGTCGTGTCCAACTCTTTGGGACCTGGTATCTAATTCTCACCATGGTCCCAGACTCAGAAAATTCTCAGAGGGAAGAGAACAACTAACAATCTCAGCTTACCTGAGGCAATTTCTCTATATAATTTTCGTTCATCTAGTCCTCTTTGCTTCACAGCCCTCTGATAACTTTTTAAAGTATTACATTTACAGTTTACTACATAAAGTGCTGCTGCTGCTGCTGCTGCTAAGTCACTTCAGTCATGTCCAACTCTGTGCAACCCCATAGACAGCAGCCCACTAGGTTCCTCTGTCCCTGGGATTCTCCAGGCAAGAATACTGGAGTGGGTTGGCATTTCCTTCTCCAGTGCATGAAAGTAAACAGTGAAAGTGAAGTTGCTCAGTTGTGCCCGACTCTTAGCGACCCTATGGACTGCAGCCTACCAGGCTCCTCCGTCTATGGGATTTTCCAGGCAAGAGTACTGGAGTGGGGTGTCATTGCCTTCTCCAACTACATAAACTACATACAGTTTATATATTATATTTATATTAAAATACTATATGTATTGGGCTTTCCAGTTGGCTGTAGTGGTAAAGAACTCACCTGCCAATGCAGGAAATGTAAGAGATGCAGGTTTGATCCCTGGGTCAGGAAAATCTCCTGGAGGAGAGCATGTCAACCCACTCCAGTGTTCTTCCCTGGAGAATCCCACATACAGAAGAGCCTGGTGGGCTGCAGTTCATTGGGTTGCACAGAGTCGGACAACACTGAAGCGGCTTAGCATGCACACATGGTATGTATTATATATAGAACTGCAATATATTATATCATATATAATTTTAAAGTATTCTATTTTTTCAGTTGCTGTAGTAAGCAAGACGGCCTGCCATTTCCTACTACAATTAACTCTGAAGCAGAGGAATTTTTTTCATTATTTAAATAAATAATATGTACACATTGCAAAGTTTGAAAGGGCAAAGAGTAAAATCTAAGTCTAAAAACCTTCTTTCAGCCATGTAGTTATCCCCAGAAGCAATAGATACTAGCACACTCTGTATCTTTTCAGATATATGTAGATATGGATGCATATATGAGATAATTCCTATTTTGAGGGAATGTTTGTGTTTTCCTCTGCATTAAAAAATCTAATATTTAATTTTCTTCCCTTGTGTCCAAGGATCTTTGCCAAGATATGTTAAAATAATGACAGTTGGCTTCAGTGTAATCATCCATGTTAGAATATACCTCTCTGTGGTTTCATTTACTCTCCAGAATGGTAAGCGATACATTTCTGCTGTTTACAAACCAAGTCTGTGGTATTTTGTTAATAGCAGCCTGAATGGACCAAAGACAAGCAGCAAGAAGAGGTTATACATGAAGATGGTAGATTGCATAAGTGTATCTAATTTCACTCTCTTCGACCCTCAGTAAAACAATAATATGAGATTTTAAAAAGATACAAAACACAGAGATGGGGAGAGCAAAGGAATAGCGGATATCAGTTTATAGAAACCAGTCAACAGCAGTGCAGAGTAGCTTATCTCTATATACCGTTTTCTCCAGAGTGAATAAAGTGACTCTCACGAAAGTCAGTGGCTCTATCACTTTCTTGACAAGATCCATGTTGCATAAGCATAAGTGAATCAAGCATAAATTAATCTATAGTGTGGACATCTGGATTGCATCCAGTTCTCACTATCACACACAGTCCTATCTTGAATATCCTGGTACAAGGCAAGTTTCCTAATAGACTTATATGTTTGTTTCTCTGTGGCATATAGTTAGGAAGACTGCTGAGCCAGAGCACACAGTTACGTAAGGGCTTCCAGGATGCTTCCCACTATGCTGAGCTATTTGAACTTCTACCAACAAGACATGAGTATTCCCATTTCTCTATATTTTAGTTAAACTTACTTTCTAATGTTTCCCACTCAAAAATGTGAAGGGATATCTCAGTTTTATTTTCACTTTTCTAATTACTAGTAAGATTCACAGGCTCTTCAAATTTTTAGCCATCTAGTTTTCTCCTTCTGTGAATTGACTAATCACATTCTCTGCCCAATTTTTTTCCTATTGGATTTCCAGTTGGCTTTCTTATTTATTTTTTTTTGGGAGGGGGGAGATTATTGTTGAGGAAGTTCCTCATATGTCAAATATATCTCCGTTTTTTAAGAAAGGTCTTTGTATATTCTAGAATCTAAATATCAGTCCCTTGTTTGCTTTAGATGCTGCGATATCCCGCCCCTATCTGTCGCTGTTTACTCTGTCCATGCAGTGCCATGTCGAAGTCTTTCCTTTTCATTTGCTCAGGTTCATCTGTGTTTCTCTCTGTGCTTTATGCTTTCAGGATCTTATATTTAAAAAATCCCTTCACACCCCAAGGTAGCAAAAGCACTGTTCTGCCTGTTCTCCTACTCGGCCTGTAGTTCAATCTTTCACTTTTTAATATTTATTCTATTGGAAATTTGTAATTATGTGAGTTACAATCCAAATTTCTTTTTACAGTATACAGTAAGTCACTTTACCCAAGATTATCTACTAAGCAACTCATTAATTTATGCTGCTATTTCTGCTGCTGCTGCTGCTAAGTCACTTCAGTCGTGTCCGACTCTGTGCAACCCCATAGACGTCAGCCCACCAGGCTCCCCCGTCCCTGGGATTCTCCAGGCAAGAACACTGGAGTGGGTTGCCATTTCCTTCTCCTGCTGCTATTTCTATCCTATACCAATGATAGAATAATACCATTTTATTACTACAGCTTTCTATTATTTTTTCATATCAAGTACTTTTGCCTGGAAAATCCCATGGACGGAGGATCCTGGTAGGCTCCAGTCCATGGGGTCTCTAAGAGCCGGACACGACTGAGCGACTTCACTTTCACTTTTCACTTTAACGCATTGGAGAAGGAAATGGCAACCCACTCCGGTATTCTTGCCTGGAGAATCCCAGGGATGGGGGAGCCTGGTGAGCTTCCGTCTATGGGGTCGCACAGAGTCGGACACGACTGAAGCGACTTAGCAGCAGCAGAGCGGGCACGGGGAGGCGGCGGGGCGCACAGAGCGGACACAACTGAAGCGACTTACCAGTAGCAGCAGTAGCAGGCATTACTGACAGTCTCCTTTTTCAAAATTCCCTTAATTATCCACAGATTTATATACTCATGTAAATTTAAAAATCAGTTGTCAAGTTATAAAGCCACCCTGTTGGTATATTGATGCTGCATGGATTTTTAGGAGGATTTGGGAAAAACTGTCATCTTTATACTATCAAATTACTTCATTTGTGACTAATGTAGACGTCTTCATTAAATAGTTCTCCTCTTGTCCTTCAGTAATTTAAAATATTTCTCCATACAAAGATGATGTGAATTTGTTCTATGGCTTGTTATAGGTACTTTAGGCTTTTATTCTATTGTGAGTAATAGGTTATGTCCTCTTAAGTTTCCTAGGTGATTACTGCTGATGTGGCAGATGATATCGATTTTTGTGTGTTCATTTTGTAGCCAACAACCTTGTTGAATTCTCTTAGTCTAATAGTTTATTGACGCTGCTTCATTTTCTATGCAGTTAATCAAAACAACTGTGCCTCTTTGAGAATCTGTCTAGCATCAGGGTTATGAGAGTGAAATCTGGAAGCCATTAAAGTTCATTTCAAAACTCTACTTCCTCTCCAGATTGCAAATTGAGTGTGTAATTTTCTTCCCGGAGACTGTGCCTCCTCTATTGAAAACTAGTTCTAGAACATCCTTTGCCTCCTCGCCACCACCGGTGTCCATGCCACAAAGAAGTCTCTGCCCATTGTCTCTTGCTGCCAAGTCCTTAAATTACATAAGTATTAGCGTCCTGGGGAGGAGGGTGTGATGGAAGATGTTAAGCAATGGGATCGCAAAGAGTCAGGGACAGAGTCAAGTTTTAAAAGGAAGTGGGGTAGGGTGGGGTGGGGCAGGGGTGAGATGTGGGAGGAGTGACATGACTTTTCAGAGCCAAGAAAATTTTGTTTTTCAACACAGAAAGGGAACTTCAACTTCTTGTTGGAGGATTGCCACCACCTCTGCCCAGAATATGTGATTAATATGTCAGGGTCGCTGTGTACTCAGGGAAATAGTTCCCCCCCAGGAGTATCTTTAGGGGAAAATCTGGGTGGGAAATAGTGGTGAGTAGATGAAGAGAGATTCCCCTGAGCCAGATAAGGTGTGATGAGGGTGAACTCCAGGCAGCTCTCCCAGAGACCCACTGGCCCTTGGGGTCAGATGTGTGAAAGCTTTGCCTCCTTGGAGGCTGATCATGGGGAAAAGCACTGGCATGGTCCAGTCCTGGCAGGGGAGGAGAATCAGAGACTACCCCACACTGACAGTGGTCTGTGGGGATATGGGGGGAGGGTCCTTGTGTTCTGGGCTGTCCTAGGTCTCATCTGACCTCACAGAGTGGGAACTACTCAGAAGAAAATGCCTTTAGAGTAGAAACTCTCCTAACGTCTGCTCCAGTTGCTAAAAGTGTGTGCCATCCTTCCCCCAACCCCCCTCCCAGTTTTTGTCATTTTTTTGCCATCTTATCCTCTGTAAGAACATTTGAGGGTTGCCACCTCAGCTTTCCCGTCTCCTTTGGCATACTTCACAAAACCTTGAATTTGTCAGCCATAGAGTCTAAGTAAGATTAATCCCACCTCTAACTTCAGCAGTAGCCCTGATTGGTTCAAACAAGAAGCACATCCCATCCTCTTTATCTGTAGTACAATTACTGTTCAGTAATGAGTTCTGTGAGACATAAACACTTTTCCTTTCCAAGGGAGCCTATAATCCAAGTTGCTGATGGTGGCATTTTGAGGATCAGATCAGATCAGATCAGTCGCTCAGTCGTGTCCGACTCTTTGCGACCCCATGAACTGCAGCACGCCAGGCCTCCCTATCCATCACCAGCTCTCGGAGGTCACTCAGACTCACATTCATCGAGTCAGTGATGCCATCCAGCCATCTCATCCTCTGTCGTCCCCTTCTCCTCCTGTCCTCAATCCCTCCCAGCATCAGAGTCTTCTCCAATGAGTCAACTCTTCGCATGAGGTGGCCAAAATACTGGAGTTTCAGCTTTAGCATCATTCCTTCCAAAGAAATTCCAGGGCTGATCTCCTTCAGAATGGACCGGTTGGATCTCCTTGCAGTCCAAGGGAGTCTCAAGAGTCTTCTCCAACACCACAGTTCAAAAGCATCAATTCTTCGGCGCTCAGCCTTCTTCACAGTCCAGCTCTCACATCCATACATGACCAGGTAAGCCAATTTATCGGAGAAGGCAATGGCACCCCACTCCAGTACTCTTGCCTGGAAAATCCCATGGACTGCAGAGCCTGGTAGGCTGCAGTCCATGGGGTTGCTGAGAGTCGGACATGACTGAGTGACTTCCCTTTCACTTTTCACTTTCCTGCATTGGAGAAGGAAATGGCAACTCACTCCAGTGTTCTTGCCTGGAGAATCCCAGGGACAGGGGAGCCTGGTGGGCTTCCATTTATGGGTCGCACAAAGTCAGACATGACTGAAGCAACTTAGCAGCAGCAGCAAGCCAATTTATGCATTTTCTGTTAATGTGACTTCATCTGATAGACTTCTGACTCTCCACTGAGAATTCAGTCCATTAGCCACTTCTGATGTCTTTTCACACTCAGCACATTCTCAGCCCACAAACATCTATTCCCCTGGGGCCCTCACACTGCTATTCATAGCTCCTTAAACCTCCTTATCCTTTGGTTATTTATCCCATACCCACTTTCTCTTTTGGTTATTTATCCCATGCCCACTTTCTCCTCTAGGCTCTTGCCAGATTAGAGCTCCTGGAGTAGTCAGACAACATGGTGCCATTCTCGGTTCAGTTCAGTTCAGTCGCTCAGTCGCGCTCAGTCATGTCCGACTCTTTGCGACCCCATGAATCACAGCACACCAGGCCTTTCTGTCCATCACCAACTCCTGGAGTTCACCCAAACTCATGTGCATCGAGTCTGTGATGCCATCCAGCCATCTCATCCTCTGTCATCCCCTTCTCCTCCTACCCCCAATCACTCCCAGCATCCTTTTCCAATGAGTCAGCTCTTCGCATGAGGTGGCCTAAGTACTGGAGTTTCAGCCTCAGCATTAGTTCCAATGAACACCCAGGACTGATCTCCTTTAGGATGGACTGGTTGGATCTCCTTGCAGTCTAAGGGACTCTCAAGAGTCTTCTCCAATACCACAGTTCAAAAGCATCAACTCTTTGGCGCTCAGCCTTCTTCACAGTTCAACTCTCACATCCATACATGACCACTGGAAAAACCATAGCCTTGACTAGACAGATCTTTGTTGGCAAAGTAATATCTCTGCTTGTTAATATGCTATCTAGGTTGGTCACATGGGGAAGCGTCTTTTAATTTCATGGCTGCAGTCACCATCTGCAGTGATTTTGGAGCCCAGAAAAATAAAGTCTGACACTGTTTCCACTGCTTCCCCATCTATTTCCCATGAAGTGATGGGACCAGATGCCATGATCTTTGTTTTCTGAATGTTGAGCTTTAAGCCAACTTTTTCACTCTCCTCTTTCACCTTCATCAAGAGACTTTTTAGTTCCTCTTCACTTTGTGTCATAAGGGTGGTGTCATCTGCATATCTGAGGTTATTGATATTTCTCCCAGCAATCTTGAGTCCAGCTTGTGCTTCTTCCAGCCCAGCGTTTCTCATGATGTACTCTGCATATAAGTTAAATAAGCAGGGTGACAATATACAGCCTTGACAAATTCCTTTTCCTATTTGGAACCAGTCTGTTGTTCCATGTCTAGTCCCCCAGAAACGTGTATCATCCAACCACAAGTAAGTCTCCACTGTTCTTTTGGTAATATTCTCACCTTTCTCTTAACTACCCAATATTTTTCTCACATGTCTACCCAATATTTTTCCCAAACTGTCTCTACCCCTTACCTCCTCAGATAATTCCACCCCTGACACTGTTGAGATGAGGTCATTTGACCTCAGCGATCATTTTACACCAAGTATTTCAGGATTCTACCCACAGGGAGGCCTGGCGAGCTGCAATTCATGGGGTCGCAGAGAGTCGGACACGACTGAGCCGCTGAACTGACTGACAGACTGACCTATCATCCACAGGTGTTTCTTGAACCCCTCCAGGCATACTGTCACTGCAGAGTCTGTAGTCTTTAGGTCTCCACTCTTTCCTGCTTCCTCAGATTATAAGGTATAGTCCTGGTAAGACTAGATACAGCCTGAGACTATCAGGCTCGTGCACTCCTTTTTGATATTAATTGACTCTTCCATCTTAAGCAAGTAAAATTTGCTTAGCTCAGTCTCTTCATCTCGATACACTTTAAAACATCTTTAACACGTCTTGTTTCAGGTGGCCTCGGCCTGCAGTGGCTTGAAGCAGAATTTTGGTTCCCAGCCGGAGACTGAAGTCAGGCCTTGTCAGTGAGAGTACTGAATCCTAGCACTAGACCACCAGGGACCTGTGGCCAGTAACCAGGCCCTGGCCCATCGGCTGTGTAGAAATGAATTCCCACAAGAGACAGAAAGTAATGAAACAAGTGAAGTGTTTATTGGGAGGAAAACAAGTACAGTACATGTGGACAGACACATGGGCGGGCTCAGGGAGAAAGTCACACCCTTGCAGTAGTTTGAGCCAGCTTTATGGGGCGTTTCTTCCAAGTTTCTACTGGCCAGTCATTTTGCTTTGCCTAGTTCTGAATCCGTATTTGGTATATGACAGGGTCCTCCCTTGCGTGCGTGCACACCCCTTGGCCAAGATGAATTCCAGTGAAGAGGCCCATGGGTGATAAGCATCACATCACTTACTATGGAGTGGCGACCCTCCCTTTTTGACCTCCAAGGAGCCTTTCTGCACATGTATAGTTGGAGAGGTTCTCTGACTTCAAGAACGAGGAATATGTGGTCTTTTATCTCTTATCTGGGCAAGGCCCAGCTCCTCTCTCACTCCTGCTATTTTGGAGTATCTGTCTACAGCAGAGAAACTGTTTAACCTGGGACCCATCTCTTTCCTGCCTCTCTTCCTTCATAGCAGCGTTATGAACACTCTCTCTCATTAAATGCGAAAGAGCATGAAAGTGCTTTTGGGAAAACTTTAGTTCTCCTTCTTCTATGTAGGGAAAATCCCATTTTTTTCCCCCACTGTATGTTTCCTTTCCTATGAGTCTCTTTTATTTCTTACACAGCACATCACTCTGGTCACCAAATGTGTGGAGATTTTTCCCCCACAGCAAGCAGTTCTCTGTTTGACACTATGTAGTGTCCAAAGTGAGTTAAACTGTGGGACATCCAGCTGGTGTCACAGACTGAGAATTAGTATGAAGAAAAACCTCCACATATTTGGTGACAGAATGAAGTGTTGTGTGAGTAATAAAGGAGACTCACAGGAAAGAAAAACATAGGAAGGGAAAAACTGAGGTTTTTCCAAATTCTAGTTGGTGCCAGTGAAGTGGGATTTGCTAGAACCACCCTGGCTCATGGAAACATGTGGTTTGGGAAGAGAAAGGATAAGAGGGTAGTGTCTGATGAATCTTTGACCCCTGGAAGGCTACCTGGTCACCCATGGTGTTAAACTTCAAGTCTCTACTAATGGAATTTAGAGACGGGAATAAATCTGACTCCTGAAGAGCTGACTCATTTAATAAGAAGGAAATGCATATAATAAAAAGCACACTAAACATATAATCTCTTGGTCATCATTATCTGTAATAGGTAAAATAAAGAAAGTGCTGGGTCAGAACTTGATGTTCATCCAACCTCAGACTTGGGTTGGTCTGAACTTCAGCCACTAACCTCAAAACTGCCCACAGTGGGAAAAATTATGCCAGGACAATAAAGTACCTCTAAGGTCTTGGTTAGCAAGAAGGTCATCAATGGAGGGGGAGGGGAAAACCAACAAACTACTGAAACCAGGGGGTAGAGTGTGAAGGGTTGTCTCATAGCAGCATCAGCTTCCTGAAGCACCTTTATTAGAATGGATGCTGAGAATGGCCAATTGAGGGGCTATGTCTTTCGTTTCAAATGCTGCTGAGTGGAAGGGCACATTTAAGGCAATGGCACCCCACTCCAGTACTCTTGCCTGGAAAATCCCATGGATGGAGGAACCTGGAAGGCTGCAGTCCATGGGATCGCTGAGGGTTGGACACAACTGAGCAACTTCACTTTCACTTTTCACTTTCATGCATTGGAGAAGGCAATGGCAACCCACTCCAGTGTTCTTGCCTGGAGAATCCCAGGGACGAGGGAGCCTGGTGGGCTGCTGTCTATGGGGTCGCACAGAGTCGGACATGACTGATGCGACTTAGCAGCAGCAGCAGCAGCAACAGGACTCACAGTTCACTACTAAACAATCACAGATGGTGTTATATGACCCAGACACACACAGAGGTGATATACGATTCTTCATGCACTATGGTACCAAAACCTATTGGTGAAACCGTGACATCTTCAGTTAGATTGCATGCTAAATTGCTTCAGTTGTGTCTGAATCTATGGTACCCTATCTCTATCCATGGGCTTCTCCAGGCAAGAGCACTGGAGTGGGTTGCCATGCCCTCCTCCAGGGGAGCTTCCTGACTCAGGGATTGAACATGTGAGCACACCAGTAAGAGTATAAAAGTGGGACTGTCCAAACAAGATTCGTGTAAAGCTGTGTCTCCTTTATGTGAATGTTTCCTGGAAATGGATATTATGTCTGGCTGGGGAACACTTCCCTTACCTAGTATTGAAAACTCAAAATCTGTTGATGAACTCCTAGTGGAGGCTACACTTAGGAGTGTAAATGTTTATGGAATTACACTACTAGTTGGTAGGAGAATTGGTATGTTTGAACAGGTTTTATGTGAAGTGGTTATGTATCTTCTACCTGATTGTATTATAGGGATAGACACTGGATCTGACTGGGGAATATTTTCCATCTCTAATATTGTAAAACAGGAACCATGTACATCCACCCTTCAAGCAACGTTAATTAGACATACTAAGTAGAATCAATAGAATGGGAAAGACTAGAGATCTCGTCAAGAAAATTAAAGATACCAAGGGAACATTTCATGCAAAGATGGGCTCAATAAAGGACAGAAACAGTAAGGACCTAACAGAAGCAGAAGATATTTAGAAGAGGTGGCAAGAATACACAGAAGAACTATATAAAAAAAGATCTTCTTCATAACCCAGATAACCACGATCACTCACCTAGAGCCAGACACCCTGGAGTGCAAAGTCAAGTGGGCCTTAGGAAGCATCACTATGAACAAAGCTAGTGGAGGGGATGGAATTCCAGTTGAGCTATTTAAAATCCTAAAAGATGATGCTAGGAAAGGGCTGCACTCAATATGCCAGCAAATTTGGAAAACTCAGCAGTGGCCACAGGACTGGAAAAGATCAGTTTTTCTTCCAATCCCAAAGAAGGGCAACATCAAAGAATGCTCAAACTACTGCACAGTTGCACTCATCTCACATGCTCGCTAAGTAATGCTCATAATTCTCCAAGCAAGTCTTCAACAGTACATGAACTGAGAACTTTCACATGTTCAAGATGGATTTAGAAAAGGCAGAAGAACCAGAAATCAAATTGCCAACATCCCTTGGGCCATAGAAAATGCAAGAGAATTCCAGAAAAAACTTCTGCTTCATTGACTATACTAAAGCCTTTGACTGTGTGGATCACAACAAACTCTGGAAAATTCTTCAAGAGATGGAAATACTAGACCATCTTACCTGCTTCCTGAGAAATCTGTATGCAGATCAAGAAGCAACAGAACTGAACATGGAGCAACAGACTGGTTCAAAATTGGGAAAGGAGTATGTTAAGGGTATATGTTGTTACCCTGCTTATTTAACTTATATCATGCAAAATGCCGAGCTGGATGAAGCACAAGCTGGAATCAAGATTGCCAGGAAAAATATCAACAACCTCAGATATGCAGATGACACCAGCCTTATGGCAGAAAGTGAAGAGGAACTAAAGAGCCTCTTGATGAAGGTGAAAGGAAAGAGTGAAAAAGCTGGCTTAAAACTCAACATTCAAAAAACTAAGATCATAGCATCCAGTCCCATGACTTCATGGCAAATAGATGGGAAACAATGGAAACAGTGAGAGACTTTATTTTCTTGGGCTCCAAAATCACTGCAGATGGTGACTGCTGCCATGAAATTAAAAGAAGCTTGCTCCTTGGGAGAAAAGCTATGACCAACCTAGACAGCATGTTGAAAAGCAGAGATTACTTTGCCAACAAAGGCCCATCTAGTCAAAGGTATGGTTTTTCCAGTAGTCATGTATGGATGTGAGAGTTGGACCATAAAGAAAGCTGAGAACTAAAGCATTGATGCTTTTGAACTGTGATGTTGGAGAAGGCTCTTGAGAGTCCCTTGGGCTGCAAGGAGATCAAACCAGTCAATCCTAAAGGAAATCAGTCCTGAATATTCATTGGAAGGACTGATGCTGAAGCTGAAACTCCAATACTTTGGCTACCTGATGCAAAGAACTGACACATTGGAAAAGACCCTGATGCTGGGAGAGATTGGGGGCAGGAGGAGAAGGGGATGACAGAGGATGAGTTGGCTGGATGGCATCACCGACTCAATGGACATGAGTTTGAACAAGCTCTGGGAGTTGGTGATGGACAGGGAAGCCTGGCATGCTGCAGTCCATGGGGTCGCAAAGAGTCGTTCATGACTGAGTGACTGAATGGAACTGAAATGAGTCAGAGGGTGTTTACAGTCAAAATAAGAGGGACTAAAGGAGTCTCCCTGCTCAATGTATCTCTGTTTTACTGGTGGATCTGGGGGACTGGGGTGTGGAAGGATGCTAGTCATTCTTTCTCCCCCACATCACCTCGACTATTTTGTCTCCTTTACTGATGCAGTGCTCACAGGACCAGGGCTAGAGCTAGAGCTGAAAATAGACATAATCCTAACCAAAAAGTACATCTGTGTTTCTGATCTTCTGATCTGATTTCTGATCTGTCATAATTACTAAGAGCCTATTGGGGCAGGATGTGGCTTCAACCCACTGACAAAATTGGGGCTAACAGTGAAGGCAGTTATATGGCAGTTATATAGTGGTTAAAACAGCCCACTAGTTCTGCACTATGTAAACTTACCTCATCCGAACAGAAGTGGACTGATGGGGAGGCACAGGCCACACTAGTACTACTGCCTGCAGTGCAGACCAGCATAGTCTAATATCCCTTCCAAAGGTAAAAGAGTTTGCGTATAAACAGAGAGGAGGAAAAATAGCAGTTAACAGTAAAGTAATGAATAAATGAATTATGTAATAAGGAAAAATTCCCATATTACATCAACGCCTTGAAAGAGGCGCAGAACAAGACATGATGTTGCCTCAGCTCAATTATGTAAGACGCCTGAAAGGGTGAAGCCTTATGTTTGCTGAGAGCACGCCTGCTTTTGGAACTTGACAAGATGGAATGAAAGCCTGCAAACCGGAGTGGTCTTGCCCCGGGAAACAGTCTCATACTATATGATGATGAACAGGAATGATTTTTAATGACTACTTTGGATTCCAGTAATGTGAACCTGTACTTTTGAACTTGTGTATCATTTTGATGGAAGGGGTCAGTAGCCAGAGACCAGGGTTAGTGGGCTGTGAGAAAAGAGAAAATATATATAGTGGTCTCTGTCCTTGACTCCTGCCACAGAACTCCTAAAACCCTTTTAATTTCCTAAGTGATAAGAGCACTAGGAGAATCTTCTGTTCTAAGGAAGTGACGCTGAATGGGCTCCTGCTTGATGACTAGATTTGTGGCTGGTCACAAGAAAGACCAAGCCATGATTAAAAACTTAGAATTTTCAGCTCCATCCATCAGAAAGGGAAGCCTCCATAAAATCCCAAAAGCATGGGGTCTAGAAAGCTTCCAGATTGGAAGCTGGAACACCAAGGGGAGGATGCACATTAACTCTACAGGGACAGAAGTTTCTGCACTAGAGAGCCTCCCAAATCTTGCCTGATGTATTTCTGTATCTGGTGTCTATCTGTATCCTGTATCATATTCTTTAATACACTGATGCAGTTGATGCAAGTAAGAGTTCTGTGAGCCGCTCTAGCAAATTAATGCAATCTGATGAAGGGATCACTGGAACCCCCAATCTATCATCTACAATGGGTCAGAAGATACGACACCACAAAACTCCTGGAAGAGAACACAACGAAACATTCTCTGACATGAATCAAGCAATATTTTCTTAGGTCAGAATCCCAAAGCAATAGAAATAAAAGCAAAAATAAACAAATGGGACCTAATCAAACTTATAAACATTTGCACAGCAAAGGAAACCATAAGCAAAATGAGAAGAACCTACAGACTGGGAGTAAATACATCCAAATGATGCAACCAATAAGGGCTTAATTTCTAAAATATACAAACAACTCATACAACTCAATAACAACAACAACAAACAAACAACCCAATCAATAAATGGGCAGAAGACCTAGATAGATATTTCTCCAAAGAAAACATACAGATGGCCAATAGGTACATGAAAAGATGCTCAGTAACCCACTCCAGTACTCTTGCCTGGAAAATCCCATGGATGGAGGAGCCTGGAAGGCTGCAGTCCATGGGGTCGCTGAGGGTTGGACACGACCGAGGGACTTCACTTTCACTTTTCACTTTCATGCATTGGAGAAGGAAATGGCAACCCACTCCAGTGTTCTTGCCTGGAGAATCCCAGGGACAGGGGAGCCTGGTGGGCTGCCATCTACAGGGTCGCACAGAGTCGGACACAACTGAAATGACTTAGCAGCAGCAGCAGCATCACTAATTATTAGAGAAATGCAAATAAAATAGGAGATATCACCCCACACAAGTCAGAATGGCCACCATCAAAAAGTTTATAAATAATAAATGCTAGAGGTGTGGAGAAAAAGCAACCCACCCTCCTACAATGTTGGTGGAAATGTAAATCGGCGCAGCCACTATGAAAACAGTACGGAGTTTCCTTAAAACGCTAATAATAGAGTTACCATATGATTCAGCAATCTCACTCCTAAGCATATACTGGGAAGCAATGAAAGCTCTAATTTGAAAGATACATGCACCTCCGTGTTCATAGCAGCATAATTGGTAACAGTCAAACATTTGGGACTATTGGAAAAAACCCGTGTCCACTGACAGATGATTGACTTAAGATGTGCTGTATATATACTATGGAATATTACTCAGCCATGAAAGAATGAAGTAACATCATTTGCAGCAACATGAATAGACCTAGAGATGATCATAGTAAGCGAAGTAAGTCAAAGACATATCATATGATATCACTTGTATGTGGAATCTAAAAAAACAGTACAAATGAACTTATTTACAAAACAGAAACGAACTTATAGAAAACAAACTAATGGCTACCAAAGAGAAAAGGATATATTCGGAGTGTCAGATTAACATATGCATACTACTGTATATAAAATAAACGACTAGATTTACTTATAGCATAAGTACTATATGTGGAGAAGGCAATGGCACCCCACTCCAGTACTCTTGCCTGGAAAATCCCATGGACAGAGGAGCCTGGTAGGCTGCAGTCCATGGGGTCGCTGAGAGTCTAACACGACTGAGCGACTTCACTTTCACTTTTCACTTTCATGCCTTGGAGAAGGAAATGGTAACCCACTCCAGTGTTCTTACCTTGAGAATCCCAGGGACGGGGGAGTCTGGTGGGTTGCCGTCTATGGGGTCGCACAGAGTCGGACACAACTGAAGTGACTTAGCAGCAGCAAGTACTATATGTAATATCTTGTAATGAACTATAATGGAAAAGAATTGGAAAAAATTAATATGTACATATAAATGTAGAATCACATGTACAACTACTTTGCTATACACCTGAAACTAACACAATATTACAAATAGACTCAACTTCAATTTTAAAAAGAAGTGCAGGTAATAACTTGGGCTTGAGACTGGCATCTGAAGGAAGTGGGGGCATTCTTGTAAGGAAGGACTGGGCCTTTAACCTGTGGACCTGACACTATCTCCAAGTAGTCGGTGTCAAAACTGAGTTAAATTGTAGGACACCTAGCTGGTGTCAGATATGCTTGGTGTAGGGGGAAAATCCTCCCGCCTGGTAACCACAAGTGAAGTCCTGGTGCGAGTAGTAAAGGGAAGGGGAGAACTGAATTTTCCTATTACAATTGCCTTCACAGGTAAGCACTGGGCAAACGTTAAGGTGTATATTTGTTTCGCATATGAGCTGGTTTTCCTTATCTTGACCGAATCTGTCACCCAAGTCTCTTCCTACCTGTAGTTACTGCAGCATTTTTTCTCCAGTCTCGGAGCAGGGGACGTGAGCTAAGGACTAGCGGGTGACCTGGCCCCAGGGCGGGCCGGATCCCCGGCATCGTTCCTCCGGGACCACCAGGATCTGGAAAATTGCCCGACAAGCATTTGAGGAAGCCTGGAACTTTTGGCCCGCAGACTCCGGCTTTCAACGGCCACAACACTGGCTGGAGCTGCATTTGCGCCTGAAGTTCCAGATAAGGCACGATGGGGTTCCTCTGGTGCTACGGCCATGACGCAGGGCGGCAGGGCTGTGCTCGATGCGCCGCATGCTTTCCTCCTAGCTAGGGACAGACACAGTGACAAGCTGATGTCTCTCAAGAAAAGTTTTTGAGATACTTGCTCCTGTGGAGTTTCCGTAGTGTAGTGGTTATCACGTTCGCCTCACACGCGAAAGGTCCCCGGTTCGAAACCGGGCGGAAACAATCGAGTCCCTTATTTTTCCCGGTGGTTGATCCCTGACTGGATCAGCGGTTCTTGACTCATTCCTGGCAGAACCCTGAGACTAGTTCAACAGGCACCTTCGCAGACGTCAGCCCTTGCAGTTTTTCGTTATCTTTTCTGACATTGTAAATCTAAAACAATTTTGGACACTCAAATGAAGTGAGAGATCCGATCCGGATCCCCTGGCCCCAAGTTCTGACTCAGGGCGGTGTCCTCTGCTCAGGCTCCGGACACTTCCGCTGGGACCGCAAGGGGCTGTCTCCTGCAGAGAACTTGTAAACGTGTATCAAAACCCAGCTATGTGCCTGACATTATCTCGCTTTAAGCTGATAGCAGGTATGTTTACCCTGCAGTTCAGAGGAATGAATGGAACATAGTTGCAGAACCAGTGTCTCAAGTGACTCTGCTCTCTCACCACTACCAGACCCACCCTTCCCATTTCTATTCTCGTTTTAAGCTGTTCCCATGCATTCAATACTAAAGTTCCCAGTCATGGAGATGCTTTCCTCCTTCCCTCCTCTGAGTCTTTTCCCACAGGGAATCCTAAGGCCCATGGTTCTAAATCAGGGGAAAACAATATATATTTTCTTTTAATTAAGTTATTTTCGCACACATTCCTCCCACCCCCATTGGGCAGTTTGCACAGACACTTCTCCAAAGATAGAGGGATAGCAAATAATCATATTTAAAGATATTCCACATCATTAATTATTGCTGCTGCTGCTAAGTCGCTTCAGTCATGTCCGACTCTGTGCGACCCCGTAGACGGCAACCCACCAGGCTCCCCCGTCCCTGGGATTCTCCAGGCAAGAACACTGGAGTGGGTTGCCATTTCCTTCTCCAATGCATGAAAGTGAAAAGTGAAAGTGAAGTTGCTCAGTCGTGTCCGACTCCTAGCGACCCCATGGACTGCAGCCTACCAGGCTCCTCTGCCCATGGGATTTTCCAGGCAAGAAGTGTACTGGAGTGGGGTGGCATTGCCTTCTCCGCATTAATCATTCAGTTCAGTTCAGTAGGGAAATGCAAATTTTAAATACAGTGAGATATCACTACACATCGCTTGCTCCTTGGAAGGAAAGCTATGACAAACCTAGCTAGACAGCATATAAAAAGGCAGAACATCACTTTTCCAACAAAAATCTGTATAGTAAAAGTTATAGTTTTTCTAGTAGTCATGTATGGATATGAGAGTTGTACCATAAAGAAGGCTGAGCACGGAAGAACTGATGCCTTTGAACTGTGCTGCTGGAGAAGACGCTTGAGAGTCCCTTGGACAGCAAGGAGATCAAACCAGTCAATCCTAAATGAAATCAACCCAGAATATTCATTGGAAGGACTGTTGCTGAATCTGAAACTCCAATACTTGGGCCGCCTGATTCAAAGAGCTGACTCATTGGAAAAGACCCCGATGCTGGGAAAGATCGAAGGCAAGAGGAGAAGAAGCCAGCAGAGGAGCTGACTCACTGGAAAAGACCCCGATGCTGGGAAAGATCGAAGGCAAGAGGAGAAGAACCAGCAGAGGATGAGATGGTTGGATAGCATCACGGACTCAATGGACATGAACCTGAGCAAAGGATGGGAAGGACAGGAGTGCCCTGGCATGCTTCAGTCCATGAAGTCACAAAGAGTCAGACATGGCTTAGCAGCTCAACAAAACAACAAATCACTACACATGTAAAACAGTGCATATGATACCAGATGTCTAGAATGTGGAGGGACTGAAACACTCATACACTACTGAGGGGAGTGTAAAATGTCACATCCACCTAGGAAAACAGTTAACAATTTCTTGGCAAGTTCAACTACAACGATGTGATTCAGCCATTCTAATCCCAGGTATTTACAAGAGAAAATTATGTGCATTGAATTGTATATGAATATTCATAGTAGCTTTATTTATAACAGCCCAAAGCTGGAAACAATACAAATGTCACTCAACAGGTGAAGATAAATTATGATTACATCCAGAAAATGGCATGCAACTCAGAAAAAATTATTACTATTACTCTTATGCTGGGTGAAAATTTCAATCAAAAAAGTGTTGTATGATTCCATTTATATAAAATTGTAGAAAATGAAAACTATAATGACAGAAAGCAGATGAGTGATTGCTTGATAAGAGGAAAGAGAATGGCAAGCAATAAGTATTAGAAAGGGAAAATCAGGGAGGGGAAACAAGGGATATGTCCACCTTAACTGTGGTAGGGCTGCCATTATGACTTTCACTGGCCTTAGACACTTTGATCTTCATGGAACCTCTCATAAAAAATAATGTTTAAGTATTAAAATATTAATGTTGAAAATTTTCAGTTCAATCATTCAGTCATGTCTGACTCTTTATGACCCCATGGAGTGCAGCACGCCTGACTCCCCTGCCCATCACCAATTCCCAGAGCTTCCTCAAACTCATCTCCGTCGAGTCAGTGATGCCATCCCAACCATCTCATCCTCTGTCATCCCCTTCTTCTCCTGCCTTCCATCTTCCCCAGCATCAGGGTCTTTTCCAGTGAGTCAGTTCTTCACATCAGGTGGCCAAAGTATAAGAGCTTCAGCTTCAGCATCAGTCCTTCCAATGAATATTCCAGTGATTTCCTTTAGGATTGTCTGATATTTTTAATTTAAATTTTATCTATTAATATAGTTTATTTACACATACCACAGATAATTGACTGTAGTATATGATTATATAATATATAATTTATTAAGTTTTATACAGCTGCTTTGATATAAGTGGGTAAAGAATCTGCCTGTAATGTAGGAGACACAGAAGATGAAGCTTCCATCCTGGGTGGGGAAGATCCCCTGGAGAAGGACATGGCAACCCACTCCAGTATTCTTGCCTGGAGAATCCTGTGGCCACAGAAACCTGGAGGGCTACAGTCCATGGGGTCGCAAAGAGTCAGACACGCCTGAGCGACTGAGCATAGTACATTAATATTAGATTAAAACATTTGTAAAATTTTATTATGTTCTTTTGAATTTAAATGAATTTTTAAAATTAAAACATTTTGAATTAAAGAGTTGACACATTTTTGCAGGTGCATGCCTACTGTACCTAATGGGCAAGTCAGCCCCCCATTGTAAAGATGCATTCACAGATCTATATGTTTTGTCAACACTTACCAACCTGTACATTTTGAACATGTTTGCTTTGTTGTCTGTCAAGGATCCCTAATACAGCTATTAATGATTGTTTTAAATTTTCTCAGAAGAAAAAACACATGTATTTGAAGTCTGTTCTGGACACTCATACAAATGCATATTTTTGTTTCTTATTAAAATTTTTGCATGAAATTAAAGTATGTATTCACAACATTGAAATAACTTGGGGGTGGACCTTGCTGCTGCTGCTGCTAAGTCGCTCAGTCGTGTCCGACTCTGTGCGACCCCGTGGACTGCAGCCCACCAGGCTTCTCCATCCCTAGGATTCTCCAGGCAAGAACTCTGGAGTAGGGTGCTATTTCCTTCTCCGGGGTGGACCTTGGGTACAGTGTTCATCTCAATTCATTGCCCTTAATTCACATGGATGGGTGCAAGACTATTCTCTTGCTTTATTTATGTCAATTTATTACTTTCTTTGATCCTATTCCCTACTTCGACCCCCTCTCTAATGTGTTTGTTATGTACTATGAATCTGTATGTATCCTCATAGGCTGTGTAGTTGTTCTGCGTGTAATTGTTTCCTAATCTTGCATATGTTTTTCACTTAGCATGTGACTTTGGGGTCTACCCAGGTTTCTGTATGCACTTTTAGTCTTTGTTTCTAGCTGATGTAAATAATTTCACAGTGGGTACCCACTCATTTTACTTTTCTTCCCCGCATTATAGATACTAGATTGTGACCCACTTCAGTGGATGACAAACAATGCCGTCATAGATTCTTTTTTCCTTTTTATTGTGAGTGTGTGTGTGTGATTCAGTTGTGTCCCACTCTTCGAAACTCCATAGACTGACAGGCTCCTCTATCCATGGAATTCTGGTGTGGGCTGCCATTCTCTTCTCCATGGGAATCTTTCCAACCCAGGAATCAAACCCAGGTCCCCTACATTGCAGGCAGACTCTTTACCACTGAGCCACCAGGGAAGCCCAAATGCTATGTAAATAGCTGTAAATATAATATAAATTCCATGTAAATAGTTGCTGGCTTGTAGGAAATTCAAGTTTTGCTTTGGGGAATTTTCTGGAATTTTCTTTCCAACTATTTTTGATTCTTGGTTAGTTCACTCCAAGAATGTGGAACGCATGGGTAAGGAGGGCCAACAGTATTGTTACAAAACTGCTTGTATTAGTGAGGATGCAGAGACTGCTTATTCTTTATGGGATTGGTTGCAAAATTAGAATTTTCTTAAATGGTAAGGAATTGGTTAGTGGTTACCTCATATCAACATGGTAAAGAGTGTAAATTGTGCCTATAATTTCCAGAGGCACCAGCAAGGAGTGACCAAGTCAAGTTAGTCTCCCTTGTCTTGCAAAATAAGATAAATTAAGCTGCTCAGGAAATTTTCAAAGCCAGACTTCATTTGCTCTTTAATTTAACAATTTTCCCCCTTCCAGTTTTATTGAGAAATAGTTGACATACAGCACTGTATAAGTTTAAGGTGTACAGCATAATGATTTGACTTATATACATCATGAAATGATTACCATAATTAGTTTAGTGAACATCCATTACCTCATATAGATACAAAATAAGATAACATTAAAATGATGTTTTTTTCCCTTGTGATGAGAACTGTTAGAATTTACTATCTTAAGTAACTTTAATATGTAACATACAGTAGTATTAATTATATTTATCACATTGTACATTATATCCCTTGTTGTTCAGTCTCTCAGTTGTGTTCGACTCTTTGTGACCCCATGGACTGCAGCATGCCCCGCCCTGTCCTTTGCCATCTCCTGGAGCTTACTCAAACTCATGTCCATTGAGTCAGTGATGCCATCTAACCATCATGTCCTCTGTCATATCCTTCTCCTCCTGCCTTCAATCCTTCCCAGCATCAGGATCTTTTCTAATGGGTCTGCTCTTCACATCAGGTGGCCAAAGTATTGGAGCTTCAGCTTTAGCATCAGTCCTTCTAACAAATACTCAGGATCGATTTCCTTTAGGATTAACTGGTTTGATCTCCTTGCAGTCCAAGGGGCTCTCAGAGTCTTCTTCAACAGCACAATTCAAAGGCATCAATTCTTCCATGCTCAGCCTTCCTTATTCTCCAACTCTCACATCCATACATGACTACTGGAAAAACCATACTTTTGAATAGACAGCTCTGTTGGCAAAGTAATGTCTCTGCCTTTTAATACACTGTCTAGGTTTGTCATAGCTTTTCTTCCAAGGAGGAAGTGTCTTTTAATTTCATGGCTGCAATCACCATCTGCAGTGATTTTTGAGCCCAAGAAAATAAAGTCTCTCACTGTTTCCATTGTTTCCCCATCTATTTGCCATGAAGTGATGGGACCTGATGCCATGATCTTAGTTTTTTGAATGTTGAGTTTTAAGCCAGCTTTTTCATTCTCCACTTTCACCTTCATCAAGAAGCTGTTTAGTTCCTCATCGCTTTCTGCCATAAGGCTGGTGTCATCTGCTTATCTGAGGTTATTGATATTTCTCCCAGAAGTCTTGACTCTAGCTTGTGCTTCATCCAGCTCAGCATTTCTTATGATGTACTTTGCATATGAGTTAAATAAGCAGGGTGACAATATACAGCCTTGACATACTCCTTTCCCAATTTGGAACCAGTCTGTTGTTCCATGTCGGGTTCTAACTGTTGCTTCTTGACCTGCATATTGGTTTCTCAGGAGGCAGGTAAGGTGGTCAGGTATTCCCATCTCTTTCAGAATTTTCCACAGTTTGCTCTGATCCACACAGTCAAAGGCTTTAGTGTAGTCAATGAAGCAGAAGTAGATATTTTTCTGGAACTCTCTTGTTCTTTCCATGATTCAAGGGATGTTGGCAATTTGATCTCTGGTTCTTCTACCTTTTCTAAATCCATATTGAACATCTGAAAGTTCTCAGTTCATGTACTGTTGAGGACTTGCTTGGAGAATTTTGAGCATTACATTGCTAATATGTGCTGCTGCTGCTGCTAAGTCACTTCAGTCGTGTCCGACTCTGTGTGACCCCATGGACTGCAGCCCACCAGGCTCCCCTGTCCCTGGGATTCTCCAGGCAAGAACAATGGAGTGGGTTGCCATTGCCTTCTCCAGTGCATGAAAGTGAAAAGTGAAAGTGAGATGAGTGCAATTGTGCGGTAGTTTGAGCATTCTTTAGCATTGCCCTTCTTCGGGATTGGAAGGAAAACTGATCTTTTCCAGTCCTGTGGCCACTGCTGAGTTTTCCAAATTTGCTGGCATATTGAGTGCAGCCCTTTCCAAGCATCATCTTTTAGGATTTTAAATAGCTCAGCTGGAATTCCATCCCCTCCACTAGCTTTGTTCATAGTGATGCTTCCTAAGGCCCACTTGACTTTGCACTCCAGGATGTCTGGCTCTAGGTGAGTGATCACACCATCGTGGTTATCTGGGTCCTGAAGATCTTTTTTGTATAGTTCTTCTGTGTATTCTTGCCACCTCTTAATATCTTCTGCTTCTGTTAGGTCCATACCATTTCTGTCCTTTATCGAGCCCATCTTTGCATGAAATGTTCCCTTGGTATCTCTAATTTTCTTGCAGAGATCTCTAGTCTTCCCCATTCTATTGTTTTCCTCTGTTTCTTTGCACTGATCACTGAGGAAGGCTTTCTTATCTCTCCTTGTGATTCTTTGGAACTCTGCATTCAGATGGGTGTATCTTTCCTTTTCTTCTTTGCCTTTTGCTTCTCTTCCCTTCTCATCTATTTGTAAGGCCTCCTCAGACAACCATTTTGCCTTTTTGCATTTTTTTTTTCTTGGGGATAGTTTTGATCACCACCTCCTGTACAATGTCATGAACCTCCATCCATAGTTCTTCAGGCACTCTGTCTATCAGATCTAATCCCTTGAATCTATTTGTCATTTTCACTGTGTAATTGTAAGGGATTTGATTTAGGTCATACCTGAATGGCCTAGTGGTTTTCCCTACTTTCTTCAATTTAAGTCTGAATTTTGCAATAAGCAAAATGATCATAACCTGAGCCATAGTCATTTCCCAGTCTTGTTTTTGCTGACTGTATAGAGTTTCTCAATCTTCAACTGCAAAGAATATAATCAATCTGATTTCAGTATTGACCATCTGGTGATGTCCATGTGTATTAATTATATTTGTCATATTGCACATTATGTCCATAGTACTTATTTAACTTAGAACAGGAAGTTTGTACACTTTGACCATCTTCATCCAATTCTGCCTCTCCCCAGATTGCAAATCTAATGTTTTTCTTTCTCTTTAAGTTACTTTTTTAAAAAATGTTACTTATAGTTTTTTTTTCTACTTTTTATGCCAGAAAGTGTGGCGCGTGGGATCTTTGTTTCCCAATCAGGGAGGGAACCTGTGGGCCCTGTTTTGGAAGGGTGGAGTCTTAACCACTGACCCACCAGGGAAGTCCCTGATCTTTTTTTCTATTAGTTTGCTTGTTTTTGAGGTATATTTGCTATACAATACTATGTTAGTTCCTGATGCACAACATATTCAGTATTTCTATACACTTCAAAGTGATTACCATCTGTCACTATACAAAGATACTACATTGTCATTTACTGTATTCCCCACACTGAGCATGCACAAGCACCATACTGTATATTTATACTAATTCATTTACTTTGTAATTGGAAGTTTGTACCACGTAACCTCCTCACCTATTCCTCTCCTCTGGGCTATCGCCCCTTTGGTCTCAGTATCAACTTTCTTAGGGTATGAATTTATTTTTATTACTTTTATACATTACCATCACCGACTGGATGCACATGAGTTTGGGTGAACTCTGGGAGTTGCTGATGAACAGGGAGGCCTGGCGTGCTGCGATTCATGGGGTCGCACCCCACTCCAGTACTCTTGCCTGGAAAATCCCATGGACGGAGGAGCCTGGAAGGCTGCATGCAGTCCATGGGGTCGCTAAGAGTGGTACACGACTGAGCTACTTCACTTTCACTTTTCACTTTCCTGCATTGGAGAAGGAAATGGCAACCCAATCCAGTGTTCTTGCCTGGAGAATCCCAGGGAAAGGGGAGCCTGGTGGGCTGCCGTCTATGGGGTCGCACAGAGTTGGACAGTACTGAAGTGACTTAGCAGCAGCAAAGAGTCGGACACGACTGAGCAACTGAACTGAACTGATACATTACCTATTCAATAATTATCAAATGTTTTTAAAATTTAAAAATATCATTAAGACTAAATAGAAAGAAGTGTATGCGACCTAACTTTAAGTGAAAATGTCAGTGGATATTTTGTGGAATGGGTAGCCTCAAGCATGCTAAAAAGAAAAAGACACACAATATCATGAGAAGAGAGTAGTCCAGTTACGTAACGGTGAAGTTATAAACTTTTATTACACAGACAAAGAAGATATGGACACATTAACAAAATTATAAAAACGCGAATTTCTCCAAAAATTAATTGGTAGCGTGATTTCGCCTTCATACTCCTGGGGGCGTCCAAGCTCCACCTAACCCCTCCTTCCTCGTTTTTTCCCCGAAGGCTCCGAGGACCAGCAGCTGGGCAGCGCGCGTGTCAACCAAGACGCCCTGGGATGCCGGGACAGACCCGAAACCTGGGCCAGGCGCGCCGAGGAGGAAGAGGGCCGACTCCGAAGCAGGAACCTTGCACAACAGCCACTTTCGTCGCCTTAACTGTTCAACCCTAGAACCCTAAACCAGGACCAGAAGCCTGAGACTTGGGCAAAAAGCGACCTAGGTTTCCCGGAAGCCTGAGAGGTCCTGTAGCCGCAGCCCGCGCGGGGCCCCGCCCGCACTCCCGCCGGCTCGACTCAGCCCGCGGAGGGCCCCGGCCCGCTCTTGCCCAGGCCTGCAGCGGTCGGGCCTTCCGGCGAGTCAGGCCTGAGTCAGGACTGGAAGGCTGGGAAGGAGCGACGGTTTCCCGGCATCGGGATCAGCATGACACGATACCAGCCACGCCACACATCGGTGGGAGGGACATGGAGTACAGCGCAGGCAGCCTCCTGCTGGTGTCCCCAGCTAGGCCCCAGGAGCTGGAAATGACTCGGCCTTGTCCTTGCTCCCAGGCGAGTGGTAAGCCCATAGGTCTGAACGCTTCTCACTCGTGTGCGTGTTCCAGCCGGGTCCAGTTTACTCCAGCGCCTCCAGCTCCACCTAATGCCGGTGTTAAATGCAGGTTTGACACTTGCCATGGGCACTTGCCATCTACCTCTAGAAGGACTAAATCGTGTGCTGTTGCAGCTGCTGACTATCAACACCCCCTGATGTTGAGAGCAGGAATGAGGCCCTCTGTGCTGGGGTGGGGTGGGGTGGAGTGGGTGGAGAAAGGAAAGTGCCAGGACAGTTGTTTAAATAGATATTTGCAGAAGCCGCTTTTATGAAACCAATTCTTTTTTTTTTTTTTTTACTTTTGGCTGCGCTAGGTCTTTGCTGCTGCACATGGACTTTCTCTAGTTGTGGAGAGCAAGGGCTACTGCTACCCTTCACTGAGGAACACCAGCTTCAGTAGTTGCGGTGTTTGGGTTCAGTAGTTTTGGTGGCTTAGTCCCCCCCTTGGTATGAGATCCTCCCGGACTAGGGGTTGAACCCAGGTTCCCTTCATTGGCAGGCGGATTCTTATCCCATGTACCACCAGGAAAGTTTCATGAATCAGTTCTTGAATCTCCTCATATCTGGAAAATCACTGAAATCCTTCAGGGTGATGACTGTTTTCATGATTAGCAGAAAGCTTCATGAGACTAGCAGAAACCTGGGGAAAAAATATGCACTCGATTGCATGTATTCCCCTTTAACCAAAATCACGTATATACTGACATTCTTCCTTGCTTCTTTGGAGCAGTTTCTCAGAGGCATCTGCGGTGTTGTTTACAGGGCTTCCCTGGTGGCTCAGAGGTTAAAGTGTCTGCCTGCAATGTGGGAGACCAGAGTTCAATCCTGGGGTCGGGCAGATCCCCTGGAGAAGAAAATGGCAGCCCACTCCAGTGTTCTTGCCTAGAGAATCCCATGGATGCAGGAGCCTAATAGGGCTGTACTCCACCGGGTCACAGTCAGACATGACTTAGCGTGTCAATCATTTTGCTATCCCAGTAACTTACAATGTCATTTAACCATTTTAACGTTCTTGTGAGATAATCATAAGGGTAGTTTTCCAGGTCACACATCAAAATGTTACAGGTGAGGAAATAAGTTGTAAAGCGCCGTGCCTGAGTTTCCGTTCTAGTGATGGAGCTAGACCCAGACCCAGGTCATTTATACTAATTGTCCACAAATCCCTTTTTAAATCAGAGCATCTTGTCTTGGAGTCCTTGGAGGGGGCGACTGTGAGGTTCCAATAAAACAAGGGAATGTGAGTGCCAGCCCTACCATGGAAGAGGTGGATTGCCTGGCTTCTGACGACAAACTGAGGCAGAGGGGAGACTGAGGTCGGGGTGCCAGCAGTGTTTCTTGCTGCCTTACACACCGCTGCTCTGGCCGTAGCCCTTATAGAACACTCCCAGATACTCTAATGAAACCCTGAAGGTGGGGCTAGTGCTAGAAGGCATCTGAGCTTCCCATTTCTGAGGAATGGATTCAAAAACAAAACCAAAAAAACCCCTAAGAGTAGGAAGTGAGAACTTGACCCGCCATCCGGTTGAATCCAGTCACACTGGGAGTTGTTGGGGGCAGGGTGGATGGAGAGAGGAATGGTTTCTGAATAGATTCAATTCCCATCTTCTTCCAAGGAAAGACACCTGGACAAGAACAAATATCTTTCGTAGAAGTCCGGGAATGGGACAAGGCAGAGATTTTGCAGCTAAAGGCAAATGAATGGGGTGGGTCCATGGACCTGAGCAATTACTATCAGGTTGGCTAAAACCCAACAGAATCAGCTGCAACTTAGCACATAGTACCTAAGGACAAGGCCACCCCCAACACATCTGAGAGCAGTAAGGTCCCAGATGCCAGCCACAGGGACCTGAGGTTGCCTCCTTTTTTGCTACCTCTAGGCCATGGTAGCACCAGCTTCACCTAGATGCCACCTGGAAGGGGATAAGAGAGTGTTCTGGTTGTCTATTGATGTGTAACAAACTATTCCAGAGTCGGGAATTTAGAAAGAGTTTGAGGGGAGAGGCAGTTTATCTCTGCTTCTGAATTTCAGCTGAGAAGACTTGGAGGCCAGAGGTGACTTGATGACTTGGGACTGGAATCATCTGAAAAATTATCTATTTCTGCATAATCACTTCAAAATTTAGTGCCTTAAAATAACAATTTATTATTTCTCATGGTTCAGATGTGAATTTGGCTGGAGCCAGAATGATCAGTTTAGCCTTAAGCCTTTCTCCACGTGCCTTTATCTCTGGCAGAGTAACTGGTCTTCTTGCATGGCATGGAGTAGCAAGAGCGAATGCTTCAACCGAGGCAAGCAGAAGCTACAGATCTGTTAAAGCTCTCCCCTGAAAGTTACATATCAGTACTTCCATTCCATTCTGTTGGTCAAAACAGGTCATGGGGCCAACTTGGATTTAAAGAGAGGGGAAATAGACTCTACCTCTTGAAGGGTAGTTTTCCAGGTCACATTTCAAAAGAGTTTATGGGGTGAGAGATATTGTTGTCATCTTTAGAAACACAGTCAACGCGACTACTTAAATAAGAACAAACGCAGAGATTTTTAACTGGACAGTTAAAGTTTCCCCATTTCTCCACATTTTGTAGGCTACAGGTTTAAGAACGGGTTAGGTCAGTTATAACATAAGCTACATTTTTTTCCTGTGCATTGTTGTTCAGTCACTAAGTCATGTCTGACTCTTCAACCCTGTGAACTGCAGCATGACAAGCTTCCCTGCCCTTCACTATCTCTGGGAGTTTGCTCAAACTCATGTCCATTGAGTCAGTGATACCGTCCAACCATCTCATCCTCTGTTGCCTGCTTCTCCTTGTGCCCCCTCTGAATGTAATGAGTAAATTGTGAGCCACTACACGTGTACAAGCTAGATGTAGAAAAGGCAGAGGAACAAGAGATCAAATTGCCAACACCCGTTGGCTCATAGAAAGAGCAAGAGAATTCCTGAAAAATATCTATTTCTGCTTCATTGACTCCACTAAAGCCTTTGAATGTGTGGATCACAACAAACTGGAAAATTCTTAAAGAGATGGGAATACTAGATCACCTGACCTGCCTCCTGAGAAAGCTGTATGCAGGTCAAGATGCAACAATTAGAACCAGACATGGAAAATGGACTGGTTCCACACTGGGAAAGGAGTATGTCAAAGCTGTATATTGCCACTCTGTTTTTTATAACATATGCAGAGTATGTCATGCGAAATGCCGGGCTGGATTAATCACAAGCTGGAATCAAGATTGCCAGGAGAAATATCAATAACCGCAGAAATGGAGATGACACCCTAATGGCAGAAAACCAAGAGGAACTAAAGAGCCTCTTAATGAAGGTGAAAGAGGAGAGTGAAAACCTGGCTTAAAACTCAACATTTAAAAATCTAAGATCATAGCATCCATCACTTCATGGCAAATAGATGGAGAAAAAATGGAAACAGTCACTTTCTTAGGCTCCAAAATCACTGCAGATGGTGACTGTAGCCATGAAATTAAAAGACGCTTACTCCTTGGAAGGAAAGCTATGACAAACACAGACAGTGTATTAAAAAGCAGAGACATCACTGTCAACAAAGGTCTGTTTCATCGAAGCTATGGTTTTTCCAGGGGTCATGTAGTAGTGAGAGCTGGACCATAAAGAAGACTGAACACTGAAGAACTTAGGCTTTTGAACTGTGGTGCTGGAGAAGACTCTTGAGAGTCCCTTGGAGATCAAACCAGTTAAATGAGGGCTTGAGATTTCAGATTTTGAGAGTCAATTCCTAGTCAAAGTCCAGGATCCCCGAGGAGGAGAGAGGAGTCTGGGGCTCTCAAGGAGGAGAAAAGGACAAACTTTTTTTTTTCTCTACATTCCTTAGTCTTAGTCACATAAAACGTTTTTTCTTTAAACCCACAACTGATGATTACACAACAAACAACTCAGTTTAAACTCTGTACTGAGGATTATAGAACAACAATGTATCCTGTTTGAGGACAGTTTCTCCTTCCTGAAAACTTTCTGGCTAATCCTGTTATCTTAAAATGTAAATTGTGGGAATCGGTCTAGTAGATCTTTACAACCTTGAGACATTCTTTTGATTTATTTTAGTAAGTAATTTAAAAAGTATATGACTCTCTTGCTTAGACTGGTGAGGAGGACACTCTCCGTCCCCCTTCTGATGTCTGTGTCAGAAGCGTTCTCTGTCCCCTTTCTTACTTTAATAAAACTCTGCTACACAAAATCTCTTGAGTGATCAAGCCTGGTCCCTGGTCCCAAAGGTAAATCTTCTTCTCCTGAGATCAGGAATCCGACACCATTCACTGTAAGCTATCAATTTTAGGATCTGGAGTTTTAGAAACAGGTCAGTTTGCGAGTTGGAAAACTGATTCTTCAACTTCAGTTCAGTTCAGTTCAGTCGCTCAGTTGTGTCCAACTCCTTGCAACCCCATGAATCGCAACATGCCAGGCCTCCCTATCCATCACCAACTCCTAAAGTTCATTCAAACTCATGTCCATCGAGTCGGTGATGCCATCCAGCCATCTCATCCTCTGTCATCCCCTTCTCCTCCTGCCCCCAATCCCTCCCAGCATCAGGGTCTTTTCCAATGAGTCAACTCTTCACATGAGGTGGCCAAAGTATTGGAGTTTCAGCCTCAGCATCAGTCCTTCCAATGAACACCCAGGACTGGTCTCCTTTAGGATGGACTGGTTGGATCTCCTTGCAGTCCAAGGGACTCTCAAGAGTCTTCTCCAACACCACAGTTCAAAAGCATCAATTCTTCGGCATTCAGCTTTCTTCACAGTCCAGCTCTCACAGCCATACATGACCATTGGGAAAACCCATAGCCTTGACTAGACGGACCTTTGTTGACAAAGTAATGTCTCTGCTTTTTAATGTGCTATCTAGGTTGGTCATAACTCTCCTTCCAAGGAGTAAGCATCTTTTAATTTCATGGCTGCAATCACCATCTGCAGTGATTTTGGAGCCCAGATAAATAAAGTCTGACAGTGTTTTCACTGTTTCCACTGTTTCCCCATCTATTTGCCATGAAGTGATAGGACCAGATGCCATGATCTTAGTTTTCTGAATGTTGAGCTTTAAGCCAACCTTTTCACTCTCTTCTTTCACTTTCATCAAGAGGCTTTTTAGTTCCTCTTCACTTTCTGCCATAAGGGTGGTGTCATCTGCATATCTGAGGTTATTGATATTTCTCCCGGCAATCTTGATTCCAGCTTGTGCTTCTTCCAGCCCAGCGTTTCTCATGATGTACTCTGCATATAAGTTAAATAAGCAGGACGACAATATGCAGCCTTGACGTACTCCTTTTCCTATTTGGAACCAGTCTGTTGTTCCATGTCCAGTTCTAACTGTTGCTTCCTGACCTGCATATAGGTTTCTCAAGAGGCAGATCAGGTGGTCTGGTATTCTTGTGTCTTTTAGGATTTTCCACAGTTTATTGTGATCCACACAGTCAAAGGCTTTGGCATAATCAATAAAGCAGAAATAGATGTTTTTCTGGAACTCTCTCGCCTTTTCCATGATCCAGTGGATGTTGGCAATTTGATCTCTGGTTCCTCTGTCTTTTCTAAAACCAGCTTGAACATCTGGAAGTTGATGGTTCATGTATTGCTTAAGCCTGGCTTGGACAATTTTAAGCATTAATTTACTAGTGTGTGCTGCTGCTGCAGCTAAGTTGCTTCAGTCATATCCGACTCTGTGCGACCCCAGAGACAGCAGCCCACCAGGCTCTGCCATCCCCAGGATTCTCCAGGCAAGAACACTGGAGTGGGTTGCCATTTCCTTCTCCAATGCATGAAAGTGAGAAATGAAAGTGAAGTCGCTCAGTCATGTCTGACTCTTTGTGACCCCATGGACTGCAGCCCACCAGGCTCCTCTGTCCATGGGATTTTCCAGGCAAGAGTACTGGAGTGGATTGCCATTGCCTTCTCCTACTAGCGTGCGAGATGAGTGCAATTGTGCGGTAGTTTGAGCAGTCTTTGGCATTGTCTTTCTTTGGGACTGGAATGAAAACAGACCTTTTCCAGTCCTGTGGCTGAGTTTTCCAAATTTGCTGGCATTCTTCAACTTAACTGGCTGTATATTTTGGGCATATTGTTTAAGCTTCCTATGTTTCAATTTTCTCATATACAAAATGTACTAATATTATTCTCACTTTACATGGGGCTTGCAAAACTTAAGTTTAAAAACTTTGGCTTTAATAGCTCAAAAATTTTGATGATTCTGAGAGTGAAAACTTTGATCTAGACTTTTTAGGCAATCAGTGACTTGGCCTGATTTCTGACAAAAGAAGGAGAGGATAAAATTTGGGAGTGGTCTGAGGCACTATGTGAGAAGAGGACATTTGAGTGATTCATGCATGTGAAAAGGAGAGACACAGAACTCTGGAGAGGTGTGTTCCTCCTGGTACTTAAAATTAGACCTGAGATCTAATCGTAGCATCATTCATTAGTACCTAGTCTCGTTATTTCTTGGCAGTCTTGAGTAGAGTTCACTTTACACATTACTTTAAAAAATTTTTCTTATCATAAAATACATATAAAATTTATCATCTTAGATGAACCCTTAAAAGGGTACAGTTCATCTTGCTGTATGACCATCACCCTTATCCGTTTCCAGAATTCTTCTTGCAAAACTGAAAGTCTGTACCTATTAAACAATAACTCCCCATCCCCACTACCTGCCCCCCCCACAGCCCCCATCTGTAGAATTCTACTTTCTGCTTCTGTGATGTTTGATCATTAACTACCTCATATAAATGGAATCAGTATTTTCAGTATTTTTCTTTTTGTGACAGGCTTATTTCATTTAGCATAATGTCTTCAAGGTTCATTCATTGTTATAGCATATGTCAGAATTTTATGCTTTTTTAGGGCTAGTAATATTTTATTGTATAAACTTCACATTACTTTTTGTTACATCAAGAACTTTGGCCCTTTATAACATGTTTATTATATTTTGCACACAGGAAGGGTCACCATACATAGTTAGGTCAGTGTTTTCCCTCTAGGATTTCAGTTCACCTTTTCAAGGGAGGAAGTGGAGGCAGAACAAGGACAGGAGTGGCAACGGACTAAAATAATCATTCAAATGAGTAATTATTTCCTGGACAGTATTCCCGGCTAGATATGTAACACAGCAGGCCCCCAGAACTAAATTAAGGAGTTAGATTTGAGGGAAGGGGGTTATCAACTCATATATTTATTGGTAACAGCTTTATTGAGATATAATTCATAGGCCATATAATTCATTCATTTAATGTTATTTAATTCACTCGTTTAACTTCATGACTTTTCACATATTCAGATTTGTACAACTGTTATCACAAAATCTTAGAAAATTTTCATAGTCCCTGAAAGAAATCTTGTACCAATTTTCCATCATCCCCATGTCCCTCCTCAGCCCTGTGCAACCGTTAATCTACTTTCTGTCGGTACAGAGATGCCTGTTCTGGAAATTTCATGTAAATGAAATCATATAATACGTGGTTCTTTGTGACTGGCCTCTTTCACTTAGCTCAAGGTTCATCCATGTTGTAGCGTGTACAGATAATTCATTTCTTTGTTTACCAGATGAGAGAAATAATAGCAGGATTTCATTTCTTTTTATTACTCAATAATATTCCATTCTGTTGATTATACTGCATTTTATCTACTCATCAGTTTTTGGACATTAGAGTTGTTCCTATTTTTTAGCTATTATGAGTATTGCTGCTTTGAATACTCATGTCTAAATTATGTGGACCTATGTTTTAATTTCTCTTAGGTATATACCTAGCGGTGGGTTTTTAAAAAAATATTTTTATTTTGTATTAGAGTATAGTTGATTTATAATTTTGTGTTAGTTTTAGACATACAGATGAGTGATTCAGTTATACATATATCCCTTCTTTTTCAGATTCTTTTCCCATATATGTTGTTACAGAATACTGAGTACAGTTTTCTGTGCTATACAGTAAGGCCTTGTTGATTATCTGTTTATATACATATATGTGTGTGTATATATATGTGTGTGTGTGTATATATATATATATGGAGAGAGAGAGAGAGAGTAGTGTGTACACATTAATCCCAAACTCCTAATTTATCCTTCTCCTGCAAGGAGTTAGATTTTATAGGACCAGAAAATGAATTTAGCAAACTAAACTAACTGTTTACTTCTTTTTGTATTCTTATTTAAAACTGTAAAGGAGATTGGAGACACATGCTGAGGTGGCAAGCACTGAACATTCTCTATAAGCCACTGTGAGACAGAGAGAGGGGAAGGATGGCACACACTTTTAGCAATTGGAGCAGATGTTAGGAGAATTTCTACTCTAAAGGAGTTTTTTTCTGAGTAGTTCCCACTCTGTGAGGTCAGATGAGACCTAGGACAGCCCAGAACACAAGGACTCTCCCCCCATATCCCCACAGACCACTGTCAGTGTGGGGTAGTCTCTGATTCTCCTCCCCTGCCAGGACCAGACCGTGCCAGGGCCTTTCCCCATGATCAGCCTCTGAGGAGGCAGAGCTTTCACACATCTGACCCCAAGGGCCAGTGGGTCTCTGGGAGAGCTGCCTGGAGTTCACCCTCATCACATCTTATCTGGCTCAGGAGAATCTCTCTTCATCTACTCACCACTATTTCTCACCAAGATTTTCCCCTAAAGCAACTCCTTGGGGGGAGCTATTTCCCTGAGTACATACCGACCCTGACATATTAATCACGTCTTTCTGGGCAGAGGCGGTGGCAATCCTCCAACAAGAAGTTGAAGTTCCTTCCCTGTTCTGGGTTGAACAACTAGATTTTCTTGGCTATTAGAGTCTCATGTCTCTCCTCCCCACTCCACGCCCAACCCCATCCCGGCTTTTTTTTTTTTTTTAATGAATTAATTTATTTTAATTGGAGGCTAATTACTTGATAATATTGTAGTGATTTTTGCCGTACATTGACATGAATCACCAGCTTCCTTTTAAAACTTGACTTTGTCCCTGACTCTGGACATTTATACTGACGTCATTTAAGGATTTGGAGACAGACAATGGGCAAAATATTTCTTCCTTTGTAGTGTAGGGGGACTAGTTGGAAAACTAATCTCCACTAGGGGGAGACTTCATCTTAAGAAAGAAAACGATATGAAATTTGTGATGTTTAATGGAAGCAGATAAAATATAGAACATGTAGCTGCTGCTGCTGCTTCTAAGTCACTTCAGTCATGTCCGACTCTGTGCGACCCCAGAGACGGCAGCCCACCAGGCTCCCCCGTCCCTGGGATTCTCCAGGCAAGAACACTGGAGTGGGTTGCCATTTCCTTCTCCAGTGCATGAAAATGAGAAGTGAAAGTGAAGTTGCTCAGTCCTGTCTGACTCCTAGCAACCCCATGGACTGCAGCCTACCAGGCTCCTCCATCCATGGGATTTTCCAGGCAAGAGTACTGGAGTGGGGTGCCATAATTCATTTATATAGCTGTTGCATTTAGCCAACTCTCTCTTCTTCTTTTTTTTTTTAAAAAAAGCTGTTATTTCCACCTTATTTTCACAATGATAATTCATTTTATGTAGGAATTACTTTTTGTTTTTAACTTAATTTTATAATTATGTAAAATATTTACATAACTACTTAAATATTTACATAATTTACTTCCCTGGTGGCTCAGATGGTAAAAGCCTCTGCCTACAATGCAGGAGACCTGGGTTCTATCCCTGGGTCAGGAAGATCCCTTGGAGAAGGAAATGGCAGTCCACTCCAGTATTCTTGCCTAGAAAATCCCATGGACAGAGAAGCCTGGTAGACTACAGTCCATGAGCTTGCAAAGAGTCGGACATGACTGAATGACTTCACTTTCTTTCACTTTTCTTTAATTTTATAATTATGTAAAATATTTACATATTTTTCATATGTAATATCTGAGGGGCTTCCCTGGTGGCTCAGTTGGAAAAAAATCCGCCTGCAATGTGGGAGACCTGGGTTTGATTCCTGGGTTAGGAAGATCCTCTGGAGAAGGGAAAGGCTACCCACTCCAATATTCTTGCCTGGAGAATTCCATGGGCAGAGAAGTCTAGTGGGCTACTGTCCACGGGGTTGCAGAGTCGGACACTACTGAGTGACTAAGTACACGCACAAAATATTTACATGGTTCTAAAATCAACTGTACAAAACAAAGGACATTCAAACAAGTTTATCTTCTGTCTTTTCTGCATTATTTCTCCTCTCTCTCTCTCTAAAGGTAGTCACTAATCATACCACTTATTTTTCCTATGTTATTTTTTCTATTAGAAACACATGTGTTTATCAGTTCAGTTCAGTCAGGTAGCTCAGTCATGTCCGACCCTTTGTGACCCCATGACTGTAGCACGCCAGGCTTCCCTGTTCATCACCAACTCCTGGAGATTTCTCAGACTCATGTCCATTGAGTCGGTGATGCCATCCAGCCATCTCATCCTCTGTTGTCCCCTTCTCCTCCCATCTTCAATCTTTCCCAGCATCAGAGTCTTTCCTAATGAGTCAGTTTTTCCCATCAGGTGGCCAAAGTATTGGAGTTTCAGCTTCAGCATCGGTCTTTCCAATGAATATTCAGGACTGATTTCCTTTAGGATGGACTGGTTGGATCTCCTTGCTGTCCAAGGGAATCTCAAGAGTCTCCTTCAACACCACAGTTCAAAAGCATCAATTCTTCGGTGCTAAGCTTTCTTTATAGTCCAACTCTCACATCCATACATGATGACAGGAAAAACCATAGCTTTGACTAGATGGAACTTTGTTGGCAAAGTAATGTCTCTGCTTTTTAATATGCTGTCTAGGTTGATCATAACTTTTCCAAGGAGCAAGCATCTTTTAATTTCATGGCTGCAGTGATTTTGGAGCCCAGAAAAATAAAGTCAGCCACTGTTTCCACATCTGTTTGCCATGAAGTGATGGGACCAGATGCTGAGTTTTAAGCCAACATTTTCACTCTCCTCTTTCACTTTCTTTAAGAGGCTCTTTAGTTCCTCTTAGCTTTCTGCCCTAAATGTGGTATCATCTGCACATCTGAGGTTATTGATATTTCTCTGGCAGTCTTGATTCCAGCTTGTCCTTCATCCAGTCCAGCATTTCTTATGATGTACTCTGCATATAAGTTAAAGCAGGGTGACAATATACAGCCTTGATGTACTCCTTTCCGGATTTGGAACCAGTCTGTTGTTCCATGTCCAATTCTAACTGTTGCTTCTTGACCTGTATACAGATTTCTCAGGAGGCAGAGCAGGTGGTCTGGTATTCCCATCTCTTTAAGAATTTTCCACAGTTTGTTGTGATCCACACAGTCAAAGACTTTGGCCTAGTCAATAAAGCAGAAGTAGATTTTTTTCTGGAACTGTCCCACTTTTCCAATGATCCAACAGATGTTGGCAATTTGATCTCTGGTTCCTCTGCCTTTTTTTTTTATATCTCCTTTTAAATATAAAGAATAGCACACTATTCACATGTCCTCCACCTTTCTTTATTCACTTTCAAGTATTTCTTGGCTATCACTCCATAACAGCATCTTCCTCAATGCTTTTTTACAGTAAAAAAGTACTGTATAGTACTCCTTTTTGTGGAGGTACCATATTCCTGACAGACAGTTGGGTTGTTTCCAGTCTGTAGCTATTACAAATAATGTTGTATACAATAGTGTACACTTTTCATACTTCTGTTAGAGTATCTTTGGGATGGAGTTCTAAAAATGGATTGCTTAATCAAAAGGCACCGATAATCGTGCTAGTTAGATACTGTCAAAGTCTCCGTGTGGAGGCTGTACCATTTTACATTTCCGTACTCAGCATATGAAAATGACTGTTTCCTCACAGACTCATCAACAGAGTATGTTATCAAAGTTTTGGATGTATTCAGTCTCATGGGTAAGATGTGCTATCTCCATGTACTTTTAATTTCCATGTTTTTAAAATTATGAGCAATACTGAACATTTTTCATATGGTTAACAGAAATTTGTATGTCTTTCTCTGTGATTGATAAGCTCATTTTATCAATTCATCTGTGGCAATGAGCATACATTTTTTTTTTTTTTTTACCTTGGATCCATTAATATGATTAACTACATTAATGAATTTCCTTTGACTCTCCAGTTTTGCATCTATGGAGTATTATCCACTTGTTTATGATACAAATTTTTTAATGTACTATTGGCTTCTGTTTACTAATATCTTATTTAAGATTTTTATATCAGTATTAGCAAGTGAGGTTGATCTATAGTGTTTTTTGTTTAGCCTTTGTCATGATTCCAAAATTAGGTTTGGGAATCAACATTACACTTACTTCGGAAAATGAATTTGAAAATGTTCCTCTTTTGCCATGTTCTAAAATAGCTTGAAAAGCTAAGGATTTATTTTTTTAAGTTTGATATCTTCTGTGAAACTATCTGGGTCTGTTTTCTTTTGTGGGGTAACTCTAATCAGTTTCTCTAATTCTTTTATGTTAAACGGTCTGTTTTTACTTTGTGTCCACATGAACAATTCTATTAAATTGCGGTTTTACACAAAATTATATACTTAATGTAGATTTTCAAACACATTTACATAGACTATTTTAAAAGTTCCTCTTCTATGTCTCTTTCTTTCTAGTTTTATGTATTTGTGCTGAAATTCCCCTCTCCCTGTTTTTTGAGTAGTTCAGCTAAGAAGTTGTCAATTTAGTTTTTTCAAAGAAACATTTTTGGATTTATTTGTTAGTTCTACTTTTGTTGTTGTTTTCAAACCCATTAGTCACTGACTTTCTTTTGACTTATTTCTTCCTTTTGCTGTTATTTGCTTTGCTTTGCCTTTTCCCCTAGTTTTTTGAGTCACAATGTTTATTCATTTATTTTTGCTTTTAAACTTTTATTCATTTATCATTATAAATCTTTCTCTGACAGCTGTTTTAACTATTTCCCATAGTTCTTGTTTTCATTATTATTATTATTTTCAATTTTTTTTGCATTTCTCCTTTGACCCAGAAGTGGTTAACAGCAGGTTTTTAAATTTCCCACTTATAAATTTAAATTGGACTTTATTGAGATTTTTTTCTGTGGCCAAAAATGTTTCCAGATGGCACAGGTGGTAAAGAATCTGCCAGTGTAGGAGACTCAAGAGACGTGGATCCCTGGGTCAGAAGGAAATGGCAACCCACTCCAGCATTTCTTGCCTGGAAAATTCCAAGGACAGAAGAGCCTGGTGGGCTACAGTCTGTGGGGTCACAGAGAGTCAGACATGCCTGAGCACACACGTGCCATGTCCGAAGATGAATGTACCACGGTTCTGTGATTTTTGTGATTCCTTTATATGCATTTGTTGGTGTCTGTGAGGGTCCATATTCTCTATTATCAACTTTCAGAGTTTAATATATTTTAAATGTGCCTTATTTATCGTGTTGTTTAGGTTGTCTGTATCTATACTAATTTCTTATCATTTTCTCTCCCTAGATCTGAGAGATTTGTTAAAGTTCCTATTATTATTAATGTGTTTCTGTTTCTCCCATTTTAAGTATAATTCTTCTGATTTTTTAGTTGTGTTAAAAATTTCTTTATTTCTTTTAAACCTTTTAAGTCAGAATCCTACTTTCTTGGAGAATTACAATTGCAACCCCTGCTTGAATTACAGAAAAAATTCTGGTACATTTTTAGTCATTTATTTTTAGGCTTCCTGAATCTCTTCAATTTAGATATATTTCTTTTATACAGCATAGTGTTGGAATTTGCTTTTGTAGTCAATATGAAACTCATTTTAACAGGTGAGGTTAAGTTTATTTATATATTTATTGATGTAGTCAATATGTCTGGCCTTAGATCCGCCTTTTTTTTAAAAAGTTCTTTATTTTTGGTTGTACTGAGTCTGTGTTGCTGTGTGCAGGCTTTCTCTAGTAGCAGAGAGTGGGGGCCACTCTTTGACTGGCATCTGAGGGCCTCTCCCTGCATTGGCGTTCCTTGTTGTGGTGCATATGCTCTAAGAGCATAGGCTTCAGTGGCTGTGGCATGTGGGCTCAGCAGTTCTGGGGTAAAAACAGACTTAGTTGCTGTGTGGCATGTGGAATCTTCCCCCACCAGGGATCGAACTAGTGCCCCCTGGATTGCAAGGCAGATTCTTATCCACTGTACTACCAGGGAAGTCCTGCCTTACGGTTTTATGTTACATATTTTTTGTATATTTAGGTCTCTCACCATATGATCTATTTCATTTGCTTCCTGCCTCCTTTTTAAACATATCTTCTGATATTTAAAAGAGTTTATATTTTTGTCCTAATGGTTACCTTTATCCTAATACTTTTATTATATAATATGTAAGTTCCGACTCTTTTTGGCTACTGTCTATGTGAGCATGGCAGATGATCGAAAATGTATATATTGGAGACTTCCGGTTAACATGGCGGAGGATTAGGATGGGGAATACGCTTTCTCCTCCACAAATTCATCAAAGGGACATCTGGGCGCCAAGTAAATTCCACAAACAGCTTCGGAGTGCTGGCGGAGGACGTCGGACACCCAGAAAAGCAACTCACTGCCTTCTAAAGGAGGTAGGAAAGAATATAGAAGCCAGAGAGAGACAAAGAGGGAGGGGCGGACCTCTGTCCGGGGAAGGGAGTCTTAAAAAGAGAAGTTTCCAAACACCAGGAAACACTCTCCCTGCGGAATCTGCGCTGAACCTGGGAAACACGGAGACTATCATAACAGGGAGGAGAACAGTTGAGCAATTAGAACCCACAGACTGCGGGCCCTGTGGTAACTTCCGCAGCAGAGAAGCATCGCTGCAAACGCCCGCATCTGCCATTGGGGAGCCGGGGCTGGGCAGGGAGACGCCTTGGCCGTTCCCACGCGGGACGCTCCCCTGCCGGCCGCTCCCCCGAGGGACGCTCCCCCGTGGGACTCTCCCCCACTGGACGCTCCCCCGCCGGCCACTCCCGCGCAGGCGTGCCTCCGCCCGCTGTGCCGGCGGCTCCCACGAGGGCCACCCCCACCCCCTCCCCCACCCGCCCGCCATTCCCGTCGCCGGCCCCTCCCCCTCTGCGGGCCACGGCGCAGACTGCGTTCGTCTGATTGTCTGGAGTGCTGCCTAATTGGACTAGTTTGGGCCGGCAGTCCAGATTGTGCAGCGCCGACCACAGGAGTGGCCGGCCTTGGCCCAGAACACCGCCGAACCGTGCACAGAACAAAGGACTATACAGACCAACTACAGAGAAAGGGGCCTATAGATCTTGAGAAATTTAAGCCGGAACAAGGAACTAGCTGAAAATGAACTGAACCCACAATAATAGAGAAACTCTTATATATATTGTTACTATTTTTACCACCATTATTTCCTTTCTTTTTTTCTTTTTTTAATATATTTTTTTAATTTTTATTATTTTTTAATTGGAAAAAGGAAAACAAAAATTTTTTTTTCCTTTTAATTTTTTTTGTTGCTGTTTGTTTTGTTTTGTTTCTTTTATTTTTATTTTTTTATCCTCTAGTACTTCATTAATCTCCACCTTTAGATATAACTTTTGCAACCCTGTTTTTTTTTTTTTTTTCTTTTTTCCTTTTTGTCCTTTGCTTTTTTCCTTTCCTTTTTCTTTTCTTTACTGATTACTGACTAGATCTGGCTCTCTCCTTCACACTCCCTCCTTTTATCCTCCTGACCACCTCTGTCTCCTTCCTCCCTTTTTCCTTCTCTGTATAACTCCGTGAACATCTCTGAGCGGTCCAGTTGTGGAATGCATTATAGAAGAAGAAGTTTTTGAGACTACTGTAAAAATAAGACCGATAACTGGAACCAGGAGGCTTAAGTCCATACCCTGATCCCACGAAACATTAATTGACAGGAGCTCATCAAAAGCCTCCATACCTACACTGAAACCAAGCATCACACAAAGACCAGCAAGTTCCACGATAAGACATACCAAGCAGATTCTCCAGAAAAACAAGAACACAGCCCTGAGCTCCAATACAGAGGCTACACAAAGCGACCCCAAAATCATAGACATCTCATAACTCACTACTAGACACTCCACTGCACCCCAGAGAAAAGAAATCCAGCCCCACCCACCAGAACACTGATACAAGTTTCCATAAACAAGAAACCTCGACAAGCCACCGGTACAAACCCACATATAGTGCAGAAACGCCACAATAAAGAGAACTCCACAGACTACCAGAATACAGTAAAGACACCCCAAACTCAGCAATTTAAACAAGATGAAGAGACAGAAGAATTCCCAGCAGGTAAAGGAACAGGATAAATGCCCACCAAACCAAACAAAAGAGGAAGAAATAGCGAACCTACCTGATAAAGAATTCCGAATAATAATAGTGAAATTAATCCAAAATCTGGAAAGCAAAATGGAATCATGGATAAATAGCCTGGAGAAAAGCATTGAGAAGATGCAAGAAAGATTTAACAAGGACCTAGAAGAAATAAAAAAGAATCAATATATAATGAATAGTGCAATAAATGAGATCCAAAACACTCTGGAGGCAACAAATAGTAGAATAACAGAGGCAGAAGATAGAATTAGCGAATTAGAAGATAGAATGGCAGAATTAAATGAATCAGAGGAGAAAAAAGAAAAACGAATTAAAAGAAATGAGGACAATCTCAGAGACCTCCAGGACAATTTTAAACGTTACAATATTCGAATCATAGGAGTCCCAGAAGAAGAAGACAAAAAGAAAGACCATGAGAAGATACTAGAGGAGATAATAGTTGAAAACTTCCCTAAAATGGGGAAGGAAATAATCACTCAAGTCCAAGAAACCCAGAGAGTCCCAAATAGGATAAACCCAAGGCGAAACACCCCAAGCAAATTCTTAGAAAAGTACAACTTCCCAAAACTGGATCAGGAAGAAATAGAAACTCTTAACAGACCCATCACAAGCACGGAAATTGAAACTGTAATCAGAAATCTTCCAGCAAACAAAAGCCCAGGTCCAGACGGCTTCACAGCTGAATTCTACCAAAAATTTAGAGAAGAGCTAACACCTATCCTACTCAAACTGTTCCAGAAAATTGCAGAGGAAGGCAAACTTCCAAACTCATTCTATGAGGCCACCATCACCCTAATATCAAAACCTGACAAAGATCCCACAAAAAAAGAAAACTACAGGCCAATATCACTGATGAACATAGATGCAAAAATCCTTAACAAAATTCTAGCAATCAGAATCCAACAACACATTAAAAAGATCATACATCATGACCAAGTGGGCTTTATCCCAGGAATGCAAGGATTCTTCAATATCCGCAAATCAATCAACGTAATACACCACATTAACAAACTGAAGAATAAAAACCATATGATTATCTCAATAGATGCAGAGAAAGCCTTTGACAAAGTTCAACATCCATTTATGATAAAAACTCTCCAGAAAGCAGGAATAGAAGGAACATACCTCAACATAATAAAAGCTATATATGACAAGCCCACAGCAAACATTATCCTCAATGGTGACAAATTGAAAGCATTTCCTCTAAAGTCAGGAACAAGACAAGGATGCCCACTTTCACCATTACTATTCAACATAGTTTTGGAAGTTTTGGCCACAGCAATCAGAGCAGAAAAAGAAATAAAAGGAATCCAAATTGGAAAAGAAGAAGTAAAACTCTCACTATTTGCAGATGACATGATCCTCTACGTAGAAAACCCTAAAGATTCCACCAGAAAATTACTAGAACTGATCAATGAATATGGTAAAGTTGCAGGATATAAAATTAACACACAGAAATCCCTTGCATTCCTGTACACTAATAACGAGAAAATAGAAAGAGAAATTAAGGAAACAATTCCATTAACCATTGCAATGAAAACAATAAAATACTTAGGAATATATCTTCCTAAAGAATCTAAAGACCTATATATAGAAAACTATAAAACACTGGTGAAAGAAATCAAAGAGGACACTAATAGATGGAGAAATATACCATGTTCATGGATTGGTAGAATCAATATAGTGAAAATGAATATACTACCCAAAGCAATTTATAGATTCAATCCAATCCCCATCAAGCTACCAACGGTATTCTTCACAGAGCTAGAACAAATAATTTCTCAATTTGTATGGAAATACAAAAAACCTCGAATAGCCAAAACTATCTTGAGAAAGAAGAATGGAACTGGAGGAATCAACCTGCCTGACTTCAGGCTCTACTACAAAGCCACAGTCATCAAGACAGTATGGTACTGGCACAAGGACAGAAATATTGATCAATGGAACAAAATAGAAAGCCCAGAGATAAATCCACGCACATATGGTCACCTTATCTTTGACAAAGGAGGCAAGAATATACAATGGATTAAAGACAATCTCTTTAACAAGTGGTGCTGGGAAAACTGGTCAAACACTTGTAAAAGAATGAAACTAGAACACTTTCTAACACCATACACAAAAATAAACTCAAAATGGATTAAAGAGCTAAACGTAAGACCAGAAACCATAAAACTCCTAGAGGAAAACATAGGCAAAACACTCTCTGACTTACATCACAGCAGGATCCTCTATGACCCACCTCCCAGAATATCGGAAATAAAATCAAAAATGAACAAATGGGACCTAATCAAACTTAAAAGCTTCTGCACAACAAAGGAAACTATAAGCAAGGTGAAAAGACAGCCTTCAGAATGGGAGAAAATAATAGCAAATGAAGCAACTGACAAACAACTAATCTCAAAAATATACAAGCAACTTCTACAGCTCAATTCCAGAAAAATAAATGACCCAATCAAAAAATGGGCCAAAGAACTCAATAGACATTTCTCCAAAGAAGACATACAGATGGCTAACAAACACATGAAAAGATGCTCAACATCACTCATTATCAGAGAAATGCAAATCAAAACCACTATGAGATACCATTTCACGCCAATCAGAATGGCTGCTGTCCAAAAGTCCACAAGCAATAAATGCTGGAGAGGGTGCGGAGAGAAGGGAACCCTCTTGCACTGTTGGTGGGAATGCAAACTAGTACAGCCACTATGGAGAACAGTATGGAGATTCCTCAAAAAACTGGGAATAGAACTGCCTTATGATCCAGCAATCCCACTGCTGGGCATATACACTGAGAAAACCAGAATTGAAAGAGACACGTGTACCCCAGTGTTCATAGCAGCACTGTTTGCAATAGCCAGAACGTGGAAGCAACCTAGATGTCCATCCACAGATGAATGGATAAGCAAGCTGTGGTACATATACACAATGGAATATTACTCAGCCATTAAAAAGAATACATTTGAATCAGTTCTAAGGAGGTGGATGGAACTGGAGCCTATTATACAGAGTGAAGTAAGCCAGAAACAAAAACACAAATACAGTATACTAACGCATATATATGGAATTTAGAAAGATGGTAAAAATAACCCTATTTACGAGACAGCAAAAGAGACACTGATGTATAGACCAGACTTTTGGACTCTGGGACCGGGAGAGGGTGGGATGATTGGGGAGAATAGCATTGAAATATGTATAATATTATATCTGAAATGTATTAATTGTTCAAACTAAACACTATCATGTCACAATTTATTCATACTAGATGTTTGTAATGTTTCTGATAATCAATAAAAGAGATTCTTGATTAAACCAATTATCCTCCAATTAAAAAAAAAAAAAAAGAAAGAAAATGTATATATTGGTCTCTGCCCACGTTTTTTCCACACAGCTCCTGACCCTGGTAAATACCTAAGTGATAAAGGCTCTGCTGCTGCTGCTGCTAAGTCACTTCAGTTGTGTCAGACTCTGTGTGACCCCATAGACGGCAGCCCACCAGGCTCCACCGTCCCTGGGATTCTCCAGGCAAGAACATAAAGGCTCTAGAAGCATCTTTTATGCTAACATTTGGTGTTTGCTCCTGGTTCCTAACAGAATGCTTGGAATTTCCTGAGTAATAGGGGTGCTTTTGTTCCCAGTGAGGTGATTCTTGGTGGGCTCCTGGATGAAAGCTGATCACAGAAAGACCAAATTGTGATTACAGACTTAGAATTCAACCCCGCCCCCATTCTCTATACAAGGGAGAGGTGCTGGAAGTGGAGTTAAGGATGGATTAGGCCTGTGTGATAAAGCCTCCATGGAAATCCCAATAAGATAAGTAAGGTTTGGAGAGTTTCCAGGGAGAGTGGCAGGCCTACAGAGGATATGGGAGCTCTATACTGCTTCCCACACACTTTTCCTGAGCATCTCTTCCATCTGGAGGTTCATCAGTATCCTTTATCAGATTCTTTTTTTTTTTTTTATCAGATTCTTTTAAAGAAATTTTATTTTGACTGTTTTGAGCACACAGGCTCTTTGTTGCATCGTTCGGACTTCTCTTTTTGTGCCACACAGACTTAGCTGCTCTGTGACACATGGGATCCTAGTTGACGGACCAGGGATTGAACCCGGGTCCCCTGCACTGCGTGGTGGATTCTTCACCACTAGACTACCAGGGAAGTCCCCTGTCATTGGCTTTTATAAAAAGCAGTAAAGAGTACTTTTTTGAGTTCCGTGAGCCATTCTAACAAATTACCTAAACTCAAGGAGGGGATAATGGGAACCTCTGACTTAGAGCTGATTGATCAGAAGCACAAGTAGCAACCTGGACTTGCAAATTGGGATCTGAAGGGTAGGCGGGCAGGCAGTCTTGTGGGACTGAGCCCTTAACCTGTGGGGTCTGATATTGTTACCAGATATTATCTCCTTGAGCTAAATTGTAGGATACCCAGCTTGTGTCATGGAATTACTTGTATGGGTAAACCCCCCCACATCTGGTGTCAAAAGTGTTAATGAGATGGTAGTGTGAGAGTAAAGGAGGACTGGAGTTTTTCCTAATATAGAGAGCAATATTGAAAAACTACCTAGGAATCTCTTCACCCCACCCCTCCACCTGCCCACCTATTGAATTCCTCTAGCATCTTCATATGTGGTACTTAGTGTGTGTGGACTCAGTCACGTCCGACTCTTTGCAACCCCACTGCAGGAAAGAAAATAGGGCCAGAAATTTGTAATCTATAGAGAATTTTTGAAATTGTTTCTATATTTGCAGCCATCCATTTATTTCTTCAGTGTTTACTGTGTACAGAACAGTTCCTATAAAGGAATATATAGAAAACAGGAAGTTTAAATAGTTCAAAGTTGGGCCAATAGCTGGGTGGATAAGATCCTGTTAGCTCAGGAAAACAGGCAAAAGCCAAGTCTCCACTCTAAGACCCACCATCACCTGCCCCAATGAAATAGCACGCAGGGCACTTTGGAGCCATCTGGAAGAAACCTTCAAGAGCTGTTTGCTAAACTGTGTAATAGATGAGATGATATCACTCTAATGGTAGAAAGTGAAGAGGAACTAAAGAGCCTCTTGATGAAGTGAAAGAAGAGAGTGAAAAGCTGGCTTGAAATTCAATATTCAAAAAACTAAGATCGCGGCATCTGGTCTCATCACTTCAAGAATAAAATAGAAGGGGTAAAAGTGGAAGCAGTGACAGATTTTATTTTCTTGGGTTCCAATATCACTGTGGAAGGTAACTGCAGCCATGAAATTAAAAGACGCTTGCTCCTTGGAAGAAAAGCTATGACAAACCTAGATAGCATATTAAAAAGTAGAGATATCAGTCTGGCAACAAAGATACATATAATCAAAGTTATGGTTTTTCCAGTCAGATCAGATCAGATCAGTCGCTCAGTCGTGTCCGACTCTTCGTGACCCCATGAATCACAGCATGCCAGGCCTCCCTGTCCATCACCAACTCCCAGAGGTCACTCAGACTCACGTCCATCGAGTCAGTGATGCCATCCAGCCATCTCATCCTCTGTCGTCCCCTTCTCCTCCTGCCCCCAATCCTTCCCAGCATCAGAGTCTTCTCCAATGAGTCAACTCTTCGCATGAGGTGGCCAAAATATCGGAGTTTCAGCTTTAGCATCATTCCTTCGAAAGAAATCCCAGGGCTGATCTCCTTCAGAATGGACTGGTTGGATCTCCTTGCAGTCCAAGGGACTCTCAAGAGTCTTCTCCAACACCACAGTTCAAAAGCATCAATTCTTCGGTGCTCAGCCTTCTTCACAGTCCAGCTCTCACATCCATACATGACCACAGGAAAGACCATAGCCTTGACTAGACGAACCTTTGTTGGCACAGTAATGTTTCTGCTTTTGAATATGCTATCTAGGTTGGTCATAACTTTCCTTCCAAGGAGTAAGCGTCTTTTAATTTCATGGCTGCAGTCACCATCTGCAGTGATTTTGGAGCCCAGAAAAATAAAGTTTGACACTTTCCACTGTTTCCCCATCTATTTCCCATGTAGTGATGGGACCAGATGCCATGATCTTCGTTTTCTGAATGTTGAGCTTTAAGCCAACTTTTTCCCTCTCCACTTTCACTCTCATCAAGAGGCTTTTTAGTTCCTCTTCACTTTCTGCCATAAGGGTGGTGTCATCTGCATATCTGAGGTTATTGATATTTCTCCCAGCAATCTTGATTCCAGCTTGTGTTTCTTCCAGTCCAGCATTTCTCATGATGTACTCTGCATAGAAGTTAAATAAACAGGGTGACAATATACAGCCTTGACGTACTCCTTCTCCTATTTGGAACCAGTCTGTTGTTCCATGTGTAGTTCTAACTGTTGCTTCCTGACCTGCATACAGATTTCTCAATACCAGATCAGGTGGTCTGGTATTCCCACCTCTTTCAGAATTTTCCACAGTTTATTGTGATCTACATAGTCAAAGGCTTTGGCATAGTCAATAAAGCAGAAATAGATGTTTTTCTGGAACTCTCTTTTGCTTTTTCCATGATCCAGTGGATGTTGGCAATTTGATCTCTGGTTCCTCTGCCTTTTCTAAAACCAGCTTGAACATCAGGAAGTTCATGGTTCACATATTGCTGAAGCCTGGCTTGGAGAATTTTGAGCATTACTTTACTAGCGTATGAGATGAGTGCAATTGTGTGGTAGTTTGAGCATTCTTTGGCATTGCCTTTCTTTGGGATTGGGATGAAAACTGACCTTTTCCAATCCGGTTTTTCCAGTAGTCATGTATAAATGTGAGAGTTGTACCATAAAGAAAGCTGAGTGCCGAAGAATTGATGTTTTAGGATTATGGTGCTCGAGAAGACTTTTGAGAAGCTGAAGCTCCAATCCTTTGGCTACTTGATGTGAAGAGCTGACTCATTAGAAAAGAACCTGATGTTGGGAAAGACTGAGGGCAAAAGGAGAAGAGGGCGACAGAGGATGAGATGTTTAGATAGCATCTCGGACTCAATGCACATGAACCTGAGCAAACTCTGGGGGATGGGAAGGACAGGGGTTCCTGCCATGCTGCAGTCCATGGGGTCTCAAATAGTCAGACACGACTTGGTGACTGAACAACAACCAAGTTTTTACTATTGAGGCTACTAATGATTCTTCTGGTTTTAAAATTGCCATGTGGGGAATTCCCTGGCCATCCAGTGGTTAGGACTCCAAGATTCCACTGCCAAAGGCCTGGGTTCAATTCCTAGTTGGGGAACTAAGATCCTGCAAGCTGCATGACAAAAAAGGGGGAAAAAATTGCCATAGGAAGTAAAATACACTGAAAGTTCAAGTAGAAACTTTTGACTGTTACCAATTAGAAAGCACTAAATCAGATAGTGTACCTAAAAATGCAAATTTTTCTTTAATGTCTGGGAAGAGATGCAGGATAAAAGCAAACTTGAAGATCTAACCAATCTGTCAAGGCTTCAAGATCTCTGATACATGGTTGGAAAGGGTATGACCTCTACCAGGCAATTTAGCAGTATCTATCAAATTGCACAAGGGACTTCCCTGGTGGCTCAGACAGTAAAGTGTCTGCCTACAATGCGGGAGACCCAGGTTCAATCCCTGGGTTGGGAAGATCCCCTGGAGAAGGAAATGGCAACCCACTCCAGTACTCTTGCCTGGAAAATCCCATGGACGGAGGAGCCTGGTTGGCTACCGTCCATGAGGTCACAAAGAGTCGGACACGACTGAGGGACTTCACTATCACTATCAATATCAAATTGCACATAACTTTTGACTTCACAATCTTATTTCTATAAATTTATCATACAAATATACTCACACAATGAAAAACAACACATGTACAAAGTTAGTCATTGCTGCATTGTGATACCAAAAGTTTAAAAACAAACTAAATGTTCAACAAGAAGAAACTGGTTAGATAAATTATAATACATCATCAGTGTGATTCTATGCATCTGTAAAAAAGCAAGGAAGCTCTTTATGTACTAATATTTAATGATATTCAAAATATATCTTTTGATCTTAAAAACAAAGTAGTATGTATGCTGTAATATATGAAAAAGGTAATGAATAAAATATATTTTTCTATGTATTATTTCTGTTCTTTAAAAAAATTTGTTTTATTTTTATTTCATTTTTGTGAAGCATGTGGGATTTCAGTTCCCTGATCAAAGAACAACTATGCCCTTGCATTGGGAGCATGGAGTCTTAACCACTAGACCACCAGGAAATCCCTATTATTTCTATTCTTGAATATGCACAGAAGCATGGAAAACTACACAAAAAACTGATAACTGACTGTGGGAAAGTTATTACCTATTTGTTTAAAAGAAGATCCGCTGCTTCAAAGCAAAAGTTTTACCTTCTATGGTCTCTCTCCACTTTAACTAACCAGCATTCTTTCTGTTCTTCCCATTCTCTTCTACTGTACTAGTTAAGACTCTTTCTTAAAAGGTTGCAAGAAAGGTATGAACCCAAGTTATCTCAGGATGGTGGCTGTCAGTGAGGAAGCAAATCAGTTGGCTGACTTGCAGAGGAAAAACAGATGGAGGAAAAAATCTCCCATTCTGATCATGTTCTATCGTCCAGATTCTAATGCCCTCTGAGACCCAAACTATACTTTCTACTTTTGAAATCTGTTATAAATATCCTATAACTTTATAATAAATTCCCCCTTTCCTGTTTCAGGTAACCTGAATATGTACTTCTTTTTACTGGGCAGTTTTGAGCCAATGATAATGCTAAAATTATTGAAAACTCACTATGCATCAAGCACCTACTAGGCATGTTACGTATGTTTAATGCTCAAAACTAAAATTATGCTCATTTCACACCATAAGGGTACTCAGATCCAGGAAGGTCAACTAACTTATCCAAAGTCACACATTTAGGCAGAACTAGAATTTAATCCATGCAATCTGATTCCACTGCTCAAGGTGGTAGCTGCCCTCAATTATACAGTTCATACATTTCCTCTAGACACAAAGTAAATTTGTTATTCAATGGCAGATGATCCCAATCCAAATAAAAGATTTCCTAATGGTCTAAGGAACAGTATGAAAAGGCAAAAAGATAGGACACTGAAAAATGAAATCCCCAGGTTGGTAGGTGCCCAATATGCTAGTGGAGATTGGTGAAGAAATAACTCCAGAAAGAATGAAGAGACAGAGCCAAAGCAAAAACAAAACCCAGTTGTGGATGTGACTGGTAATAAAAGCAAGGTCCAATGCTTGAAAAGAGCAATATTGCAGAGGAACCTGGAATGTTAAGATGATTCAAGGTACATTGGAAGTGGCCAAACAAGAGATGGCAAGAGTGAACATCGACATTTTAGGAATCAGTGAACTAAAATGGACTGGAATGGGTGAATTTAACTCAGATGACCATTCTATCTACTACTGTGGGCAAGAATCCCTTAGAAGAAATGGAATAGCTCTCATAGTCAACCAAAGCGTCCGAAATGCAGTACTTGGATGCAATCTCAAAAATGACAGAATGATCTCTGTTCATTTCCAAGGCAAACCATTCAGTATCACAGTAATCCAAGTCTATGCCCCAACCAGTAATGCTGAAGAAGCTGAAGTTGAATGGTTCTATGAAGACCTACAAGACCTTCACAAAAAACTAAAAGACGTCCTTTTCGTAATAGGGGACTGGAATGCAAAAGTAGGAAGTCAAGAGATATCTGGAGTAACAGGAAAATTTGGCCTTGGAGTACAAAATTAAGCAGGGCAAAGGTGAACAGAGTTTTGCCAATAGAATGCACTAGTCATAGCAAACACTTTATTCTAACAACACTCTACATATGGACCTCACCAGATGGTCAACACCAAAATCAGATTGATTATGCACTAGTCATAGCAAACACCTTATTCTAACAACACTCTACATATGGACCTCACCAGATGGTCAACACCAAAATCAGACTGATTATATTCTTTGCAGCCAAAGATGGAGAAGCTCTATACAGTCAGCAAACACAAGACTGGGAGCTGACTGTGGTTCAGATCATGAACTCCTTATTGCCAAATTCAGACTCAAATTGAAGAAAGTGGGGAAAACCACCAGACCATTCAGGTATGACCTAAATCAAATCCCTTACAATTATACAGTGGAAGTGACAAATAGATTCAAGGGATTAGATCTGATAGACAGAGTGCCTGAAGAACTATGGATGGAGGTTCATGACACTGTACAGGAGGTAGGGATCGAGACCATCCCCAAGGAAAAGAAATGCAAAAAGGCAAAATGGTTATCTGGGGAGGCCTTACAAATAGCCGAGAAGGGAAGAAACATATAAGAGGAAAACAATAGAATGGGAAAGACTAGAGATCTCTTCAAAAAAATTAGAGATACCATTTCATGCAAAGATGGGTACGATAAAAGACAGAAATGGTATGGACCTAACGGAAGTAGAAGATATTAAGAAGAGGTGCCAAGAATACACAGAAGAACTATACAAAAAAGATCAACATGACCCAGATAACCATGATGGTGTGATCACTCACCTAGTGCCAGACATCCTGGAGTGCAAAGTCAAGTGGGCCTTAGGAAGCATCACTACAAACAAAGCTAGTGGAGGTAATGGAATTCCAGTTGAGCTATTTCAAATCCTAAAAGATGATGCTTTCAAAGTGGTGCACTCAATATGCCAGCAAATTTGGAAAACTCAGCAATGGCCACAGGACTGGAAACGGTCAGTTTTCATTCCGGTCCACAAAAAGACAATGCCAAAGAATGTTCAAACTACCGCACAATTGCACTCATCTTCAGATCAGATCAGATCAGATCAGTCACTCAGTCGTGTCCGACTCTTTGCGACCCCATGAACTACAGCACGTCAGGCCTCCCTGTCCATCACCAACTCCCGGAGGTCACTCAGACTCACATCCATCGAGTCAGTGATGCCATCCAGCCATCTCATCCTCTGTCATCCCCTTCTCCTCCTGCCCCCAATCCCTCCCAGCATCAGAGTCTTCTCCAATGAGTCAACTTGTCTCATGAGGTGGCCAAAATACTGGAGTTTCAGCTTTAGCATCATTCCTTCCAAAGAAACCCCAGGGCTGATCTCCTTCAGAATGGACTGGTTGGATCTCCTTGCAGTCCAAGGGACTCTCAAGGGTCTTCTCCAACACCACAGTTCAAAAGCATCAATTCTTCGGCGCTCAGCCTTCTTCACAGTCCAGCTCTCACATCCATACATGACCACAGGAAAGACCATAGCCTTGACTAGGCGAACCTTTGTTGGCAAAGTGATGTCTCTGCTTTTGAATATGCTATCTAGGTTGGTCATCTTACGTGCTAGCAAAGTAATGCTCAACATTCTCCAACCCAGGCTTCAATAATACATGAACCGAGAACTTCCAGTAGTTTAAACTGGATTTAGAAAAGGCAGGGGAACCAGAGATCAAATTGTCAACATCCATTGGATCATCGAAAAAGTGAGAGAGTTCCGGAAAAACATCTACTTCTGCTTTATTGACTACACCAAAGCCTTTGATTATGTGGATCACACGGAGAAGGCAATGGCAACCCACTCTAGTACTCTTGCCTGGCAAATCCCACGGACAGAGGAGCCTGGTTGGCTGCAGTCCATGGGGTCGCTAGGAGTCGGACACGACTGAGCAACTTCACTTTCACTTTTCATTTTCATGCATTAGAGAAGGAAATGGCAACCCACTCCAGTATTCTTGCCTGGAGAATCCCAGGGATGGGGAGCCTGGTGGGCTGCTGTCTATCGGGTCGCACAGAGTCGGACATGACTGAAGCGACTTAGCAGCAGCAGCAGCATGTGGATCACAACAAACTGTGGAAAGAGATGGGAATACCATCTTCTTAAAGAGGTGGGAATACCAGACCACTTGACCTGCCTCCTGAGAAATCTGTATGCAGGTCAAGAAGCAACAGTTAAAACTGCACATGGAACAACAGACTGGTTCCAAATCCAGAAAGGAGCATGTCAAGCTGCATATTGTTACCCTTCTTATTTAACTCATATGCAGAGTACATCATGCAAAATGCTGGGCTGGATGAAGCACAAGCTAGAATCAAGATTGCCAGGAGAAATATCGATAACCTCAGATATGCAGATGACATCACCCTCATGGCAGAATATGAAGAAGAACTAAAGAGCCTCTTGAAGAAAGTGAAAGAGGAGAGTGAAAAAGTTGGCTTAAAACGCAGCATTCAGAAAACTAAGATCATGACATCTGGTCCCATCACCTCATGGCAAATAGATGGGGAAACAGTGGAAACAGTGACAGACTTTATTTTTTGAGCTCCAAAATAATTGCAGATGATGGTGTCAGTAGCCAGGAAATTAAAAGATGCTTGCTCCTTGGAAGGAAAGCTATGACCAACCTAGTTCCAGTTCAGTCTCTCAGTTGTGTCCGACTCTTTGTGACCCCATGAACTGCAGCACACCAGGCCTCCCTGTCTATCACCAACTCCCAGAGTTCACTCAGATTCATGTCCATCGAGTCAGTGATGCCATCCAGCCATCTCATCCTCTGTCGTCCCCTTCTCCTCCTGCCCCCAATCTTTCTCAGCATCAGGGTCTTCTCAAATGAACCAGCTCTCTGCATCAGGTGGCCAAGTATTGGAGTTTCAGCTTCAGCATCAGTCCCTCCAGTGAACACCCAGGAGTGATCTCCTTTAGGATGGACAAGTTGGATCTCCTTGCAGTCCAAGGGACTCTCAAGAGTCTTCTCCAACACCACAGTTCAAAAGCATCAATTCTTCTACACTCAGCTTTCTTTATAGTCCAACTCTCACATCCATACATGACCACAGGAAAAACCATAGCCTTGACTAGACAGACCTTTGTTGGCAAAGTAATGTTTCTGCTTTTGAATATGCTGTCTAGGTTGGTCATAACTTTCCTTCCAAGGAGCAACCGTCTTTTAATTTCATAGCTGCAATCACCATCTGCAGTGATTTTGGAGCCCAGAAAAATAAAGTCAGCCACTGTTTCCACTGTTTCCCCATTTGCCATGAATTGATGGGACCAGATGCCATGATCTTTGTTTTCTGAATGTTGAGCTTTAAGCCAACTTTTTCACTCTCCTCTTTAACTTTCTTCAAGAGGCTCTTTAGCTCCTGTTCACTTTCTGCCATAAGGGTGGTATCATCTGCATATCTGAGGTTATTGATATTCTTCCTGGCAATCTTGATTCCAGCTTGTGCTTCTTCCAGCCCAGCATTTCTCATGTACTCTGCATATAAGTTAAATAAGCAGGGTGACAATATGCAGCCTTCACATACTCCTTTTCCTATTTGGAACCAGTCTGTTGTTCCATGTCCAGTTCTAACTGTTGCTTCCTGACTTGCATACAGGTTTCTCAAGAGGCAGCTCAGGTGGTCTGGTATTCCCATCTCTGTCAGATATTTCCACAGTTTATTATGATCCACAGTCAAAGGCTTTGGCATAGTCAATAAAGCAGAAATAGATGTTTCTCTGAAACTCTCTCGCTTTTTCCATGATCCAGCGTATGTTGGCAATTTGATCTCTGGTTCCTCTGCCTTTTCTAAATCCAGCTTGAACATTTGGAAGTTGACGGTTCACGTATTGCTGAAGCCTGGCTTGGAGAATTTTAAGCATGACTTTACTAGCGTGTGAGATGAGTGCAATTGTGTGGTAGTTTGAGCATTCTTTGGCATTGCCTTTCTTTGGGATTGGAATGAAAACTGACCTTTTCCAGTCCTGTGGCCACTGCTGAGTTTTCCAAATGTGCTGACATATTGAGTGCAGCACTTTCACAGCATCATCTTTTAGGATTTGAAATAGCTCAACTGAAATTCCATCACCTCCATAGCTTTGTTCGTAGTGATGCTTCCTAAGGCCAACCTGACTTCACATTCCAGGATGTCCAGCTCTAAGTGAATGTGAGTGATCACATCTTCGTGATTATCTGGGTCATGAAGATCCCTTTCGTACAGTTCTTCTGTGTATTTTTGCCACCTCTTCATACTATCTTCTGCTTCTGTTAGGTTCATACCATTTCTAGACAGCATATTAAAAAGCAGAGACATTACTTTGCCAACAAAGTTCTGTCTAGTCAAAGCTATAGCTTTTTGAATAGTCATGTATGGATATGAGAGTTGTACTATAAAGAAAGCTGAGTGCTGAAAAATTGATGCTTTTGAACTGTGGTGTTGGAGAAGACTCTTGAGAGTCCCTTGGACTGCAAGAAGATCCTACCAGTCTATCTTAAAGGAAATCAGTCCTTAATATTTATTGGAAGGACTGATGCTGTAGCTGAAACTCCAGTCCTTTGGCCACATGATGTGAAGAACTGACTCATTAGAAAAGATTGATGCTGGGAAAGATTGAAGTCAGGAGAGAAGGGGACGACAGAGGATGAGATGGTTGGATGGCATCACTTACTCGATGGACATGAGTTTTTTTTTTTTTTGCAGGGGATAATGGACAAAGGAAAGGAGCAATAAGGGTGGGAGGGAAATGGGAAGAAAGAAGGGGAGTGATGGTAGGGAGGAGTATATGTAATTTTTTTTTTTTTTTTTTTTATTTTTGCAGGGGAAAATGGACAAAGGAAAGGATCAATGAGGGTGGGAGGGAAATGGGAAGAAAGAAGGGGAGTGATGGTGGGGAGGAGTATATGTAATTTCTTAACCAATGGCTTTCTGTTTTTAATCACAAAGAACACTTAAAAAAATCATGGTGAGTTCATCTTATATTAGGAGGTTTGTTCTCGAAATGAAAAGTTCAGAAAACAAAAAGTCCAGTTTGGGTGTCCTCATCTTTAGGCACATCTTGGTATTTTGTATTGGTAAATCTATCTTTACCACAATATATTATTTGGGACAGGATCACATTTGTCACCTCTTCCTCCCTACTACCCAAAGTGGTACCAAACCCACAAAATAGTCAATAAACCTCTACAGAGTGAGCAAATAAGTCTTTTTTTTTTTTTTTTTTTTAAACTCTCCTGAGTGAACTGAATTTTTTGAGGCTCATAAGTAAATATGTTTTCCTCTTTACTTTGTCTATTACAGCCAGATTATATGAGTGGGGTGTTAAAGTCTCCCACTATTATTGTATTGCTCTAGAGAATGTCCTTTAGTTTTTGTTGGAGAAATGGTTTAGTGATGCAAAATTCTCTCAACTTTTGCTTATCTGTGAAGCTTTTGATTTCTCCTTCATATTTGAATGAGATCCTTGCTGGATACAATAATCTAGGCTGTAAGTTATTTTCCTTCATCACTTTAATTACGTCTTGCCATTCCCTCCTGGCTTGGAGAGTTTCTATTGAAAGATCAGCTGTTATCCTTATGGGAATTCCCTTGTGAGTTATTTGATGTTTTTCCCTTGCTGCTTTTAATATTTGTTCTTTATATTTAATCTTTGTTAATTTGACTAATATGTGTCTTGGGGTGTTTCGCCTTGGGTTTATCCTGTTAGGGACTCTCTGGATTTCTTGAACTTGAGTGGTTATTTCCTTCTCCATTTTAGGGAAGTTTTCAACTATTATCTCCTCAAGTATTTCCTCATGATCTTTCTTTTTATCTTCTTCTTCTGGAACTCCTATGATTCGAATGTTGTAGCGTTTGATGTTATCCTGGAGGTTTCTGAAATTGTCCTCATTTCTTTTGATACGTTTTTCTTTTTTCTCGTCTGATTCATTTATTTCTAGGATTCTATCTTCTAGTTCACTAATCCTATCTTCTGCCTCTGTTATTCTACTATTTGTTGCCTCCAGGGTGTTTTGGATCTCATTTATTGCATTATTCATTATGTGCTGACTCTTTTTTATTTCTTCTAGGTCCTTGTTAAACCTTTCTTGCATCTTCTCAATCCTTGTCTCCAGACTCTTTAACTGTGATTCTATTTTGATTTCGAGATTTTGAATTAATTTCGCTATCATTATTCGGAATTCTTTATCAGGTAGATTCCCTATCTCTTCCTCTTTGGTTTGGTTTGGTGGAGATCTATCCTGTTCCTTTAGCTGCTGGGTATTCTTTTGTCTCTTCATTTTGTTAAAATTGCCAAATTTAGAGTGTCCTTACTATATTCTGGTAGTTTGTTGAATTCTCTTTATTGAGGCGGTTTACAGGTCTTTTCAATATCTGATCTCTGCCTTGTTACAGAGGGGGCGGAGATGAACACCCAAATCTAAACCGGCCAGGTTCAGGCACTCAGATAATCCTCAGAAGCACAGACTTGGTTGAGTCTGCGTTTTATGCCCTTCCCAGATCCGAGTAGCGCAGGTGATGAAATGTTCAGCGAGCGCAGGTGCTGCGACTTATCGCCTCTCCACCGCTCAGTTTTCTGGGTATACAAACAGCGCACTTTCTCAGGCAGATGTTGACCATCCAGAGCCCCAAGAAGCGTGAGTCAGCACAGAGACCTACTCACAGTTCCGTTAGACAGTGTCCCTCTAGGGCTATAATTGCCCGCCTCTGGCCCTGGCTGCCTGTCACGGGAGTGGGACGGCCTGCAGCCGGCCAACTCTGTGCAGCCCTTTGTTCCGTAGGTAGTCCTGGTGGTGTCTTAAGTTAGGGCTGGCTTTTGATGTAGTAGATAACCGACAGTCTGGTTATTTCGCTCAGATAGCGCCCGAGATAGCCAGGCCAAATCCTTTCTCAAAGCAATGCAGGCCTCGCCGCTCCTCCTAGCCCAGCCCCCACTTGCCAATAGCAAATGCTGGTGTCCGCGCCAGTTCTCCGCAAAAGGAGTTACCGCAGGGCTCGTTTTCTCGTTTTGAAGACAATGAGCTGTCTTTCTAAGTGCCTGATGTCCTCTGCCGGCACTCAGAAGTTGTTTTATCGAGTTTATTCAGCATTCAAATGTTCTTTTAATGGATTTGTGGAGGAGAAAGTATTCTCCCCGTCTTACTCGTCCGCCATCTTAGCTCCTCCGCCTGGACATGAGTTTGAGTAAGCTCCGGGAATTGGTGATGGACAGAGAAGCCTGGCATGCTGCAGTCCGTGGGGTTGCAAAGAGTCTGACATGACTGAGCAACTGAACTGAACTGAACTAAATGGTCTATTTCAGGCATTAGAGAACTGAATCAAATCATGAAAATATCATGAGGCATATTTTTTCAGTGGGGCATTTATGAGCCCTTCCAACTTTGAAAGAGTTGGTTTGATGAAAGAACAACAGCTGTACCTGAAGTCAAGCAATCAGAAGAATGGCTAAAATTTAATACAGTTTTATTAGAAGCTTGTAAATCCCCCTTACTAATTATATTACAATTCCTGTAAGTGTCTGTGAAATACTAAGTGGAGAATTCACATAGGATTCAGGCAGGATTGAACCATGGATTTTAAAGAGACACAAATAACCTAAAATGGTCACCTCTCCCCACAGAAGAATGGGCTAGAGGATCCAGAAACAGACCCAAATATTAGGGAATACAATAAAGGTCGTATTTCAAGTCAGTAGGAAAAGACGGCTTATTCCGTAAATGATGCTGAGACAACTAGTTAGGTATCTAGAGACTGACTTCAGTTTAGTCATCAAAACAAATACCAACAGAACAAAAATTTAAATATAAAAACTGTAACCAGGGGTAAATACTGGAATTTACAAGAAGCTTTCAAAGCTTAAGATCTGGAAGTATAGGAGGAAAGAGTAATATATTTGACTACATAAATATTAAGAAGATGTCTATGGCAAAAAAAAAAAAAAGCCACAAACAATAATTAAATGAAAACCTGGGGGAATTAAATTTAAAAAAAAAAGAAAACAAGGAAACCTGGGGGAAAATGTTAACATAGTTGACAGAGGGCTGGTTTCTTCAATACATAAAGTTTCAAACAGTTAATATAAATGATCAATAGACCAATAGCAAATGGCAAAAAACATGAAGGTCTATTTTCAGGGAAAAAAAAAAAAGAAATAAAACATATAAACACAAGGGGGGAAACCTCATAATTAAAGAAATGAAAATGTAAAAAATGAAACACCATGTTTCACCTACAGTTTAAGAAGCAATACAGTGTAATGGTTGAAACTGATTGCTCTAGAGTCAGAATACTTGAGATTGAATCCTGGTTCTACTCCTCACTGTGCATTCTCTTGTTTCCTAGGCCTGGGTTCTTGTGAGAACAAAATGAGAAAATATAATAAAAAGCAATGAAGACTGTGCATGGCATATAGTAACCACATTAGTTCTTATTATCAGGTGGACAAAAATAGGGAAACCATTGGTATAGTGTTGGAAAGGGAGTGGGGAACTAGGCGCTAACATGTACCACTGGCAGATGTATAAACTGGCAGTGTCTTTGAGCAGCAATTTGATATTGTCTACTCGTGTTCTAAGTTCATAAACCCTGTGAGTTTGCAGTTCACTTTTAGACTTATCCTACTAATCACATACATTCATAAAGACATATGCTTCTATCTCTCTATATATATATATCTTTATACTCTTAATGATATATAGGTAGTTATAGATTTTCATTGCAGCAATGTATGTAACAGCAAAAGACTGGAGATGACCTAAATATCATCTAAATTAGACTAAAAAATACATGACGGTATACCCTACAATGAAATAATTAATATACTGCTATGAAAAAAAATCCCCAAAATGGTCAAAAAAGCAAACACCAAACAATATGGACAGCTTACTCCCATTAGTCTAGGAAGGAGACACAAGAAAATAATAACAGTAGTTGCCTTTGAGGAGCAGGAATGGGAGCTGAAGTCTGATGGAGACTTGCTCTTCATTAAATACCCTTCTGTAAAAATGAAACTTTTTTCCCCATGTACATTTTTTTAATGAAACAAAAACTAGTTAATTAAAAAAATAAGAGTGCAACCATCGTATAACATTACATCTCTATTAGAAAAGCATACCAGCTAAAGATAGAAGTTCTAAGAGAGATGATGCTTGCTTAAATATAATCATGGCTTTAGGGCCCAAAATATTATCACTCTAGAGAGTGACGAGAACCACAGAGACTGAACACACGAGTCTCCTTTCCAGACCTCGTATTATCCGTCTGTTAACTACCTCTAAAATAAGAGCTGTTTCTACCTCCACTTCTAGAAGGGTGTAAGTGTTCTTGTACTTGGTGTATTGATTGGGATAAGAACTTTGGGGGAAGAAGGGAGAAGGACTGACAAGCATCCACTAAAATGCTCTCCTGGGTCTCAATGATCTATTTTTTTGGACAACTTGTTTCTTAAGTTTTTTTCCTTTCATCTTAACACCTTACACATAAACTTTATAATTCAGAAAGCACAATTCCACTTTCTCCCTAACAACTCAGTAGATGGGCCTGATAATGTCATTTTAGGTGAGTCTCAGAGAGGTCACCTAATCCAACAGATATCAGGTTTGTGTCCTAGCATCACCACTTCATCTTCTAAATCTGTTACTTTCCACACTACAGCGTTCTTTCATCATCCCTGCTCAGTCTCATGGCACCAACTCCGGATTCCACCTCAACCCAGCCAACATCAAGCACCTGTATTCTTAGGCTGTATGATTCTAGAGAGTGATGGTAGAGAAGGAGTCAATTAAGAACGAAGGATAAGATATGTTTTTCTTTCTGGGGACAAATCTGAATCGACTGCTTTTTAAAACATCATTCCTTTGTTCTGTCTGAGAAAATGAAGTAGTGTACCCTGTAAACAGGGTCTTGGCAGTACTGAGCACATTATCTAGATACTTTATTCACTTTACTTCGTTTCCCCTGTAGAGGTTCTATTATATCATCTTCACAATACAAATGACTACAGAAATTCAGTGAAGGGATGTCAATTGCTTTATATCACACATCTCCTATGTTCCTGTGTTGAATAAGGACTCAGACCCCAGTGTTTGGCTCTAAAGTATGTTGAACATTACACCACTCCACCCAAAGAACAAACACTGCTCTTGGACTCCATGATTTGCTAGGGTAGTTAAAGAGCCCAGTCAAAGACAATCTGGAAGTTCTTAAGTATGCTAAGAACCTGGAAGTTACGCTAGAAAAGTCAGGGCCGCTATTCAACCAGTTTTCCCCATTTATTTACTCTGTCCCTCACATCTCTAAAATGAAAATGCACCTAAGTTTCAGGGGAGAATACTGGGGGCACTATCAGTCAATAAAATGAATAACAAGAAGCAAAAAGCAGCCCCTGCTAATTGCGAGGCCCTCCTGCAAGGGCTGCCTTCTGCGGTTGCCAGGCAACAAAGGTAAACAGCAGGAAGTGGCAGGATCATGGCCACTAACTACAGCGCCAACCAGGTAAGCACTTTTTTCCTTTTCTTTAACATTTAATTTTGCCTTCCAGAGTCTGCCTTTTGCCTGACCCTTCCCATAGGATTCTGATTACTGAATAGACAGAAAAAAAAAAAAAGTGCTATGTGATAGTATTTTTTTTTTTTTAACTTCCCTGGCTCTCAGGGGAGGGAGGGCCCAAAGTACAAATAATAAGTATTTCTGCGTCAAGATTGTAGGCTCTAATCCAGAGGTCAGCAAATTTTTTTCTGGAAAGGGCCAAAGAGGAAATATTTTAGCCTCTGTGGGCCAAGTGATAAAATCAAAGATACTACATAGGTATGAGAGAAAACATTTTCCATAAAATTTTTGACAAAATTCAAAATATAACAGTATAATTTTTTATATTATTAATGAAAAGAATGAAATTGTTATAGGATGAGAAAATATTTTTGCTTAATTGGGATACAAAGTTAGTGTTCCCTTTTATCAAATCAACTGCAAATGTTCATCTATTAAAAACAGTTCTTAGTTTTCTCAGGCCATCTTAAAACAGACAGGAGGATGGATTTGGCGCATGGGCCAGAGTTTGTGGACGCTGGTCTAGGCCAGCACTATAATAAAAAGATAATGTGAATCACAAATGTAACTTCAAACTTTCTAGTAGCTACATGCTGCTGTTGCTGCTAAGTCGCTTCAGTCGTGTCCGACTCTGTGCAACCCCACAGACGGCAGCCCACCAGGCTCTGCCGTCCCTGGGATTCTCCAGGCAAGAATACTGGAGTGGGTTGCCATTTCCTTCTCCAATGCATAAAAGTGAAAAGTGAAAGCTAAGTCATGTCTGACTTTTCACAACCCCAAGCACCGCAGCCTATCAGGCTCCTCCGTCCATGGGATTTTCCAGGCAAGAGTACTGGAGTGGGTTGGTAGCTACATGAGAAACATTTAAAAGAAAAAGTTAATTTTAATAATATATTTTGCCAGTCAAAATGGCTGCGATCCAAAAGTCCACAAGCAATAAATGCTGGAGAGGGTTCGGAGAGAAGGGAACCCTCTTACACTGTTGGTGGGAATGCAAACTAGTACAGCCACTATGGAGAAGAGTATGGAGATTCCTCAAAAAACTGGGAATAGAACTGCCTTATGATCCAGCAATCCCACTGCTGGGCATATACACTGAGAAAACCAGAATTGAAAGAGACACGTGTACCCCAATGTTCATAGCAGCACTGTTTACAATAGCCAGAACGTGGAAGCAACCTAGATGTCCATCCACAGATGAATGGATCAGAAAGCTGTGGTACATATACACAATGGAGTATTACTCAGCCATTAAAAAGAATACATTTGAATCAGTTCTAAGGAGGTGGATGGAACTGGAGCCTATTATACAGAGTGAAGTAAGCCAGAAACAAAAACACAAATACAGTATACTAACGCATATATATGGAATTTAGAAAGATGGTAAAAATAACCCTATTTACGAGACAGCAAAAGAGACACTGATGTATAGACCAGACTTTTGGACTCTGGGACCGGGAGAGGGTGGGATGATTGGGGAGAATAGCATTGAAATATGTATAATATCATATCTGAAACGAGTCGTCAGTCCAGGTACGATGCCCGATAACAAATGCCTGGGGCTGGAGCACTGGGACGACCTGGAGGGATGGTGTGGGGAGGGGAGAGGGAGGAGGGTTCAGGATGGGGAACACGTGTATACTGGCGGCAGATCCATCTTGATGTATTGTAAAAGCAATACAATATTGTAAAGTTAAGCAAAATTTAAAAAATAAATAAATAAAAAATAATAATAAAAAAACAAAAAAAAATAAAAGCAAGCACAAAAAAAAATAATAAAGCCTATTATGTGAACAAATAAAAAAAATAATAATATATTTAATTTAGCCTGGTAAGTCCAAAATATTATTTCTAACATTTAATCAATATTTTAAATTATAGTTAGATGTTTCACATTCCCTTTTTTTGGTACTAAATCCCCAAAATCCAGTATTCTTTATATAGCTGATCCTTGAACAAGGCAGGGATTAGGGCACAGATCCCCACACAACTGAAAATCTGCATCTAACTTAATAGTCAGCCCTCCGTATCCAGGGTTCCCTATTCACAGATTCAACCAACTATTGATCATGTAGTACTATAGTACATAGTTTTTGGAAAAAAATCTGTAAGTTAACTTGCACAGTTCAAACCCATATGTTCAAGGGTCGACTGTACATACCAAGCACCTCAACTTGGACTGGTCACATTTCCAGGGCTCAACAGCCACACGTGGCTAGTGGCTTCATGCTGGACAGCACACAGACAAAATGACTTACATCCTTTCTGCAGTGAGTTAAAGCTTACTTAGCATGGTTGTTCATGCCTTTGGTCTTCAAATCTGAAGAACTGTGTCTAGCTATCATTTCCTGGGCTTGGGACCTTTGAGTCTCAGGGATTCTTTTCTTTCTCTCCACAGTACGAGAAACCTTTCTCACCCAAGTATCTGCAGAACTGGTCTCTTGCGAAGCCAACAAAAGAGGTATTCCAGCTTCAGTGCACCCTCTTTACATCATACTCAAAATTCACTGGCACCTAATCTCTCAGCATTCTTTGCATTCCCATAGCCTCCACTCCCTCAGCCCTTAATTCAAATTTAAGCCCTTCAGATACTTTCTCCCACTTTTCCACTCCATCTTCACAAGCACTTTTCTCTCCACCTCTACCCCAGAGGATTTCTTCCCATGAAGGCTACACTCAGATTATTGCCAATGATCGTGGTCATCTGTTGCCTTCAGTGCCCCGTTCCAAGGTGAGATATTCATCTCCATTCTCATCTAGAAAGTTAAAGAACCAAAGCATAGAACTGGAGTAACAGAGGGAAGACTTGTAATCTTCTGCAGCCACTACGTGGAAGATTAAAGTGCAACCTAATTCACATTGTAACAAGAGTGCTCCCAAACTTCCAGCCAACAGGATAGGTTTAACACCCAGAACTCCTTAAGTTGATGAATGATTGGTATAAAATGAACACCTTCAGGTGATAATACTTATATAGTGGGTACCCTGCCAAACTTAGGCTAAGGATGTAGAGTTTAAACCAGTGGAGGTAAAGGGGATTAAAAAATTAGGGCAATCTAAATGAGAAAGGGGAAGAGACTGGGGAAGTTATGCTTTCAGTCTTCAGACCTGCGAATAGGCCAGTTACTGCGAGTGAGAAGCCCTGTTGAGGAATCCCATCTTTTTCCATTTAGGCAAGTCCTTGGGGCTCCTTCATGGGCACCTGGCAAATGCCTCTGAAGGTACCCCCTGCTCGGGCGACCCTGACCTCCCGTACAGCTGCTGGTGCTGCCTCCCTCACCAGATGGATACAGAAAAATCCTGATTTACTTAAAGCCTCCAATGGGTTGCGTCCTGAAATCTTCGGCAAGGTATCTATTTCTCCCACAACCTCAATCCTATTTCCTTTTCAACCTCAGAAATGTCTATTGTTATACTACCACAATCCCAGCAGGGGGAACCTTTAACCAATTCTGTCTTATCCTGTCTAGTCCTTAAGCAACCTCTTCCGCCTGAAGGGATAAGCTAAGGACATCTTATCCACCCCCACCCATCTCCCCCCTCGGGGAAGGCAATGGCACCCCACCCCAGTACTTTTGCCTAGAAAATCCCATGGATGAAGGAGCCTAGTAGGCTCCAGTCCATGGGGTCGCTAAGAGTCGGACACGACTGAGTGACTTCACTTTCACTTTTCACTTTCATGCATTGGAGAAGGAAATGGCAACCCACTCCAGTGTTCTTGCCTGGAGAATCCCAGGGACGGGGGAGCCTGGTCAGCTTCCATCTATGGGGTCACACAGAGTTGGACACGACTGAAGTGACTTAGCAGCAGCAGCAACATCTCCCCCATTCACACAGTACAAAACGATCTGATCTCCAAGGGGAGGTTAATGGTACCAATTTAACTTGTATTTGAAACGTGACTTCTTGCCCATGGGATGGGGAGAAGGGGATTTAGAATTGAGATGGATTGAGAATGATCTAGGCCTAACTGGAAACATTTCTGTTCTACCCCTGACAGCCCCATGATCCAGACAGTCAGAAGAAACTCAGCAAGTCTATCACAAAGACTGTACAACAAGCACCAAGTCCCACCATAATCCCAAGCTCCCCAGCCTCAAATCTCAATTCCCCAGATCAACTCCAAAGCTCACATCCCTCTGCGGGTCACACTCCAGGGCCCCAAAGCCCACTCAACTCTCCCAAGTGCCCACCTGGAAGCCCATGTTTGCCCCACGCAGGCCGTAATCTAGCCGAGGTCCAGAAATGCAAACCTGCAACTCCATAAGGGTCTAAGGGACTGAGTGGCCTAAGGAAGACCCCCTTAATCAGGGAAATTACAGATGGGAATAAAGGCAAATTTGTAAACTTTTTTTTTTGTTATTGGAGTTTAGTTTCTTTACAATTTTGTGTTACTAACATTGTATGTTGAATCTTTTACTGACTTGAAATTTTTCTCTTCAGCTCTTGAGGTAGGAGGTAGATGGGCACCCTCCACCTCACTCCCCCAAGGTAAAGCGATTGGAGATTCATTCCCTATAAACTGAAACTCCACTCCAAGGCAATAGCAGGACAATTAGGGGAGGAGACTGGGCCCTGTTCAAACCATTTCTCACTCTGGAAGTCAGGAGACCTCCCCAACTACACATGCACAGAAAGGCTCCTTGCAGGCAGAAGCAGGGAGCGATGTCAAGGGATGCTCTACCCATAACGCCTCTTCAGTAGAATCCACCTTGGCTAAGAGATGTGTGCACTCACCTGAGAGAATCCTGATATACCACATATGGACTGTGAACCAAATCAAAATGATTGGCCAAAGGAAACCAACAAGAAATGCCCCATAAAAGTAATTCAAACTGCTTCGAGGGTGCAAGTCTGGGACAGTCTGCCTGTGTGCCTACGCACATGTATTATACTCTTTTTCCTCTTAATAAATACCTTACTTGCTTCACTACTTTCTTTGTGGGAGTTCTTTTCTGCAAAGTGGAAGGGCCAGGGCCCTTGCCACTGACCACTAGTCTAGTAGTTAGGATATGGTGCTTTAACTGCTGTGGCCCAGCCTCAATCTCTGGCTGGGATACCAAGCCCTGCTCTAAGCTGCTGCAGGCTGAGGCCACCCGAGGTTAAAAGGCCACCTCTTTTAACCCATAATTAGAAGGGTTGGAGGAAATAAATACCCCTCACTTTTCACCCCGAGCATGAACTTCAAAGTCAGAAGTACAACCATTTAGAATAGAGCAGGTGTATGTGCATTTGGAGGTGGGAAAGAGAAGCAACAGGAGGCCAGGGTAGGAGACATGACCCTTGTCTAAGGGATCATATCTGATCTGACAGAACACACAGGGGAACTAAGAGTTGTAAAAGCAAAACTTAAGCAAAATTACAAATATAACTTGAAAACTGAAGCTACAGAAGTGATTAGGAGACAGAGAAGAAAAATAAAGGGCGGCAGGCAAGTAGAAAGTTGGGGCAGAATTACATACATGATGACCACTCTGCCACTCCCCTGACCCAATCACCTGGATGATTAAGAAGCCACCAAGAGTCCCCTATCCATTTCCCAGCTTCTCATTTCTGTTTATCTTTATCCCTGTTCTGCAACTTCCTGGCACTGGCTGTTAACATTTAATGCGCTTGCCAAAGCTTTCCCAGTTCTGGTACCCAGTTGTTCCCTGGTGAGCATGGATGCCTCACTCTGAGAACAAGCACAGAGGACGTTTGCTGTGCACTGGGAGGCCTGTGAGTCGCTCAATCCTGTCCAACCCTTTGCGACCCCGTGGACTGTAGCCCACCAGGCTCCTCTGTCCATGGGATTCTCCAGGGAAGAGTACTGGAGTGGGTTAGCATGCCCTTCTCCAGGGGACCTTTCTGACCCATGGACTGAACACAGGTCTCCTGCATGGCAGGCAGATTCTTTACTGTTTGAGCCACAAGGGAAGCCCCTGGTGTGCGCTGGAAAAGGCTCCAAAGACGTCTCAGGGCCAGTATAGCAAAAAGGGAGACATGATCATCACTTAAAGCCAAGGACTACTGGGAGCTGGGATGAAAACTGATGAGGCAGCCAAGCAAGGTCTTCCTCTCCAACTGACACCAGTCACTGCTGCTTCTCTCCAACCAAAGGTTTAACCGGCTGGCAAGCAACCCAGAGTGACACATCAACATCAGTCGCCCTAGAGTTTCCGGACACTATCAAAACAGCACTCCCGCCATAGGCAGCTAGGGGCCCAAAAGCCCGGCCTATATGGATTAGGAAAGTAGCAAGTTTTTTCATAAAACCAGAAATGTCTGCCAAGTTTCCATCAATCTCTTTCTTACCTCCACTCCCCCTTCCCCTGATTTACATACTTAGCTCATGGTCCCTTGGCCATCCCCTCCATTGTTCCACTGGATTATAACTCACTGAACTGTACCTTGGGGCTTATAATCTGTTCTCAGTGGGATTCTGGAGTTTATAACAAACTAAAAGCTCTCCACGGCTTAACTTCCTTTCTCCTGCTCCTTTCTTCTCTGAGATTTCTGTATATTAAATCCCTAGCCACTTTTATTTGATTCCCTGATAATTTTTGAATGCTCACTTAAAAGGACAAATTGCTTCCCTCCTGAGGAAGGCAGGACTGAGGGATGCAAGCACCTGAGAGGAGGAGACCAGAGGGAGACCAGACGGGGCAGGGAGGAAACCGGCTCCTCCTCCCCAGTCACCACTGTCTTGGTTTCTCAAAGTATCAACGAGAGTCAAAGGCAAAATAATAATTTTAATTCAGTTTCAGAAAAAGATGTCACGTGATTCTGGATTAGAAAACATGACAGTAAGAGGTTTGGTTTTTCTGGAAACACAAGGAAAAGAAATAACCCGTAACAGATTCAACAATAGTTTTCTGGATTTTCTTCTTGCATCAAAAGCTATATATCTTATCCCCAAGACCTGCTCCAAGAGCCAACTTAACTCTTTTTATCTCCCGCTAGCTGGGACAGGCTAGTTCTCCTGCACCCCCGCCCCTCTCCTTTGAGTCACACTGTGTGGGCGCTAAAGACCCTGGGCTCTGACCAATGGACAGAATTGTCCTTTGAGCCAGCAACCCACAGGCAGTGGCACCCGAATCCCCACTCCCAGTCCCCACGGCAGAGGCCACAGAGCTGGCATTGTTTCCACTGTCTCAGGAAGAAGGAGCCAAAGGCTGACTCTCAGCATAAATCAAGGCCTAACATGGAGAGAGAAAGAAGGCTCCCAAGCCCAGAGTAGGCTGCAAGCCGGGGGCAAGAAAAGGGAGTTTTTGCAGTCATTCCATCCTTAGAAATAAGGAGAGAACTGGACCCTTTTCCACCGTTATGGTTCTGTAAGGTACTCTACTGCTGAGCTCCAAGGGGATCTGCAAGCAAAGAAGGGTATAAACAAATCAGAATAACTTTGCCATGGCCAAAGACAAGAGTAACAAACAGGAAGACAGGTCAATGTGATAATTTGTAGGATGATGACACTGGGAACTTTGGCTCTTCACATGGCTGCCAGCCCTACAGAGGACAACACAGTAAGAACCAGGACAGCCACTCCAGACTGGTGTAGCTGGGAAATCGTCAGGCCTTTTCCTAGATCCCACATCTGTAAAAATAAGAAAAAAAAATTTCAGCAATCAGGATCCTGGTCACTTTCATAGCTCCTTTCTCAGAAAAGAACTCCACTTAGGAAACACAATTTCTCTCAGCATGATTCTGGAGAAAAGCACTTCTCCCTTATTCTGACCTGCACCTTCCTCGAAACCCACAATACAGTACCTGCCACCCTCTTATCCCAGTGACAGGAAAGGGAATCAATCCTCAGTCCCTATATATAAGAACTTTCAGACTAAATAGATAAAACTTTCCCTCGTGACAACAAAACCAGATCAAGGTTTTCCAAAGTGTGTTTCTACAAAAACTAGTTTCTCAGAATGTTAAAAGGCATTACATGTGGGGAAAAAAGTTCTAAGATCAAAAAATTTGGCAACTGTTTAAATACAAGACTTCTCAAACCATTTACTAATGCACACTGTTAATCTCCAAAATGGGGATATAACACATGGTTTTTTAGATATAGTCAACCTCTGAATCCTCTTTGGGAAGCAACATTTGTCCATTGGGGAACTAGTATTTTTTTTAAAAAAATACTCTTTGGGGAATTCCCTGGTGGTCCAGTGGTTAAGACTCCTCCACACTTTCAATGCAGGGGGTTCAATCCCTGGTGGGGAAATAATCCCACGTGACTCAAGACATGGCCAAAAAAAAAACTACTCTTGGGATCTAGACTCAATTTTGTTTTGACTGTGACATGCCCCCACCACTAAGAAATATCTTTTTAGTTAGTACCCAATGTCTGTGTATACGTATTTTATATATAAAAGTTCATGAAACAATAAGCAGTATTTATCAACACCTTCTGTGTTATATTCTGTATGGTATATTCTATTTAAAGTTCTTTTTTGTTGGTAGCAACCCACTAAATAGATTTTCTACCCACTGAGTCAAAACACACAGTTTAAAAAACACTGATTTAGACTCTCTTGTGCCCTAGGGATATCAACATATCGTACTCTAAAAGCTCTCCTAGGGCAAAAGCAGAGTCTTCAGGTTACACTTTCCACACATGACTGCACCAACACAAATAAGCCCACACTTTAAGAATGCTTCAGAGAAAAATTAGAGCCTGGAAAAAACTCAAGATGAGAAGATGTCCCTATCTCAGGTGTCAAACAGCTTCTACCTAGATACGATTAGGAGTCAAAGAGACAAACAGTTGCTTGCTTATAAAAGATCAAAGCAGTTCAGTTGCTCAGTCAAGTCAAATTCTTTGCAGACCTCTGGCCTGCAGCACGCCAGGCCTCCCTGTCCATCATCAATCCCCAAAGATGTCAAAGCTTGCTCAAACTCAGTGATGCGATCCAACCATCTCACCCTCTGCCATCCCGTTCTCCCACCATCAATCTTTCCCAGCATCAGGGTGGGAAATGAGTCAGTTCTTCACATCAGATGGCCCAAAGTATTGGAGTTTCAGCTTCAGCATTACTCCTTTCAGTGAATATTTAGGAACGACTTCCTTTAGGATAGACTGGTTGGATCTCCTTGCAGTCCAAGGGACTCTCAAGAGTCTTCTCCAACACCACAGTTCAAAAGCATCAATTAGTCAGTGCTCAGCTTTCTTTATGGTCCAACTCTCACATCTATACACGACTACTGGAAAAACCATAGCTTCGACTAGACAGACCTTTGTTGGTAAACTAATGTCTCTGCTTTTTAATATTCTGTCTAGGTTGGTCATAGCTTTTCTCCCAAGGAGCAAGCGTCTTTTAATTTCATGACCTGCATGAAATTAAATTTAATTTCATGGATCACCATCTGCAGTGATTCTGGAGCCCAAGAAAATAGCCTCTGTTTCCACTGTTTCCCCATCTATTTGCCATGAAGTGGTGGGATCAGATGCCATGATCTTAGTTTTCTGAATGTTGAGTTTTAAAAGCCAGCTTTTTCACTCTTTTCTTTCACTTTCATCAAGAGGCTATTTCGTTCTTCACTTTCTGCCATAAGGGTGGTGGTCATCTGCCTGTCTGAGGTTATTGATGTTTCTCCCAGCAATTCTGATTCCAGCTTGTGCTTCGTCCAGCCCAGCATTTCTCATGATATACTCTGTATATAAGTTAAATAAACAGGGTGACAATATGCAGCCGTGACATATTCCTTTTACAATTTGGAACCAGTCTGTTGTTCATGTCTGGTTCTAACTGTTGTTTCTTGACCTGCATGCAGATTTCTCAGGAGGCAGGTCAGGTGGTCTGGTATTCCCATCTCTTTCAGAATTTTCCACAGTTTGCTGTGATCCACACAAAGGCTTTGGCATAGTCAATGAAGCAGAAGTAGATGTTTTTCAGTAACTTTCTCGCTTTTTCGATGATCCAGTGGAGGTTGGCAATTTGATCTCTGGTTCCCCTGCCTTTTCTAAATCCAGTTTGAACATCTGGAAGTTCTTGGTTCATGTACTACTGAAGCCTGACTTGGAGAATTTTGAGTATTACTTTGCTAGCGTGTGAGACGAATGCAATTGTGCAGTAGTTTGAACATTCTTTGGCATTGCCTTTCTTGTGGATTGGAATGAAAACTTGCCTTTTCCAGTCCTGTGGCCACTGCTGAGTTTTACAAATTTGCTGGCATATTGAGTGCAGCCCTTTCACAGCATCATCTTTCAGGATTTGAAATAGCTCAATTGGAATTCCATCACCTTCACTGCTGCTGCTGCTGCTGCTGCTAAGTCACTTCAGTCGTGTCCGACTCCGCGTGACCCCATAGACGTCAGCCCACCAGGCTCTCCTGCCCCTGGGATTCTCCAGGCAAGAAAACTGGAGTGGGTTGCCATTTCCTTCTCCAATGCATGAAAGCGAAAAAGTCAAAGTGAAGTCGCTCAGTCGTGTCCGACTCTTAGCGACCCCATGGACTGCAGCCCACCAGGATCCTCCATCCATGGGATTTTCCAGGCAAGAGTACTGGAGTGGGGTGCCACTGTCTTCACCTCCACTAGCTTTGTTCATAGTGATGCTTTCTAAGGCCCATTTGACTTCGCGTTCCAGGATGTCTGGCTCTAGGTGAATGATCACACCATCGTGGTTATCTGGGTCCTGAAGATCTTTTTTGTGTAGTTCTTTTGTGTATTCTTGCCATATCTTCTTAATATCTTCTGCTTCTGTTAGGTCCATACCGTTTCTGTCCTTTATTGTGCTCATCTTTGCATGAAATGTTCCCCTGGTATCCCTAATTTTCTTGAAGAGATCGCGGTCTCTAGTCTTTCCCAGTCTATTGTTTCCTCTATATCTTTGCACTGGTCATTTAGACTTTCTTATCTCTCCTTGCTATTCTTTGGAACTCTGCATTCATATGGGTATATCTTTTCTTTTCAACTTTGCCTTTAGCTTCTCTTCTTTTCACAGCTATTTGTAAGGCCTCTCCAGAAAGCCATTTTGCTTTTTTGCATTTCTTTTCCTTGGGGATGGTCTTGATCCCTGTCTCCTGTACAATGTCACGAACCTCATTCCATAGTTCATCAGGTACTCTATCTATCAGATCTAGGCCCTTAAATCTATTTCTCACTTTCACTGTATAATCATAAGGAATTTGATTTAGGTCATACCTGAATGGTCTAGTGGTTTTCCCTACTTTCTTCAATTTCAGTCTGAATTTGGCAATAAGGAGTTCATGATCTAAACCACAGCCAGCTCCTGGTCTTGTGTTTGCTGATTGTATAGAGCTTCTCCATCTTTGGCTGCAAAGAATAAAATCAGATTTTGGTGTTGACCATCTGGTGAGGTCCATGTGTAGAGTCTTCTCTTATGTTATTTGAAGAAGGTGTTTGCTATGACTAGTGCGTTCTCTTGGCAAAACTGTTAGCCTTTGTCCTGCTTCTTTTTTAACTCCAAGGCCAAATTTGCCTGTTACTCAAGGTATCTCTTGACTTCCTACTTTTCATTCCAGTCCCCTATAATGAAAAGGACATCTTTTTTGTGTGTTAATTCTAGAAGGTCCTGTAGGTCTTCATAGAACCGTTCAACTTCAGCTTCTTCAGCATTATTGGTTGGGGCATAGACTTGGATTACTGTCATACTGAATGGCTTGCCTTGGAAATGAAGAGATCATTGTGTCATTTCTGAGATTGCATCCAAGTACTGCATTTCAGACTCTTTGGTTGACTATGAGGGCTATTCCATTTCTTCCAAGGGATTCTTGCCCACAATAGGAAATATAATGGTCATCTGAATTAAATTCACTCATTCCACTCCATTTTAGTTCACTGATTCCTAAAATGTCAATCTTCACTTTTGCCATCTGTTTGACCACTTCTAATTTACCTTGATTCATAGACCTATGCAATATTGTTCTTTACAGCAACAGACTTTACTTCCATCAGCAGTCGCACCCAAAACTGGGTGTTGTTTTTGCTTTGGCTCTGTCTCTTCATTCTTTCTGGAGTTTTCTACCCTCTTCTCCAGTAGTGTATTGGGCACCTACTAACCTGGGGAGCTCATCTTTCCGTGTCATATCTTCTTCCCTTTTCATACTATTCATGGGGCACAGTGCCTTCAAAAAAATAAAGGTACAATGCTTTACAGAAAAATTGAGTCCTACTGGGTGGTGGTGATAGGGGGATATTCTCTAGCATATCAGAGACCCTGTCACTTCCTACTCACTTTCATCAATTCCACCCTCAACTCCATTAGATTTTTTTTTCTTTTAATGTAATGGTAGATATGCATTTACATGAATATGAATGTACAGGGAAAGTTCTGGATGTGATCTTGGAGAGACAGCAGTGAGTAGTCCTAGAGAAAGATCTTAGTTCCCTGCCCAGGAACTGAACCTGGGTAGCCTGGATGAAAACCAGGAATCCTAGCCACCAGACCACCAGGGGATAGAGCCCCGTTAGATCTTCTGGCAGTACAACTGTCAAGCTCAGAGTGTAAGAACTATGGACTGTCACAGAGAACAAAATCCTGTCCCACACTCAGAGCCAGGACTTGCTAGAAGAACAAACAAAAGCAGATTTAAGGGCTTAAGAAAAGCCCTGACTGAGTTCTGACATTTTACAAAATCTCTTCCCCTTCCCTCCCCCCATTCTGAGACAAAAGCAAATACATGGCAAGTCCCTGCATGAGCCAGGATGCCAAGAGAGGAAGCTGATCAGCTGATCTTATTGGAGAGCTTTGTTCCATGGAATAAGAAGTCATTAATGGAAAAGCTCTCCCTCCCTCTCCCCTCCCCGAGGGAAGTGAAGTCATTTTGAGTCAAACTGAACACTGCCCTAGGGAACAGTTAATAGATACACTTAATTTAATAGGTCATTTAGTCTCTCGCTTTTCTGATTCCATTAAACTGTCTATTGGACCAGACTAAAATTCAGAAAGTGCTTGTCTCTAAGCTCTAATGTGGAAGTTACAAAAGGTCAAATTAAGGCAAGAACATCCAATTGCCAGATGGCTCAGGGTGAGAGATAATGGAAAACCATAAAGAAGGAAGCTATAATTATCTTCCTGACAAAGGAAGCAAGACCAGGGGTAGGCAGACCACAAAATATAAATCTTAAAGTGCTGTAGGAGAGATTAATCCCTGAGCTGGGGCAGGTTTGATTCCTTAAAAAAAAGATGGGGACACCAGTTTGAACTGACCCCAAGCTCATGTAGGAGGCAACTTGGACAGAGTTCAGGCTGTCAAAAGATTTCTAAACCCAATATTGAGATCCTACACACTCGGTTTCTTGTTCAAGTTGGTCCCATTCTAATAGTTCAAAACAAATAAAAAACAAAAGCAGTTAACATAATCCAATATCAAGTTAATAATAATCAGTATATTTGACTCCAGATGTCACTTTGTCTTGATGGGAAGATTAGGACTTTCCATCAAGTAGTAACTGTGTTATCTAGTTCATAAATGAACCTCCAATGTCTACAACAGTGCATGACACAATAGGTAACAATTTCTGTCTGATAAATATGCCTTCTATGCCAGATATGTGGCCTGGCTTCAGGGATCTCTTTTAGTAATGACTCTCTTAAAACTGGAAGAGTTCACGGAGACCGTGAAAGCATCTGCCAGGTCTCTGTCCAGTGCTCAGCTACATCACCAGCTGTGCTGCCTGGCAGTGCCCAGGCAATTTAGTTTAGCTTTGTCCAAGAGGCCCTTGAGCAAACATCCACAACTAACTTTAAGAACAGTACTAAACCCAGACCAGGAAAAAGAATCCTCTGAGCCTCTCCATTCGTTTCACCTAGAAAATGTACAAGTCTACAATTAACTTACCAAGTGTCGGATCCCATTCCAGGTGTGATACATGAGAGGGAATACAAGTGCAAATTTGGCTGTGTGGATCAGTGCTGGCCCCAAACACAGGGACTTCACAAATTCCAAATGAGACTCAAAGCTCCCAGGGACCAAGAGGGCCGACAAGCCAAAAAGAGAGACTCCTGAGGAGAAACAAAGTAAGCCCATCATAGCAGTCCATCAGCTACAACCAATAAAACACATAAAACTGGTTTCTATGACAGTCCCTAGCACTTCACACAATTCTAAACCAATCTAAAATGGGGAAGATTTAAACTAAGGTTCACATGTGTAGTAGGAGATAGGCTCCATGGAATCTGACTCCAATCTCTTAAAATTCAGAATATATATTTTAGCATCTTAATCCTTCATCCAACATTGCTCTCTATAAAAACTTTACCTACCACTTTAGACATCACCTCTGCTGTATCTGTATCATCTCAGTAAGAAAAAATAAAAACAGTACACTCAGTTCAAGGAAAAGACTGAGAAAAAAAAAGTTAATCAAATCTCTACCACACAAAAATTCAACTCAAAATGAGTCAGAGATCTAACTATAAGAACTAAAACCATAAAACCAAGAAAACACAAGAGTAAATCTTTAGGACTTTGGATCAGCAGTGGTTTCTTAGATATGACACCAAACCAGAAGCAACAAAATAATAAATTTGAGTTCATCAAAATTAAACACTTTTGGGGGCCATTTCTCCGTTAGTCTGGAAGGACGCAGATGCTGAGAATAACTATCATGGCTTTTAGTTCTTTGACGAAACTTCAGATTGTTGGAGTATTCCGGGGGTGCAGCTTTCTATTAGTTTGCTGTGGCTGAAGCAAGAAAGCAAGCATATGCAGACTACTACAGAAATTATGATTCCATGAAAGATTTTTGAGAAGATGAGGAAGGCTGGTATCTTTCAGAGTGCAAAGTGATTTCACAATGTAAAGAATTTCTTTAGGTTGAGTTCCATGGAAGTTTTGTCACTGAACTGTAATCTGAATTACGAAACTATGACATAAGAATAATGGAATAAGGAATAATTTGTGTTGATAAATCAACAAATACTATGGAAAAAAATAAAAAACTTTTGTGCTACAAACAATGCTAACAAGAAAGTAAAAAGACAACGTATACAATGAGAGAAAATTTTTGCACATTGTTATGTCTGATAAGGGACTTGTATACAGAATATATTAAAGATCCTTATAGCTCAATAATAAAAAGGCATCCTAATTTAAAAACGGGCAGAAGATGTGAATAAATCTCTCTCCAAAGAAGTAAAAGGTCCATAAGTATATGAAAAGATGCTCAATACCATTAGTCACTAGGGAAATGCAAATCAAAACTATGAAAAGCTACTTCACACTCACTAGAAGGCTATATACAGTTAGTGCTCCATACCCATGGGTTCTGCATCCAAATGAACTTTTAGTCCCATACATCCCTCCCCTTCCCTGTCTACTCCCCACTTCCTCTCACTACATACACACACCTCCGAGTGGCTGGTGATCAAGATAACGACCAATGGCCAATGATCAATCAATCTTGCCTAGGCACTGAAGCCACCATACACTACAGGATTTGGACAGCTTCTAGGTTACTGAACACAAGGATGTGCTAGGAGGGTAGTGTGCCCAGAGAGGGCATGGAAGCTTCATACACACTTTCCTCTCTGTTCCTGTATATCTTGCCCTGTGTTATCTCCTCCACTGGTTTTTTATTTTATTTTGAAAACCAGTATGTCTAAATAAAGTGTCTTCCTGAGTTATGGTGAGCTCTTCTAGTAAATTATCAAAACTGAGGAAGGGGTCATGGGAACCCTGGTTTACAGCTGCAACTTTATATATATAATCCTCAAAGTCCTAGCTAGGCATTGTAAGCAGAAAAGGAAGAGATGATGGCTAGTTAGTGACAAAGTTGGAACTGAACTAGAAATATCCAAAGTTTGTGCTTTTTCTCTATACTGTCTCAGTTGGGAATGACCAGGGTGTAACATATCACATCTGAGAATCAATAACTCATGTCCCATCTCATGAAAAGCCCAGAAAAACAAAACAGGGATTTCAGAGTTCCATTAGTTACTTTATAATCTGTCAGTTCTTTGGCTTTTCTAGAAAAGAAGTGACTACCTGAGCAGGTTTGCCTATACAGTCAAGTGACCTCTCACTGAAGTTCTGTTTTTCAATCCAACATATTTTTAAAGACTACCCAGAACATTCAGGACCATTCTTCTTCCCATTCAAGTTAACTGTACAATTTATTTACAGCTGTGTTCTTATAACATGTCTGTGGTTTGGCACTCATTCATTTCATTGCTGTACGTTGGATTTTGATTACCCTTTCTCAGTCTTATTCACACTGCAGTTTCAGCTACCTGCCATTTTCAAGGAATTTACCTAGTTTCACCTAGATTTTTACACTGTTGCTGAAAGATCACAAGTATTTTAATCCCTTACCGAACTTAAGCCAGGGAAGGCAATGGCACCCCACCCCAGTACTTTTGCCTGGAGAGTCCCATGGACAGAGGATCCTGGTAGGCTCCAGTCCATGGGGTCGCTAAGAGTCAGACACGATTGAGCAACTTCACTTTCACTTTTCACTTTCATGCATTGGAGAAGGAAATGGCAACCCACTCCAGTATTCTTGCCTAGAGAATCCAAGGGACAGGGGAGCCTGGCGAGGTTCCGCCTGTGGGGTCGCAGAGAGTCGGACACGACTGAAGCGACTTAGCAGCAGCAGCAGCAACAGAACTTAAGCAATGGAAAAGTGTTACTGCCTTCTTTCTCCATCTTTTAAAGAACTGCTTGTAAAGTTCTTCCTCAATAAATTCTATTTAAAGTTAAACTAGTGTCATCATGCTTTTTTAGTCCAACATGCTCTTTAGAGTATCAGTCACAAAATCTCTACAGTATCAATAAACATCTAATCATGGATTTGCCTAGCCCAGCTTGTTCTGTTACTGAAACAAATGAGAACATAAACCCTTTTTGATTTCTTATGGGATCAAGTTCCAACTTCTCAACACAGCGGTCAAAGTCCTTTACAGTCCAGGACACTTCCCAGCCTTATCTTTCGCCACTTTTTCCATAACACAACTCTTAAACAAGTGGATCTAGTTATCATTATCCAACCTTATCTTCTGCCACTTTCGTAACACAGCTCTTAAACAAGCAGATCTACTTATCATCATCCAAGATTCTGGATGCTTTGCAAACTCTGTGCCTTTGCATCCAGTGGCTTCTCTGTTGGAACACCCTCCTCTACCTCTGTTTCATGAATTCTCCCAACCGTTCTTCTTTCAGGATCTCCAATTCCTGCAGAGTTGGTCTCACCTCTGGGACCTCATATGTCTATTAAAAAATTATCCCAGTGCATTACAAATATTTATTTGTCTTATTCCTTAGACTCTTTTACCCTTGAGAGTAGACACTTTTATCACTATCCAATTTCTAATGCATGACAGAAGATTAATTAGAAGTTAGGAGGAACTGGTTCCAAATAGGAAAAGGAGTACTTCAAGGCTGTATATTGTCACCCTGCTCATTTAACTTATATGCAGAGTACATCATGAGAAATGCTGGGCTGGAAGAAGCACAAGCTGGAATCAAGATTGTCGGGAGAAACATCAGTAACCTCAGATATGCAGATGACACCACCCTTATGGCAGAAAGTGAAGAGGAACTAAAGAGCCTCTTGATGAAAGTGAAAGTGGAGAGTGGAAAAGTTGGCTTAAAGCTCAACATTCAGAAAACGAAGATCATGGCATCCAGTCCCATCACTTCATGTGACATAGATGGGGAAACAGTGTCAGACTTTATTGTATGGGGCTCCAAAATCACTGCAGATGGTGACTGCAGCCATGAAAGTAAAAGACGCTTACTCCTTGGAAGAAAAATTATGACCAACCTAGAGAGCATATTCAAAAGCAGAGACATTACTTTGCCAACAAAGGTCCGTCTAGTCAAGGCTATGGTCTTTCCTGTGGTCATGTATGGATATGAGAGCTGGACTGTGAAGCAGGCTGAGCGCCAAAGAACTGATACTTTTGAACTGTGGTGTTGGAGAAGACTCTTGAGAGTCCCTTGGACTGCAAGGAGATCCTACCAGTCCATTCTGAAGGAGATCAGCCCTGGGATTTCTTTGGAAGGAATGATGCTGAAGCTGAAACTCCAGTACTTTGGCCACCTCATGCAAAAAGTTGACTCACTGGAAAAGACTCTGATGCTGGGAGGGATTGGGGGCAGGAGGAGAAGGGGATGACAGAGGAGGAGATGGCTGGATGGCATCACCAACTCAACAGACATGGGTTTGGGTGGACTCTGGGAGTTGGTGATGGACAGGGAGGCCTGGCGTGTGCAGTTCAAGGGGTCACAAAGAGTTGGATACAACTGAGTGACTGAACTGACTGAGGAGGAACAAACATTTCTGAACTGACCACCATAAGCAAAGTGACTGACATGGTTGCATTCATTTAGCCTAAAAACCACTGGAAGGACAAGAGCAGTTTGTTTATTTGGTTAATAGTTTCCATTACTGGGCTTCACTGGTGGCTGAGAAGGTAAAGAACCTGCCTGAAATTAAGGAGACCCAGGTTTGATCCCTGGATTGGGAAGATTCCCTGGAGAAGGTAATGGCTACACACTACAGTATTCTTACCATGGACAGAGGAGCCTGGCAGGCTATGGTCCATGGAGTCGCAGAGCTGGGCATGACTGAGTGACTAAGACACTCACAGAAGTACCCACTGAGTGCTAGAGGATATGAATGGTAAATAAGGTAGATGCAGGGCCTACTCTCTGAAGAGTTTACAGATGCAGGGCCTACTCTCTGAAGAGTTTTCAGATGCAGGGCCTACTCTCTGAAGAGTTTACAGTCTAATAAAAGAGACAGATTTATAAAAAGTGTGAAGAAACAATGCAATAAGAACTATGAAGGAATAGTGTTGTGAAACTGAAAACTAATAACAGAACTAGAAACAAACCAGAGCTACTACTTTAGGTATGGTGGTGAGTAAAGTATTCTTTGAGCTGACAATTTTGTGGAGAGCTACGAAATAAGAAGGAACTAACCATACACTCTGTAGCAAGAGGTAGGAGTGGACATTTCAGATCAAGGGAATAAAACATGCAATGACTCTGGGATGAGAAAGAGTTTTACCTGTTTCTAAGAATTCAAAGATAAGTGTGGCCAGAATAGAGTATGCAAGGGGAGAAACGGCAGGATGACTTAGGCAAGGGCCAGATCAGGTAGAGCATTTTAGGTCATGGTGGAGAGTTGAATTTTAATCTAAGTGCAAAGGCAAATACTGTAATAGGAAGATCCTAAGTGTGACTTGATTCAATTTATTTTCAAGAGATTTTTATTGTTCTTGCTGTTGTGTGAAAAATAGATTGGAGGAGTGCAACAAGATTGCAATGATCACAGCTGCTGGGAATGACTTCATTTCAGGTCAAATGATCCAATTCTTCTCGCCATTTGGTCCAGTACACACCATCTTCCAAGAGACTACTGCTATCAAATTTATCGTGCTTCTCATCCCTGTTTTCCTAAGTCAACATCCAGAGTGTAGTTTCTTGAAATCCCATCAACTCTGGAATAGGCATTATTAGTATTTTAAAACAAGGAATTAACAGAGGCTTAGAGAGGTAACTAAATTACCTAAATCATCCACCTAGCAAAAATCTGTTCCAGTTTTAAAGTAGGGACTTTCAAAATTTAAGGGAAACATGGTAACTACTACTCTACAGCAATCAGCTACTGTTATGGAATTAAGGGAAAAGGTTTGGGAAGAAGGGTATATATGCTAACAAATACAAGATCATTCAAAGGGGTAAAAACAGAAAAAAATAATTATTAAGTTCAGCTGTGAAAAAAATACATACAACTTTAGCCATACTTAGCAAACTAATATTTCTTTACACGATAGTCTATGAAAGAGTCAATATCCTCTTTTTTCATTCAGTAGCGATAAATACACTGAGATAATAATGAACTGTGTGTATACTCAGTCATGTCCTACTCTATGCAACCTCATGGCTCTATGCAACCTCATGGACTGTAGCCAGCTGGGCTCCTCTATCCATGGAATTTTTCAGGCAAGACTACTAGAATGGGTTGCCATTCAGGATAAAAGGGATCTTGCCAACCCAGGGATCAAACCCACGTCTCCCACAATAGAAGGCGGATACTTTACCACTGAGCCACCTGGGAAGCCCAATAACTGAAACTACAGCCAAATAAATAAATTGGTCTTGTCCTTCCAATGATTTTTAGGACTGAATCTGTTTATAAATACCACCAAACTAAGCAAAAAGTATCAATCTAAAAGTTATAAGATTCTAAGTAAGAAAAAATAAAGTAACTATGAATTTATAGTTAGAACAGGCTAATCCTAAAATTTATCCTATTATTTAAGTGCAAGTACGTTAAAAATCAGAAACTGTACAGATTCTCAGACAATACCAATCATCCTTACACCTGGATTCCATTATTACTTTACCAACCAAAAAAAAAGTAACACAGAAATAATAACATCGGATCTTAAGACAGGGGTTCCTATCCTTACTTGATTACCAACAAAACTAATTTTGAATCACAGACTCAGTTTTAGATAATTTCTCCAATGTCTCATCAGTAGCTTCCTAAATGCAGAATCCCTATACTTGAGCCACTACTCCTGTTTGATGACCATTTCAGTAAAAACACACTCTATGGAACACTAGGAGGGACCCCAAGGGATATTATGAAAAAAAAAATGCTGCAGCTGTATTTCATATTATATAAATAAACAAACAGAAATTGTGGTTTGTTACCAGGGTCTTTTGAGAATGGAGAATGAGTTAGTATTTCTGTACTTGATCAATTCCAGGTGACAAAAAATGGGTGTTAAAACGGATTTTCTGAAAGAATAAGGTTGATGATTAATCTTGGACTGTGTTTGGTCAATGTTCAGTCAGCCAGGCTTTCTCCATTATATTTCTGTACCTGTTCTCTGTAATGTCAATAAATATAATATCAGGACATGTTGGGAATAGTTTAAAAACTGGATAAGAAAAAATAAGAAAAAATTTTAAAAACGGAAAAAAAAAAACTGGTTAAGAAAAGAACCTGAGCATTGTGGGAACTCATAATTAACAGTTAAAGAAATGAATAAACAATAAGCTTCAATGGACTTATCGTTTTCTCTAAATCAAGTTGCTGAGTTGCAAAGGAGGCACAATCAAGAGCCACAGAAATAGCAAAGTTTTTCAAAGAAATAATGTATGTATGTGTTTGTGTGTTCATATGCAGATAAAAACACACATACATACCTGCACTCAAGGCAATACCAGTGCCACGGTGGCAAATGGACATCGCCATGGGAAGAGACCAACTGAAAAGAAACACACAAAGGCAATTTATAAGAGGACACCATTGTAGAGAATCTATCTTGGAAAAGAAAATATAAACTACTTTGGAAATAGGCAACTATTTATCACAAAGCAAAACCAAACAGCTTTCATATTCCTGTGTTTTTCACTCTCCAGTTTAAAAGAAAATAATTTATTTAAGAACTCCCTCCCTTTTCTAGACTGCATCACTAACAGAGATGAGAAATTAATTAAGACTCAAATTCCTTTCATAAAAGAAAAAACATGGGTCGAAAACATCTAGAATACAACCATCTGGATCCTTCCTTTCCTCCAGCAGTAAGACAGAAGTAGAAGAAAACGAGTTTTATTTATCTACTGTTTCATATAACACAGTCATCCATGAACTTTATTACTATATAACCAAAAATACCCAAATTGAGCATATTGTTCATTCCCTAGTAAATTACTTTTCCCAAATTTAAAATCTAATTTTGTTGGATTTAGTATATATTTCTTAAATCCATAGGTGTTTTGAAATACCCTGTCATCAAACCCTTTTAAAAATCATGTTCTCATCTGTCTATCTGCCAATGCTTTTCCTTAGAAGGATAACCAATACTTGTATAATCTGGACCGAGTTCTCTTGCTCAAGAGAGAAACGGTTAGTAAAATGGAAAGAACAGGCATCTTTGGATAAAGTTAACATTCATCCTGGAAAGTCAGCTTAGAGAATGTTGAGCATAATCAGACCACATAATCCACACTCCAAAGGAAAGGTATTCCAGCAGATTGAAAAGATCATGAAAAGAAATTCTATGTAATAAAAATGGCCACAGTAAAAAAAGAAAAAAAGAGCAATGTCTATGTAATAAAACTGGTCACAATAATAAGTGTAATAAATGTCTCTATAAAAAAAACTCTATGTTAAAAAATGGTCACAGTATTAAAAAAAAAAAAAAAAAGAATAATGTCTAAAGAAACCAAGAAAACTGGCTAGACACCACTCTAGATTAACTCAGACTAACAAGATAAATATAAAAGGCAGAAGAAGAGCCTCATAACAAAGGACAATCAAAGAACAATAGCATAATTTGATCAGAAGAATCAGGAGACTAAAACCCAGAATGAGCTGAGGCTTGCAAAAATGTCAAGGACAACAAAAAGGGGCTTTTAAGATTGTACTCAGGGAAAGAAAGCCTCCGAACTGGGGCTGACAATTTTATGTTAATGGATGACAGAGTGCAAAGCAGATTGCTCAACTATTTTATTTGTCAAAGAGAATGATTATCAGACTAAAAAAGACAGAACAAATATTGATTTGAGAGAACTGGGGGGAAAAAAAGTGGGGAAATTATAAGACATTACTTAGCATTCCAAATGCACTTAGGACTCCTGGCCAGATGAACTAAATCCCTAGAGCTAACACATGAAATATAACCACTGATCTTATAATCTTTAAGAAATACTGAAATGGAAAATGGGAGTGATATGAAGTCAAATGCTAACCTAACTTTATAAAATGGTTAAAATCATAAACTGGTTAGCCTAGTACCAAGCTGCTAAAGGAAATTTTCTTTTCTAAATAATCATGATAGTATTTCCAGTCCAATATGATCTTCTAGAATCTTGTCACTCCTCATCACACCGTATTTATATTTAGCCCCTTGACTCTGGGCAGGACTTCATAACTGACTGCCTCAAGATACAGAGCACAGCAGATCTGGCACTGCATGACTTCCACATCACTTGCGCTCCTTCCATCCCTTCATCCTTCTCTCATTTTGTAAGGAAGCCTAAAATAGTCTATGCAGAGAGATCAAGTAGAAAGATCAATGCAGAGAGAAAACGAAGGCCCCTCTAAAAGCCAGAATCAATCCAATACATGTGAGTAAATGAATCTTCAAATTATTTCACCCCAGTTTGTGTTTTCTCATTGAGGCCTCAGAAATCATGGGGCAGAGACTAATAGGTCACCCCTACTATTTCCTTCTGAACATTATGTAAGAGTCTAGCACAGAAAATCAAGACTGATTTAACTCAGTTAGAGAAAAGTGACGACTAGAAGCCAGTAAGATTTCCTTTAGGAACAATTTTTTTCAGGAAACACTGAGATCCTTTTCAACACAGGTTATATCTTATTCACCTTTGTATTTCAACTTCAAAAAGAGTACCAGGCACATTGAGCAATTAACAAACATCTCCTGATTTGAAGAGTGCAATTCTTTTCCTTTTTTTGACTGTTAGTAGAATGTTAACCAATAAAAAGCTAGAGACACAGGATATATGAATTTCAGCAAGTGATCTAACAATCACACTGCAAACAATACCATCAAAAAACCAAAAAGCAAAGATATATAAATGGCAAGTATTTGAAAAGATGTTCAACATCACCAATCATTAGAGAAATGCACATCGAAATCACAATGAAATACCTCTTCACATTCATTAGGATGGTTATTAATAAAACAACAACAAAAACAGTAAATCACAAGTGTTGGTGAGGATGTGGAAAACCTGGAGCCCTTGTGCACACTGCTGGTGGAAATGCAAACAGTGCTACTGCCCCTATGGTCAATACGTTGTTTTCTCAAAAAATTAAGCACAGAATTACCATAATCCAGCAATTCCACTTCTAGGATACACCCCCAAAGAATTGAAAGCAGAGGTTCAAAGAGATATCTGTGTGCCGATGTTCATAGCAGCATTATTCACAATAGCCAAAAGATAGAAACAATCCAAATGAATGGATAAGCAAAACATGGTACATATGTACAATGGCATATTATTCAGTCTTAAAAAGAAATGGAATTCTGATAGATTCAACACAGGTTAACCTTGAGAACATTATGCCAGATGTAATAAGCCAAATACAAAAGGACAAACATCATATGATTCTACTTTATGAGGTCCGTGGTGGCTCAGAGGGTAAAGAATCCACCTGCAATGTGGGAGACCTGGGTTTGATCCCCGAGTTGGGAAGATCCCCTGGAGAAGGAAATAGCAACGCACTCCAGTATTCTTGCCTGCAGAATCCCCATGGACAGAGAACCCTGGTGGGCTACAGTCAGACACAACTGAGTAACTAAGCACAACACACAGGGTAGTCAAATTTATAAAGATGGAAGCTCAAACGGTGGTTGCCAGGGACCGGGGGAATGGGAATTATTGTACAGAGTTTTGGTTTGGGAAGATAAAGATTCTGGAGATGAAGAGTAGTGATGGTTGCACAACAACGTGAATGTACTTAATGCCACTGAACTAAGTGAACTGTACACTTAAAAATCAATAAAATGGTAAATTTTGTTATGTATATTTTACCACAAATTTTAAACAAGGATAAAAGGCAACCCAATTTAAAAATGAACATAGGACTTCAATATTCATTTCTCTAAAGATATACAGGTGGCCAATAAACACATGAAAAGAAGTTCAACATCAAAAAAGGTCATCAGGGGGAAAAAATAGGCTTAGATCTATTTTACATAGTTTATGGTAGAACTAGAGCCACTGTGCAGACTGCAAGGAGATCCAACCAGTCCACCCTAAAGGAGATCAGTCCCGGGTATTCTTTGGAAGGACTGATGCTAAAGCTGAAACTCCAATACTTTGGCCACCTCATGCGAAGAGTTGACTCATTGGAAAAGACTCTGATGCTGGGAGGGATTGGGGCAGGAGGAGAAGGGGACGACAGAGGATGAGATGGCTGGATGGCATCACCGACTCGATGGACATGAGTTTGGGTGAACTCTGGGAGCTGGTGATGGACAGGGAGGCCTGGCGTGCTGCAATTCATGGGGTTGCAAAGAGTTGGACACGACTGAGCGACTGAACTGAACTGTGCAGAAGATATAAGTTATGGTAAGTTCAATAAAATACGGGTCTTTCTGATAATAAGAGAAATTTCCAAACTGGAAAAGGGTGATGTGAGTTTCTTGTCACTGGAGGCACGCAAGCATAAGTAGACATTTGTTTATGAAAATACTGCAGAGGAAATTTACTCATTTGTGGCTTTTAAACTTTTTTCTTTTTTTGAGTAGCACCCTTTCTTCAAGAGCAAAATCCTTAAAGTCAAGTTGCTTTGGTTATAAGCCAGGTCTAAGGGCCTACAGTACAATCTCCATGTTGGAGTATCCCAAGCAGCACTCTTAAAACCAATGTGGTTGAAAATTAAATTAAAATCTAAGAACTCTTCCAACTCTAAATTTTTTAAATATTTTTTAACATCTTTTAAAATGACTTGTTTTCCTGAAAATGCAATTCTCTATATATACTTTTGTTTTGATAATGACAATTTACTAAGAGATAAAGAATACTTCAGAAAGGCTAACTTAACCATGTATTTCCATGCTACCTCCAAAAATTTATAAAAGTTAGTAACAGAAAATATGACTCCAGATATCTCAGATATCCTTCCCAGACATATCAATCACCTTGGAAACAGCCCCATGTTTCCTGCTATTTTTTTTTTTCCATGAGTATGTCTAGAGTTTCATCATCAGAAGAGCAAACAAAGTAGTTTAAGTCTCACTCCACTAGCTTATTATCATTTGTTAATATGTCTTGTGAAAAAAGGCTTTAAATATAGACTCAAGATAATTTGACAAGTTCTTCTTCATTATAATCCTCCCCCAAATCTCTCATCTCTTAAAAAAGTTTTACCATAAAGTAGCAAACACTTATTTGTCTTCTTCTGTTTTAGTAGACTGTCCAATTTCTACAATCAGAATTATTTCAGGAATCTAGTTTGGAAAAAATCTGAAGGGTTGTGGTATTTGTGGAGGTGGTTAAAAAATGACCAGCTTCCCTGGCAGGAACTCAAGAAAATACGGTAGCAGAACTCAAGATGCTTTGCTGGGTTAGGAGTTTTTTGGGAAGACACTAGCATAAAAGCCATCAATGCTACTTCTGAGGACAACAAATTAACAGAAATAGATGTACATATGTATATACTCATATATACACATGAACATGTGTGTTTGTGTGTGTGTTTGTACATATATATCATAGCTCTGTCAGAAACAGTCCAGAAGCAACGATATCCTGTTAGCAGTGAGCACATCTAGCACCCAGATCTTGATTTCACAGGAGTCATCTTGAAAAATTTCCACCAGCCAAGTCTGGGACAATCTGAACATCAAAATAAATCAGAGTAACAGTGTAACTCTGGGCAAAACAAGAATTGTGAAGTAATGTGGTGGGGGGAGATATAGATGTATAGATATATAGATACAGATATATACACACACACACACACACAAACATATCTGTTCCTGGTTTCTGAACCCTTATCAATGTGTGTGTGTGTGTGTGTGTGTGTGTGTGTGTGTGTGTGTGTGTGTGTGTGTAAAACATATCTGTTCCTAGTTTCTGGACCTTATCAATCTCCTCACTGATATGGGTGCCAGGAGGATCTTTTTATTTGGTCTTTGACTCTGGTTCCCAACACACAGTTCCTAAATCCCTTAGAATTTCCTGGGAGGTAAGAGTGACCTCTGTTCTAATGAGGTGACTCTGGATGGGGGCTGGTTGCCAGAAAGACCAACCCATGACCAGAAGCTTGGACCTTTCTGCCCCACCCCACCTCCATCCAGGGAGGGAAGGACTAGAGATTAAGTTAATAACTGATCATGGCTACATGATGAAGCCTCCATAAAAATTTCCAAAGTACAGGGTTTGGGAAGTTTTCAGGTTGGTAAATAAATCCACATATCAGAAGGATAATGTACCCCAACTCCATGGAGACAGAAGCTCCTGTGCTCAGGAGCCTTCTAGACACAGAGGGACCTAAGAGGGCACCTGGCTATTCATCTGTATCATCTGTAATATCCTTTATAATCATAGTAAACTTAAGTAAACGTTTCCAAGTTTCTTGAGCCATTTTAACAAATTACTGAACCCAAGAAGGAGGTTGTGAGAACTCCTGATTTATAGTTGGTTAATTAGAAGTACCAGGTGGCGCTAGTGGTAAGAAACCTGCCTGCCAATGCAGGAGACATTAAGAGACAGGCATTCGATCCCTGGGTCAGGAAGAACCCCTGGAGAAGGGAATGGCTCCCCACTCCAGTATTCTTGCCTAAAGAATCCCATGGACAGAGGAGCCTGGCAGGCTATAGTCCATGGGGTCGTGAACAGTCAGACACGACTGAGCAACTAACACTTTCAGTCAGAAGTACAAGTAACAAGCTGGGATTTGAGATTGGCATCTGAAGTGGCAGGCAGTCTTATGGGACTGAACCCCAACCTGTGGGGTTTGTGCTAATTCCAAGTAGTTAAACAACTAAATGTAATACATGATCCTCAGTTGGATCCTGGACCTATAAATGACATTTTTGGGACAACTGGCAAAATCTGAATGGGATCTGAGGATTAGGTGATTAATACAGGATCAATGTTAATTTTCTGACTGTGATGGCTATAGTATGGAGAGTTTCCTCAAATTTAAGAAACATACACTCAAGTATTAAGGGACTACAGCAGGCAGAAAGATGTCCACATTCTAATTCCTGAAGCCTGTGAATATTTACCTTAAATAGCAATGGGGAATTAAGGTTGCAAGTGAAATTAAAGTTGCTAATAACCTCACCTTAAGATAAGAAGGCTATCCTGGATTATCTGGATGGGCCCAATAGAATACAAAGGGTCCTTAAAAGAGGAAGGGGCCGGCAGAAGGAGGGAGTCAGGGAAGAAATGTGACAATGAAGCAAGTTTAAAGTGATATGATGGGAGAACCTGACACAGCACTGCTGGCTTTGAAGATGGAGGAAACGGGTTCCAAGCCCAGGGATTCAGAACAGCCTTCAGAAGCTGCAGAGAGCAACAAAACAGATTCTCCCCCAGAGCCTCCAGAAATGAACGCAGCCCTGCCAACACCTTAATTTTAGCCCTGAAAGACCTAAGCCAGACTTTGAACTACAGGACTGTAAGATAATAAACGTGTTATTTTCAGTTACCAAGTTTGTAAGCACTTATGACAGCAGCAATAGAAACTAACACAGGAGTAATGAGTATCATCATCACTGCACTTTTTAAAAATCATTCAGACATGTTAACACACTGCGAGTCTGCATAAGGGTATACAGTAACATAGCACACTATTTCTGCAATATTTATGCAAATCTGAAATGATTTCAAAATAATTTCTTTTAATTAATAGGAATTACATTTTGACTTACCTCCAGAACTTTTACCTGCTACTACTAAATTCCCTGGTTCCAGAGCCCTTACCTGTAGATGCTGATATGGGGAGACAAAGGACGGTTTGAACTAATGTTCTTATTCCAGAACCTCTCCATCTCTTCTTTGGCTGTGGTTCCCAAAGGAACAGCACTAAAATAAAACCAAAAGGTTTAAATGATTAAAAGTAAACTTGCTTTAAAATTTTACATAATAAAAAGTTAAAGGTAAGCTGGGCTAGAGGAACCCATATATTAAGAAAACATGTCTGTCCACTCACCTTATCTTTCTGCCAAGTATGACTCAGCTACTAATAACCTCAACCACCCAATGAGGTCATATTAGAGAGCAACTCTTCTTCTCAATCTGCCAACACCCAAGTACAGTAATGGAAGATAACTTTCTTGTTGGGCAGCAGGGCAAATACAATATTTCAAAACCATTTACATATCACCCTGGTCATGTGTGAATATCTCATACATTACTACCTGCTCTCATCTAGCTCGTCAAGACTCCTTTCCAAGTTCTCAAAAATTGAGAACTAGATTCAGTTCAGTACCTCTAAATAGTTTCATGATTTTTCTCATCACTAGGCTAGGCTAGTGAAAGTGAAAGAGGAGAGTGAAAAAGCTGGCTTAAAACTCAAAATTCAGAAAACTAAGATCATGGCATTTGGTCCCATCACTTCATGGGAAACAGATGGGGAAAGAGTGGAAACAGTGAGAAATTTTATTTCGGGGGCTCCAAAATCACGGCAGATGGTGACTGCAGCCATGAAATTAAAAGACGCTTGCTCTTTGGAAGAAAAGTTATGACCAACCTAGACAGCATATTGAAAAGCAGAGACATTACTTTGCCAACAAAGGTCCATCTAGTCAAATCTATGGTTTTTCCAGTAGTCATGTATGGATGTCAGAGTTGGACTATAAAGAAAGCTGAGCGCCGAAGAATTGATGCTTTTGAACTGTGGTGTTGGAGAAGACTCTTGAGAGTCCCTTGAACTGCAAGGAGATCCAACTATTCCATCCTAAAGGAAATTAGTCCTGAATATTCATTGGAAGGACTGATGCTGAAGCTGAAACTCCAGTACTTTGGCCACCTGATGCAAAGAAGTGACTGATATGAAAAGATCCTTATGCTGGGAAAGACTGAAGGCAGGAGGAAAAGGGGATGACAGAGGATAAGATGGTTGGATGGCATCACCAACTCAATGGACATGAGTTTGAGTAAGCTCCAGGAGTTGGTGATGGACAGGGAAGCCTGGCATACTGCAGTCCATGGGGTTGCAAAGAGTCAGACATGACTGAGCGACTCAACTGAAGCTAGGCTAAAGCCAATTCTTAGACAGCTATGTTCAACAATTTAATTTACTATGTACCTACATTAAACATGATCCATCCCCCTCAAGAAAAATACTTCCCCATATATTGCTTACAAATTACCAAAGTTAAAAACAGTAACTCCATACTGGGAAAAAACTCAGCAAACATTTCTGTATTCAAATGGCCAAAGTTGAAATCACTGATAACGGGACAAATGACAGCATATGTCCCTGATGTGATATACTGAGGATAAAACATCATTAATGTATTACTCCTGCTAAAAATGCATAACCTAACTCATTAGAAAACAATCAGACAAATCTAACTTGAGAAAAACTCAGAAAAATAACTGACCTGTATTCTTGAAAAAAGTCAATGTCACAAAAGACAAAGAAGGCTAAGAAAAAGTTCCAGATTAAAGGATACTACAGAAATAAGACAACTAAATATAACATGTGAGCCTAATGAGATCCTGGATAGGGGACAGACAGTTTGGGACAAATGAAAAATCTGAAAATTGACTGTATATCAGGTAAGACTAGGTCAAAGTTAAATTTCCTGAGTTTGATAACTGCATTTGTATAATTATTCTGTGTTTTATAAGATAATGTTCTTGTTCTTAGGAGAAATTAGGGTTTATTTTGCTGTGCTGTGAGATATGTGAGATCTTATTTCCCTGACAAGGGATCAAACCCATGCTCCCTGCAGTGGAAGTGTGGAGTCCTGGCTATGAGAACACCAGGAATTCCCTTAGGAGAAGTATTTAGAAGAGGTCATGATGTCTGCAGCTTAATCTCAAAGAATGCAGAGAAAATCATACTAATTGTGCTGAACCACACTAAATTGTCAGTATTACACAAGTTTTGAGCTACAAAAATATAATTTCATATGGCACAACCAGAAATATAGAGTGATATGTAAACACAGCAAAACGTTAACAACTGAGAATGTAGGTGAAAGGTATGTAGAACTTCTTTGTACTATTTTTCCAACTTTTCTGAAAGTACCAAATATGTCTACTCTTCCCTCCCCCCACCCCAGTTGCATTGCTCAGCATGCAGAATCTCAGTTCATGGAACAGGGATTGAATCCAGGCCACCACAGTGAAAGCCTGCAATCCTAACCACTAGGCAACCAAGGAACTCCCTAAAAGTACGAAATATTTCTAAAATTAAAAAAGGGGGGATTAAAAAAATAAGTAAAAAAGTTATGCTGCAACTCCTGAAACCCTCAGGCCCTAGAGCCTGTGCTCTGTAAGAGAGGCCACTGCAGGGAGGTGCGCCTGCACCGCAACTAGAGGAGCCCCTGCTTGCCACGACGAGAGAAGCCCTCACAGCAACTGAGATGCAGTACAGACAAAAATAAATTGATTAAAAAAAAAAAGTTAAGGGGTACTCCCCTGGTAGTCCAGTTAATGCTCCAACCTTCCAATGCAGGTGCACGGGTTCAATCCCTGGTCAGGGAAGCTCCACATGCCGTGGGGTGTGGCCATAAATAAATATTTTAAAGTTTTTTATAACAAAAAAAACCATACAGGGGCAACTGCTGAGGTCAACAGACTCGAAATGAATACTGTAAGAAGAAACAGATTTAACTCCTGGGAGCTGCCCAAAATTAAAGGTTACAAGAAAAAGGAAGTACAAAAGGAAAAAAGACTAGACAGAAGAGAATTAAATATCAAGAAAGGAACCAAAAAATGGAGCAAATAAATGAAGTTTAAAAAAGCAGAAAAGCTTAAAGTGAGGAAAATTAAGAAGAGACCAAAGATATATTCAAATTCCTTCTTCTACTACCAGATAAAAAAAGAGAGACCACGGTCACTAAATTTTCAGCCAACCATCTACGATTACCTGCTTTCGTACATATCCCCCAAATCTCAGTCAAAAACCTACTGCTTTTCTCTGATGAGAAAAAGTTTAAATAATAATAATCTCCACAGATTTAGGAACTTACTTTCTGATACAGAGCTGAGGACTAAGGTGGGCACGGAGGCAGTGACGGCCAACATGTCTGCAAGATAAGAGAACCAACAGTCAATAAACATTTAGAAACCAACTTTAGTGTATCAACTTCTCTATTTTTGTACTGTGTAAGACTTTAGGGTGGAGGGGAAAATTAGGAATAAGATGAGAACAATGACAGTATCAGGATTTTGAGATTTTTCTTCTAGTTGGAAAGCTACAACTTTAATAACTTGAGAATAATCACAAACATTATTTTCAAATGCAAAATAAGGTTTTAGCTAAACACAAATAATACAAGGTAGAAGAATAATCAAAGTTATTGATTGGTTATTTCTTTGTTGGTTAATACTCAACAAAGAAATATAGAAAGTGGGACTTCTCCGGCGGTCCAGTGGTTGAGACTCCATGCTCCCAATGTAAGAGGCACAGGTTCAATCCCTGGTTAGGGAACCAGGATCCTACATGCCACAAGGGGCAGCCAAAAAAAGAAATATAGAAAGCAATGTTTTTCAAGCTAGGTCTTAAAGGAGGTGATGGTTAAAAGACAGGGTTTTTTCTGGGAAAAAAAAAAAAAAGGCAGAGGGACAGAATAAGCCACAGGCAACACCAAGAACTGTGTGTGTGCTGTGTGCTAAGTCGCTTCAGTCATGTCTGACTCTTTGCGACCCTATGGACTGTAGCCCACCAGGCTCCTCTGTCCAAGGGATTCTCCAGGCAAGAATACTGGAGTGGGTTGCCATGCCCTCCTCCGTGGGAGCTTCTCCACCTAGAGACTGAACCCACATCTCTTTACATCTCCTGCATTTGCAAGCGGGTTCTTTTAGCGCTACCGCCGCCTGGGAAGCCCCCTAAGTACTATACAGCTTAGCTAAAGCAGACACTTGTGTAAATGGATGAATTTAAAAGGTTTAAAGAACACGCGTTTGAAGAGTGAGGGTCTAAGTATTAAACTGTTATTTTAGGGAACTACCACCAGGTTCTAGACAACCCAGATGAACTTGAAGTAAAAAAGGCCATCATACAATAACGCAAAAAATATGAGAATGCAGATTTCTCTGCTATCCATATGAAAAGGTACTTGAAGAGGATACACAAGCTTTCCACTAAAATGCTGCTATTTTTTAAATAGCAATCAATACCAGAGAATTGCTTTTCAAGTCCAAGACTAAAATGTGCCCAGCCATTCTACCTAAAGAGGCTCTGATCCAGTGTTTACATGGTATCATGAAAAACACATGATCACTACACCCCTTTAACTCACATTATATCAAATCTTTATTTAAGAAAGGTATCAGAGTGAAGCTCTGGGACCAAAATTAAAAATACACTCAGATTCTACAAAAATTTATCATAGATCCACTATGTACATGGGGGATACAAGATCACATTAAGATCCAACACTTCTAAAAAAAGTGCATGACGTCCCTCACATCATTGATATCAGAGGCATAAACATTTCAAGAACCTTATGTTTTACACTAGAAAACTAGAAGGGCCCACTACTGGAAGGAAAAATAATCCAACCAACACTTCCTTCAGCTCTTCCCTCTTCCCAGCTTTGGAGGCAAGGGGTAAATACAGACATTGTGCACCCAAGACTCCCAGAAAGAAAGAAGTGGGAACAAATCTCTTTATATCAATTGAAGTAATTGTGACTCTGAAGTTGCAGGGCACGCATTCCTCACACCAGGCTAGGTCCACTCAGCTACCCAGCAAGAGTTTTCAGATGTGGGCTGGAATCTACAGCACTCTCTGTCTAGTGCTATTGTTTCCCAGACAAATACCAATGTAAACTTTCCACAAGGCCCTAACAGAATCTGGTTGCACAACTACATAAACTTATTTGAAATATGACAAGAGTAGATATCTAATCTATCCTTGCCTTTCATATGAAACCAGAAACCCTGAAAAGACTTCTTTTCCAACCCAGGAATAGCACTTTATGTTACAGCTAGAAAGTAATAGTAGTTGCCTTGTTTTGTTTTTAAAAAACCGAACTTACAATTTCCAGTTAGGGCTGTCCCTTTCTAAATGCACTATACATGTCTCCCCCTAAATGTAATCATTGCCCAAATTGTTTCTGAAGCTCTTCCCTGTGTCGAGGCAACAACAGTAAGGTAGAAAGAACACTGGACAAAGTAATAAAAGTCAGACTGGAGGTCTAGATTGCCCTAAGGTATATAGTGAGTCACTGAGCTTCAGCTTTTTCATTTGTAAAATGGGATTGATAAAACCTACATTACTGATTATTAAGAGGATAACATGACAAAATTTATAGGAAAGCACTCTCTGAACTGCACTATACCACATATATGTAATTTATTAATATTTCAATGGTTTCCCAAAGGTCTTTAGAATTCGCATCACATTCTCTTTAAAATTCTTTGTGGTGTTAAAAATCTTCATCTGCTGAAAATGGATCTGACTTCTGGAAAAAAACAAAAGTTTTATTCAAAGCCAAGTCTATGTCATCAAATTAAATAAAAACCATTTTTAGTCCAAAACAAGATATGAGTATAATATAATGACTTTCTTTTGCACATCCTCTACACCTGATCTGATGGCACATGAAAACTTAGTTTCATAAATGTCTAAGGTTAACAACAACATTAAAATATATAATCTTGAAGGACACAATGAAGAGCAATCATTTATACACAAAAGTTCTGATTAACTGTATGAGCATCCAACCAACTCCAGCAAGAACTCCTGAACTGATCTCCTAGCACCACTAATCTCTTCCCTATCATTCAATATAACCAGTTAAGTTACTGAAAAAGAAAGCTGACTTCATCAATCATCTGCTTAAAAGTCTTTAACAGTGAACTGGTATGAACAGTATGAACAGGTATGAATCCTGATTACAAGGTTCATACCACAGTCAAACAAGGTCCTTCTCAACATGACCCAATCCAGTTCTCTAGAACTATTCCCCCACAAGTTCCTTTCAGCCCCCTATACTACCAAACTGAAAGTTACATTGCCCACAGATAGAGCAATAGTTACTTTTGACCACATGCCTTTGCTCAGGCTATTCTGAGTGGACTTCCCTTACAGTCTGATAAAGTCATCCTTCAAGACCCAGCAACTCCCAAATGGCAACTTCACTCCTTTAGCTTTACCTGCTGTTGGGGAAGGCAATGGCACCCCACCCCAGTACTTTTGCCTGGAAAATCCCATGGACGGAGGAGCCTGGTAGGCTCCAGTCCAGGGGGTCGCTAAGAGTCGGACAGGACTGAGCGACTTCACTTTCACTTTTCACTTTCACGCAATGGAGAAGGCAATGGCAACCCACTCCAGTGTTCTTGCCTGGAGAATCCCAGGGACAGGGGAGCCTGGTGAACTTCCGTCTATGGGGTCACACAGAGTCGGACACGACTGAAGTGACTTAGCAGCAGCAGCAGCTGTACCTGCCATGCTCCCAAAGCAACTGTTCATATCTCTAAATCAAAATTAGGTTGCTTATTAATTAATCTGCTGTGCTAAACTTTGAGTTCCTCCAGCATAGAATGGAATACTTTACATCTACAGCACCTGTAACAACATGACACATAGAACAGGCTCAAAAAAATGGTCTGTGAATGAGTATGCTTATTTTAAAAAGCTTAAGAATTCAGACTTTAAATAAATTAAGCCTTGTTTTTAGAAGGGCTTTATTTAATACAATGGGCAATGCCCAGAGGGTTAATGACTCTTGGTGGGTTTGTGCTTAAGTTGCATGAATATTACAATACAGAAGCCTAGCTATTCTTAGCTTAGTTCTCCATCTAGGTCTTCTTGGCTTTGGCAAATCATTCCCTGACTATCAATGGACCTTGTGCTACATAGCTGGTTATTCATCCCTAGCTAGTTTGTGAACTGTTCAGGGACTATACAAAATATAGAATACTACTCAAAATCCATAACATACAGTACTGCCATACTAATAATTTTTAGTTAACCAAGCATTAAAAACATTTAGAAAATATTTCTCCTGAGTTCAAGTTATGACTATTTTCATTTGCAAAGAAATGACAATCATGTAATCAATGACCCAGACTTGTCTAAGATAAATGGAATTAGTGACACTACTAGAACTAGAAACCAAACTCCCAGAATTTCTTAGAAGGTATTTTCCTTTGAGGTGAAATCAAAACATTATAAACAAATCCCTCTAGTGAAATGGAATTAGACCCCAGAACTCCCATTAAGAAAAAAAAAGTTTTTTGAAATCTCCTACTTCTTTTAAAAAGCCCTTGTGAGAAATGAAGAGAGGTGTCCCTCCCATAAGAGTTTTGTACTATCACTAATGAATCCTAATGATGATAGTCCTACATAGCTCAAAATTAGTTTGGACATAGTCAATGAATACAGTGATCCTCACTTTCTAAGTACTAAACATGAAACTCCTAAAATGAACTGTTCAGACCCAATATGATCAATACAAGCTATAAGGTAATGCCACCAAAAAGCCTATGACATCTAATAAAATGTATATACCAAGGAATTTAGAAGCATTCAATTATGGTCAAACTACCTGTAATAAAGGAGGCAATCTGGCAAGACTAGCCCTGACACATTTTAGAAAGAGATACAATTGGAAATAACAGGGAGAAAAATGAAGGATCAAGATAAACCATTCCTGATCTCAACTCCCATGAGCAATCATTTTGTCACAGAGAAAAACTAAATAAAGTCCGTCTATTTTTATGCGGGGTGACTGAAGTGGAAAGAGAACGAGAAGATATTTGGGGAAATCAGGAATTAAGTCTCAACAGCATCTAAGCTAACTTTCCATAACAAATAGTTTCCAAAAATAGTGCTGGCACGAAACTGCGCTGGGATTTGTACCAAGTGCGTCTAAAGTCACTAAAGCGGCTACAGCTATAAAGGCTGTGAGAACGAGTCCTCTTAAAAAGCGGACAATTCAGAATGGAAGAAAATCTAGGATATTTCTCTGGACGAGTTGACACTGCAGAGAAAAACTGAGATATCTACTCCCCTCACCCACCAAATAAAAAAATAAACTAAAACTGAATTTCCGGGCTGCTTTGGCGCAGCAGAGCGACAGTTATAAGCACAGTTACCAATCGTCAGCCCGGTGGGGTTCCTGCACTTCCTACCAGGGGCCGGTTAGGAACTCGAACAGTGCCCACCCATTGTCAGCAGCTGGTGTTTGCAGGAGTAAAATGCAGAAGTACACCAAGATTCTTCTCCAAGCTCAAGCCCTAAATGAAAAGGTTAGAGCTGTTTTCTTGAGCTCGGCTCTGGCCGTGGCCCAGAGAGCAAGCTGGGGAAGAACTATTAGAAGTGAGGAAAGCAAAAGAAGCGAAAGCCCCGCGACCCCTCCGTAAAACGGCGTAAGGAAAAGAATCCGCCAGTGACCCCGAAGCTCTCCACGATACACAGGAGCGGCTGGGGGAGGGGAAGGGGTCTCTAGGACTCTAGACTGCGTCGCCTCCACCCACGGGTCCTTTCCGTGCCAAAGCACGGGGTAAACAGCTATCAGCAAGACGTGAGGGGGCAATACAGGTCCCCTGAGGGCCGCCAGCACGGACCCCCAGCCCCAAACTAAAGTCACCTCAACAAGAACGCAGCCATCTTGGGTTCCGGCCTGACGGAAGTGACGCCAGACGGCCCCACCACCTCTGGGCGGGAGGGGCGGGGCTTCCGTCACGTGACAACACCGACTACGTTAGACGACTGGGCTCCTTTCGGGTTCAGTTTGTTGGCTGGTTTTATCAGTTCTGATGGTGTCTTTCTTTTTCTCTCTCAGCTGACTTCTATTTGAAAGTGAGATTACGGCAGAATTGCGGCTGGCTCAGTTTCTGCAGTGTACATTTCACCGCTGTACACACTCATTTGTTCAGCCCCACAAAACAGAGGACTTGCCTAGATTCTTCACTGAAGACGTCCTAGTCTGGTTTCACTCCTTCCCCCTCCCAGGTGGGACTAAAAACGTCTTATAGGATGATTGACACACCGAGGGAAAAGATACTTTGGTTTTACCCAACATGGATGAACCAAGAGATTAGCATACTAAGTGAAGTAAGTCAGAAAGACAAATAGGGTATCATTTATATGTGGAATCTAAAATATGACACAGATAAACTTATTTACAGAACAGAAACACATAGACAGCAAATGTTTAATACCAAATGGGGGTGGCGGTGGAATAAATTAGGAGTTTGGGACTAGCAGATATAAATTAACTATATATAAAATAGATAACCAAGAAGAGCCTACTGCATAGGAAACTATATTCAATATCCTGTAATAAACCACATGGAAAAGAATATATATATATATTTATGTATGACTAGATACATGACTGAATCACTTTGCTGCATACTAGAAACTAGCACAATTTTGTAAATCAACTATACTTAAAAAAAGTTTATTAAAGATACTTGGGGCTCCTTCCCATTCTTATGTGAACCTTCTTCACCATAAATAGTGCACAAGTTGAGATCCGTGGGGGAGAGACCCTCCCAGACCACTATTCGCCAAGGATGGGGTGCATCCTCTAACCACCTCCATGAGCTTTATGTCTCACAATTCCTGGGCTTGAGCTGCCACATGAGCTAGATGCCCACGAACAACAGCGCTGCCTTGTTCCTTGTTTCAGGGCTATGTGGGCGACACCCACTGCCAGAATAACCTGGGGTGAGGGTGGGGGGAGAGCTCGCTTTGATTTGTATGCAGGAAAGCAGTTCTGAGGAAACCTAGCACAGCAGTCACTTCCAGAGAACGTAGGACTTAAGGGAGAAGCAAACAAGTGGCAAGAAATGGAGGAGAGAAAAAGTTCTTGAGCCCTTTTTGAGGAGGTGGGGTGAGAAGTGAAGGAAGACAGCAGCCCAGGGCAACTCCTGTTCTACAATAAAAACATTCATTACATTAATATTCAGATCTTATTTATATTTAGCACTCTTGTGCTTTTCCTTTCAGGACTTACAGAGCGGAGATTCACTTATTTCTGCATCAAATGAAAATACTATTTTGCATTTCTATAATGCTGGCAAAGAAAGCACTTTAATAGGCTTCTGGTTTCGGAAGAGACCTTTGAGGTGCTCCAACCTGCTTTTCTATTTAGTTCAGGAATCTCCTCTGCAACACGGCTGACAGCTGATCTTCAAGACTGTGCTTTAATGTATTCCTTAATGGGTATCTCAAAAAAACAGGTTTCATTTAATAAGCAATTTAGTCTTTAGGAAGTTGTTATGTTAGAGTTTTCTGCTATTGATCTTCCAGTCATTGGCCCTCTGAAGTTTCACATTAACAAATCCAATGAGTGTCTTTTTCACTTAGCTCTTTAAATAGTTTCACTTATCTGTCTTAAAACTCAGCTCTAACTATATAGACACTCCCATTCCTATCCCCAAATACAAACCCCAAACCTTCAGCAAATTCTTATGATGTACCAAATTAAATCCACCCCCTCAGTCTGTCATTTAAGGCCCTCCACAAACTGACTTCAGCTTTCCTGTGCAGCCTCCTTTCCTGTGATGCCTGTTCAAGATCCCCCATGTCAAGTCAAAATGGGGGATACCAGATCTGCCCTGAATATTCCCCAGACTAAACAAATCTACCCAACGCCCGCCCCCACCCCACCCCAGCGCGCGCACGCGCGCGCACACACACACACACACACACACACACACACACACACACATGCTTTCTTATCTCTTTGTCTTTGCTCTTGCTCTTCTACCTTCCCAGATATCTGCACTGCCAATTTCTCCTCTTCAAAATGCCATGCATCCTTAAAGGCTGGTCTGCATCTAATACTGACTTCTAGACATGACTCCCCCTTCCTCTGAACTTCATTTATTAAATGAAAGTTATCTTTTCACTTTCATGCATTGGAGAAGGAAATGGCAACGCACTCCAGTGTTCTTGCCTGGAGAATCCCAGGGACGGGGAAGCCTGGTGGGCTGCTGTCTATGGGGTCACACAGAGTTGGACACGACTGAAGTGACTTAGCATAGCATAGCATAGCATTTTTGTGTTTAATATCTGTTACACAACTTAATCTTCCTAATGTAGCTCTGCATGCCCTCTTTATGCTCTTGACACTTTGTTCATCATGCTACTATACCAAGCATCATGGTTTATTATAGTTCATTGTTAATGGGTTTGTCCTCTGATTCTCCCTTCTCTGCTTCCCAAACTAAATTTTGAACTCCTTGAAGGAAGATCTTAGTTTTTATTCCTCTCTCTATTACTCAACTACCCACATACTCACATACTCATCTATGTAGCTGGCACTCAATGTGATTTTCCTGCCTTGTTCTTAACTGAAATGGACTTAAACTGCAGCATGAGGCAGTGAAGAGCTTCCTGAAAAAGAGGGTAAGATCAGAGGATTATCCCCTGGATATTTTCCCATGGAAGAAAAGGTTTTATCTGGAAAGAATCACTCAAGATGCAGAGAGATGAAAAAAAAAAAAAAGAAGATTCCCAAAGGACCTGGTCATCTCAAGAAGCCTGTATTGCAGCCCGTAGTAGTCAAGATAGTAGGGATATCCTGTTTTCAAATTTCTCTGGAGCTCGCTAACTCCCAGGGCTCTAGAGGAGCCACTCTCAGGCAAGGAGACTATGGAAAAACCCCTTTTCATAGGTTTAAGACTCAGGTTCTCCTGCCCATCTGTCCCTCAGAGAAACGTGTTTGTGTCCCTTTTTCTGTCCCTCTCCTTCACCCCCCCACCACCACCACCACATGACATTCCAGCCTAGGCCAGGGGGAGGCCAGCAGACACAAAGCCTTCAGTGTGTGGGGTGGTATGTGACCCCCAACCCCTCCACCCAGAGGACACAATGCCACTTCTGCTCCCTGCCCTCTGCCCTGCTCCCCACCACCTCTCAACTGCACATGCCAGGCTGCAATTGGTTACTGGCTCAGGACAGCCCCCTCACACTGGGGTCCCGGGGGATTTTAAGCGGGTTCCAGGAACCCCCGCTCAGTTCCTTGTCCCCCACTCTCCCAACTGCGCAGGCGCTCTGGGCCCTAGCCCTGCCCCAGCGATGGCTCCTGGGGCTCCCCCATCCAGCCCCAGTCCTATCCTGGCTGTGCTACTCTTCTCCTCCTTGGGTAAGTTGAGCTGACCCAGTCTGGGAGCCCTGGGGCTCAGGTTGTCTCTCAGCAACCTTTCCACGGCCTTCGTTGCACTGCCCTCTGCAACCAAAGAAAGAGTGAGCAAGAGCAGGAAGGTGATATTCTCTGTAGAAAAATATATATACATATAGTTTGGAAAGAGGCTGTTAAGATAAAGGTATTCTGTGAAGGGAGAAGAGAGTGTAGAGTGTTTCTGGAACCAAGGTGGACTTGACTGGATAGGGATTGGAAACTGGTCCTTCTCATTCCTCAGTAGTGTAGGAGGTAACTTAACCTTGCTGCTACTGCTAAGTCGCTTCAGTCGTGTCCGACTCTGTGCAACCCCATAGACGGAAGCTCACCAGGCTCCCCTGTCCCTGGGATTCTCCAGGCAAGAATACTGGAGTGGGTTGCCATTTCCTTCTCCAAAACTTAACCTTAGTCTCCCCAAAGAAAAGAATCAGGGAACGTGATCTAAGGGTGGAGCCCAAGAGTTGTGGTGCCAGCTCTTTGGATCTGCTGCCTCAGTTTCTAACTCTGCATCTGTTGTCCATTACGTGGGTGAACAGAGTACAAGGGAGGTTCCGTGAGATTCCAGGGTCTTGTTGCATCTAAAGCTATCTTCCACAGAAGCTGGCCAACCCCTCCCATGGCAGATGCTGACTGAGCAAGAAAAACTCAAAGCAGGGTTATCTGAATGGATCCTTCCCCTCTCCAAACTGCCCTGAAGCCTGGTGCAATGGGCAATAAGTTGAGCAGAGGGGAGAAAGAGGGGAGGAAGAGCTGGTTAGAATGTCTGAGTTTCTCTGCTGTCAGCTCCTTTAGGGCTAAACCCAGAATCTAGACTCCTCTGGGCTGTACTGGACTATGTGAAGGTACCCTAAGGAAATGTACTTTTGCCTGGAAAATCCCATGGACGGTGGAGCCTGGTAGGCTACAGTCCAGGGGGTCGCTAAGAGTCGGACACGACCGAGCGACTTCACTTTCACTTTTCACTTTCAGGCATTGGAGAAGGAAATGGCAACCCACTCCAATGTTCTTGCCTGGAGAATCCCTGGGACGGGGGAGCCTGGTGGGCTGCCGTCTACGGGGTCACGCAGAGTCGGACACAACTGAAGTGACTTAGCATAGCATAGCATAAGGAAATGTTAAGGATAGGGAATTGGAGAAGGGCATGCTGAGGGAAATGAGGAGAGGGAATCTTAGAGTTTAAGAGGGAGAAAGGGTAATGTCCAGCATCTGCCCCACTCAAAGAACCATTGAAAAGAGCTGAAGGGCAGTGGTTTATACTTGAACAGGAGGAATAGAAGTTAGATCCAATGAATAAGCTTCCTTGTTACATTTGGGATTCCCCAGAAGTCTCCAAGGCTGAGTTCCACGAGGTGAATCACTGGTATTGCATGCTGAGGTGGAAGATTTGGGACTGTGGAGCTCGGGATGGGATCGGGGGAAGGGGAGAGGAGGCATAAGCCCCCAACACTGGTCAGTGGTCAGACAATGGGTCTCTATTTATTTGGTTGCTTCCTCCCCCTCCCATAGAACAAAAGGGTCTACAGTTGCCCCCAGCCAGGGCCAACCCACACACATAATCTCCCTGGAATGGCCTTCCTTGTATGGGTGAGTCTTGGGAGTGGCACTGGGCCAGAATGGTCAGAAGGAGGGTGAGGAGGGTCAAATCAGAACCACAGAGGGCTCACAAGCAGAGTCATCTGAGTTTGGGGCTTGGGGTGGGGGCGGCAGGGGTTTCCTGCTTGAATCCAGCTTTCCCTGAGAGGGCCATGAGGTGCTCCCCTCCCTGACCCTTCAACTATTTGAGTTTATGTTGAGTCTGATACAGAGAAAATGATCACACATTAAACTAATAACATTGGTTTTATCTGGAAGGAGACCACAGAAGAGGAATTGGTTGGGAGCTGTCAAGACAGACTTTAGCTTTCTTTATCTATACTGCTTGCATAGTTATAAGAAGAATGCACAGAGTGTTACCTGTATAATTTATAATAAGTTTTAAAAATCATTAAGCCTGCATCTAAAGGATAGCTTAAGAATTAGATACCGATCTAAAGGCAAAGGAAGATTCTGGAGACTGAATCCAACGTCTGAAAGTCCTCTGGAGAACTCTGGCACTGCTGATTTCATTTCCTCTGTCAAACATGCTGAAGAACTTGAGCCAGCACAGTATTTCTACTCTTCTATTCAATTAGTCCAGAGACACCTGGGCCTCAGAATTCATCATTTTTGCCCCAATCTTCGCTATGGTCTGTGACTCAGGCTTGACTTCCCATTGGTCTCACTCTTTCTATACTCCTTGCTGGGCCCACATGTGCATCTGATTTCCCCTCTATGTTTGCAGTGCTCTCCCCTGTCCAGGCCATCGTGGTCTACACAGACAAGGAGGTCCACGGTGCTGTGGGCTCCCAGGTGACCCTGTACTGCTCCTTCTGGTCCAGTGAGTGGGTTTCAGATGACCTCTCCTTCACCTGGCGCTACCAGCCGGAAGGGGGCCGTGATGCCATCTCGGTGAGTGCCTGGGGGAATACTGGGATTGCATAACAGAAAGGGGGCTTCAAACAACTACAGGAAAGAGACTTTGGGCTAAGGAAGGGGGAAATCCTTTATGAGCCATAACCCCAAATTTGGCAAGGTAAGTGGCAAGTCTTGTCACCCTGACTGGGAGCTACCAAAACTGACACTCCCTCCCCAGCCCTACCCTCTCCAGCCCAGAATCCTTCACCCTTCCCCTCATTCCTCACAGATCTTCCACTACGCCAAGGGGCAGCCCTACATCGATGAGGTGGGGACCTTCAAAGAGCGCATCCAGTGGGTAGGGGACCCTCACCGGAAGGATGGCTCCATTGTCATACACAACCTGGACTATGGTGACAACGGCACTTTCACCTGTGACGTCAAAAACCCACCAGACATAGTGGGCAAGACCTCTCAGGTCACGCTCTATGTCTTTGAAAAAGGTGTGAGAGGAGGTGGGACGGGAGTATGGGAGGCAGTTCAGAGAGGGGATCAGACCCGGCTGAGAGGCGGGGGCAAGGGGCAAAATGCCCCCGGGGTTATGCCCCTCAGGCTCTGGGACGGTGGGCAGAAGGCAGGCTTGTTGGGATGTCTTAGATCCCCAGCCGCAGGGAATAGGTGTGTGGCTAGGAACCAAAGACACTTGTCTCTGCTCATTCCCCACGTGTTTTCCTTGCCCCGTTTAGTGCCTACGAGGTACGGGGTGGTGCTGGGAGCCGTGATCGGGGGCGTCCTGGGGGTGGTGCTGTTGGCACTGCTGCTTTTCTACCTGATTCGGTACTGCTGGCTCCGCAGGCAGGCGGCCCCTCCAGAGGAGGCTCAGGTAAAGGACGGAGCCTGACACCCCTTCCCCGACCCACTACTCCTGGTCTCTGGGCGGAGACTACATCAATGGGTGGGAGGGCCGAAGGGAAGAGGAAGCCGCCAATTGCACAGCACCCCCTTTCCCTGCAGTGCCATGGAGAAGGGCAAATTGCACAAGACTGCGAAGGACTCCTCAAAGCGCGGCCGGCAGGTTAGCGGGACTTGGGAAGCCGCCGGGCAGCCCGTCGAGGGCGGGCTGGGAACAGTCAAGCCCTACCCGACGGGTCCCTGATGCATGCGCTCCTCCCTACAGACGCCGGTGCTGTATGCCATGCTGGACCACAGCAGAAGCACCAAAGCTGCCAGTGAGAAGAAGACTAAAGGGCTGGGGGAGTCTCGCAAGGATAAGAAATAGCGGTTAGCGGGCCGGGCGGGGGGTCGGGGGCTAGGGGCGGAGCCTTCCAAAGGCCCTCAGGTGGTGGTCATCGAGATGGAGCTACGGAAGGATGAGCAGAGCGCGGAGCTCCGGCCTGCTGTCAAGTCCCCCAGCAGAACCAGCCTCAAGAACGCCCTCAAGAACATGATGGGCCTGGACTCAGAAAAGTGATCACCCGCCCCAAGGCCCTGCCAGAGCAGGGGGGACCTCCGGTCCTCTATCCCCCGTCTAGGTGCTTTCCTCCTTAGCTCCCCAGCCCTGCCCTGCCCTCACTTCCTTTTGAGATGTAAGTTTCATTCCAGACTTCCTTACCCAGGCCCTTCATATTCTCCCCTACTTTCACCCCCTGGCTTTCTGGAAGCCCAGGCCCCATCCTATCTTTCCCTTGCCCCAAGGACTGTGTGTTTGGTGCCTGTTCCTCTGGCGCCGAGAAGAAAGGGACCTTGATACCCCTGCCTCAAATCCAGGCCACCTGACATTTCGATCCCCTGCACCAGCTAGCCTGTCCCTCTGGCTCTCTTCTTTCTGACCCTCCCTCCCCTCCTTCAGGTGGTCGAGCTCCATACTCTACCCTCCCAGCTAACACCCAGGTCACCCAGATCAGACTCTCCTTCAGGGTTTATTTAGGTTGTTAGTTATTTTTTATTTTTTAATCCATTCTTCTTTGTTTGTTTGTTTATCTGTGCCCATGCTCTACCCTCCCCCCATGACTGAGTACCAATGACGTCATGTGGCTTTCGCAATTCTTCACCACCACCACCCCCCTTTAAATCCTTAATGGAGAGCCAGCCCAAGCAGAGGGGCTCCTGATCCTCAAACCTGAGCTACAGGAATGGTGCCCCTGACCACTCTGGAGCACTGTTCTGGGACTCAAGGTGACGGGAATGGAGAGAGGGAGACAAAGGATCCTCACAGGTCAGGGGTTGAGGAAGGGGCAAATGAGCCTTAAGAAATAGCTTTTAAATAATCAAAGAAAGAGCAGAAAAAGCAAGTGGGAAATAGGGGGAAAGGGAAGAGGTTGCTCTCCCAGCCACAGGGGATTCTTAAGATTTTTCTACATCCTGTATATTTCTTCTCAAACCCCCCAAATGTCCTTAAATGTTTAATAAACACTGACATTTCCAGAAGTTGCTGCCTCCATCTCCAGTTTCCTTATTCTCCTGGGAGTAATCCCTGCCTCTAATCCCCAGTCCCACTCTTCCCCAACCGATTTCAGCCATTAAGAATTTGATTTCATGATATGGGGTTACATAGTCTAGTGGAAAGAACTGTGAGACAGACTCATAAGACAGTTGTACATTCAACAAATATCCAGTGAGTTTATACTGTGTGCTAAACTGTGTGTCAGGCTCTGCATTTACATGGGTTATAACAGATTCCCTCTTCACCAAATTGTGTATTCTTAAAATATCTCAGCCACTCACAAGCAGTGTGACCCAGGGCTAGTTACTTGATTTAAGTAAGCCTGTTTCTGCATTTGTAAACAACTGAGATAATGATACCAGCTCAGCTGAATTCCCAGGATTTTTGTACGAATCACATGATTCCGTGCTGTTTATGGAAACCTTTGTAACTTATAAACTGATACACAACAAAGGTATTAAGGATCAGTCCTTTACAGATGTTTTTCAGTCTTGCTTAAGGGATTACACTTTACAAGCTAACACTAATTTCATTCACTCATATAAACTCATGCACAATTTTGTTTCATTGTTGCATTTTAGATATATATTAATAGCTCATTAGCTAGTTCCTCGAGCGGCAGCCCACCAGGCCCCCGTCCCTGGATCGCGGTATGTCATTTTAGATATAGGCTCCTCCGTCTAGGGATTTTCCAGGAATAGTTCTGGGGTGGGGGGCCATTAGCTAGTTTGTTGGCATGCTAATTTAGGTACACCATTAATAGCCAGAGTCCTTAAATAATTATGGAAAAACATATATGTATCTTTTCCCCTTGGTGGTTACTGATGGCAAAAAACCCAAGAGTCTCATAAGTCATTTCTTCACCTTGTTAAAAGGTTAAATAAAAGATTTTTAATAGCAGTTTTGCAAAACCCTGAGTGCTTCCATTTATTTCAAGGGCTGTCTTCCATTTCTCTTAAAAGGAAAATTAACCCAAATTCATTTTAATGTAAAAGCTAATAGATTCCATTGTGTGTGCGTGCACAGTCACTTCAGTCATGTCCAACTCTTTGCAACCCTATGGACTGTAGCCCGCTAGGCTCCTCTGTCTACAGGATTCTCCAGGCAAAAATGCTGGAGTGGGTTGCCATGTCCCCACCTCCAGTGGACCTTCCCGACCCAGGGATCAAACCTGTGTCTCTTATGTCTCCTGCACTGGGAGTTGGGTTCTTTACCACTAAGTGCCACTTGGGAAACCCAATAGATTCTATTGAAAGTGAAAAAGTGAAAGTGAAGTCGCTCAGTTGTGTCTGACTCTTTGTGATCCTGTGGACTGTAGCCCACCAAGCTACTCCATCCATGGGATTCTCCAGGCAAGAATACTGGAGTGGGTTGCCATTTCCTTCTCCAGGGGATCTTCCCAACCCAGGGATCAAACCCAGGTCTCCCACATTGCAGGCAGAAGCTTTAACCTCTGAGCCACCAGGGAAGCCCAATAGATCCTATTAGGCAAATACAAATCAAAACTATAATGAGATACCACCTCATACCCAGAAGGATAGCTGCCTTCAAAAGCAAAGCAAAGTATTGACAAGGGCGTGGAGAAGTTGGAATCCTTGTGTACTGTTTGTGGGGATGTAAAATGGTGCAGCCTCTGTGGAAAGTAGGAAGTTCCTGGAGAAAATTAAATAAAAAATTACCATATTATCCAGCAGTTCCATTTTTGGGTATATATCTAAAAAAATTAAAAGCAGGGTCTTGATATATTTATTAGTACACCCATGTTCTTGCTGGCATTATTCACAATGGCTGAAATGTGGAAGCAGCCCAAAAGTCCACGGACAATTGATGACTAGATAAGCAAAATGTGGTATATCTATACATACGATGGGATATTACTCAGCTGTAAAAAGAAAGAAAATTCTAACACATGCTACAGCATGAGTGAACTTAAGGACATTATGTTAAGTGAAATAAGCCAGCCATAAAAAGACAAATACTGTGATTCTACTTATATGAGTTACTTATCATAGTCACAATTATAGAGACAGAAAGTAGAATGGTAGTTGTCAGGGACTGGAGAAATGGGAGAATGGGCAGTTACTGTTTAATTAGGATAGAGTCTCACTTTTACAAGACGATGAGTTACAGAGATGGATAATGCTGATGGTTGCACACATTAGGAATGTACTTAATACCACTGAACCATACACTTGAAATGATTAAGAGGTAATTTTATGGTAAATGTATTTTACTACAATTTTTTGATAAAATAAAAGTTAACAGAGTCCATATAGCTTTTTTCAAGGAGACAGAGGAAGCTTAGTCACAACTCAATAAAGTTGAGACTAAGATAGTCTTTATCAGTGAACCAGAATGCAGAGTACAGAAATGCATATAAGTGTGGGAACATACTTATTATAAAAATAACATTCCAGTTCAGTGGTAAATGAGTGGATTATTTAATCAAAAATATTGTTATATTGACATATGTCTAGAAGAAAACAAAGTAAAATCTTTATCTTACATCATGTATAAAAATAAAATCCAAATGTCAAGAAATAAAATACAAGAATCTGAAGGAGATAAGCATATTCTTTTAATCCTCAAATGGGAAAGGCCTTTAAATAAGGGCCTTTATCTTAAGGGAAGTAAAATCTTAAAGGAAGTACATGAAAAAAAATGTAAAAATCTTAAAAGAAGTACATGAAATCTTGAACCTCTTTAAAGGCAGAATATATTATAAATGAAACCAAAAGACAGTTGGTAACCATGGAGAAAAATACAGTGCAAATGTATTTGCACTTCTTCACATAATAATCTAGTATCTGTTATTCCCATCTTCTGCTACTATCCTATTTCTCTGTTTCCCTCTATAGCAAAGCTGCTTGGACAAGTCTAGGGCACTGTCTCCAACCTCCCATTCTCTCTTCAACCCTCTGTCCCCCACTCTACTGAAATTGCTCCTGTCGAAGGGCACTAGTGATGACCATTTCGCCAAATATGATAGTAGTCATTTTTCAGCCCTTCTCATCTGTTTAGCAGCATTTGACATTATTGGCCACTTCCTCTTTTGGGTGACACTTCATCACTTGGCTTTTATGAAACACACTCCCATGGCTTTACCCCTACCTTTTTGGCTTCCCTGGTGGCTCAGATGGTAAAGAATTTGCCTCAAATGAGGGAGACCGAGGTTCGATCCCTGGGTCAGGAAGATCCCCTGGAGAAGGGAATGGCAACCCACTCCGGTACTCTTGCCTGGAGAATCTCATGGACAGAGGAGCCTGGCAGGCTATAGTCCATGGGGTCGCAAAGAGTTGGACATGAATGAACACACACACACATTTGGGAGATGCAGCTTTCCAGGTTGCACTAGCAGTAAATAATCTGCCTGCCAATGCAGGATATGCAAGAGACCTGGGTTTGAACCTTGGGTCGGGAAGATTCCCTGGAATAGAAATGGCACCCCACTCCAGTATTCTTGCCTGGAAAGTTCCATGGACAGAAGAGCTTGGCAGGCTACAGTCCATAGGGCCACAAAGAGCTGGATATGCCTTACCGCAGCATATGTGACTTAATTTTAAAGTAGAGATCGAAACAACCAGAAAGACATCTTTTGTTTGTCCCACATGATGTTTGTTTATTTAAAGCTACATTTGGTCATCACATGGCAACAATCATGCTGAACTGAATATTGTTTTTTCCCTTTACATAGAGCCTGAATTCTCATCACTCTTATTTCCTTACCTGCTTGACCACTCTTACCATACTCTGTCTTACCTGCTCTGTCTTAAAATGTCTAAGAAACTGGACATTTATGAGTGGGAGTGAAGTTGCAGAATTGAGGTGTAGTCAGACTACTCCCCAGACTTCCCTGGTGGCTCAGATGGTAAAGCGTCTGTCTACAAAGCAGGAGACCTGGGTTCGATTCCTGGGTTGGGAAGATCCCTTGGAGAAGGAAATGGCAATCCACTCCAGTACTATTGCCTGGAAAATCCCACGGACGGAGGAGCCTGGTAGGCTACAGTCCATGGGGTCACAAAGAGTCGGATACGACTGAGTGACTTCACTTTCATGTCAGACTACACCCGGAGTTTCTCACAGTTCCTCAAACAGGCCACCAGTCATCATGTTCTTCTCTGGCTATATTAATTACTCATCAAACTCAGATCAGATCAGATCAGTCGCTCAGTCGTGTCCGACTCTTTGCGACCCCATGAACCGCAGCACGCCAGGCCTCCCTGTCCATCACCAGCTCCCGGAGGTCACTCAGACTCGCATCCATCGAGTCAGTGATGCCATCCAGCCATCTCATCCTCTGTCGTCCCCTTCTCCTCCTGCCCCCAATCCCTCCCAGCATCAGAGTCTTCTCCAATGAGTCAACTCTTCGCATGAGGTGGCCAAAATACTGGAGTTTCAGCTTTAGCATCATTCCTTCTAAAGAAATTCCAGGATTGATCTCCTTCAGAATGGACTGGTTGGATCTTCTTGCAGTCCAAGGGACTCTCAAGAGTCTTCTCCAACACCACAGTTCAAAAGCATCAATTCTTCGGCGCTCAGCCTTCTTCACAGTCCAGCTCTCACAGCCATACATGACCACAGGAAAGACCATAGCCTTGACTAGGCGAACCTTTGTTGGTAAAGTGATGTCTCTGCTTTTGAATATGCTATCTAGGTTGGTCATAACTTTCCTTCCAAGGAGTAAGCGTCTTTTAATTTCATGGCTGCAGTCACCATCTGCAGTGATTTTGGAGCCCAGAAAAACAAAGTCTGACACTGTTTCCACTGTTTCTCCATCTATTTCCCATGTAGTGATGGGACCAGATGCCATGATCTTCGTTTTCTGAATGTTGAGCTTTAAGCCAACCTTTTCACTCTCCACTTTCACTTTCATCAAGAGGCTTTTTAGCCCCTCTTCACTTTCTGCCATAAGAGTGGTGTCATCTGCATATCTGAGGTTATTGATATTTCTCCCGGCAATCTTGATTCCAACTTGTGTTTCTTCCAGTCCAGCATTTCTCATGATGTACTCTGCATATAAGTTAAATAAACAGGGTGACAATATGCAGCCTTGACGTACTCCTTTTCCTATTTGGAACCAGTCTGGTGTTCCATGACCAGTTCTAACTGTTGCTTCCTGACCTGCATACAGATTTCTCAAGAGGCCGATCAGGTGGTCTGGTATTCCCATCTCTCTCAGAATTTTCCATAGTTTATTGTGATCCACACAGTCAAAGGCTTTGGCATAGTCAATAAAGCAGAAATAGATGTTTTTCTGGAACTCTCTTGCTTTTTCCATGATCCAGCGGATGTTGGCAATTTGATCCCTGATTGCTCTGCCTTTTCTAAAACCAGCTTGAACATCAGGAAGTTCACGGTTCACATATTGCTGAAGCCTGGCTTGGAGAATTTTGAGCATTACTTTACTAGCGTGTGAGATAAGTGCAATTGTTCGGTAGTTTGAGCACTCCTTGGCATTGCCTTTCTTTGGGACTGGGATGAAAACTGACCTTTTCCAATCTTGTGGCCACTGCTGAGTTTTCCAAATTTGCTGGCATATTGAGTGTAGCACTTTCACAGCATCATCATTCAGGACTTGGAATAGCTCCACTGGAATTCCATCACCTCCACTAACTTTGTTCGTAGTGATGCTTTCTAAGGCCCATTTGACTTCACATTCCAAGATGTCTGGCTCTAGGTCAGTGATCACACCATCATGATTATCTAGGTCTTGAAGCTCTTTTTTGTACAGTTCTTCTGTGTATTCTTGCCACCTCTTCTTAATATCTTCTGCTTCTGTTAGGTCCACACCATCTCTGTCCTTTATCGTGCCCATCTTTGCATGAAATGTTCCTTTGGTATCTCTGATTTTCTTGAAGAGATCCCTAGTCTTTCCCATTCTGTTGTTTTCCTCTATTTCTTTGCATTGATCACTGAAGAAGGCTTTCTTATCTCTTCTTGCTATTCTTTGGAACTCTGCATTCAGATGTTTATATCTTTCCTTTTCTCCTTTGCTTTTCGCTTCTCTTCTTTTCACAGCTATTTGTAAGGCCTCTCCAGACAGCAATTTTGCTTTTTTGTATTTCTTTTCCATGGGGATGGTCTTGATCCCTGTCTCCTGTACAATGTCACGAACCTCATTCCATAGTTCATCAGGCACTCTATCTATCAGATCTAGGCCCTTAAATCTATTTCTCACTTCCACTGTATAATCATAAGGGATTTGATTTAGGTCATACCTGAATGGTCTAGTGGTTTTCCCTACTTTCTTCAGTTTCAGTCTGAATTTGGCAATAAGGAGTTCATGGTCTGAGCCACAGTCAGCTCCTGGTCTTGTTTTTGCTGACTGTATAGAGCTTCTCCATCTTTGGCTGCAAAGAATATAATCGATCTGATTTCGGTGTTGACCATCTGGTGATGTCCATGTATAGAGTCTTCTCTTGTGTTGTTGGAAGAGGGTATTTGCTATGACCAGTGCATTTTCTTGGCAAAACTCTATTAGTCTTTGCCCTGCTTCATTCCGTATTCCAAGGCCAAATCAAACTCAGAGTCCCACTGAATTCTTTGTTATCTAAAGATTAAATGGTACGGACTTTCCTGGTAGCCCAGTGGCTAAGACTCCATGCTCCCAATGCGGGGGGCCTGGGAGGAAACTAGATCCCATACGCCACAATCCCTGGTCAGGGAACTAGATCCCATATGCCACAACTAAGGCCCAATGCTGCCAAATATTAAAAAAAAAAAAAAAAAAATGACTAAATTGTGTGGGACTTTCCTGGTGGTCCAGTGGTTAAGAATCCGCCTTGCAATGCAAGGGATGCAGGTCTGATCCCTGGTTGGGGACTAAGATCCCACCTGCCCTGGAGCTACTGAACCCACATGCTCTGGAACTTGCCTGCTACAACTAGAGAGTCCAGGTACTGCAACAAAAGACCCTACATGGCATAACGAAGATCCTGTATGCTGCAGCTAAGACCCAACACAGTCAAATAAATAATTTTTTTTAAAGAGCAACACTAGGGACTTCCCTGGTGGTCCATTGGTAAAGAATACACCTGCCAGTGCAGGGGACACAGATTCAATCCCTGGTCCAGGAAGATTCCACATGCTTTGGGACAACTAAGCCCAGCCGCCACAACTACTGAGCCTGCACATTCTAAAACCCATGCTACACAATGAGAGAAGGCAACCACAACAGGAAGCCTACGCACAGCAACTAAAGAGCAGCCCCACTCGAGGCAACCAGAGCAAGCCCCAGAGCAGCAACAAAGCCCCAACACAGCCAAAAATAAGAATTATTAAGAAGACTAAATCAGGAAGTTCACTCCCAACAACTTGAATAATAACAAAAATGGGAAGAAATGGAGAGACGAATAAAATGGTTACTTAGACAAACACCTAAAACAAACAAACAGAAAATGCTAAGTTATAACAGCCCTCATTTCTGTAATTGGTTAAGACAACATGTCTTCAGCCAGAACTTCAGATCAGTCAGGGTTCTTTACGTGGTAGAATGATCAAAGCTTTCATTGCCGACTCAAGGTCTGTGCTGCCTTTTTTTTTCCCTTCAGTTGCTATGTTAACCTTTACTACCAGGCAAGGAAGTGCCCCAGAGACTCTCCTGGGTTCCTTCTCTCACTGTGTAGCAGCATCCCAATGCTCTCCTTCTCTCATTGTGTAGCAGCATCCCAATCTCCCCTAGGGAATCAGGATCAATCACACCAGCGAGCCAAGTAATCACTTTTTTTCTTTGCTTCTTGATTCAGCGATATGTAGGCCCCTAAATGACCAGGTGGCAGATTCTTCTAATCCAATGGAACCATAGTGTCTAATGGTAGAAGCATTCTCGTTTTGGAGACTAAGTTCTCCAAACCAGCAGATCTCAAAGTTTCTAGGATAAACAAAAATTCTGTAAGTGAATTATTAAGTATAATAGTGAAAGAGCCACCCCCACGTTCAGCCCCTGACTCCGGAACCCTTATATTCTGGCCATAAGGGAGACAACACCATATAATCGTCCCTGATTCAAAGCTTATATCACATCTTGTAAGACAGAACTTCATACTTTCAGAGAATTGTCTCCCTATTGTTGCTGTGACTCTTCAGTAAACCATTCCACATTTAAAATAATCATCTGCTTTCAGATGGGGTACATGGAGAGATCACTTAATTTAATGACCACAAGTACATTTCCTTTGCTATGAAGTAAGTTCCTTGACTGAACACAATGCTATGCGGAATGCCGTAACTACGAATAAGGCATATCTGTGAATCTATCAATGCTGGTGCTGGCAGCAGCATTTTGAGCAAAGAAGGCAAACTCATGTCCAAAATGTCCCTGTTTCAGTAAAGATAAATCTACGCCCTCTCCACAAAGAAAGAAATCCAATATAATTAACTTGACATCAAATGTCTGGCTGATCCCCACAAGAAATAGTACATGTCAGGGACTCAATATTGGCCTCTGCTATTGATATATTAGGCACTCAACTTTGAAGTCATCTGGAAGACTTTAAGTTATATTTATCTTTCTAGGCCTGGAGCCCTCCTAATAGTCACCATGTAGAAGAATGGAATTAACAAATGTGACTATTAATTATTGGATCACCAGGGAAGTCCTGATATAACTTCTTAAGAATACAGCTGCCTGTGCAGGGGACATGGGTTAGATCCTTGGTCCAGGAAGATCTCTTGTGCCTCGGGGCAGCTAAGCCAGTGCTCTACAACTACTGAGTCTTGGAGCCTGCCAGCCGCAGCTACTGAGCCTGGGTGCTGCAACCCCTGAAGCCTGCACACTCTAGAGCCCGCGCTTTGCAACAGGAGAAGCCATAACAATGAAAAACCAGTGCACCACAAAGCACAATACCCTCCCTCTCCCCGCCACAGCTAGAGAAAGCCCCCGCCACAACAAAGACACAGCACAGCCAAAAATAAATAAATAAGTTATACCAAGATATCAGTAAGATTACAAGTTCGGCGATCAATGCTGATAATATATGATATATGCTGATAATAGCTAATAATACTGTATCATATACCTGAATGTTGCTAAGAGAGTATCATATACCTGAATGTTGCTAAGAGAGTAGATCTTAAATTTCTCAGCATAAAAAAAGAGTTGGTAATTATGTGATGATATATCAGATCAGATCAGTCGCTCAGTCGTGTCCGACACTTTGCGACCCCATGAACCGCAGCACGCCAGGCCTCCCTGTCCATCACCAACTCCCAGAGGTCACTCAGACTCACACCCATCGAGTCAGCGATGCCATCCAGCCATCTCATCCTCTGTCGTCCCCTTCTCCTCCTGCCCCCAATCCCTCCCAGCATCAGAGTCTTCTCCAATGAGTCAACTCTTCGCATGAGGTGGCCAAAATACTGGAGTTTCAGCTTTAGCATCATTCCTTCCAAAGAAATCCCAGGGTTGATCTCCTTCAGAATGGACTGGTTGGATCTCCTTGCAGTCCAAGGGACTCTCAAAAGTCTTCTCCAACACCACAGTTAAAAAGCATCAATTTTTCGGAGCTCAGCCGTAGCTAATACAATGGTGGTTGTCACTTTGTGATTTATAAATGTGTCTATACATCACGCTGTATACCTTAAACTTACACAATGTTATGTGTCAATAAGGCTTAGTGGTGGGATGGGTTATACTAAAATCTATGTTATATATTCCTTCCCAGAAGTTAGTTTGTTGGGGTTTTTTTACAAATATTCACTTATTTATTTGGCTTCTCTGGGTCTTAGTTACAGCATGCAGAAGCATTACTTGCAGCCTGTGAGATCGAATTCCCTGACCAATGGTTGAACCTGGGTCCCCCTGAATTGGGAGAGTAAAATCTTAGCCACTGAACCACCAGGGAAGTCCCAGAAGACAGTTTTGATGTATCGAGATAAATGGAACATGTAATGTTTCAAAGTTCTTGTGAGAAGTTAGATGAAGAGCAGAGAGTATCTTGTCCATTGAGCCAGGCTCCATGAGATAGTGGAGTCTTTATTGGCTCTCCTCCCTCCTGGTTAGGGACACACAAGAAGTAAAAGGATCAGAACACCTCCTCCTCAGGAAGCATCACCCTGTGTGGGTGAAGCTACATGTGTGGTCTCCCCAAACAAAAGCAGGGAGTCTAGGTCTTAGCAGATGTGTGCGTACACAGTGAAAGAGAAGTCTTAGAAGCTGAAGTGATGTGTGTGAATGCTCTTTAACATTGCTTTAGGGTAGAATAAAAATTCAGCAGAATCTCTGATTCACTTAAATCTTTTTACTTATTACAAAAGAACCAAAAGTTAGGAATTGTGTAAAGAAGGAACTCATCCCTGTTTGGGGGAAGATCTAAAACAGAGATCAAAGCAGTCCTGCTTTAATTCCTCCTGTGGCTCTCTGTGACCTGGGACAAATCACGTGACTGCAGAACCCTGAGTTTTATTAAGCTGATATCTACCCTACGGTGCATTTAAAAGAAGAAATTGAAAATATAAAAGACACCACTAAGTACTTGGCATGGAGTAGAAGCTCCACTTCCTAGTCATCCATCCTCTTCCTCCTTTTTCTTCCTCTGTTCAGCGAAGCAAGTGGGGGACCTCTCACCCAACGCACACTCAGGCAAGAGGGCCTAACTCGCCCACAGGTTAGATCTGTCTATGGCTGTCTGCTTTATAATTCAGACATTGTCACAACACCGACAGGATCCTCAAAGGCTTTCCTTTCCGGGCAGTAAGTGTGGCTTCCAGGGGAGCCCCCACTGTTTATCCTGTGGCCTCGCTCTGAGTGTCCAGCCCTAATTTACAGCTTGGCAGCAAGGTTCAGGGGGCTCTGTTAGAGAGAAAAGGGTTGGAGGCAGGAGGAAGATGAATTCCTGAATCTTCAGGCTAGTGCTGGGCATGGCTTTTCAAAACCTTAGAGCAATAGTTCCCAAACCCCTCAGACCCAGTGTCCCTTTTATTACCCAGAAATGATATATGTATATAATATAAACTATAAACATAATTTTATAAGGTAAATATAATACTCTAACCATAATATAAAGGTGAAATAAAAAATTAACTTATAATAATGTTATAAATATTTTAATATGTAATATTCAGACATAACTAGACTGGAAGCATATATAGTATGCTATATGTAGTAGTCAGAGACCTGAACTACATGTAGAATCACTGTGAATACAACAGCAGCAAATGCTAACTGGTGGGTTTGCATGGGTATCAGTGACTCAGATGCCACAGGCAGCACTGTTGATGACATAGATTTCTGAAATGGTAAGCAATTCACGGTAAAGTTCTGAACAAAACAAATTATAAATCCCCTCAATCTACATCTTAGCTGCATTTCTGGGAAATTCGATATTTAAAATGGTGCAAAAAGTACTTTCTGTTTATATATAAAATCAGGCTGGACTCTGCTTCTGCTGCTCCTGCTGCTAAGTCGCTTCAGTCGTGTCCAACTCTGTGTGACTCCCCAGGCGGCAGCCCACCAGGCTCCCCCGTCCCTGGGATTCTCCAGGCAAGAACACTGGTGTGTGTTGCCATTTCCTCCTCCAATGCATGAAAGTGAAAAGTGAAAGTGAAGTCACTCAGTTGCGTCCGACTCTTAGTGACCCCATGGACTGCAGCCTACCAGGCTCCTCCGTCCAAGGGATTTTCCAGGCAAGAGTACTGGAGTGGGGTGCCATTGCCTTCTCCCATATCTATGCACTGCTGCTGCTAAGTCGCTTCAGTCGTGTCGGACTCTGTGTGACCCCACAGACGGCAGCCCGCCAGGCTCTGCTGTCCCTGGGATTCTAGATGCACTCAAATTGTAACAGGTTTTTCACATTAATATCCAATGTTATTTTTATTTACTTTTAAAATAATTTTATTCATTTACTTATTTTTGGTTGTGCTGGGTCTTCAATGATGCAAAGTACTTCTCTAATTGTGGTGAGAGGGGGCGACTGTTCACTGCAATGCACAGGCTTCTCACTGCGGTGGCTTCTCTTGTTGCAGAGCACAGGCTCTAGGTGTGCAGGCTTTAGAAGTTGCAGCTCGTGGGCTCTGGAGTGTGGGCTTAGTAGTTGTGGTGCACAGGCTTAACTGCTCCCTAGTACGTGGAATCTTCCCAGACAAGGAACCAAACCCCTGCCCCCTGCATTGGCAGGCGGATTCTTACCCACTGTACCACCAGGGAAGTCCTCAATGATATCTTTAAAGGACATGTGGGATGTGGGACAATTTTATCTTGTGCAGCACCATCCTGGTTATTGCAGGTTACTATCCAGGTTATAACATCTTTTGCTCCTGAGCACTCAAAACCACGAAACCCTACCCATCCCCACCCCACCCCCTAATACCCCCATGGATTTCCAGAACATCCCCTAGAGGGCAGTACATCCTCCCGTTGATAACTCTGCAAGCCATCTTCCTGTTGGCCTGGGGGGTAAATGAGACCTAGCACCCTCCAGGAGTTACAGTCTGATTTCATTTCATAATGCCCACATCTATTCTCCTTTTTTAAAATACATGTATTTATTTTTGGATTCAAGGGGTCTTAGTTGTGGCATGGCATTGGGGCTCTAGTTGCAGCTCATAGGCTCAGATGTGGGATCTTAGTTCCCTGACCAGGGATTGAACCCGCGTCCCCTGCATTGAAGGGCAGATTCTCAACCACTGGACCACCAGGGAAGTCCCTTCTATTCACCTTTGTATCCTAATATGAGTCTGTTGACCTTTCCTCCTTTCTGAGCATGCATATCAGTCTTGCCTCCCAAGTTCTGAGCCCCATTTCTCTGTTCATTTCACTTCAAACAACTTTTAATTCCAGAGAGCCTTCCCCTGTGTTCCTTGGAATACCAGGAGAGGCAGCTGGATGAGATCAAGCCAGTGATAGAACTCTAGGAGGAGTTTGGCAGAATAATCAAGTAAAGCCAGAGCTGGTGGTTCTCTAGAAATATGAGGGATTGAGAGAGATCTTGTGTGGGCTGAGGGACCAAGTAGGTACGCTTAGGCTCAGCTAGGAGCAACTTGGCCCTCTCTACCCTCTATATTAGGCTAGACAACATCCTTAATAACCAAGGTCTCTACCATTCACTCACCCAGTCCTTTATCAAGGTGGTATGAAGAACACAGATTCTGGAGACAGACTACCTGAGTTCTGATTGCAACTCTCTTATTCACTTGCTTTGGGAGGGTTATTTAATCTCTTTGGGTCTCAGTTCCCTCATGTGTAAAAGAGAATAATATGTCATAGGGTTGTAAGAATTAGATGGGTTTACATATGTAAAAGTACTTGGAATAGGGTCTGGCACGCAGTACTTTCCAAATCTAGATATTACTATTGTCATCACCATTCATGCCCTGAAGGTAGCATAAAGCTATGGAGTTGCCCCAACTTGGGGGTCGAACATCCCTGAAGACACTACGAAGAAACCTATGTTAACAGAACATTATGTGTAGGCAAGAATACTCAGGTGATCTGGGGAAGAAGGCTCTCTTGTTTCATTCTTAAAGATCTAGGTGGTCAGGGCCTAAGAAAGGCCTATTTGTAGTAGTAGTAGTAAAGTCTAACAAGGGGAGGCTAAAATGCTTAGCAGGAGGGAGGGCTGTCAATGTCACCCTAACCCAGTGCCTGGAGGAGGGAAGTAGTCCAAGAGGGAATGCAGAAGCATTTCCTGCAGCCTTGTGAACAGGTTGACTTTCTGTCCATCTGTGGATTGTGCCTTTCTGCCTTTGCAGATCTGGAGTCAGGACTGCCACCCAAACAGCCAGAATGGAAGGTACCAGTGATGTCCGTCTTAACAAACTACCTGAGCCCCAAAGCGTCCATTTTCAGAGGCACAGAGAGCAGGGGATTAACACGGGAAGACAGCAACTCACTGGAGAGTGATTCCAGTGAGGACCAGTTCTCAGGGATGAGGGCAGCAGGAACAAAGGAGCTGCCAGAAGCCACCCCCACTGAAAACAATTCCAGAAATAGAGAAAACTCAGCAAGGACAAGAAGGGCAGACAGAGAGAGGCAAGGGTGGACAGGAAGGAACTTCCAAAACGGACAATAGAACAGGGGTTCCTTGTAACAGTAAACGATGGAAGAGATCAAAGTAGGAAAGCTGGCTCTATACTGGGGCAAGTTCGAGCAGAGGGGAAGAGTCCTACCCAGCAATGACACCAAGTCCCTGACAGTCGGTTGTCCAGGGAAGCATAATCCTTGTCCCTTTGGTTACCTGAGTTTCTCCCAAGACTTTCACCTCAAGTTTGGGCATATCTCAAAGTAGCCCTTGTTCAGATCTCCAGCCTTCTACCTTTGTCAGGGCTCGACTCCCAGCTCCCACTCCAGCTCCCAGCTCCACTCCCACTCCTACACAACTAAAAAAACACCGAAAGAGTTTTCAGTGATACAGGTGTGATAGCTGCATTTGCTTTCCTCCCTGACTGTTTCTAATGTGTGTGTCTTCTACCTAACCACTTATTATAAAAGCGTTCACCAATCCCTCAAAGAACTTGCAGGTTTTGCTCCACAGAACAAAGCACTCAGTAATAATTCCTCAGTGATTAGTACTGAAGGATCATGTTTCCAGTAGTAGGAATCAGAGGGCAGAAAGACAGAATTCTAGGGCCCCAAGAAGGAGTTACAGATATGTCAGAGAGCAGAGGCTCAATTTGAGTGCTCGTGGTAGAAGTAGCCTGGGCAGATGAAAGCAGCTTTCAGAACTTTTACGGGAACTGCCACTTGTTTAGCAAGAGCTGCCTAAACCTTTCTTTCCAGTTTGAACTATCTTTCCCAAAGCAATAGATTATGTTTTGCTACCATAGCCTTTCTTTAAAACATGCATGAGGACTTCCCTGGTGGTACAGTGGTTGGGAATCCACCTGCCAATGCAGGGGACACGGGTTCGATTCCTGGTCCAGGAAGATTCCACATGTCACAGGGCAACTAAGCCCACGAGTCACAGTGACTGAGCCTGAGGTCTAGAGCTCACGTGCCCCCGCTACTGCCTAGCGCCTGTGCTCCACAACAAGAGAAGCCGCCACAAAGAGAAGCCCACACCCCACAACTAGAGAGCAGCCCCGACTTGGCTCAGCTAGAGAAAGCCCGAGCGCAGCAACAAAGACCTGCCACAGCCAAAAGTCAATTAATTTTTAAAATTAAAAAAAAAAGGTCATGCATGAGGACAAGTGTAATACTCTGGAGCAGGGGTGAAGGGAAAAAAAAATCATTTCAGCACCATGCTCCAGATCAATGTGGTAAAAAAACAAATCAGCAGATATCCTCCAGGCGGCGAGCCTACAGGAGAGCACCGGTGCCAGAGACGCCACCACTGCTCAGCAGCAGTCAACTCTCTGCTTTCCACCTGGGCTTCTCAGGTAGCTCAGTGATGAAGAATCCAGCTGCCAACGCAGGAGACGAAGAGACGCAGGTCGGGAGGATCCCCTGGAATAGGAAATGGCAACCGACTCCAGTGTTCTTGCCTGGAAAATTCCATGGATAGAGGAGCCTGGTGGGCTATAGTCCATGGGGTCACAGAGTCAGACACAACCGAGTGAGTAAGCACAGCAGACAGTTGACTCTCAGACGTCTGTATCACCAGGAACAGGAAACACCTGTTTTATTTCAGTGTCCACCAAGCCCAAGGTACAGAACATTCGATCCCCATCTTGTGTCCATGAAATAAAACAGGAAGTCCTCCTGTTTTACCAAGACATACTGGACACACACTGGGTGTGACAGTGAGGTCGTCCTTTTATTTGGCCCTGAGTCCCGGACTCAAAGCCACCATCACTGCTATCCTGCACTCAGAACAGATTTCAAATGTAAAATGGGTTGTTGTGAAAGTGTTAATCACTCAGTTGTGTCTGACTCTTTGTGACCCCATGGACTATAGCCCACTAGGCTCCTCTGTGCATGGGATTCTCTAGGCAAGAATACTGGAGTGGGTCGCCATTCCCTTCTCCAAGGGATCTCCCCGACCCAGGGATCGAACCCGGGTCTCCCACATTGCAGGCAGATAGATTCCTTCCCATCTGAGCCACTAGGGAAGCCCAGAATGAGTTGTTAGGCATGGATAAACTTTGGGATATAGGTTGCCTTCCAGGGATGTTGTTCCTTGCTTCTTACTCAGAGCTGTGCATGGTTTCAACCTCTGCATTCTTTTTATTTTTGGCTGTTCCAGGTCTTAGCTGTAGCACTCAGGACCTTTAGTTACAGCATGTGGGATCTAGTTCCCTGCCCAGGAATTGAACCCAGGCACCCTGCATTGAAAGCTCAAAGTCTTAGCCACTGAGCCACCAGGGAAGTCCCTCAACTTCTATATTCTTAAATCAATACTAAGAAGTGAGGAGAGTGGGAGAGAGAAAGTGCTCCTTGTTTGATCTTTAAGCATTTGTCTTCCGGTTACTTTATATAGAGTTCCTTTCTCAGCAATGTAAGTCATCATTTTATTCATAGTTTAACATCTTCAGGGTGACAGTGCTGCTCTCTATTGACCCAGACTCATCTACTTCTTCTCTTAAGTTTGATAAAACAGTGGGAGGTAAGGAGGGACAGTTAGCACAGGTCATTCGGGGATAGGGAGTAAGGAAGATGGGGTTTGTTTCCAGAGGCAGATGCACCAAGCATACACTGAGCTGGGAGGGGGAAGAGAAGGAGGCAAGCACCCTTGCAGGTGCACTCCGGGGGTGGCGACAGCAGCAGATAAAGGCAGTGTGGGTGGTGAATCAAGGTGAGGACAGGGTCAGGGAAAGAAGGTAGGAGGGGGCTTCAGTCTGCAAATTCTCAGCCAGCGTCAGTTTCCTGAGCCTCCGTGGCATCTGTGCAGTTGCTCCACCACCTCCCTGAGGCCAGCTCAGACTTACATTCATATTCCTCCAGAGAAAAATATAGAAGTAGAGATCAAACGGCTCCACTTGAGGGTTTTTTTTTAATTTTTTTTTTCATACTTATTACACATGCTAAAATCATAGAGTGGTTATTCCAACTCTGCTCTGACTCCACCATGAGGCAGGTGGGAACTATAGGGGTCACTTGATTTGTGCGGCCTCTGAGGGTATCTAGATGTGAGGGTTTAGAGGTAGGCAGGTTAGCAAAGCCCCAGGAATCCTTTACATAGTACACCTTTACCAGCAGTAACTTGTACTTGCGGGGACCTCCTCCTCCTTCATTTTTCTTTCCTTCCCGAATCTTCCCATTTTCCTGCCTGTGGACCCTTGAACCTCTTCCATGTCTGCCCTTTATGGTTCTTGACTAACGTGATGAAGAAACCTTTTCCTTATCCCAGTCTCCCATCCTTGGAACTAATCTACTCAGCATGCACTAACATGGAAGCAGCTTGATTTAGGTCTGCCTAGGGGAAAGGGGGCTCCAGTTCCCACTGTGGCTTAGCTCATAGGAGGGGAGTTGAGGTGCTGATGAGAAGGATGTGAAGGGGAAAAGATGCTAACTGAAGTGAAACGTTTGTAACCAGTGGAACAGTGTATATGCCCCACCATTGGGCACCCTCCTCTGAAGGCATTCCCCTCCCTCCCACATTATCAGGGGTCCCTCTCTCAACCTGAAATCCTCTTGCTCTTCAACCTCATAGGGAAGGCATAGGTACTGATCAAGATACTGGCTGTATCTCCAGGAAAAAATGGTCCACCCTTAGACAAGTGGCTGCCTATTAAATTCTTCATCTTGCCTATGTTCCTCGTGCCTCTACAACGACAATGGCTTGAGGGGCTGGAATAAATAATGTATAAGGGTTGAACCTGCCTCTATAAGAGGCTAGTGGAACAGAGAAGACAAAGACACAGGGGAGTCAGAGCTGTGGAAAAGGAGAGGGAAGGGAGCAGAGTGTAAGGAGAGGGTAAGGCTGGTTATTCAGGAGCTGGGATCCTTTTTCCTTTTCTGGAATCGCCGGAACTTGCCCTGAATAGCAAGGGCAGCCTTCTCTGTTTCTGGTGCCGTCAGATCAATGTCAATCTCCTCCTCCTCATCCTCGGTCTTCTTAGCACTCCCAGCTTTCCCTGCAGACAGTTGAGAGTTTCATTAATGAGGAAAGGGCCCCAGCCCTTTTCCCCAGACCCCAAATACAATGGTTAAAGTCCACTTTCTGCTTAGATTCTGTGTGAGCCCCCAACCTTTGCTAGGACACAGAATGTCTAATAATCTCCTAGGAATTTGAGTCAGGGTACCTGGGCTGAGAATTAGTTATAGTAATTACTCAGGAGCTTTGCAACTCTTAAACCAAGATGACAAATGTCTTTTGTTATCACTTATTCCTAAATGCTTTCTTGGTGACCCAGTGGTAAAGAATCCACCTGCCAATGTAGGAGACGCCAGTTTGATCCCTGGGTTGGGAAGATCCCCTGGAGAAGGAAACAGCAACCCACTCCAATATTCTTGCCTGGGAAATCCCATGGACAGAGAAGCCTGGTGGGATGCAGTCCATGGAGTCGCGAAGAGTCAGACAAAAGTCAGACGACTTAGCGACAAAACAACAATTGAGAGTACCAGAGCGCACTCTCTTTCCCCAACTTTCTCTCAAGTTCTGACTGAGACAGTGTCTGGGATTATTTGATGCGTTTCTTCCTATCACTGTGTGCCTGTTTCCAGGCATTCCAGAGCCAGTTTCTAAAATCAAAGAGTAAATACTGGTAGGTTTACTTCTTAGGAAAAAAGTAGAAGGAAGCCTATAGATATCGTGGTCCTAAACTAGTGCTTCATTTCACTTATCACATTCTTATTCCTGTTACATCTGACTTTAGGAGCTTCCAGATTTACAGCTCTACTTGTTTTCATGTCCTTATATTTACCTGCTCTATAAACTTCCTAGCCCATCCCCACTCACCCTTTTCCTCAGGGCCAGGTGCCTGGTTGGTTGCTGGGGATGTTTTGGTGTTAAGCTGGAAAAGAAAAATCAGAATATTAGATATTAATGGAAGTATTAAGGTACCATCCCCTTAGAATCACCATCATAATTGTCAAGTCCTCCTATTACCAAGTACATCTCTTAGCCTTTTGAAGAAGTGGGTCTTGAGATCAGAGAGAGGGAGAAAAGTCATCAAAATTTATTCAAAAAGTATTTGTTGCTAAGGAAATTGTAGAGGACAAAAGAGGAAAAACCTGCCCTCGTTGAGTTTGCATTCTAGGATTTAGATAGACAAATGAATAAACAAAACTATTATTATGTTATTATGGACTTCCTACTGGTACAGTGATTAAGAATCTGAGTTGGGAGGGAAGCAGGTGAGATTCCTGGTCAGGGAGCTAGGATTCCACATGCCTTGTGGCCAAAAAAAAACAGAACATAAACAACAGAAGCTATATTGTAACAAAGTCAATAAAGACTTTAGAAATGGTCCACATTAAAAAGAATCTTTTAGAAAATTATTGTTATGTTAAATAGTGAGGAGTACTATAGACAAAAGACAGGAAAGGGAGGTAGTGAATGCCAGGTGGGAATGGAGAAATACAGTTGTAGACAGAGTGGTCAGGAAAAGCCTCTCTGAAAGGTGGCATCTGAGCCAAGAGCTGAAGGAGATAAGGGAGTAAGGCCTATGGATGGAGGGCAAGAGCTTTCAAGGTGTGGACGTGTTAGGGGACGCACACTGACTGAAACTGCCCATCCTGGCCCGGCACCACGGTAGCCATGCGTGTGAGTTATTTTATAACAGGAGGTCCCAGCAAAGAACACAGAACTAATAAGCCACCACCAACTGGAAGAGTTCGGTAAAGGTCAAAAGGCGATGCCATGTGTCCTTCCACCTCCCAGAAGCCTTCTTGCTGGCATCCATCTTGAGTGAGCGATGTGTGTCCCACCAGGAAGGACCCTGAGTCAGAATGATTGGCCAAAGACAATCTGGAAACTAATCCCATCACCATAAAACCTGAGACTGGGAGCCACGTGGCAGAGCAGACCTCCTGGGTTCCCTTACCCCACTGCTCTCTGCCCAGGTTCCCTTTCCAATAAAGCCTCTTGCTTTATCAGCTCATGTGTCTCCTCAGACAATTAATTTCTGAGTGTTAGATGAGAGCCCACTCTCGGGCCCTGAAAGAGGTCCCCCTTCCTGAAACAGCAGTGTCACTAGTCTGTTTGAGGAACAGCAAGAAGCCACTCCTCCTCTCTGGAGTGGAGAGGAGGAAGAAGGAGGAACAACAGATAGAGATGAGATCAGAAATGACTGGGAGTGCAGGCAGACCATGCTGGGCCTTGGAAGTCATTTTAAGGAGCTTGACTTTTACCATAAGAGGGAGGAGAAGCCATTAGAGACCTTCAATTTGCACATAAGGGGCATTAGGGAGGAAGCAGAAAAATCTGCTAAGCGATTATTGCAGAAGACCAGGCAGGAGATAATGGTTGCTTGGATCAACAAGGTGGCAGTGAAAGTGGTGAGCTCAGTCGCCCATTGTGTCTGACTCTTTGCCACCCCATGGACTGTAGCCTTCCAGGCTCCTGTGTCCAAGCAAAAATACTGGCACAGGTTCCATATCCTACTCCAGGGGGTCTTCCAAACCCAGGGATCAAACCTGCTTTTACATAGTGGCAGGCAGCTTCTTTACCGCTAGCGCCACCTGGGAAGCCTGTGGAAGCAGTGAGTAGTAGCTCAAATCTGGTATACAGTTGTCCCTCAGTATCCGCAAGGGACGGGTTCCAGGACCACTGAGGATACAAAAACCCATGGATGCGCACGTCTGTATAAAATGGCGTAATGTTTGCATATAACCTATGCACATCCTTCCACATATTTTAAATCATCTCTAGATTACTTATAATATCTAATACAATGTAAATGTTCTATAAATAGTTGCAGCAAATTCAACTTTTGCTTTTGGGGATTTTCTGGAATTTTTATAAAAATATCTTCAATCCTCAGTTGATTGAATCCATAGGTGTGGAACCCTCAGACACAATTTTCGAGCTACCACTAAAGTGATTGGTAGATTGGATAAGTGGCACTGTGAGACAGGAGTCAAGGATGACCACAGTTTTAGGGCTGAGGAAATGAAAAACAATGGAATTGCCATTTTCTGAAATGAAGAAGACAGCAGGGAGAGCAGGTATTAGGGAAAAGATCCGGGGATTTGTTTTTGGACAAGTTTGAGATGCCTACGGAAGTATCCAGCATTTGCTTTGATACACTGTTGAATATTCAAATGAGTTAAAGAGAAGGCCTTGGCCCAGAGATATAAATTAGGCAAAATTAACATGTGGTTCAGAGAAGGCAACGGCACCCCACTCCAGTACTCTTGCCTGGAAAATTCCATGGACAGAGGAGCCTTGTGGGCTGCAGTCCATGGGGTCGCTAAGAGTCGGACACAACTGAGCTACTTCACTTTCACTTTTCACTTTCATGCGTTAGAGAAGGAAATGGCAACCCACTCCAGTGTTCTTGCCTGGAGAACCCCAGGGACGGGGGAGCCTGGTGGGCTGCTGTCTATGGGGTCGCACAGAGTCGGACATGACTGAAGCGACTTAGCAGCAGCAGCAGCAGCAACATGTGGTTGGTATTTAAGCCATGAGACTGAGTAAGATCACCAAGAAAGTGAGTTTGAATAAAGAAGAGAACTGGGTCAAATCCTGGGGCATTCCAGTGATTAGAGGGGATAGAAATGACAAAATGTCAATTAAAAAAAAATTGAGAAGAAGCCAGGAGAAAAGCCAGGAGATTACAGTACTTGAGAAGCCACACAGAGAAACTATCTCACGGAGACGAGAGTGATTGTGTCAAATTCTGCACGTAGGCCTAGTAAAATAAGAATCAAGAACTGACCACTGGGTTTTGATACAGGGAGATCACTGCTGACAGTGACAAGAGAAGTTACAGTCGAGGAAGGGAGGAAAAATCTGATTGTAGTGTGTTCCTAAGAGAACAGGCATTAGAGCTGCAGATATAGAAGGAGTTCCAAAGAAATAAGAATGGGGGCTGTGGCTTGAGGGGAACATGGGATCATAAGAAGATTTTAAGACAGCAGAAGTTACAGAATATTTGTGCTTTGTGGAAATAATCCATTAAAGAAAGAGGAGAGAAAGAGGTTCATTGCTGGAGCAGGAGGAAGGGGGAAAGATTCAGCGCATGAGTAGAGGGGTGGCCTTGAATAGGAGCTAAGAACAGATCATCCAGAGTAACTGGAGGGGAAGCAGAGCCACACAAGCCCAGATACAACAGGGGGGACAATTGATTGCAAGGTCTCTTCTAATTGCTTCTGTATCTGAAGTAAAATAGGTAACAAGGTGATCCTTCAAGAGGCGAAGAGGTACTGTAGGAGGAGGGCAGAGGAGAAGGGACGAAATATTCATCTAGGAGAGGAGGAAAGTGAGTGGATTAGGAAACAGTAATAAGATTTCTGGGAAGCATTGAGGCCCCTCACAAGGCCAAGTTCATGAATACGAAGTGAGATTTGTCAATTCATATGTGTGCTTCTTTCCAGCCTCTCTGCTCATGGAGAGTTAGATGTAACATAATAGTAACTCCCCTTCCTCAGAATCTTAGAAATAGAACTGCTTCATCTGGTCATTCCTCAGTGTCAAGGTACAATTCATCTTGAAACAGTCACTCCTGTAGGCTTCTGGGTCCCCGTAGAGTTTATTTCACAATTTTGAGTACTTGATATTTTCAAAATACAGAAACTGGTGCTTTCAAAAATGTTTTCTCATCTCGTCCTTGGGGGAGCTCAATGGAGTATAAAACATTATCCCTCATTTTACAGATGCAAATCTTTGTTAAATGACTGCCAGATATAAGGGTTCTACTTTAGGAAGCTGATAGAATCCAGTTTATGTTATGCTGGTGTTCAGTTGCTAAGCTGTGTCTGACTCCTTGCGACCCCATGGACTACAGCACACCAAGTTTCCTGGTCCTTCACCATCTCCCTGAGCTTGCTCACACTCATGTCCATTGAATCAATGATGCCATCCAACCATCTCATCCTCTGTCGCCTCCTCCTCCTGCCTCAATCTTTCCCAGCATCAGGGTCTTTTCCAATGAGTAGGCTCTTAGCATCAGATAGCCAAAGTATCAGAGCTTCAGCTTCAGCATCAGTCCTTCCAATGAATAATCAGGGTTGACTTCCATTAGGATTGACCAGTTTGATCTTCTTGCTGTCCAAGAGACTCTCAAGAATCTTCTCCACCACCACAGTTTCAAAGCATCAATTCCGTAGATTACGCTGTTTCCACCGTATTTTTATCAATACTTATCACGGACTTATATTTGAGTTTAGCACTGTTATATACATGAAAAGGGTATAGAAGAAACACAAGATTCATTCATGCAACAAATATATCACTGCCCAGTATATGCCAATTATTGTTCTAGGTATTAGGGATACAGAAATGAGAAAAATTATTAATAAGTCTCTGAACTCATTAAACAATTATGCCAGTTAGTGACAAGTGCCAAGAAGGAAAATAAAACAGAGCAGTCAAGGAAGGCCTCTCTGATGAGTGACATAGAGGTTTAAATGATATATAAGAGCCAGTCAGGTGAATATCTAAAAGAGCCTTGGGGGCAGATGAAGCATCAAGTGGAAAGTCACTGAGGCAGATTTTGTGCTTAGTGTCAGGGAAGAGTAAGAAAATCAGCACGTCAGGATTTGAGTGAGAAAGGGAGAGAGTATAGAAAATGAAGTTGGGTAGGTGCTAGAATATGAATGTCGTTGGACCAGGGAAAAGATTAGATTTTTTTCCCTCCTTTTTCTTACTCATTTGTTTTGGGCTGCCCTAGATCTTCATGCAATACATGGGCTTTCTCTAGTTGTGGCAAGCAGGGCCTACTCTCCAGTTGCAGTGCATGGGCTTCTCATGGCAGTGGCTTCTTTTGTCGCAGAGCGCAGTATTCAGAGTGTGCAGTCTCAGCAGCTGTGGCACACGGGCTTTGTTGCCCCACAGCATGTGGAATCTTCCCAGACCAGAGATTGAACCCATGTCTCCTGCACTGGCAAGCAGATTCCCAACCACTGGACCACCAAGGAAGTCCTGGATTTTTTTCTGAGTTGATGAAAAGGCATCACAGGGTTTGATGCTGAAGGAAACATGGTCTGACGTGTTTTTAAAGGATCACTGACTGTGGGGTGGAGAACAGATTTGAGAGGCAAGAAAGAAAGAGGGGAAACAATTACGAGGATCTTACAAGTCAGATCGTGGGCGTTTGGACCAGGGTGGTAGTGAGAGAGGTGATAAGACTTGAGACAATTTTCATGGTAGAATAAGTTGGATTTGTTGATGGATGTGTGAATAAAGATAGCTCTTTCAAAAAGTTCTGCTTTAAAGAGACCCAGAGAAATTGGACAGTAGCTGAGGAAGGATGTGGAGTCATGGGAATGATTTAGTAGAGAAGGAAAATCTGATGGTGCAGAGATAGAAGTCATAAGTACTAGAGTGATCTTGAATAGGCAAAAGGAAACGGATCTAGTGCACAAGTAAATAGGTTGGCCTTAAACAGAGCTGTGGACAATTTATCCACAATATAGGAATGAAGACACAGAATAGGGGTAAAGATGGAAGTACGGTGGCAAGATTAATGGGAATGTATGAAAGTTCTCTTCTGATTGTTTCTATTTTCCCAGTGACACAAGCACAGTTGTCAGCTAAGAGTGAAGAAGGGGCAGAAAGTATTTAAGATTTGAGGAGAGAGGTGACTGAGTGAAATAGTCATCAAAGTTAAGAGAGTGGACGACTGGTGAGATGTGGCCGGACGACCAGGCAGCCCTAAGGGCTCACTTGAAGTTAATGAGCATAGATTTAAAGTAAAAGCAGTCAAGGTGGTGTCCCTATCTTCCAGGCTGAGCGAGCAAATAGGACAGATCCCCAAGTAACACTTCTCAGGCATTTACCACTCCAGTACTCTTGCCTTGAAAATCCCATGGACAGAGGAGCCTGGTAGGCTGCAGTCCACGGGGTCGCGAAGAGTCGGACACGACTGAAATGACTTAGCAAACCCTATCCCATATCATCCTCTGAAATCTCTGAGATGTCATCCTATTTTCCAGGTGAGGCAACAGGCTTAGAGACACTAAAAATTTTGCCTAAGTTCAGGCCACACTACTAGAAAACAGTGAAACTGGCTCTGGGACCCAGGCAGACTGACTCCACACTCTAAACCACCGTACTACGTCCCCAAGATCGAATACTGTCACACGCTGACACAAATATGCCAATATATTAACAATTACTGAGGCTAGGTGGAAAGGATATGGATGTGCATTGAACAATTCTTTCAACTCTGATAAATTTTTCTGATAAAAAGTCAGAGGGAGATAAGAAAATAACAGTTTGGGATTTCCTTGGTGGTAAAGAATCTGCCTTGCAATGCAGTGGGTTCAGGTTTAATCCCTGGTCGGGGACCTAAGATTCTACACGACATGGAATAACTAAGCCCACAAGCCACAACTTCTGAGCCCACATGCTCCATGCATCACAACAAAGATCCCGAGTGCCACAACTAAGACTCAATGAAGCCAAATACATAAATAGTTTTTAAAAAAGAAAAGAAAGTAAAACAAAAATTATGATTATAAAACATTGATGCTGTATCGTATTTAATAGGGAAAGTGTCTTTAAAAGTAAATTACAAACTTAAGAATTGTTAGGTAGATGGACAATCCCATCCTTTTGGATATTAAAATGTGGGGCCAAACTAAGATTGCTTTATTGACAATATGTGATTTTATTTATGTACTTATTTGGCTCCGTCAGGTCTTCATTGCAGCACATGTGATCTTTTGTTGAGGTACACAGGCTCTGGTAGTTCCTACTCAGGGACTCCACAGCGAGAGGGCTCCAGTAGTTGTGGCGTGCTGATTTAGTTGCTCCTAGGCATGTAGGATGTTAGTTTCCAGACCAAGGCTGAATGAACCCATGTTCTCTGCATTGCAAGGCACTTTCTTAACCACTGGACCACCAGGGTTAAGATGTGATTTTCAAAGGATATACTGGTCACATCTACACTGCTTTTTCAAGTCTTGTGATTTATTTGTGCTTTCCTAACATCTTGTAATGGAGAAGGCAATGGCACCCCACTCCAGTACTCTTGCCTGGAAAATCCCATGGATGGAGGGGCCTGGTGGGCTGCAGTGCATGGGGTTGCTAGGAGTCGGACACGACTGAGCAACTTCACTTTATTTTTTCACTTTCATGCACTGGAGAAGGCAATGGCAACCCACTCCAGTGTTCTTGCCTAGAGAATCCCAGGGACAGGAGAGCCTGGTGGGCTGCCGTCTATGGGGTCACACACAGTTGGACACGACTAAAGCGACTTAGCAGCAGCAGCAGCAACATCTTGTAAAGTACTGGAGACAGCAGACAGTTATAAAATAACTATCTAATTTTTAAATTATTTTTTAAATTTTATGTAAGTATAGTTGTTGTCATGGGCCAACAGACTGGTTCCAAATAGGAAAAGGAGTACGTCAAGGCTGTATATTGTCACCAAGTTTATTTAACTTATATGCAGAGTACATCATGAGAAATGCTGGACTGGAAGACACACAAGCTGGAATCAAGATTGCCAGGAGAAATATCAATAACCTCAGATATGCAGATGATACCACCCTTATGGCAGAAAGTGAAGAGGAACTAAAAGCCTCTTGATGAAAGTGAAAGTGGAGAGTGAAACGGTTGGCTTAAAGCTCAACATTCAGAAAACGAAGATCATGGCATCTGGTCCCATCACTACATGGGAAATAGATGGAGAAACAGTGGAAACAGTGTCAGGCTTTATTTTTCTGGGCTCCAAAATCACTGCAGATGGTGACTGCAGCCATGAAATTAAGAGACGCTTACTCCTTGGAAGGAAAGTTATGACCCACCTAGATAGCATATTCAAAAGCAGAGACATCACTTTGCCAACAAAGGTTCGCCTAGTCAAGGCTATGGTCTTTCCTGTGGTCATGTATGGATGTGAGAGCTGGACTGTGAAGAAGGCTGAGCGCTGAAGAATTGATGCTTTTGAACTGTGGTGTTGGAGAAGACTCTTGAGAGTCCCTTGGACTGCAAGGAGATCCAACCAGTCCATCCTGAAGGAGATCAGCCCTGGGCTTTCTTTGGAAGGAATGATGCTAAAGCTGAAACTCCAGTATTTTGGCCACCTCATGCAAAGAGTTGACTCATTGGAGAAGACTCTGATGCTGGGAGGGATTGGGGGCAGGAGGAGAAGGGGACGACAGAGGATGAGATGGCTGGATGGCATCACTGACTCGATGGGTGTGAGTCTGAGTGACCTCCGAGAGCTGGTGATGGACAGGGAGGCCTGGCGTGCTGCGGTTCATGGGGTCGCAAAGAGTCAGACATGACTGAGCGACTGATCTGATCTGATCTGATAGTTGATTTACAATGTGTTAATTTTTGCTCTAATGTTTTTGAAAGGAGATTATAAGCTGATATGGTCCAATTTTTATAAAATATATAAGTTGCTTATCTATGTATATGTACATTTTTATTTAAAAATCTGGAAGAACATGCACAAAATTGTTCCCCAAACCCTATAGAATTCCTCCTTGTCCCCCTTTGATAAAAGAAAAAAAAAAGGTTTCACAAGAGGAAGGGTTATTCCTGAGACTCTTGGGAGACTGGCCACTCAATACTCTTTCTTTTCCCATGGTTTTCCTGTCTTCCTACAGTAAAATTTTTTTCACACGATCAATATCATGATCCAGTAATTAGCTAGGTGACACTTTCCATGATGCCACAGTGTCATCACAAGAGGTCTATCCACACTGCAAAAGCATGACATAGATGGGGTGTTTAGTAATAGGATAACATTCAATAGTCCAGACAAGAGGGTCACAGATCTAGAGGCAGGTTCTATAGTCTCATGATCTCTGACTTCAAATCCTACTTTCTCTATTAACAGCAAATCTCCGAATCTGATCCTTGCTTTAATTATTATCCCTCCCTCCTCCCTCCCTCTCTCTAAGCCCATTTCCTTAATCTACCAATTCTTTTCTCTCATCCCTCCCCTTTGGAGGAAACTCTGGACTCCAATTCTAAATATCTCCCTTCGAGTAGCTGTCTCTTCCTCTACATTCCCTTCCATCTCAGCTAACCTTGAGAATCCACTAAGCAGGAGTATGTATCAGGACGGAACCACACAGGCCACCCCTTTCCCTCCGCCTGGCCAGCTGTTGCCTTCCTGAGTCTGTCCTGAGATTACTGACCCTGGAATGGAGCCATGGTACAGCAGCTGTCCGGTCACCCAGGGCTTCTCAGCTCTATTTGACTTAAATTTATGAAAGGTCACTAGGGAGAGCAGAAAAGGGTTCTAAAAAGGAGAAGAAAACCCCTATTACTCACAATCCTCCTTGAAATCTCTCTCATACCTTCTACTAAAACGTAATATGTTAGAGCTTCAACTTGCCCCTCCTCCCTGCACCCTCTGCAGCCAGTTCTCAAAATAGCTGCTCCAAACACTCTGGATTTCTGGATTTAGTGGTTAGTGATTTGGTGCAGTGTGGGGGTTGAGGGCAGTTAAATCACAAGTTGTCAGCTCCCACCCTCTACATCATACTCAGCCCTTTACTGGTCTCTGGTCCCTGCCCTAACCTTCCTGTGTATCTCCTAGAAACTCAGCAATTTTAGGGGAATAAAGATCCTCTAGTGCATCTATCCAGAAGCCATCAGATTAACTATATTTTAGGCAAACCAAGGAGGCATGTGAATCACATGCTCTATGAGTGTCTCTCACAAAAACGTACACCTGCAGAGGATCAAGTCTAACCCACAAGAGCTGTGACAGCTGAGCGTTTCTCAGCTGCTCTCTCTCTCAGCCTCTCATTCTGGCCAGGTATGGATCACTAACTCTCAGGTGCTCTTCTACTTCTTTCAATACTGAGTTCTTCTGACCTCAGAAGTAACGACAATTAAATTGCTTAGCAAATCCTTCCATGTCCTTGTAGAACCCATCTCGGGAAATTTGAGGGAATCAATAGACTAGAATGCCACACTACCTCATCTTCTCACCCAACCTCATCTTAAGGCTTCCCTGGTGGTTCAGATGGTAAAGGACCTGCCTGCAATGCAGGAGACCCAGGTTTGATCCTTCAGTTGGTAAGATCCCCTGGAGAAGGGAATGGCAACCCACTCCAGTATTCTTACCTGGGAAAGCCCATGGACAGAGGACCCTGGTGGGCTACAATCCATGGGGTGGCAAAGAGTCAAACACGACTGAGAAACCTTCACTTCACTAGCTTGTCTTATTAAAAATCAAATATATATATACATATATATATGTATATATATATAAAAAATACTTTGTACCAGTCACTTTTCTAAGTCCTTTAACACGTTGAATTCTTACAATATAACACATTGAATCCTTACTCTATAAGATAGGTAATGTTACTAGTCTCACTTTACAGATAAGAAAACTAAGGTCCAGAAGAGGTTAATTGATTTACCTAAGGTCATATAGCTAAGAAGTAGCAAAGACAGGATTTGAACTAAAACAGTCCAACTCCAGAGTCCACCCTCTTGAACAATATGCTATGCTATATCCCAGTCTCCAGCCAAAGACATAAGCATGTGTATGCATGTGGTACGCACATACCACATGAGAAGCATGTCCAACGTGAAACTGACTTAATTAGACAAGTTCTCCCGCACAGCAGAGCAATCCCTGGGTAAGAAGGAAAGTCCTAGGGATCATGACTTCCTTCCATTTCCACAGTTAGCTATATTCAAGACTACTCTCTCAATCCATAGTCCCCAACGGTTTCTTGGTATACACTCTAGAGCAGGGGTCCCCAACTTCCAGATCTAATGCCTGGTGATCTGAGGTGGAACTGATGTAATAATAATAGAAATAAAGGGTACGATAAATGTGATACACTTGAATCATCGCCCCCACCACCCCCACTCCCCTCAGCCCCTGGTCTGTGGACAAATGGTCTTCCATGAAACCAGTCCTTGGTGCCAGAAAGGCTTCAGACCACCACTCTACAGGGCTCCGTCCTCCCAGTATGGGGAGAGCTCATTTGTAATTTAAGAATCTGACCCCAGACCACCACTCTACAGGGCCCTGTCCTCCCAGTACGGGCAGAGCTCATTTGTCATTTAAGAATCTGACCCCAGGCCATGCCTACTGATTCAGATTCCTACTCTGAGAGTTGAGCTAACCACACTGACTCTGGTTGTCATCTTCTAAAAATATATACATACAGTTTTAAAAATATTTATGTATTTGGCTGGGCCTTAGTTGCAGCATGCAGGGTCTTTAGTTGTGGCATATGGGATCTAGTTCCCTGACCAGGGATAGAACCTGGGTCCCGTGCTTTGGGAGTTTAGAGTCTTAGCTACAGGACCGCCAGGGAAGTTCTTGGCTTTCATTTTAATGTTTGCTCAATGGGCCTCCTGACACACGCCAGGCTAGCCCCTGGGGGTTAGCCGTAGCCTGTTTGTATGTTCTTCACTCCCAGGGAGATGCTAGCCTTTCAGATTCTGAGAATTCCATGTGCAGGATCATCCTACTAGTTTCCATTCCAAATGACTCCCTTGCGTCCAGTGAAGCCTGTTACTCCAAGCTTCTAGCAAGTTGAAGCTTGGTTCAGTTGCACCTCACTGCCCACAGAGGACTAAATGTTTCTTACTTCTCAAAACACACCAAACACTAATTAGCAGCTATGAGGCCCATCAACTCTTGTTTTTCCCTAGAGGGCCCTCATTTCTTTCCCTGCCTTCCTTCCTGTATTCCCTTTTTCCTCACCTCTGGGCCTGACCTGTTCCAATGTTCCATTCGATCATCTTGGCAGTAGCTGCCAATTCCCCATGATTAACTTTTGTCTCCTCTGCTATTCAAAGTTGTGGACTCCCCCTTCCTGTGGGGAAGGAGGAGAAGGAGAGGCCTGCTGGCTTAGGAGTCTTTTGTCTTCAGGCATTGAGACTGCAGAGAGAGGTGTGACATAGCAACGTCCTCCCTTTCCCCACCCCACACCTCCTTCCAGGGCATTTATCAACATTCAGATGATGTCTTGTCCTTCCATTTGAGTTTTAGAGCCCATTCCCCTTTTCTCCTTCTCAAAAAGCTTTACAATCAATGTTCTTCACTTATAAATAAAACCTCGTCCTTTCTCTAAAACAAACAAAAAGAGGCTTCATCAATTTGAATTCCTTCTCCAGCTACCACTAGAGTGAAAAGAATCAGATCTAGGACCAATCCTGGAGGAACCTCAATATTGAAAGCTTAGTGTGATCCATTCATAATAGTGCTAGAATGATTGGCTGCTGCTGCTGCTGCTAAGTCGCTTTAGTCATGTCCGACTCTGTGCGACCCCATAGACGGCAGCCCACCAGGCTCCCCCATCCCTGGGATTCTCTGGGCAAGAACACTGGAGTGGGTTGCCATTTCCTTCACCAATGCATTCAAGTGAAAAGTGAAAGTGGAGTTGCTCAGTCGTGTCCGACTCTTAGCGACCCCATGGACTGCAGCCTACCAGGCTCCTCCTTCCATGGGGTTTTCCAGGGAAGAGTACTGGAGTGGGGTGTCATTACCTTCGCTAGCCATGTACAAAAACCCTCAATCTATACTTTGCACCTTATACAATAATTAACTTGAAATGAATATAAAACCTAAACCTGTAAAACTTCTAGAAGAAAATACAGGAAAAAAATCTTTGCAACCTTGGGTTAGGCAAAGATTTCTTAGATATGCCAAAAGCACAGTCCATAAGAGAAAAAAATTATAAACTGGACTTTGTCAAAATTAAAAATTGCTCTGGGACTTCCCTGGCAATCCACTGGTTAAGACTCAATGCTTTGTATACCACATGGAACTCCGCTCAATGAGACATGGCAGCCTGGATGGGAGTGGGGCTTGGAGTAGAATGGATACATGTATATGTATGGCTGAGTCCCTTCACTCTTCTGAAAATATCACAACATTGTTTGTTAATCAACTACACCCCATATAAAATATAAATTTAAGGAAAAAAAAAAAAAAAAGAAGAAGACTTAATGTTTCCACTACAACAGGCACAAGTTCTATTTCTGGTTGATGTATTAAGATCCAACATGCCTGCTTGGCATGGCCAAAAAATACACACATACACACACACACACACACATATATATTTAAAACTGCTCTTTGAAAGACACTTCTAAGAATAAAGAGACAAACCTCAGACTGGAAAAAGTATTTGAAAATCAAAAATCTGATAAAGGACTTGTATCCAGTATATATAAAGAACTTTCAAATATCCATAATATGAATACAATTTGTAAAAAAGACAAGATGTTTGGACACTTCACCAAAGAGATGCATGGATGATAAATACGCACATGAAAATTTGTATATCATTAGTCACTTGAGAAATTCACACTAACACCACAATTAGATCTCATTATATACCTAATTAGATCTCAATATATACCACGCCCAAGGTAAGAGAAACCCAAGTAAGACGGTAGGTCTTGCAAGAGGGCATCAGAGGGCAAATACACTGAAACCATACTCACAGAAAACTAGTCAATCTAATCACACCAGGACCACAGCCTTGTCTAACTCAATGAAATTAAGCCATGCCCGTGGGGCAGCCCAGGATGGGCGGGTCATGGTGGAGAGATCTGACAGGGTGTGGTCCGCTGGAGAAGGGAATGGCAAACCACTTCAGTATTCTTGCCTTGAGAACCCCATGAACAGTATGAAAAGGCAAAATGATAGGATACTGATAGAGAAACTCCCCAGGTCAGTAAGGGCCCAATATGCTACTGGAGATCAGTGGAGAAATAACTCCAGAAAGAATGAAGGGATGGAACCAAAGCAGAAAGAATACCCAGCTGTAGATGTGTCTGGTGATAGAAGTAAAGTCCGATGCTGTAAAGAACAATATTGCATAGGAACCTGGAATGTCAGGTCCATGAATCAAGGCAAATTGGAAGTGGTCAAACAAGAGATGGCAAGAGTAAATGTTGACATTCTAGGAATTAGCGAACTCAAATGGACTGGAATGGGTGAATTTAACTCAGAGGACCATTATATCTACTACTGTGGGCAGGAATCCCTCAGAAGAAATGGAGTGGCCATTATGGTCAACAAAAGAGTCCGAAATGCAGTACTTGGATGCAATCTCAAAAATGACAGAATGATCTCTGTTCGTTTCCAAGGCAAACCATTCAATGTCACAGTAATCCAAGTCTATGCCCCAACCAGTAATGCTGAAGAAGCTGAAGTTGAACGGTTCTATGAAGACCTACAAGACCTTTTAGAACTAACACCCAAAAAAGATGTCCTTTTCATTATAGGGGACTGGAATGCAAAAGTAGGAAGTCAAGAAACACCTGGAGTAACAGGCAAATTTAGCCTTGGAATACGGAATGAAGCAGGGCAAAGACTAACAGAGTTTTGCCAAGAAAATGCACTGGTCATAGCAAATACCCTCTTCCAACAACACAAGAGAAGACTTTATACATGGACATCACCAGATGGTCAACACTGAAATCAGATCGATTATATTCGTTGCAGCCAAAGATGGAGAAGCTCTATACAGTCAGCAAAAACAAGACCAGGAGCTGACTGTGGCTCAGACCATGAACTCCTTATTGCCAAATTCAGACTGAAATTGAAGAAAGTAGGGAAAACCACTAGACCATTCAGGTATGACCTAAATCAAATCCCTTATGATTATACAGTGGAAGTGAGAAATAGATTTAAGGGCCTAGATCTGATAGATAGAGTGCCTGATGAACTATGGAATGAGGTTCATGACATTGTACAGGAGACAGGGATCAAGACCATCCCCAAGAAAAAGAAATGCAAAAAAGCAAAATGGCTGTCTGGGGAGGCCTTGCAAATAGCTGCAAAAAGAAGAGAAGCGAAAAGCAAACGAGAAAAGGAAAGATATAAACATCTGAATGCAGAGTTCCAAAGAATAGCAAGAAGAGATAAGAAAGCCTTCTTCAGCGATCAATGCAAAGAAATAGAGGAAAACAACAGAATGGGAAAGACTAGGGATCTCTTCAAGAAAATCAGAGATACCAAAGGAACATTTCATGCAAAGATGGGCTCGATAAAGGACAGAAATGGTGTGGACCTAACGGAAGCAGAAGATATTAAGAAGAGGTGGCAAGAATACACAGAAGAACTGTACAAAAAAGAGCTTCACGACCCAGATAATCATGATGGTGTGATCACTGACCTAGAGCCAGACATCCTGGAATGTGAAGTCAAGTGGGCCTTAGAAAGCATCACTACGAACAAAGCTAGTGGAGGTGATGGAATTCCAGTGGAGCTATTCCAAATCCTGAAAGATGATGCTGTGAAAGTGCTGCACTCAATATGCCAGCAAATTTGGAAAACTCAGCAGTGGCCACAAGATTGGAAAAGGTCAGTTTTCATCCCGATCCCAAAGAAAGGCAATGCCAAAGAGTGCTCAAACTACCGCACAATTGCACTCATTTCACACGCTAGTAAAGTAATGCTCAAAATTCTCCAAGCCAGGCTTCAGCAATATGTGAACCGTGAACTTCCTGATGTTCAAGCTGGATTTAGAAAAGGCAGAGGAACCAGAGATCAAATTGCCAACATCCGCTGGATCATGGAAAAGCAAGAGAGTTCCAGAAAAACTTCTATTTCTGCTTTATTGACTATGCCAAAGCCTTTGACTGTGTGGATCACAATAAACTGTGGAAAATTCTGAGAGAGATGGGAATACCAGACCACCTGATCTGCCTCTTGAGAAATCTGTATGCAGGTCAGGAAGCAACAGTTAGAACTGGTCATGGAACAACAGACTGGTTCCAAGTAGGAAAAGGAGTACGTCAAGGCTGTATATTGTCACCATGTTTATTTAACTTATATGCAGAGTACATCATGAGAAATGCTGGACTGGAGGAAACACAAGCTGGAATCAAGATTGCCGGGAGAAATATCAATAACCTCAGATATGCAGATGACACCACCCTTATGGAAGAAAGTGAAGAGGAACTCAAAAGCCTCTTGATGAAAGTGAAAGTGGAGAGTGAAAAGATTGGCTTAAAGCTCAACATTCAGAAAACGAAGATCATGGCATCTGGTCCCATCACTACATGGGAAATAGATGGAGAAACAGTGGAAACAGTGTCAGGCTTTATTTTTCTGGGCTCCAAAATCACTACAGATGGTGACTGCAGCCATGAAATTAAAAGACGCTTACTCCTTGGAAGGAAGGTTATGACCAACCTAGATAGCATATTCAAAAGCAGAGACATCACTTTGCCAACAAAGGTTCGCCTAGTCAAGGCTATGGTCTTTCCTGTGGTCATGTATGGATGTGAGAGCTGGACTGTGAAGAAGGCTGAGCGCCGAAGAATAGATGCTTTTGAACTGTGGTGTTGGAGAAGACTCTTGAGAGTCCCTTGGACTGCAAGGAGATCCAACCAGTCCATTCTGAAGGAGATCAGACCTGGGATTTCTTTGGAGGGAATGATGCTCAAGCTGAAACTCCAGTATTTTGGCCACCTCATGCGAAGAGTTGACTCATTGGAGAAGACTCTGATGCTGGGAGGGATTGAGGGCAGGAGGAGAAGGGGACGACAGAGGATGAGATGGCTGGATGGCATCACTGACTCGATGAATGTGAGTCTGAGTGACCTCCGAGAGCTGGTGATGGATAGGGAGGCCTGGCGTGCTGCGGTTCATGGGGTCGCAAAGAGTCGGACACGACTGAGCGACTGATCTGATCTGATATACCTAATTGGAGAAGGCAGTGGCACCCCCACTCCAGTACTCTTGCTTGGAAAATCCCATGGAAGGAGGAGCCTGGTAGGCTACAGTCCATGGGGTCAGGAAGAGTCAGACATGACTGAGCGATTTCACTTTCACTTTTCACTTTCATGCATTGGAGAAGGAAATGGCAACCCACTCCAATGTTCTTGCCTGGAGAATCCCAGGGACGGGGGAGCCTGGTGGGCTGCCATCTATAGGGTTGCATTGAGTCAGACACGACTGAAGCGACTTAGCTGCAGCAGTAGCATATACCTAATTAGAATTTTCATTATTGTTGTTTTGGCTTTTTTGTTTTTTTTTTTTTTTTTTTATGACAATACCATGTGCTGGCAAAGATACAGAGTATCTGGAATTCTCAGACATTGCTGGGAATGCAAGATGGTATAGCTACTGTGGTAGTTTCTTTCTTTCTTTTTTTTTTTTAATTTTTCTTCCTTTATTTTTTGGCCACAGCATATGGCATGTGGGAGCTAAGTTCCCTGACCAGGGATCAAACCCGTGCCCCGTGCAGTGGAAGTGTGGAGTCGTCCTAACCACTGGACCACCAGGGAAGTTCCTGCGGCAGTTCCCTAACGGCACATTTATCATACAGCCCAACAATCCTACTCCCAGGTATCTGCTCAAGTGAAATTAAAACTTATGTCTACATGTAAACTTGTTAAGTGAATGTTTATAATGGCTTTACCTGTAATCATCAAAAAGTATAAACAATCCAATGTCCCTTAACTGAGGAATGGATAAACAAACTGTAATACATCCATACAGTGTAATACTATTCAGAAGGAATGAACTGTGGATACACACAACATGGACGAACTTCAAAGGCATTATGCTAAGTGAAAGAAGCCAGACCCAAGAGGATACACACATATTGTATGATTCCAGTTGTGTGACACTTCTTGTAAAGAAAAAACTATAGGGACAGCAGACAGACCAGCAACTACCAAGGGCTGAGGGGTGACTGTAGAGGGGGCTGGGGGAATTTGGGGATGATGGAACTGCATATATCTTGATTGTACATGAAAATTTATCAGATCAGATCAGTCGCTCAGTTGTGTCCGACTCTTTGCAACCCCATGAATCGCAGCATGCCAGGCCTCCCTGTCCATCACCAGCTCCCGGAGGTCACTGAGACTCACACCCATCGAGTCAGCGATGCCATCCAGCCATCTCATCCTCTGTCGTCCCCTTCTCCTCCTGCCCTCAATCCCTCCCAGCATCAGAGTCTTCTCCAATGAGTCAACACTTCACATGAGGTGGCCAAAGTACTGGAGTTTCAGCTTTAGCATCAGTCCGTCAAAAGGAAATCCCAGGGCTGATCTCCTTCAGAATGGACTGTTGTTCCTTGGACTGTGCTGGATCTCCGAGTCTTTGCAGTCCACCCACAGAGCCACTCTGCAGAGATCTTCTCCAACACCACAATTCAAAAGGTTCAATTCTTCGGCAGTCTCAGCCTTCTTCACAGTCCAGCTCTCACATCCATACATGACCACAGGAAAAACCATAGCCTTGAGGCCTTGGAACTACGGAGCAAGCCTTTATATAACATGAAAAGTTTGTAGTAACATCATTATGATGAATGGTGGTGTTTATATGACTATGTATTTGTTAAAATTCACAGAACTATACTCTGCTAAGGCTACATTTTACTTCAAGTAAATTAGACTTAATTTTTTTATTAAGGGAGATATGAAGGTTAAGGAGAAGTCAAGAAGCTAGCAAAGACTGAGAGAAACAGAGTAGAAAGGTGACTGGGGTGGAGGTGAGGGCCAGGATCTCTCACGTCTCTCTTCTTTTCATAACTGGGCTCCTCAACACATTCACTGTTTCCATTTCCTTACGTCCCACATATTCCCCAGCCCACTTCAACCTAGCTTCTACTCCTTCTCCACTGAAATGGCTCTTTAGAAAACCAAAGTTCTCTATAATAGTAAATCAAATGCAAAGTTTCAGCTCCACTTGGCTTGACCTCTTGAAGCATTCAGCAGTGTTAATCATTTCACCTTTCTTGACACACGTTCTTTCCGTGGCTCCTGGGGCATCACAGTTTTCCCTGTTTGTTTTTTTTTTTTTTTTCTTTCTGGACACTTCTGCCAACATTTAAGTATTGGAGGCTCTCAAGGTTTGGGTCTAGGCTCTCTTCTGTTCTCTTTTCCCAGATGATCTTATATGTTCCTATAACTTCAGTTTATCATTTATACCAGCACCATCCAGTGTTCTTGCCTGGAGAATCCCAGGGACAGGGGAGCCTGGTGAGCTTCCGTCTATGGGGTCGCACAGAGTCGGACACGACTGAAGTGACTTAGCAGCAGCACCATCCAACAGAACAAGGTTTGGCAAACTACTGCTGACTGCTAAATCTGGTCTGCAGCCTGTTTTCCTAAATAAAGTTTTACTGGACCACAGGCATGCCCTTGTTCGCGTATTGTTTGTGGCTGCTTTGGCACCACAATAGCAGAATTGAGAAACTGCAACAGAGACCACGTGGCCCACAAAGCCCAAAATATTTGCTACCTGGCCCATTACAGGAAAAGTTTGCAGACCCCTACAATAGAACTTTTTGCAATAATAGAAGTATTATGAAATGATAGAGTGCCATCTAATATATGGCACTCCTTAGACACAAGGGGCTACTGAATATTTAGAAATGTGGCTAGTGCAACTGAGGAATAAAATTTAGAATTTCTAATAACTTAATAATTATTATTAATTATTAATAATAATTAAACCATATTCAACAGTGCAGAATGCCACTGAGGACTCAAATGTACAACCTCCCTTTGTTATCCAAAGAGGATTGGTTTTAGGATCCCCAAGGATATCAAAATCCACAGATGCTCAAATCCCTTATATAAAGCGGCACAGTACCGTTGGCTCTCCATGGGTTCTGCCTTCTTAGACCCAGAAATCTGATCCGCCGTTGGTGGAGCCTCTGGATGCAGAGGGCAGACCACATATCTCTACCCCAAACCTCTCCTCCGAGCTTGAAAACGTCTCCACTTGGGTGTTTTATGGAAACTCCAAACTCTTCAGTTTCAGATTAAATTCGTACTTGTACCTACCCAACCTAGCCCTCTGCAGTATTTCCCATTTCATCCAATTGTACAAGCCAGAAACCCAGAAATTGTTTTTGATACCTTTCCTTCCTTTATATTGCATATCCAAATTCAATAGTAAATCCTGTTAACTTTATTTACCAAATCTCTCTCAATCCCTTCACTTCTCCCAGTTACCACCCTAACGCAGCTGTTTCTTATGTAGACCACCTTAAGAGCCCAGGTGTTAGCAATGCTGCTAAGACAGAGATGAAAATTCTTAACACTGTCTAAAAGGCCCAACATCATGCAGCCTCTGATGCCTTAGTAGCCTCCTCTCTGTTCCTTCCCGCCTCGATACCTTGACGCACGGTTCTCTCACCCGTGCTCCCCTTTTACCTAGTTAATTCCTATTCTTCAGAGCTCTCCTCAAGAATTGCTTCTTCCAGGAAGCTCTTCTAAGCCCCCCTAGACTAGGCTGCTGCTGCTAAGTCACTTCAGTTGTGTCCGACTCTGTGCGACCCCATGGACTGCAGCCTACCAGGCTCCCCCGTCCCTGGGATTCCCCAGGCAAGAACATTGGAGTGGGTTGCCATTTCCTTCTCCAATGCATGAAAGTGAAAAGTGAAAGTGAAGTTGCTCAGTCGTGTCTGACTTAGTGACCCCATGGACTGCCGCCTACCAGGCTCCTTGGTCCATGGGGTTTTCCAGGCAAGAGTACTGGAGTGGGGTGCCATTGCCTTCTCCACCCAGACTAGGCTAGGTCCCTCATTATAAGTTTTCATAGCATCTAGTAGTTCTCCTTGATAGTACTTTTTATTAACGTAATTATGTATTAATTTAGTGGTTAGATACTGATTGTCTCCCTCATCTCAGTGTGAGCTTCTGTGAGGGTAGCCGCAGTATCTATCTTATTCACTCTTGTACTCCCAGGGTCTAGAACAATGCCTTTACACAAGATATATTCTCAGTATTTGTCTCCTTTTCAGTCGAACACTTTAAAAAAAGATTTATGTATTTGGTCTTAGTCGCAGCACGCAGAGTCCTCAGTGTGTCCTGTGGGACTTTTCGCTGTGGCACACAGGCTCTAGCTGTGGGCCTTGGGCTTAGTCGCTCTGTGGCATGTGGGATCTTAGTTCCTTAACCAAGGATCGAACCCACAATCCCTGCATTGCAAGGCAAATTTTTAACCACGGGACGACCAGGTAAGTCCCCTCACCAAGCTTTCTAAAATCTGTTTCCAGATAGCTGAGGGCCTCATTTTGTAGTGGTTCAGAAATAATGAAGCTAGGTCATTGTTTTTCCTCACTTCAGCGGATTTACCTGAAAGAGAGCTGAGGGTGAAGGAGAAGAACTTCTCTAGAAGTATATTTCATATTACTTGTATTATGGTTATTGCGTGCTTGTCTTACCTCCATTTCCCTACCTTCATCACCCCACCAGAGCCCATTTCCTTGAAAGCACGGTCGATTCATTTGTGAATCACTAGCAGGAACTGCAACCTATACCTTGCACATAGTAGGTACTCAATAGATACTTGATTACATGACTTAAACTTTTCTTAAGCCTCAAATTCCTGGTGGAAGTAGTATATCATATCAAGTAGAGTTAGACAGATCTGGGTCCATACCCTGGATCTGAATTGACTATCCCAGCTCTGCCATTCCTAGCTGTGTGACATTGGGAAGGCAGTTAGCCTTGCTGTGTTCAGATCTCTCATCTGCAGAAGAGAAATATCTATCCTAAAAGGTAAAAAGAACTAGAAAAATGTATGTGAAATGTCTAGTCCATATGAACATAAATAGTTATTATTCTAAAGTAAAGTAACTCTGGGTTGAATGTAAGAACAGGTCAAGTTACTAGGGTGTTGCATGGTTCAAGTCCTGGAATGAAACAGCAGAGCTTTCCACGGAGTAGATCTTCACTAAGTGAGCCTGAAGAAAGAAGAGAATACCTGGGATGGCTCTAAAGGCCCTGGAGGCTTATTCTGGTACAAAAGGAGTTTCATAACTGATCTCTTTTTACTCTAACCCTGGAAATCACAATCTCCCTATCTTCCCAATGCCTGACCCCAAAAAGACTGACAAGGCCTCTAAACCTTTGGTAAAGGGTCCAGCAACAGACTGCTTGGATAGAAACTGTATTCTGTACAGCCCCTGCCCATGTCTGGAGTCCTGGAGCCTGCTGGAACCAGTCCCAGGTCAGGGGTGTACAAGAGGAGAGCTCCAGTAGAGTTCCTCCAACAATGTTCCTGTTTTACTTCAAAGAACCCTTAGACACAAACACACTGTTTGCTTTTTCTCCTTTCCTTTTTTTTTTTTGTTGAGTTATAGACCACTGGGAGGTGATTAGTGCTCAGGAGCAAATAAACCACGTCTCTTTGATCAAGTTCTTTCATCCATCTACGTATCACAAAGATGTTTGTGGAAATATACTCCTTGCCTCAGAGGACAGTTTGGTTAGTATTGTCTTGGCAGAGCACCTGAAAACAAAGTGGTAGCAACTTAGGTGCTGTCTCCTTGCTACCACTGTTGGGAAATAGGTACTCTATAACTCTAGGCCCTATTTCCCCTACCCACTTCCTAGGCTGCAATTCTTCCTTTCTTTGTCTCTTTCATCTTCAGTGGTGTTGCCACAGCAACCATTGTCACAGGGAAGAGGCAAGATAGTGTCACCCCCTATGCTCCAAGCAGCAAGTTAAAAACAAGCACGGGAAAGGTAAACGACCCAGATTTTCCCATACTCCTCATCCTACTGGCGTCTTTGAAGAGGTATCACAGGTTGTTAGCAGCGGTGACAGACAGGAACAAAGGAGCATCTCATCATACCTGGGCAACACGTACCCTGCTTTTGCATGATATAACTTGGATGCTGGGCAAATAAAAGCGTGTTATACACACATTATAGTACTGTTAGAATCACGTAATCCAGATGAATAGGCACAAGGGCTTAGAATCCTGTCCTACAATCCAGGCCAGGGAAATCTAAAAAGGGACTGAATCCTAAAAATCCCACATATGAATCCCAGACACCTCTTTCTTGACTGAGTATTGACATAAATCCTAGGCTGTATAAGCTCCATTTGCTTTAGAGGCACAGAAAGGGAAGAGAGACAGGGTTTGAACATCTGCTTTCAAGTTGTGACAAAGAGGCTTCAGCCCCCCAGAGACTCTTCTATCCCTGCTGAAATGTTCCCCCCCAATGTTAAATGAAGTTCACTGCTAAAGATCCTTAGAAAGGCCTTTGGGATCCCCTTGTGCCCCTGAAAGACCTCAGACTGCTGTTTTTGGAGCGCCGTTGGAACTGTTTCAATTCTTTCAGTGTAGCAACCAGCTGCAGTCCTCAAACAGCTTCAGAAAGACTTTCTCAAGGTCACCCTCAAGATTATAACAGAAAAAGAACTACGAATCCTTACTCCCAGTTCTACATACGCACCTTCTTTTCCTAACATAAGGCATATAACTCAAATACCTTATAGCTTGGGTGCCTCCTAAGACAGGAATAAAATCTAAGCAGTCCGAGCTCTCAAGCCCCCTGGTCTGTCCTTCCCCATTCAGCAACCTCACCTCTGTTTCCTGGAATAGCAGTACCCCCCACCGGAGTCAGGCACAATTCCTTGTTTATGCCAGCTCATGGTACGCAGTGAGTCAAAGGCCCCCGCCCGTTTCCCCCCAGCATGGACTGCCACAGTTTAATGAGTGTTATTTGTGGTGCTTTGCGCACAGCTTGGAACTGTGCCTTCACCCCATACTGAGGGAAGGGGGTGGGGGAAAGAGAGCAGTGCCAAAGCATCGTTTATTACTATAATCTTCAATGTGCATCCCACCCATGGCGTTAATGTCCCAAAATAAACGTATTAATCCCACCACAGCCTACAAAGCAAACACGCAGCTGGAGGGCTTTGCATGGGAGGGAGGCGCCACCAAGGACACTGGAACGGTAAATGGCACCTCTTTTCCCTGGATGGGGGGTTGGGAAACCTAGGTGGGCCTGCCTTCTGGTGTCAGCCTGGAATTGAGCAGTCGTCAGGCTTCAAGGAGGAGAATGTGATAAGGTCCAGGCACCTGCACAGATGCAGATTTCTCACAGAAAGTGGTTTTGGATCTGCTTCTGGCTTGGCTTACTCCTGCAGGTAAAATAATCCTGGGCAAGTCAAGCCATTTTGAGCAGCAGGTTTGGAGTATGGATTTAGACAATTATGCACTTAGTATTGATCACTTACTTTGCCAGCCTAATACATTCTTCTTCCCCTCTTCTAGATTTCTCCTCCGGAAGCCACTATACTCTCTTTGGAAGTCGAGTGGCCAAATAAAGGAGGACTGTTCAGCATCTGTTTGATCATCAAGTACAGCAATTTTACTTAAATACCCACTTTTCAGCACTGGGTCCTCCAAGTCAAATACGTTAGAGTTAACAGAATTGGTCATTCCTTTCTTCTCTGAAAGAAAACCTCTCCTTCTGGCCCTTGATGCTCTACACTTAAAGAAATAAATGATGGACACCAGCAGCTAAAAATGCATGAAAGAGGGCCTCCGGGCTTCCCATTCCCTTGATTCCTATTAACTTACCTACTCCACTTCAGCACATGCATTGCACCCATTTTTAAGGTGACGAGACATCTCAAGAAGAATAGTGCTTTCATTCCTATGTTGGTCTCTCCTCTCTCTCTATTCTCTTACTCGGGATTTACTAAATCATCCTGCTTAGATATCCTATATAAAGTATTTGTAGTATTGTCCTTCAAAGTTGCATGGAGACTTCATGTCACTCTATCACTGGGGTCACATACTAAGTCTTAGGGAGAGCTCTTTGGGGATAAGAAGGCAGTTGTCTGAGCCCACGGTTGACTCTAATGCTGAGGTTTGGGCCTCAGTTTCCTTGTCTGCACAATGAGAAGACTGGGCCAGATGACCTTTAGGGCTCCTTAATGAATCTGAAATTATATCACTAAAATGTTTTGATATATTATTTGAGGTTTTCTTGATGAAAAATATTACCTGTATTTCTTCTAGAAAGATTTTTGCAAAACTAAGCTTATTTTTTCCCATGATAACATAGACTCATGAAAGATAATTTGGAACTACAGGAAAACAGAATAAAAACAGGAGGAGGCATTTATAGAATTACTGCCTTGAAAAGACAGTTATTAACCTGATCCTTCTTCCTCCACTGCCTCTGCAAGCCTATACCCATCACTTTTTTCAGGGTTAAGACGCTCCACGGACAGATACGAAAGACTGCAGGTTTGCATATTTGGACTTCAGCCACATTACTTATGGATACCTGACCCTATGGAGACTTGATATTCTAAAGTGTAACTGATCACAGCTGCAGCTTAGGAAAAAGAGTCATCTATATTCCTGGGTCACAGGATGACAAAGTCATCCACTTGGACCAGCCAGAGAATCTCCTGCTCAAGCAGCCAAAGTTGACAACCTGGATGGATGGCTAAGAAGAGGAGCAAATTCTAGAACCAAGTTATGGTTTCTCTTTCTTTAGAAGACAGATATTTCTAGAGGTAGAAAGGTTTCCAATATCAAGCTTTTCTGTTTTATATGTCCAATATAATTATCATCATAATTAAATACAATGAGAAAGAGAGAGAAACTTGGATTTCCCCCAAGTCCCTACCGGGTTCCCTAACAACTGGTTCACAGAAGATATAAGAGAATGATGTCACTCTGACCAAATTTACATTGTGGAGAAGGCTTGTAGACTCAGACAGATATGCACAGGAAGAAGAATGTGATCCCCAAAGTATGATATGTTAGTCACTCAGTCATGTCTGTCTCTTTGTGACCTCATGGACTTTACCCCACCAGGTTCCTCTCTCCATGGGATTTTCCAGGCAAGAATACTGTAGTGGGTTGCCATTTCCCCCTCCAGGGGATCTTCCCAACTCAGGGATTGAACCCAGGTCTCCTGCATTGCAGGCAGATTCTTTACCATGTTCCATTCCTATCACCGAGGAAGACAGCAAGCAGAATAATAAAGGAGGGAGTACTGGTTCTAGTGAGGTTTCTAACTGATCTGTCCCTTGCTCCATCCCCTGCCAGCCTGGGGACAGACACTATGGGGCAGACACCATGGGACTAGTTATCAGACCTCCATAACCTTTGTTTCTACAGAATGACTGCTGGACCAAGGGATTCCTCCAGCTGGGCTTTTTTACACTTGAGAAGTGCAACAGGATCACAGAAAAACTTGCAAGTGTGCTTTAAGCAGCCAGCTACACCATACGAGAAGGGATTATAGGAAAGAGCCCTCAGGGACTGGATGCATCTCCCATTTCCATTCTTCACTGAAACTGGCAAAAAGTCATTAAACTATAAGAGACAGGCTGATTGTCAGCAATCAAGTCCTGTCTGCAGCTGTGAATGCAGACAAGCTGGAGATGAGCCCGCTGCTCCTCTGCGCATGAGCACACACACTCACAGGGAAATGCTCTGCTGCAGTACTGAGTGACAGCAAAGAGCCAGGAAGGCAAAGTGTAACCAGAGACCCTCCCCAGCAGTGCCACCAGGACCCTACACTTTTCCTCTAAGTTTGGAGACCACCTCCCCCTCCCAATTTTTGCTCTTCATTTGAAATGAGAATCTCTTAGAGAGATCCCAAATCCTCTTATTTCATGCAGTTTCTCTGAAGCAAGAAAATAAGCAGGTAAAGGAGGTGAAGCTTACATAAGATTCAGAGTGCACAGGGCTTTCCTGGCTAGAACTCAGCCTGAAATAGGAGACCCCTGGGGCTGGGCTGAGAGAAATAAAGGAGCTTGGAGTCTCCCTGGAGCTTCAGAGCTCTGGGCAACACTTCCGCTTTTCATCATAACTTTTACAGGAGGAAGAAAACAGGCTGGGTCTTGGCCTCGACGGAATTCAAGGCCCTTTGGGGATCTGGTTCAGAGACAGTTAGTCTCTGTGAAAGCCCAGGTAGCTGTTTCTGGATTTCATAAATACTCATCCCTGAAGTCGGGTTCAGCTCCGTATTAGGGGGCAACTTTGACAGCTAAATTGCTAGTTAGAGCCAGATCACTCTGACAGCCTGGAAGTCTGGGCAGCCCTGCAGACAACTGATGGTTACTTCCCATTCAAGGATCCTACTCTTACCATTCTCCTTGGGTTCCTGATTGAGGCTAGCCAAGTACAGCCGCTAAGTCCAGACTTGATGTTCCCCTCAAACACCAAATTGTTTTCCTTGACACTGCTTTGTGATAGTTTTGTCACTCCACCAAACACCACTCTAAATCCCAGCCCCTGTAGCATATTCTACAAAAAGGCTGTGCACTTCCCCTTAAAAGCACAGACTAACCATACATCTTTGTGTTGGCATAGCCCTCAGATCACAAAACCCCAGGGGATGGCTTGAATTGCAACTTTCAGATTTAGAAACACTGGAGGGGGGCATTGAACTCTAGACCTCGGTGAAAAGAGGAAATGGAAAAACCTCTCCTCTCATATTAGAGCTGAAAGAAGCAAAAGGAAAGAAGATTGAATCTTTTTTTTTATTCTTCCTTTTCTTTCTGAAAGGCTGCTGTAATCACAGTCACAACTATCTGAGGGACAGGAAACCACTTTAGCTCATCTGCAGCCCCCAGACTAGCTGGATTTTCCAAGATGAATTTAATGGACATGGCAACCAACACATAGTAGTTGGCACTAATTGGCTCCCTGGGTGACAGCTTTTGGTAGCCAGCAGAGCTCTTGCTAAAGATGAAGATCTAAACTGAGACCCCGGCTCCAGCATCCTGCCCCTTCACTGATCTGTATTCTTGAGAATTCTCAAGCTAGTTTTTCTGAAACACTCTAAAATAAATGCTTTTAAGTTAAAATTTTAAAAAGAGAGAGAGAGAATAGCTAACATAGATTGAGTGCCTACTCTGTGCTGGGTACTAAGTACTTGGCATATAATATCTCATTTAATCATTAGAACAACCAGTATTATCCCCATTTTGCAGATAAAACACTGAAGCAGAGAAAGGTTTAGTAAACTTGCCTAAGGCCATATAGTAAGTAATAGAGCTGGGATCTGGCATATAGATGAGAAGCTAGATTTAACACAGGATCCTGTGTACTATGAAAGGGGTTGCCAAGACCAAGCCTGTGATGTCACTGCCCATACTGACTTCACTCAGAAAAGAAGATCCTTGTCTCTAGATGCCTGCAAATGCAGTCAAACAATGGCACAGGTCTTTCTCAGTTTCTGTTTTGACCCTCACAGATGGACAGTGTTCTCTGAATAGAGGAAATCACAGTTAATGGACTGGGTCTGGCTCAGATGACCACGGAGCCTCAGGATGTAACAAGCACTGCAGAGGGAGGTCTATTCTTGAAGGGGACATGTCCCCAGGAGCCGGACAGGCCCCCACTACAAGGCTTCTGAATGTCAGAAATGGTCCCTCCAACAGTTGGCTCTTGATTGAATGAATGGAGGGTGGGATGTCATCTTCCTAAACGGGGAAAAGTGGCCACCTCAGGGGCCGAAGGCTGGAGTTCTCGGCTGAATGCTACCTAAGGGGTGTAAAAGCAATACAGCCCTAGGAGGACAGAAGTGAACGGTTTTCTCAGAAGTCAGGGGAGTGAAGGGAAGCCCGAGTAACCTCGGAGCAGTAAAACAGATGCAGAGAGCCGCATCCTGAGGGTAAGATTTATAACCAGAGACCTCAGCCTCCCTGCATTCTACACTGGATTCCAGTCCCCCCAAATCGCCACCCACAGTCGGGAAACTTAAAGCCCCCCCTTTCCAATCGCTCCCAGCGCCTGGATACGGGAGCTTTTCCAGAGAAGCAGGTGGGCGCCCCGGGAGGATTCTCCGCGGATGTGGACTACAGCACCCTCCCGAGCCGCCCTGGGACACGCGAGCCGCGGCCTCCCCGCGCCGCAGCCCTAGCCCGCAGCCGGGAGTCGAGCAGCGCCGCTCACCTCGCTCATCCCTGCGACCAGACGGGGCGCGCGGGGCGCGGCACGTGCAGGGGAGACAAAGGGCCCTCGGGTTGCACGGGCGACGGCAGCGAGTTACCGGGCTCTGAAGCAGGGTCCCCGCTGATGAGGCAGGGAGAGTCGGTGCAGAGAGCCGTTGTTCTAGTGCCCGCACCCCAGCTCCAAGCGCTCAGCTCCGCGCCGGGAGTCCCCTTCCGACCGTGTCCTGTCAAAGCCTTGCGGTTAATCACCGCTGGCCCCACTTTTTATAGTCAGCGCCATACCCGCCTCCAAACCGACCAATAGGAGCTCTTTTTGCCTCAGAGTGATAGCACCTCGTAACCAATGGTGGCAGGCTCAGAGGTCTGCTGCATTTCCAAACTAGGGTAAGACAGAGAGCGGGAAGGAGGGGGAGACCGTCGGGGGATGAGCGGATGGAAAATGAAGTAGGGGGAGCAAAGAAGGAAGGAATAGTATACGAAGGAAGGAAGGAGAGAGAGGGAAGGAAGGGGGTGTGTGAGTTTGAGAAAGTGAAGAAAGAAGAGCTGGAAGGAAATCAAGAGGGTACATGTGAAGCAGGCAATAGTGAATCAAAGGGTAAAGGGAAGAGATGTTGCAGATTAAGATTTAGTTATAGGATGGCAGTCTGAATAAGAGAAAGGCGGAAAGGAGGAAGGGAAGGAGAGGGACAGAGAGAGAAAGACAGACAGAGAGATGGAAGGGGACAGTGTTCTGTAGCAAAGAACAGGGAAAGTTTTAAGTGCCTGATTCGGAAGATTTTATTCTTAGGAGTTGAAAGACACTTTTAGGTTCATAAATCCTACCTCCCACATAATGCAAAAAACCCTCTCCAGCAAAATGATGGTTTCCTAGGGTCCACTTGAATAGGTAGTGAGCGAGCGCCTCCAAAAGTTAATTTACAACTGTTTACTCATTCAATCTCAATCTGTCAGCACATCCTCCACTGTGGTGGAGAAACTATAAACTATAAATAAAAATTAAAATTAAAAACTAAAAAAAGAGAGACTTCTTATGACCTTACATCTTTTGTTGCTATTAAAACAGATTTCACTCAATATGCAAGTCCTATCTCTTAAAGTCTAACTTTTTTCTTCCTGCAATTCAGGTAGCAACCCACTTGGTGGTACATGTTTGAGTACCAAAACTAGCAAGTGGACTCTGCCCAGGTGTAGGGAGCAGATGTGAAAGATGAAGCCCACAGCCCAATCTATACAGATTATTTTTCAGTAAGATGGAACTTTACTACATAGTCACTATGTTGTATAAGTTTTAAGGAAAAATATGGCTGTCTGGGGAGGCCTTACAAATAGCTGGGAAAAGAAGAGAAGCGAAAAGCAAAGGAGAAAAGGAAAGATACAAACATCTGAATCCAGAGTTCCAAAGAATAGCAAGAAGAGATAAGAAAGCCTTCTTCAGTGATCAATGCAAAGAAATAGAGGAAAATAACAGAATGGGAAAGACTAGAGATTTCTTCAAGAAAATCAGAGATACCAAAGGAACATTTCATGCAAAGATGGGCTCGATAAAGGACAGAAATGGTATGGACCCAACAGAAGCAGAAGATATTAAGAAGAGATGGCAAGAATACACAGAAATGTACAAAAAAGATCTTCACAACCCAGATAATCACGATGGTGTGATCACTGACCTAGAGCCAGACATCCTGGAATGTAAAGTCAAGTGGGCCTTAGAAAGCATCACTACGAACAAAGCTAGTGGAGGTGAGCTATTCCAAATCCTGAAAGATGATGCTGTGAAAGTGCTGCACTCAATATGCCAGCAAATTTGCACTGCCAGCAAAAACTCAGCAGTGGCCACAGGACTGGAAAAGGTCAGTTTTCATTCCAATCCCAAAGAAAGGCAATGACAAAGAATGCTCAAACTACCACACAATTGCACTCATCTCACACGCTAGTGAAGTAATGCTCAAAATTCTCCAAGCCAGGCTTCAGCAATATGTGAACCGTGAACTTTCTAATGTTCAAGCTGGCTTTAGAAAAGGCAAAGGAACCAGAGATCAAATTGCCAACATCCGCTGGATCATGGAAAAGCAAGAGAGTTCCAGAAAAACATCTATTTCTGCTTTATTGACTATGCCAAAGCCTTTGACTGTGTGGATCACAATAAACTGTGGAAAATTCTGAAAGAGATGGAAATACCAGACCATCTGCCTCTTGAGAAATTTGTATTCAGGTCAGGAAGCAACAGTTAGAACTGGACATGGAACAACAGACTGGTTCCAAATAGGAAAAGGAGTATGTCAAGGCTGCATATTGTCACCCTGCTTATTTAACTTATATGCAGAGTACATCATGAGAAACGCTGGACTGGAAGAAACACAAGCTGGAATCAAGATTGCCAGGAGAAATATCAATAACCTCAGATATGCAGATGACACCACCCTTATGGCAGAAAGTGAAGAGGAACTACAAAGCCTCTTGATGAAGGTGAAAGTGGAGAGTGAAAAAGTTGGCTTAAAGCTCAACATTCAGAAAACGAAGATCATGGCATCCAGTCCCATCACTTCATGGGAAATAGATGGAGAAACAGTGGAAACAGTGTCAGAATTTATTTTTCTGGGCTCCAAAATCACTGCAGATGGTGACTGCAGCCATGAAATTAAAAGACACTTACTCCTTGGAAGGAAAGTTATGACCAACCTAGATAGCATATTCAAAAGCAGAGACATTACTTTGCCAACAAAGGTCCGTCTAGTCAAGGCTATGGTTTTTCCTGTGGTCGTGTATGGATGTGAGAGTTGGACTGTGAAGAAGGCTGAGTGCTGAAGAATTGATGCTTCTGAACTGTGGTGTTGGAGAAGACTCTTGAGAGTCCCTTGGACTGCAACTCCTTGCAGTCCAGATCCAACCAGTCCATTCTGAAGGAGATCAGCCCTGGGATTTCTTTGAAGGAATGATGCTAAAGCTGAAACTCCAGTACTTTGGCCACCTCATGCGAAGAGTTGACTCCTTGGAAGAGACTGTGATGCTGGGAGGGATTGGGGGCAAGAGGAGAAGGGGACGACAGAGGATGAGATGGTTGGGTGGCATCACCTACTCAATGGACATGAGTTTAGGTGGTCTCCAGGAGTTGGTGAAGGTCAGGGAGGCCTGAAATGTGCGGTTCATGTGGTTGCAAAGAGTCGGACAAGACTGAGCGACTGAACTGAACTGAACTGAAGGATCCAGAAATAAAAGATGTACCTCTGGGCTTCAGCAACTCACAATTGATTGACAGAGTCAGAAAGAAAGTGACAATTGCTCTGCGATGTGGTGAGTGATGTGACAAATGTGTGTGCAGATGTGTAGCTCTAACCCACAGGCTCTCAGAGGTGATCTGCTGGACTCAGACCCAAAGGGCAAAAAAGATCAGGAGGACTGGGTGGGAAGTGGGGGGGATGGTCTGGAAGTAGGGTGTGTGTGGCGGTTCCAACCAGACAGAATAATGAGGGCAGATACTCAGAGGTATGTGAGCATAGCTTGCTCAGGGAGCTAAACACATAAGCACATCTAGAGCGAAGGTACAGGCATTAGGTCAGGAGAGGAAAATGGGTTTGGACAGATGAGGGCAGAGTGATAAATAGGGGCCAGATCATAAAAGACTTTGTGTGACATGCTAAAGAGGTTGGATTTTATCCTAAAGGTGATGAGGAGCAAATGAAGAATTTTAAGCAGGAGAGAGACAAGATCAAATTTGCATTTTAGAAATAGCAACAGCATGGAGGATGGGTTGGAAAGAGATGAAGCTGGTCATAGACAGAATCATTTAACTTAATAATTTAATTCCACTACTTGAACTGATAAGTGGAAAATGATGAGGGCCTGAATTCAGCTAAGAGGTAGTGGGCATGTAGAGGCCAGGAGACAGGAATGACAGAGCAGGCATCTGATCATTTTTAAGAAGGGAGAGAAAAGGAGCTAGGTGAGTCCTTGGCTTCTGGTTCAATATCATGGCGACAGTGGCAGTGGAGAGGAAGGAAACAAAGAGGGCAGGAGAATGAACTTATATTCACTTCCTTCCATGATTCAAGCACCGTGTAAGGAAGTTTACATATATTTTTATTTAATCTTCACAACAAACTCAGCTAGTGGGTATCACTAACCCCTTTTTCCAAATAAGAATAATGAAGTTCAGAGAGTTTAACCTACCAGGCTACAACCAACACAGATGTTTTTCAGAACTGGGCTGGGACAAGCATGATGGAAGAGGGCAAGGACATGACGTAACCCTGAACACCTGTCCACTGTGGCTGCCACGGGCATTCTGCAGCACCTTCCAGTCTGTTTGCTCTAAGGGAGAGACCCTGGAGCTGGGGGAACATTTCTGCACGCAGAAGAGCACAGTCATAGAGGTGTGTTCCTAAAGCTACTCCATCGCAAAGAACGGCAAGGTGAACTCCCCCAAGAGTAAGAAGGCTCAGGGCCAGGGAATTCCTGGAGAGTCCAGTGGTTAGGGCTCCATGCTTTCACTTTGAAGGGTGAGGGTTCATCCCTCAGTTGGAAGGAAAAAAATGGTTCAGGGCAATTCCTTTGCCCAGGTGAAGGGCAGCCATCAGCCAGAGAATCTGTCCTCTAGCCTGAACTCCTCCCTAATCAATACTGGTCTAGGAAAAGGACATCAGCCTCCCTTCCCCAGTCTGGGAATGGCCCAGCCTGATGATATCTGACTCTCATGGAACTGGGTCTCAGTCACATCAAATAGTTAGGAAAGGACCAAAAAAAAAAAAAAAAAAAAAATAGAGAGAACGAAAGAAAGAAATTCAACAAGCAAGAACCAGAGTCAAAATTTGAACTTAGGTCTGTATGACTCCAAACTCCATGCTCTTTCTACTTTTCCAGGCTGGGATAGTCACCAAGTTAGGTTATATAGGAGATGTTAGTTGTGGGGAGTTGACAATGATTTCTATTCTGTTTTATTTTTTCCATTTTTACTGAGCTACAATTGATATATAACATTGTATAAGTTTAAGATGAACAGCATAATGATTTGATATGTACATACTGAAAAATGATTCATCACGTAATTATAACTTTTTTCCTTGTAATGAGAACTTTTAAGATCTGCTCTCTTCAGTTCAGTTCAGTCACTCAGTCGTGTCCGACCCTTTGCGAGCCCATGAATCGCAGCAAGCCAGGACTCCCTGTCCATCACCATCTCCCCGAGTTCACTCAAACTCACATCCATCAAGTCGGTGATGCCATACATCCATCAAGTTGGTGATACCATACAACCATCTCATCCTCTGTCGTCCCCTTCTCCTCCTGCCCTCAATCCCTCCCAGCATCACAGTCTTTTCCAAGGAGTCAACTCTTCCCATGAGGTGGCCAAAGTACTGGAGTTTCAGCTTTACCATCATTCCTTCCAAAGAAATCCCAGGGCTGATCTCCTTCAGAATGGACTGGTTGGATCTCCTTGCAGTCCAAGGGACTCTCAAGAGTCTTCTCCAACACCACAGTTCAAAAGCATCAATTCTTCAGCACTCAGCATTCTTCACAGTCCAACTCTCACATCCATACATGACCACAGGAAAAACCATAGCCTTGACTAAACAGACCTTTGTTGGCAAAGTAATGTCTCTGCTTTTGAATATGCTATCTAGGTTGGTCATAACTTTCCTTCCAAGGAGTAAGCGTCTTTTAATTTCATGGCTGCTGTCACCATCTGCAGTGATTTTGGAGCCCAGAAAAATAAATTCTGACACTGTTTCCACTGTTTCTCCATCTATTTCCCATGAAGTGATGGGACCAGATGCCATGATCTTCGTTTTCTGAATGTTGAGTTTTAAGCCAACTTTTTTACTCTCCTCTTTCACCTTCAACAAGCTCTCTTAGCAATCTTCAAATATACAATATAGTTTTGTTAACTATAGTCACCATGTCGTGTATTACAACCTCAGAATTTATTTAAGTTATAACTAGGAATTTTTGCCTTCTGACCAGCTTCACCCAAAGACCCTTTTCTCCTACCTCTGCCAACCGAAAATCTAATCCCTATTTCTATGAGTTTGAGTTTTTTTAGATTCCACATGTAAGTGAGATCATACAGTATTTGTCTTTTTCTTATTCTGTTAGCATAATTCCCTCAAGGTCCATCCACGTTGTCACAAATGGTAGAATTTCCTTTTTTTATGACTGAATTAAATATATAACACATCTTAAATGGATATAATATGATACATATATAGTATTGTATAGGTATATAACATATATATTATATCTCCTTTATCCGTGTATCTATTGACGGCCAGTTAGGTTGTTTCCATGTCTTGACTATTACAAATATGACTGCAATGATCATGGAGATACAGATATCTCTTTGTGATTTTTTTCTCTTCAGATACGCCCCTAAATGTGGGATTGTTGGATCACATGGTAGTTCTATTTTTAATTTTTTGAGGAACTGCCATCCTTTTTCCACAGTGGTTGCACCAGTTTACATTCCCACCAACAGTACACAAGGTCTCCCTTTTCCCCATATCTTTACCACCAATTGTTATTTCTTGTCTTTTTTATTTTTAGATTTTTTTTTATTGAGGTATAGTTGATTAACAATATAAGTTTCAGGTGTACAACATAGTATTTCACAGTTTTTATATTTCTTGCCTTTTCATGATAGTCACTCTAACAGCTGTGAGATGACGTCTCAATTGTGGTTTTGATTTGTATTTCCATAAAAATTAATGATGTTAAGCACCTTTTCATGTACTTGTTGACCCTTTGAATATCTCCTTTGGAAAACTGTCTATTCAGGTCCTTTGCTCACTTTAAAATTGGATTATTTGGGGGGTTTGCTATTGAGTTGCATGATATTTTGGATAATAACCTCTTATTTTGGATAGCGACCTCTTACCAGACATGCAGCTCACGAATGTTTTCTCCCATTCATAAGTGGCCTTGTCATTTTGTTGTTCGTTTCTTTTTCTGTGCAGAAGCTTTTTTGTCTGATGTACACGTTGTTCCGTGTGTGCACAGTCACTCAGTCATGTCCTACACTTTGCGGCCCATTGACTGTGACCCACCAGTCTCCTCTGTCCATGGAATTGTCCAGGCAAGATTCCTGGAGTGGATTGCCTTTTCCTACTCCAGGGAAAGATTGAACCCGAGTCTTTTACAGCTCTTACATCTGCATCGGCAAGCGGGTTCTTTATCACCAATGCCACCCAGGAAGCACAAATTGTACTATTAATACCTGTTTTTTTTTTTTTTTTATGTTGCTTGTACTTTAGGTATCATAAAGCTCCATTTTAGACATACTGAATTTGAGATGCCTATGTGACATCCAAGTAAAGTCATCTAATAAACTATTGGGTATAGTAGTCCTTGCACAAGTTATTTACACTCTCTGGCCTCAGTTTCCTCATCTTTAAAGGGGTGATATTACCTATCTTTTAGGGTAAATATTAGAAAGGATTCTTACACAGTACAGTGCTCATAATAAGAATACATTAATGAAGCAATACCTATAATATGAAACATGATCTTTACCACACAAGTTAGAGTTTGATTAGACATTTCCTTGTAAGAGCTAGGAGTTCCATTTATTTATGCAGTCTATAGTCAGACAGTAAATTCCTTGATAATAGGACCCCTCTCTTTTCTCCTTCCCCATAGTTCCTCACCACAGAGTGGGTACCTAATAACTTAATGCTAAAGGAAATTGGCGACTGTGGAAGTGGATATGGGCCCAAGCATGGAGGGCCCTACACTCCTTCTGCAGTCTCTACGCCGGTTGGTGGTACCACTGTTCTCTCAATCACCCATGCTAGGACCCTGGAGTCATCTTTAACTCCTCTTCCTCTTTCTCAACCCGGACATGCTAGTAATCACCAAGTTCCAAGTACTTCACCTCCCATGTACTTTTCAAAACCCTCTCCTCCACTATATCCTCCCACTATCCTGCTGCTAAGTCACTTCAGTCATGTCCGACTCTGTGCGACCCCATAGACCGGCAGCCCAACAGGCTCCCCCATCCCTCGGATTCTCCAGGCAAGAACACTGGAGTGGGTTGCCATTTCTTAAATCAGGCTTATCAACCCTGCATCTACTGTATGGCAAGAGTTCCAGCTGGTTTCTTTGCCTCCAGTCCTGCCTGGATCCATCTTCCAAACAGTCGGTAGTTAGATATCTACAACAGATCTGACCATGTAATTTCCCATTTAACCCTTTAAAAGCTTCCTGATGGATTTAAGCTGCTCTCTTCAGCACACAGGGTCTCCCATGAACCAGCACTGCCTACATCTCAGCCTCATATCCCATCTCTCTAGACTTCTGTCTTCCCACTCCAGCCTGAAATGTTATGCTCCAGCAAGAAAAGCCTGTTTGGGGTTCTATAATATCTATTTTATTGTATCTGGCTTCTCAAACTTGTCAGGTTGCACCCTCTACCTGAACTACCTTTTATTTTTTTATCTGGCTAATTCCTCATTATCCTTTAAAAATCAACTCAGTTGTCATTCTTCCAGAAAGCCTTTCCTGCCTCCTCCTCAACACCTCTTTGCCAAAGCAAGATTAAATGTCCCTCTTCTGTGGTTCCGTAAAGCTCTGTGCATAGCATCATCAGTGATTTGATTATATTTCTTTGTTTTTGCCTCGCCACCCAGTGGGATCTTAGTTCCCCTGCCAGGGATCAGACCTGCACCCCCTGAATTGAAAGCATGGAGTCTTAACTACTGGACTGCCCGGGAAATCTCTGGTTATATTTCCTTATATCTATTTAAAGGTCTGTCTCCCTACTCCGCATGTTTACACTCCACAAGGACAGGAGAGCATCTTATTCATCTTTTTTATCCCTGCTGCTGCTGCTAAGTCGCTTCAGTCGTGTCCGACTCTTAGCAACCCCACAGACTGCAGCCCACCAGGCTCCCCCATCCAGGCAAGAACACTGGAGTGGGTTGCCATTTCCTTCTCCAATGCATGAAAGTGAAAAGTGAAAGTGAAGTCACTCAGTCGTGTCCGACTCTTAGCAACCCCACAGACTGCAGTCCACCAGGCTCCCCCATCCCTGGGATTCTCCAGGCAAGAACACTGGAGTGGGTTGCCATTTCCTTCTCCAATGCATGAAAGTGAAAAGTGAAAGTGAAGTCACTCAGTCGTGTCTGACTCTTAGCGACTCCATGGACTGGAACCTACCAGGCTCCTCTGTCCATGGGATTCTCCAGGCAAGAGTACTAGTGTCTAATATATAGGAGGTTCTCAGTATTTATTGATTGAATGAGTTAGTGTAAATTCTCACAAGAGTCCCACTCAAGCAAAGATAACGACAGATGCACACACATACATATGCAAGGACCAGATCCAAGTCTGTGCTCTCTGGAACTCAGCTTACTTCAAACTGCAGTAAGTTATACATAGTTGGATGTTGCACCTACTTGAGATGAAGAGGACCTAAAAAAAAGTCTTTCTAACCCAGTCTCTTCTCTCTAAGTGTATTTTTATGGTTCTAGCCTGCATTTGGTTTTTACTCATTGTCAGAGCAACATTAGTTATAATTTAGTCCTTAACTGAAGAAACGAACAATATGACAAAAAGAAAAAACGCTGTATTCTAGTGGGAGAAGACTATATAAGCACAGGAACAACAAACACCCATGGGGATGTGCACTGAGAACGAACTCTCAGGGTGAAAGATTGAGATTTGTACCTTATTGCAGTGTTTGCATGATCAGATTTATCTAGCACAGATTTACCCAACATGTTACCCATCTCCAACACATCCAAATAGCTTTTGAAATTATCTTTTTTCCAATCATAAATTTCAGAGAGGGTGTTGTATACACATTTTCTTTTCAGAATTCTTACTTTTTTATTTGCTATTTTTATTTTAATCAACTGTGGTTGATTTGGGTTTCCCTGGTGGTTCAGCGGTAAAGAATCCTCCTGCCAATGCAGGGGACGTTAGATCCCTGTGTCAAGAAGATCCCCTGGAGAGGGAATGGCAACCCACTCCAGTACTCTTGCCTGGGAAATCCCATGGACAGAGGAGTCTGGTGGGTTACACTCCATGGGGTCACAAAACGTCAGACATGACTCACCAACTAAACAATAACAGCAAAAAGTAGTTGATTTACAATATTGTATTGGTTTCAGGTGTACAGCAAAGTGATTCAGTTATACATATGTCAGTCTTTTTCAAATTCTTTTCCTATTTACATTATTATAGAATATTGAGCAGATTTCTCTGTGCTATACTGTACGTCCTTACCGGTTATCTATTTTAGAAATAGTCATGTGTATACGTCAATCCCAAACTCCCCACTTACATTTCCCACCCACCTCCCCCCTTTGGTAACCATAAATTTACTTTCTATGTCTGTGAGTCTGTTTCTGTTTTGTAAATAAGTTCAGTCGTATCGTTTTTTTAGGTTCTGCATATAGGCAATATCATATGAATTTGTCTTTGTCTGACTTACTTTACTCAGTACGATGATCTTCAGGTCCATCCATGTCGCTGCAAAAGGCATTATTTCATTCTTTTTGATGGTTGAGTAATATTCCATCATATATATGTACCACATCTTCGTCCATTCATCTGTCAGTGGACATTTAGATTGCTTCCATGTCTTGGCTATTGTTAACAGTATTACAGTGAACACTGGGGTACATGTATCCTTTCAAACCACAGTTTTCTCTGGACATATGCCCAGGAGTGGGATTGCAGGGTCATATGGTAGCTCTATTTTTAGTTTTTTAAGGAATCTCCTTACTGTTCTCCATAGTGACCGCACCAATTTGCATTCCCACCAACAGTTAACAGTGTAGGAGTGTTCCCTTTTCTCCACACCCTCTCCAGCATTTATTGCTTGTAAACTTTTTGATGATGACCATTCTGACTAGTATGAGGTGATATCTCACTGTAGTTTTGATTTGCATTTCTCTGATAATTAATGATGTTGAGCATCTTTTCAAGTGCCTCTTGGCCATCTGAACACAGGCACACTCTTTATACTTGCAAAAATATTCTTCAGTATTTATGGAGCACTAGGTCGCACAGAGTCAGACACGACTGAAGTGACTTAGCATAGCATAGGCAACCATAGTGAAGGCTCCTACTTCTGATTCTTAAACTTATTACTTAGAAGTCCTTCATCTTGGCTCCATACAGGACCAGGTACATAATTTGCAGGGCCCACTGAAAAACAAAAATGCAGAGCCCCTTTTTCAAACATGATTAAGAATTTCAAGCCAGTAGAAATAGCAGAGCGTTAAAACAAGCCCAAGATCCCTCTAAGCACAGAGCCTGTGTTACTTCATAGGCACACTCCCATGAAGCCTTTCTGGTGCATGAGTCCCCAGATCAATCCCAAATACCTCTAACATTCTAGAAGCAACTCTGATTTAATTCTCAGCCCTCCCTGCTTCAGAAGTGGTGCCTCTTCTAGCTCTTTATACATTAGCTCTTAATTAGGCCCCAGTCTCACCTTAGAGGAGCAGTATACAATTGTTATGCCTATTCTTTTACTGTGGACACACCACACGTGAAAAAGCTTGTTGTCTCCCGCTCTCCCGCCATCCTCTCAGCTTGTCCAGAATCCAAATACAGAGGAGGCTACAGATCTACCATGAAACTCGGCAGTCAGGAAAGTCCCTATGGATCTGATAAGGAGCAGTTTCTAATGAGTCACAGGGTCCCCTCCTGCCAGGGTCCCTCCCCATGTGCCAGCAGCCAGCACCATAGGCATGCTGGGAAAACCTCCCACCCAAGTCTTTGCCCTGGGTCCAGAGTCTGTGCCCCATCCAGGTAATCGCTGAGAACAACGGAGGCTACACACAACAGACGTTCCTTGTTTTCCAGGTACTGAGGGCCATAATCCCTAACTCTAAACACTGGCAGCTCCTGAAATGAAGTGGAAAGCAGGTCAGAGGGGGAGTCTGGGGACAAGAATCCAACACCAGATTCTGTGGCCTGCAGGTTACATGCTGTTTAAGAGGAGCAGGTAGGAAATCTTTCAGTGGGCAGAGATTAGAAGCAATGAAGTGCAGATAACGCAGGGGGTCAGGCCCAGGGTAGGTTTGGGGAGAGGCTCTGCAGAAAGGGAGTCGAATGTCAAGGGGGGTCCAGAGCTGACTGCTGACCCCTCCCAAATTCAGGGGCCTGCGACAGCCACCCCAATACCTGAAGCCATGGCCAGTGGGGAAGACGAGCCGAGGAACTGCGCAGTGTGTGGGGACCGGGCTACAGGCTACCACTTCCATGCCCTGACTTGTGAGGGCTGCAAGGGTTTCTTCAGGTAAGAACCTCCTCCTCAACACAAACAACCTCCCAAACTGCCTGCCAGGCAGCCTTTAAGCCTTGGCACAGGCCAGGGCTTGCCCGGCTACAGCACTCTTGCATCTTGGAACCTAACCATCCTGTAGCTAGCATGTGACACGCTGGCAACCTCAACACTGTATAAACATGTGGCAAAAGAACAAAGGGAGGCAGAGAGTGTGTCCTCTGGACACAGCCCCTGAGTCAAGTGTACTCACTACCTGCAAAGGACCAAACTAGTCCAGTCTATAGAAAGTTTAGACTCCTGACTGATTCTGTGCTCCATGGCAATGCTTTAGATGTACTGTGTCCTCCCTACCCACAGGGACTTCTGGACACAGCTCAGATTAGCCCATGTCCCCACAGATTCAGGATTTTAGTTCCCCAATCAGGGATTGAACCCGGGGCCTTGGCAGTGAAAGCACCAAGTGCTAACCACTGGACCACCAGGGAATCCCCACCATAGATTCTTTGGGACCATGTCACTGTAGCCCCTCACAACGTCTGTCTCCACAGGCGAACAGTCAGCAAAAGCACCAGTCTCACGTGCCCCTTCGCTGGAAGCTGTGAGGTCAATAAGGCCCAGAGGCGCCACTGCCCCGCCTGCAGGTTGCAGAAGTGCTTGGATGCTGGCATGAAGAAGGACAGTGAGTTGGCCCCCTACCATCCCAAGAATCCACTGTGTCCTCCCCTGACTATGCTTTGCCCTGTTCCCACAGCATTATTCTCCACATGGAAGACAGAGTAAGCTTTGTGAAACGAGTCAGACAATGTCCCTATCCTGCTCAAGATTTCCAAGGGCTCCTCATCTCTCTTACAGTCCATGGTCTCACAGTCCCATGTCTGCCATTCCCTTTCAGATTTTACCTCCTACTTTTCCCCTTGCTCAATCCATCCCAGCCACACTGATGGCAATGCCATTCTCAAACACACCAAAGTACACTCTCCTGGGGACTTATGTAACTTATGCTTGCACTGGCCATTCCCTCTATATGGAATGCTCTTTTCCTAGGTATTCTTATGGCTTGCTTTTTTCTCCTCTATCTCTCAAGTATAGTGCCTGTTACTTAGTAACTACTCAATAATTGATTTAATTTTTTTCTCAGTGCCAAGTAATTAGGTTCACCCCCCAAAAGACAACATAACTTGTAATAAACTTAAACTAACAGAAATCAGCTTGCCTAAGTACACTCAGCTGAAAACTGGAGAGTCACTATTCACCAGACCCTTATTTTCTTTGTGACATCACATTACTTTTCATCATGGAGCAGTAGAAAAGAAACTGTAGAAGTCAAAAAATCTTGAATCCAATCTACATCAAGTAAGTATTTTGTGACTTGGACCTGGAACTAGAATGTCAGCCTCTCTATGCTTCTGAAAAACATGGAAATCACACCTGCCCTCTCTACCCATAGGATTATTTCATTCACTGAGACCTAACTTCAGAAGCTTTGAAATTATAAAACTATTGCAACATAAGGTGATGTTTTTGGTATCACGAGCCCTCCCTCTTCAATATTCCCCCAGAAGCCAAACATCTCCTAATACTTTCCCCACTTTATTGTACATCCTTCCTTTCGCTCCCACAGTGCAGTTTTCTGCCACAGTGTCCCATAGGTCGGAGAAAATGTACAGGAATCCCCTACCACCTGGAGCCTCTGGGACTCCAGTCGAGCCCAAGGAAATGTCAAGAACTCTCCTCCCTCCTTGTGTCCATTGTGCAGAGTGTCCAAGGGTCCCAAGCCAGGGGCTGGCAGAGAGATGTGCTCTCTGCTGGTCTCAATAGCTTTGTCACATCCCTTCCCCGGGCACAGTGATCCTATCGGCAGAAGCGCTGGCATTGCGGCGAGCAAGACAGGCCCAGCGACGGGCACAGCAAGCATCGATGCAGCTGAGTAAGGAGCAGAAAGGGCTAGTCCGGACACTCCTGGGGGCCCACGCTCGCCATGTGGGCACCATGTTTGACCAGTTTGTGCAGTTCAGGGTGAGCATTTATAGGATTCAAGATGAAATAAGACAAAAGGGTTCCCAAGGAGGCTGGCCCGAGGGAGGGGACTGTGTGCCATGCCCTGATAGAGGACAGGACTTCTCCAGAACCCCAGCCAAGGCAGACTTCTCAGCCTGGAATCCTTCCAAGATAAAATTGTTGGGTTAGTCGCTTAGTGGTGTCTGACTCTTTGTGACCCCATGGACTGTAGCCCACCAGGCTTCTCTGTCCATGGGATTTCCCAGGCAAGAATATTGGAGTCAGTTGCCATTTCCTCCTCCAAAGAATCTTCCCAACACAGGGATCGTCTGGGTCTCCTGTATTGCAGGCAGATTCTTTACCGTTTGAGCCATCAGATAAAACTAGAGAAACCTAAAAGAGACCCCTAGGACTGGGGCCTCTCACTCAGGCTCTGATCTCTGCAGCCACCAGCTCATCTGTTCATCCATCACCAGCGCTTGCCCACCCTGGTCCCTGTACTGCCCCTGCTCATGCATTTTGCAGATGTCAACACTTTCATGGTACAGCAAATCATCAAGTTCACCAAGGATCTGCCCCTCTTTCGGTATGTGACCCCCTCCCTGTGCCTTTCAGGAAGAAATCGCTCCAGTAAATTATAATCCCACTCCATTAAAAAAAAAAAAAAGTCAATAACCAAATTAACCCATCTCTCAGCCCTTTCAAGTAGCAGATGTTGAATTCTCAGCTTGGCTTTTAAGCATCTCAATAAGAACTGGGGGTTCCTCTCCCTCTCTGAAGTTCAGCCTAACGTGCAGGTCTCTTGCTCCTCACAGGTCCTTGCCCATGGAGGACCAGATCTCCCTTCTCAAGGGAGCAGCTATAGAAATCTGTCATATTGCACTTAACACCACTTTCTGTCTCCAAACACAAAACTTCCTCTGTGGGCCTCTTCGCTATACCATAGAAGATGCTGTACAAGGTGAGATGGTGCTCGGGCAGCAGAGGGCATGCATTCCTCTGGTAGGGTATGTGGCAAGGTGACCCGCAGGCTCCTAAGCCTAGTATCTCCCACAGCGGGGTTCCAGGAAGAGTTTTTGGAGTTCCTCTTTGGCTTCCATAGGGCACTGCGCCGACTACAGCTCCAGGAGCCTGAGTACGTGCTCATGGCTGCGATGGCCCTCTTCTCTCCTGGTGAGCATCCCCCAAAGCCCAGAAACTTTCATTCTACCACCTCTGCCCAAACTCCCAGCTCCCTCAATCCATCCATCCAGGCTTCGTAGTCTTCAAACCTGTGGAGTGGGTCTATCCCAGTCTTAGCTCTCCAAGCTACCCACAACCTCCCATCTTATCCTTCCTCACTCCCTATCTTATAGACCGGCCTGGAATAACCTGCAGGGAGGAGATCGATCAGTTGCAAGAGGAGATGGCACTGACTCTGCAGAATTACATCCAAGGCCAGCAGCCACGACCTGGGAACCGGTATGGTGGGACTGGGCACGTGGAGGCTGTACCAAAGAAGTTAGGGTGAACTGAACTCAGGATGAGTACTTTTACTGTCCTTTCCTTTGGAAAACCAGGGCCCCTGGGGATCTAGTCCTTCCCTCCCATTTCACAGAGTTTTGGCACTCAAATTGCTCCTACTGCTGTTTCATCTTACTTTTTCCAGATCTTTTTATTCAGCAGAGATGCAAAGTGGTAGCTCACAGGCTCTGTGTAATAGCATTCCTGAGATTGATGACATCCATCACCTCACCAAGCCAACTTCTCCAGACTAAAGCAACCTTATCAAGAGTCTTGTTCACTCTCTTGGCCCTTTCCCTCCTCGCCATTGGTCCAATTCCTTTAATTTTTCGTTCCCCTTGAAGTTATGGTCATTCAGTTTCATGGCCAAAGCCAGTCCCTGGTTCCACAGTCCATGAGCTAACCAGGCTCTGGGGCACACTGCACTTCTATTTTGCTTATTTCTCAATGTGCCAGTTTGATCAGAAGAGAGTTATAATACCATAGAACACACCCACCTTCTAGAACCTGCCCTACAAGGCCAGATCCACACAGTTTAAGATCTGTCACTTGGCCCTCTGGGCTCTGGGTTCAAGAAAAATAGCATGGTGAGAGAAGTCAGTGTCACACAGAGGCCCATTTGGAACTTGGTGTTCAGACCTAGCTTCACTGAGAGGCAATTCAGGGGGTCAGGGCCTCAGGACAAGACTCTTAGCTGCCTTATTTCTCTCCTCTTTCCCTGGTGACCACAAAGGTTTCTATATGCGAAGCTGCTGGGCCTGTTGGCTGATCTCCGAAGCATTCACGATGCATTTTGGTACCAAATCCAGAACATCCAGGGACTGTCCACCATGATGCCACTGCTCCAGGAGATCTGCAGCTGAGGCCCAATCTACCTCCTTCCCCAGCCCCACCTGGACACGTTGGACTGGAGAGGGGAGAATCCTGGGCCCAGAGGTTGGAGACAGTAAACAGGGAGCCCATTGGTTGCAAAGAAAGATTAAAGCAGTAACTGCCTCTTCATGCAGTAATAGGGAGAGTGAGGGGTGGCTGTGGGGACAAAGTTGTTTTCTGGAAGCACAGAAGATGGGGAAGGAGGAAGCCTCAGGGCTAAGAGGTAAAGAAGCTCCTTCCGGGAACAGGTGGGCCCCACTTTCTGAGGTCAAAGATTGAGCCCTTCAGCCCTTCTTTTCCCAGTTTGGGAAACTCTGGGATGGAACACAGGATGGGGAGTGAATCCCATGCAGATTTTTCTGCTCTGAAGAGAAAGAGGCTAGGAGCTTTAATCCACAGAGAAATAAAGGAGGTGGGAGTGAGGAGAGAAAATTCAGCCAGACATACCCCTTAATTCTTCTCCCCTAGTCCAGAGCCCTAAGAGCATGGGAAGATGATACTGGACTGATGGCAGAGGTGGGACACTCAAAGCACTGCCTCAGCAGCTGCCCCTGTGGCAGCTCCAGTTCTGAGGAGGTTGTGGTCCTGTCCCCACTCTGCTCTTGGGACCCAGAGGTCACCCAGCAAAGTGGGCTCTGGAAAGGGCTCTGGCCCCAGGACACCTGACTCAGAGGCTCCAGCTGTTGTGTGGGCTGGCTCTGGGATGACCTCAGCCCACAGTGATGCTAAAGCCACAGTGGAATCTGTTGCGCCAGTGATTAAGGAAGGCTCCGAGGGCGAGGGTGACGGGCAAGGGGGGCATCTTCTTCTCCAGCACAGCACCCACACACCAGTTACTATCCACCAAGCCTGTTGGGGAAGAGAATACACACTATGCTATTTAACAGGGCTTGGAGAAAGGGGTCAGCGGATTCAAGGCAGCACTTCCCTCCCACTGCCCGCCCCAATCCCTCAGCACCTCAGAATATCATCTGAACAGTTCTCACCTCTAAATACCATGTTGGCCTGGGGCAGAGTCAGGTGGTAACCAAAGGAGAAGGTTGTGTCTTGTAGCCTTGTGTTTGCTTCAAACTCCACTCCAACCTGAACCTAAGAACGGTGGGCAAGGATGGGAGACGGATCTGTCTCGGTGAAGACAACAGGAGTCCTGACAGGGGACCGGCAGAATGAAGGCACGCGTGAAATGTATACGTAGTGTGGGCAGGAAAAACAGCAGGTCAGCAGCGCCTGCAGGGGTCCGCAGGGGCCTGCTGGGGGAAGGGCATGGGGTCAGTAGACTCACCTGCTCATTCGCCCTGTGGTAATAACTTGCATGGGCCCCACCTGATCCCACATTCAACGTAGCTACCCAGTGTACAGCTGTTAAGTACAAGAGACAGCGTTACCGCAGGAGAACACAGGCCAGCGTCTCCAGCCAAGGCCAGAACTGCCCTCCCGCTCACTATTCTTCCTCACCCCATACCCGAGTACTTCCCAGCCAGTGTCAGGATGGCCCCCTCTTCGCCCGGCCGCCGGTGATAAACTAGCTCTCCTCCCAGCACCAGTCGATGAGTGAGGCTCTGCAGGAAGTGAGCGACCACGATCACTGCAGGGGAGTGGGGAGACCCGGAGTCAGTCATAGAGATAGGCCTGCTCTCTTACTCCCAATGGCTCCCACCCCAGCCTGCCCCCAAAGTTTATTCTCTAATCCCTGAACTGTACAGACAATGCAGAGGCATAGTCAACATGAGCAGGTGGGTGGCCAAGACCAAAAGAACCCTGCATTCATTCCTCACCTGATTCCCCAATGAGGTCTGGATTTCCTAGGGTCAGAGTGGCTGTGTAGTCATCTCCCCGATACTCGCCATCGAACTGCCAGGTCAGGAACTTGGCCTGCTGCGTCTAGATAGGGAGGGCAAGAAGTAAAAGCTCCCGCTCTCCTTACAATCACTGCTGCCTCTACTGCTGTCCCTCAGCCACCAGGGCAGAACACTCGAGGAGGAGAAAGAGGAAATGCTTCAGTGGATGAAGGCGGGAACCCCGGTTACCTGAAAGACAGCCTTGGCTCGGAGCCGCTCCGCCAAGAGGAGCAGGACCTGGGCGTTGAGGCTGCCACCGCTGTCCATATCTCCCACCACAGTGGGGAACACCTGTTGAAGAGTGTCCACAGTCAGTAACACGGAGCAGAGGGGCACCCCTCGGCCCCAGTCCAAACGTAGGATTTCTTTAACAGTACGCAGCACCCCCTAGTGGAATCACAAAGACAAACTCTCAACCCATCACACATAGGTTTCCCCACCTTCTCCCATTCAGAAGAAACTCAGAGGACATACCCTGCCCATTCTTCCCCATAACAAACACATTTCCTCCTCCTCTACACCCGAGTCCCAACTGGCCTTTGGGGGAGATAACCCAGGTCAGTGGAGCCCTCACCTCAGTGGGACTAAGTTGCCAGTCCCCTGCATAGGCCGCATGAAGATGATAGCCTGGCAAACCCAGAGCACTCATGTGCACAGTATGAGCCACCTGAGGAAAGAGAAATCCATGGAGAAGACAGCATTGCTGCTCCATTTCAATCCCCTATCCTACCTTCATCTATTCCCCATCCAGCAGGTCTTTTAAGAAACCCAAACATTCCAACTTATACAGAGGGTCGCCAGATTAAAAGCAACAAGTCCCACAGGCAAAGGAAGTCAAAAGGGCCCCATATCCCTCCTCTTTTGTCCCGTATAGCCTGGCTAAGGGGGAAGCACGAAAGGAAAGGAAAAGATCCAGGGACAGGCAGGGAGGAATAGTAAGGAGGGGCCAGAGAAGTGGGGGCACCTGGAAATGGCTGCTCAGAACCTTGTTGACAACGAGCTTCACTCCCTCCATCTGTGCTGGGAATACATCTGAAGGGAGGGGAGGGGGAAGGGAAGGAATAAGCAGACAAGGAATCCCTACCCCGCGAAGTCATCTCCCCTTTCAATCCCACAGAAGTGCTTTGGAGGAACTGACCTCCTCTCAAGTCCTGCAACAGGAAATGCTCCACTCCATGGGGGCGCCTGATCCTCCCTGAGGCTGCATGCCCCAGCTGTGATCTCCCCTTTTCTGGTCCCATCGCTGGACACCCAGCACTCAAGACCCCACCTTTCTCTGCCCCTTCAACTTTAGACACTCAAATGCCTTGGATGTCTTCTCACCTTTGCATAGCCGGTGCAGCTCATCAAAGCTCCCAGGGTTGGGGAGGGGTTCCTCTCGACGGGGGCCCCGGCGGGGCAAAGCCCCCATAGGTGCCAGGCCCAGTGTGTTCCCCATTTCAGTAGAGAGGTCAGGGAGGGGCCGGGGTTCGCCTGGGAAAGGACGCTGTTGCTGCCTCTACCCTCCACGGGCCCCACCCCCCATTATCCGGCTCCCCAGTCCCAGAAACTTCCACATAGTCCGACGCTAGACCTGGAACAGGAAAAGTAGGGGGAGAGGGCACCGGTGGGGAGCTTGAACCCCAGGCACACTCCCCTTTCATCTTTAATCCCGCTGCCACCCTTGTGACCTCCCCCACTCTCTAATCCTAGTCTCCATTACAGACTTTACCCAGCTTCCTAGTCTTTCTACTCTTCATTCCTAGGCCACATGGCGAGGCTTGCAATGAGGCAATAACCCTTACCTTCTCAGACCATCATGCTGCCCCTTTCCCCCAGGCACACCCCGGTCATCTTGATGGGGGCAGCCATCTTGAGTGATGGCAGAACTGCGGCTTCACGCTGCACCCCCAGCGTGGTCATGGAGGCCATCTTGGAACCGGGCGAAAAAAAGATTTCAGAGACCCAACCCTCCTTGATTGGGCTGTGCCCAATGGATTAAAAAAAAAAAAAAAAAAGGAAAAGGCTGCTTGGCTGCCGAGCATTGGCCAATAGGAGAGGAGAACGCAAAGAAGTGGCCGACCTTACCTCCAGAGAGCTCCAACTCCGGCACTGCAGGGACAGGCGGTACTTGATTGGTTAGGTCCTTGCTGCTGCTGCCAAGTTGCTTCAGTCGTGTCCGACTCTGTGCGACCCCACAGACGGCAGCCCACCAGGCTCCCCTGTCCCTGGGATTCTCCAGGCAATTTACTCAAATAGATGGCGTTAGATTGCCCTGACTCTCCAAGGTGGGGAAAAACCTTTTAGCTAACAAGACACTAGAGGGAGCATCTTGGGGCCTGAGTCACTGAAGTCCCCTCCACTGTGTAGCCTGGAGACATAACCTGTGAAAGGTGGCCCGGAAAAGACTGAATACTTCTTCCGAACACTGATTCATATCTCACTTAGGGGCCCCGCCCCAACCCAGACCCATACGAACCCCTGGGGACTCCTCTTCGCAGTCCTTCACAGTACACAGTTCAGTTCAGTCGCTCAGTCGTGTCCGACTCTTTGCGACCCCATGAATCACAGCTCACCAGGCCTCCCTATCCATTACCAACTCCCGGAGGTCATTCAGACTCACGTCCATCGAGTCAGTGATGCTATCCAGCCATCTCATCCTCTGTCATCCCCTTCTCCTCCTGTCCCAATCCCTCCCAGCATTAGAGTCTTTTCCAAGGAGTCAACTCTTCGCATGAGGTGGCCAAAGTACTGGAGTTTCAGCTTCAGCATCATTCCTTCCAAAGAAATCCCAGGGCTGATCTCCTTCAGAATGGACTGGTAGGATCTCCTTGCAGTCCAAGGGACTCTCAGGAGTCTTCTCCAACGCCACAGTTCAAAAGCATCAGTTCTTCGGCGCTCAGCCTTCTTCACAGTCCAACTCTAACATCCATACATGACCACAGGAAAAACCATAGCCTTGACTAGACGGACCTTTGTTGGCAAAGTAATGTCTCTGCTTTGCCAGACAATGAATATGCTATCTAGGTTGCTCATAACTTTGTTTCCAAGGAGTAAGCATCTTTTAATTTTATGGCTGCAGTCACCATCTGCAGTGATACACCCTCAAATGAATTCCACTCATAGGTACAGCTCTCTGTAGGAAAAGGGACCCACCCTCCCTCCTGGAGGTCCAAACCTTTTAAAGTTCACCCAAGAGCCCTTTCTGTAGAAAGGGAATGGGTGTGAGAGCTTGGGGTAGAGGAGCAGGGGCTACAACCTGAGTTCCAGCAGTAGTCCCTGAAACACCTGACCTCTGAAGTTGATTCTTCCCTCCCTGGTTCCCTAGGAAAGAAGGAAAGTGAAAAGATTCCCTAGGCAGAGTTGGCAAATAAAATCGAGAAATATAGGCTCCTGCCCTCAAATGCGCTCCAGTCCAAAGCCAGGGACAAATCAATGGAGCTCCCTTTCAAGCACTAAGTGCTCCACAGGGGAATAGTTGAAGATAGAATAAAATTTCTTAGGCTCTAGTCGCCTCCCCTACTAGCGCTCACATCACCACTCCCATCTCTCAGGAAGAGGTCAAAGGATGAAAGATACAAGTACTTGTGATCTCTATTTAGCTGATTTCACCCAAAGGCCTTGGGCCTGGGAAATGCATCTCTGTCCTCCCTCACAATCAGGACAGGGACAAGGGCCAGGACCTTGGTCGGAGGGATGTTATGGCCCCTGCTGACTTGTATTGGCTGATCACTGCCTGGACCTGATAAGGGGATCGAATGCCCAGAGACCTTCAACCTTTATCCTGCCAGAGCACGCCAACGATGGGGGGGTGGGGTGGGGGGGGTGGGGGGAGGGGGTGTGGGGTGGGCAGCAGCTACTTTCTGAATTTGTTTTACTGGGGGGTGGGCTGTGCTTGCTGATCTGCACTCAGGAAGGTCATTCTGGTTCTAGTGTTTTCTCCCCCATTCATTACACATTAACTCAAAAAAGTACAGAGTCTATCACACCTGGCCTCTGGCCCTAATCCTTATTCTCCTAACCTGCATTCCCCTCACCCCTGTCCCTGATTTTATTGCCTTTTTTCTGTCCCCCAATACCTCTCTGCCAAGTTTCAATGAATGGGGGTAGGGTTGGGAGATGAAATTTACCCATAATCGTACAAAGATACCAAGGGCTGAGGTCGTTAGATCTGATACATCAAAGTTTTCCAGGAAAAAAGAGAAGAAAACCCTAGAAATTCTGCTTACTGAAGGATTCAGATCCAAGGACTACTGGTCCCAGGCCCCAAAGGAATGAATCTTGAATAGGACTAAAATGTATCCCCTTGGCATCCATTAAGGCCCTGCCTCCGACCCCATCACCAGGCATCTCCTATATGCTGGCCTCTCCTCCCCCAACTGCTCTAACTTGTTTACTGCAGCACAGTCCCTGCCCCACTGGACTCCTCCAAAATCCTTATCACCTGATGGGGTGGAGTGGGGAAGCACAGAGCTATATAGCCCCTGCCTCCTCAGCCAGGCCAGACACAGACACAGCATCGCTGACCAGGTACCGTAAGGGAGTAGGAGGCGAGGGCGCATCCACAGACTTCAGGTAGAACAAGAGAGCCGGGTTGGAGGGGACATGTAGGGAGTGGGCCGTGGGGGAAGGGGGAAGCCCATGCAGCGTCAGTGACCTCCCCTGCCCCCAACTGTTCGCAGGCCACTTTCCCTGCCGTTAACACCATGAAGCTGCTTGCATTGACTGTGCTGCTCCTGACCATCTGTGGCCTTGAAGGTGGGTGTGAGCTGAAGAGGGGTCCCAAGGAGGAGAAGGTGCCCCGCTATCTGTGCTGCTATGCCCAGGTCTGGCAACCAGAGAGCTTAAGAGGAAAATCATCCCCTCTCTAAAGCCCAGAAAACCCATCCAAAGACCTAGAGTTGGATACCTGTTTGGGGAGAGGGCTGAGAGCTGAGGTGAATCCTGGCAGAGATGTGCGACTCACTGCTGCGGACTCAACTGAGAGAGCGTTGTGTGTGTTTCTTTGTATGTACAGGGGCTCTGGTTCGGAGACAGGCCGAGGAGCCGAATCTGCAGAGCCTGGTCTCTCAGTACTTCCAGACTGTGGCCGACTATGGCAAGGACCTTGTGGAGAAGGCCAAGGGCTCAGAGCTTCAAACCCAAGCCAAGTAAGTCTCAGCAAAGGGGGTTAAGGGACCAGGGGGCTGTGGAGAGCAAGAGGGGAAGTTGGGAGATCCCACAGAGCACTGAGCTCAGGGGTGGGGGGCTAGGGAGGATGAGGTCTAATTGTAGAGGAAATGCCATCGTCACCCTACACATCCCTCAGACCTCTTCGACGGGAGGGGCAGCAGGAACTGGGCTTCGAATTTCTCTCTCTATGGTCTGTTCTTCTGCCTGGTTGAGAGCTTGCCTCCCCTCCTAGGAGCTTCACCGTGCCAGGACAGACCAGGCACTAGGGTTTGGGGCCTCGGGTCTCACCTCCCACCACAAGAAGGCCAGTACCCGTCCTTGCCCTCACTTCTAACCCTTCACATTGCCAGGGCCTACTTTGAGAAGACACAGGAGGAATTGACGCCCTTCTTCAAGAAGGCTGGGACTGACCTACTTAACTTCTTGAGCAGTTTTATAGACCCCAAAAAGCAGCCTGCCACCCGCTGAGGTGTGCAGACACCGGCCTCCCACCCCTCGCTCGCCCCTGGCACACCGGCTGGCCAGGCCTGAGGCGCCTCTCCCTGCCCACTGCTTGTTTTCTACAATAAACTTTGCAGGAATTAAGTTCTGAGCCTGCTCTGTTTGGGGAACCAGGAGAAATAAGGGTCGCGGGGGAAGAGTAGGAGGAAGAACAAAGAGAAATCTGCTTCTAACAGGAAAGGGATTTTGGTATAAAGGGGTGGAGGAAGGGTTGACGAGACCAGTGATGGAAATGACAGGGTGGGAGGTGCTGGGGACTCTTCTCCAAACCCAAGGAATCTTTTCACAGGCCTGGGAACGGCCTAAAGAGACTTTGCCTTGGACATGGTACCTTGAAAGGCACGAAAGATTGATAATCTGAATCCCTAGACTCCTAGAGGTCATGGGAAATGAGAGCACCCCTCAGAATTTCCTCTACCACGCTAAGAAGAGGAGAAAGCTTCTCCAAATGAGCCAGAGGTGTCACCCAAGTCCCCTCCCCTCCATTCTGAGCCAGGGGACACTGTGCTTCCTCCGTGAAAAGAAAAGAAAGTGAAAGTCCCTCAGTCATGTGCAACTCTTCAATTCTCCAGGCCAGAATACTGGAGTGCGCAGCCATTTTGTTCTCCAGGGGATCTTCTCTACCCAGGGATTGAACTGAGGTCTTCTGCATTGCAGGCAGATTCTTTACCAGCTGAGCCACCAGAGAAGCTTTCCCTGGAGGTGCTCTCATCCTTCCATTTAAAACCTCTCACCTAGACTCCTGTCTGCAGAACACTCATTCCAAGTATCTCCCCCACTATTGAAAGTGTTAGTCGCTCAGTCATGTCCAACTGTTTGTGACCCCATGGACTGTAGCCCACCAGGCTCCTCTGTTCATGGGGTTCTCCAGGCAAGAATACTGGAGTGGGTAGCCTTTTCCTTCTCCAGGAGATCTTCCTGACTTAGAGATCAAACCCAGATCTCCTGCACTGCAGATTGTTTACTGTCTGAGCCACCAGGAAAGCCCCTCCCTTACCATTATCCGGGTGCTGTTCATAGAACTGGCCTAAATTCTGGAGGCTGTCTTAGAGCCTAGAACTAGCAGACATGATAGCCAGTTAAAGGCCTGACAGTTCTCCAACTTGGCGGACATGTAGGACTTGAGAAATTCTCATAGCTGTGATACCTGGCTTAAATCAAAATGGAATGTAAGTCAGGCTGGATTGATGCAGGAGATTCACAATCTCCAAATGGGGAAAATGGGCATTTCCAATAAAAGTTTGCTTACACTTTATCTTTAAAATATTTACTTCCCTACCCTAACTCATTCTTCATATCTCATCTGAAACCACCTTTCCCAAGATGTCAGAAATGGGTCCGATTTCTTCTGTATACTTTTTAAGACTTTTATTTTATATTGGAGTATAGTTGATTAACAATGTGGTGTTTCAAGCACATAGCAGGGTAATTCTGTTATACATATTCCATGCATCTGTTCTTTTCCAAATTCTTTTCCCACTGAGGTTATTATAGAGTATTGAACGAGTTATCTGTACTGTACAGTAGGTCCTTGTTGGTTATCTATTTTAAGTATAGCAGTGTGTATATCTCCATCCCAAACTCCCAATCTATCCCTGTCCCCCTCTTCTGTGTATTAATCAACCTCTTCAGTCTGGCCTTCTAGCCCCTTACCACTCAAAATTACTTTCTTCCCCTTTCTTTCTCAGTATCGTTTGTTTTTTTTTCCCCCCAAACATGTGGTAAAACATGCAGGGACAGAGATCTGTCCCTCACTTGCAAGATGACCTTGGACAGGTTAATTACCTTCAAAGAGCTTGAATTTCCTCACAGGGCTAATGAGTGGCTCAAATGGTACAAGCTGGAAACACTGAAAAGTGTCAGTCACCATGCAGTGCCAAGTACTGCCCAGCACGGGGTGGAGGTAGGGGGAGACAGGGGTGAGCCTGGCGACCTGGACCCATTTGCACAGGCCTGCGGGATCAGAGGTAGGGCTGACATCAGATGGGACTCAGATACTGCCACAGAGTCCTGCCTAGAAACAGGACCAGCACAGACAAGGGGCATCCCTTCGCCACCCACCCGTGCGCTCAGAGGAGCTGGCCTCCTACCTGGACCCGACTTGTTCCCCTTTGCCTTATTTGCTTGCATGCTCAGTAGTGTCCGACTCTGTGACCCCTTGAACTGTAGCCTTCCAGGCTCCTCTGTCCGTGGGATTTTTCGGGCAAGAACACTTGAGTGCGTTGTCATCTCCTCCCCCATGGCATCTTCCTGGGCCAGAGGTCAAATCCAGATCCCTGTGCCTCCTGCTTTAGCAGGTGGATTCTTTACCACTGTGCCATCTAGGAAGCCCTCCCCTTTGCCTTATCCTCCTCCAACTCCAACCTGGCCCCCTGAGGTCCGTCTTACCCCAGAATCCACAGAAAACGTCTTCCATTAAACCTTCCATTGGGAGTCTCACATGCGTCTGTCACACCATCCCTTCCGCACGTTTGGCTTTCCAGCTCTGCTAATGCCCCATATGCATGTGTATTATGAGATGTGCTTACTCTGCTCCCTGTAGCCCACTCTGATCTGGATTGGTGACTATCGGGGGTTGGACAGCCAGGCTTGCCTGCAACCCAACCTTGTTCCCATGGTCAGGCACGGAGGGCCATGCTGGGTGAGAAAGTCATTTCTTGGGTTTGAATGTTCTGAATGTGCCCAGACTCCCAACACATTACTCCTTGCTCCAGCTCCATGTTTGAGAATTGGGGGTCAGGAGTTTCTTCATTCCCCCAATCACAGTCAGCATTCATCCCTCAATCAAGTAAAACAACCCTGAAGTCTATTAGACTACGAGCTCTGGCAGGTCAGGAACCGAGTTTGCCTTACTCGAAATGGTATCTTCAGTATCCAGCCTAGGCTAGTAGAGGCTGAATAAATATCTTAAATGAATGAATGAATGGAGTCCAGTCTATGGTGTCTTTATTGATGTTAGTCCCTTCCCACTGTTTAGTAGGACCTGGGGGTGGGGAAGAGGGGAAGGGTGGCATAGAGGGGTGACACTAGAATATAAACATCAGTGAAGAGCATCTGAGGAGCGTTTGAGCATCTGAGGTCTTTGATGAGGAGGAATCACTGGTGATTATTAATGAGGGGCAGAGGGTCATTACAGGGGTAGGGTCAACTGGCATTTATGGTGGGGAGGCATATGTGATACCAACCACAAGGGCTGGGAGGAGAGCGTTTGAAGGAAGTGACACAGGGCATATGTTCTAAAGCTATTGTCGTGGTTTCTCATGCTTCAGGGTCTCATAAGTCTCCTGGGTCCGGGTGCTGAGGCCCTAGAGATAGAGGTCAAAGGACAGTCAGGAGCTTGAGCCCATCACTGGGCCTCCTAGCCAACCCCGCAGGCTCCACCCCTTCCAAAGGTCACTCAAAAGCCCACCCTCTTCTGCTGGCTTCCTGGACAGGGAGTCCAGCTGCGGGTGGGGAGGCAGGTTCACTTACCGTGTAAATGCCATCTGTTTTCTGTAGAGGCAAAAGGGGCGAAGCATTAGAGACCAACATGTCCCACAGGACCCCTCAACATCTTGCCCTCCCAGGGAGGTATTTGGCCAGGGGTGACTGGTTCCCTCAGGCCACTCTGGGGCATGAACGCACATTTGCCCATAACACTACCAACACACATACATACACAACATTCAACTCCCTCATGTACTCATTGTCACTCTACACTTGAGTCTTCCTCGTTGCCTGCTGAATATTTTACTTGTGACCTGGCTAGCTGGCAGGGTGGGTAGGATCAGGTGGGAGGCGGTCTCTGAAGCTAAACAGATCAGCACCTGAGTCCCATGCCCCGCCCCAGAGACCACAGACCCCAGGGCTAAAACCCTAGAAGGGCTGAGGGTCTGAAAAATTGTTGACACCCCTTTGAGGGTGGGTTCGTACCTCATTGGCTGTAGCTGCCTTTCGCACCTGCAACTGGAGGAAAGTCATTAGCAAAGGTGAAGTTAGTTGGCCCAGCTCCCCCTCCAGACTTCATGGGGGAACTTCAAACCCCCTTTCCCCCTTGCCTTGAAGCCATGCCACCACCAACCTCCCACTTCTCCGTCCAGCCCTCAGCCCACCCTGCCCCTGCCTTACCTTGAGTCGGCAGTAGAGCAGGGTGAGGACAATGCCATATAGAAACAGGATGGCATCCAGGATATAGCAGAGCTGAGGCTCTCCCAGGGCCGCTGAAGGCAGAGAGCGCACGCATCAGGTCAGGGGCAGCGGGGGAGATCTGGTGCTCAGAGGAGAGAAGGGAAGGGCCCTGGGAGGTTGGACGGGGCCTGAAGGAGCACCCTCCAAGGGAAGCAACTTCATCTTCCTCTCTGGATTCCTGTTTCTCTTACCTCTCAGCTTTCTCCCTCACCCTAGGGTAGGGGTAGGACAGGAGTGCAAAGGGGTTCGTTGTGATGCAACTTATAGTTTCTGAGAGTTGAGAGCCTTCCCCTTTTAGCCCCCAACCAACTTTTTAGCACTGTGGGTTCCTCAGGCACCACTGAGCACTTCATAGCCCTCAAGGGACCCATTTGTGTTCACTGGGCTGAAAACCTCAGCCCAGAGGGGTAAAGTGAGGGGAGGCAGTGACAAATTTCAGCAAAGAAACCACAGGAGTGTCTTTGCTAAGTCCTGTGACCTGTGGCTGAGGGCTGGACAGGAAGGATGTGAGCTGAGGAAGGGAGGGAAGGCAATCACTCTATTATTGGTCATCTAGCCTCAGCCACATTGCTTTCCCCCTCGCCACCCCCATCCTGAGACACTTAAATACGTAAAAACAAGGTGCCTGCTCTCCTTGGCCTTATGGATACCGATGGCTCTATACACAAGGCTGAGTGAGCGTCTCAGCCCGGGCTCAGGGGAAGGACTACAAGCGGTATGGATTCTGGCTCCGGGTACTCTGCCCTGTTACTCACTCTGGGCCACCGAGAGAGGAAGTTTTGTGCGATGAAAAAAATCAAATAACGTCTGAGCTCCAGCCTCTATCAGCTCCGACCCCTATCAGAAGAGCTCGTGAGCATGTGATATACCAGTTAAGCGTGCTTTATGGTGTGCCGTTCTTTCACACAGTTATTGCATCAATCTCAAAACTACCCCTCGAGGGAAACATCATCGCCATTTTGTAGATGACGAAACCGAGGCCAAGAAAAGTAATTCTTCAGGGCCACAGAGTTAAGTGACAGAACTTGAATTCAAACCCAGGTTTTCCACTTTTAAAGCTTGCGCCCTCTCTTTTATGTCTCAGTGGCCCTACTACCTCATCTTATGGCAGCAGACTGGCCCCTCATTTAGACCTTCCCTCCACCTTCACAGCTGGGCTGGTGGAAGTCCATCCCACTCCATCTTTTTTAATTTCCCCACTTCCCTTTAAGTTTCACTAACCTCTTCCTCCCAGAACCCCAGCTGTGACCATCCTATCTTAAAAAAACAGACCACTCCAAGAGAGCAAGAAGAGGTCAGAGAATGATGGAGCCTCAGAACTACAGAGACCTTCCTTTTCTGCCTCACTATTTCTCAGCTGATGCTCCCAGCTCTCTAGACCCGAGCATCGTGTGCTGCCGGCCCTCACTTCAGCTCTGCCTTAGTGAAAACCCCTTAGAGGCCGCAATTGTGTTTAACTATCCTTGCCTCACCCCTAAACACATGGAGAGGCCCCTGCCTTCCTAAAGGGGGCTTTATAATTGTTATTTAACCAGCTAGAGATCAGTTCCCAATGGACAAGACCAAATGCACCCCACAGAAAATGCTCATCATGGGAAATGGAAGCTTTCCCCCGGACCAGCTTTTCCCGTCATAGAACCACTCCTCTGCCGAACTGAAGCCTTATGGTGTATTGGCCCTGAAAAAATAAAGGGATAAGAGGGAACAATTCCTGTGCCCTGATGGGGACGGGATGGGACCAGCCTCAGGGTCTCTGTGTCCACCTGCCCCATGCCAGCCTCCCTCCGTCTGTTCCTGCTTTGTCCTTCGGACACATGCCCTTGGTTCCCACCCTGGAGCCCCACTCACCGTCCCTCATCAAACCCTCTCACCTGCTTGTTCAACCAAAAGGAGTAAGAGCAGGAGCACTGCTGGGATCATCCTGGCCGGGGGCTGAGGGGCCGAGAGCTGGGGATCTGACGCTCTGCCGGCGCTGCGCAGCTGTGCTGTGAGCAGCTCCCTGACCACAGAGTTCCCCCCTTCCTGCCACGCCTTCCTCCGAGCTCTGGCCCCTTCCCCTTCCTGCAAGAGAAAAAGAGCAGCTCCCGGAAGGGCCAACTAAGGGAGCTAGGAGATCTGAACTCTTGTGCCTCTGTCCTTCAGTGACCAAGCCCCTGTCACCATGGAAAGAGGGGACGCCCGTGCTTGGGAAAAGCTATCTAAGAAAGGCTATATAAACCCACCTTCTCACTCTAGCCCTGTTCAGAGACAGAATGGTGATAAACTGCCCCTCAAGATTCTCTAAGACCCCACGATAACCCTTCTCTCCCATCTGAACTCTATACCCAGGCTTGACTTGAGGAGTTTATCAATTAGTGTGGGCAGCAAGGTTTGGGCAAGGAGGGGCAAGTGAGGGGAAAAGAGGAAACGGGGAATGGAGAAGTGGAACAAGAGTCAGAAACGGGGGTGGAGATGAACAGGAAAAACTGCCAAGGACTGAGTCTAACAGAGAAGTAGATGGTTAACAAACATCCTAAGTTTCTCTTTAAAGTGAAAGACAGTAAGACACTGAAAAGACAAACCAGAAATTTGGGTGTGGGGCCAGACGTGGCTAATTTATTGTCATTTCTCCTTTTCTAGTACATGCACAGAAAGCCTGACAGCTAAGCATTCATGTACGTGTATACACACACACACGCACACACAGTCCCATTTCCAACGATGGAGAGGCTCCACAGAGGGTGGGGAGGTCCAACACTGTTCCCCTGCTCACCGATCTACTTCTCCAAACACAATATCTTGGGTACCTAGGAGGTCAGGGGAAGGAGAAAAAAAAAGTGATGTTACCAAGGATCTAGCAGTCCCTACAGTGCCCAGGAGACTGAGGATCTGAGTCTATGCCTGCAATCTACTGAACAGAGGTGTTCAGTTTCTGTTCCCATCAGAGTTTCAAAGTCCCTAACTAGAACCCCTCCACTACACAACAGGCCTTGTACCTATGATGGCAACGACGTCCGCCAACATGTGTCCCTTAGACATCTTGTCCAGACCAGCCTGGAGAGATTAAGACAGCAAGTATTAGGCAAGATAAGCAAGGTGGAGGAGAAGGAATGAAAGCTCATAAAGATCTCAACCATTACTGGATTCACATATGAAGAGTTAGAATCACTGAGGCTGGCTCTTACCAGGTGAGCAAAACCAGGAGCCTTGATCTTGCATCGGTAAGGGCGGCTGCTACCATCAGACACCAGGTACACGCCAAACTCTCCCTGTCCGAAGAAGGTTGGCTGCTTTCATTAACGGGAAGAACACTTTTCTCTGCCAGCAAAATCCTTTCTATTCCCCCTCATGTCCTCTCTTTCACTGATGAGCGAGAGTTTAATTGCACATCTGTCTCCAGTCGCCCACTGCACACAGTCTCTTCCCCCGCCCGCCTCACCTTGGGCGCCTCGATGGCTGTGTATGTGGCTCCTGGGGGAACTTGGTAGCCCTCAGTATACAGCTTAAAGTGATGGATCAGTGACTCCATAGACGTCTGGAGAAAGGAACAAGGCCACATCAGTAAGCCGGATCCAAACTGTATGGCAGGCGTTTGCACACATAGAACATAATCTCTATCCCCAGGGAGTCTAAAATCCCCCATGTAAGTCAGTGAGCAGAGAAGATACAGAAAGAGAGAGGAGAGTATGGGAGGCTAACAATCTTACACAGAGAATTCTTTGAAAAAGGAAAACTGAAAAGTAGGATTTAATCCAAAGACACTTCTCCCCAGTCACTGCCTCTCATCACCCCTCCTTTTTTCTGTCCCTGTAGCCAACTTGGGCAAACTTCGGAAGATGATGAGGGACAGGGAGGCTAGTGTGCTGCAGCCTGTGGGGTCACGAAGAGCTGGACACAACTGGGCAACTGAACAATAAGCCAACCTTCATTTCTGCTCGTTTTGGTGGAGACACTTTGGCATCATCAACCTTGATCTCCCCAGGAGGCATCTTGTTCAGACACTGTGAGATGATTCGAATGGACTGGCGCATCTCCTCCACCCGACACAGGTATCTGAAGGAGATGAGACGGACTAAGAACAAGAGACGAGCAGCCAGAGGACTGGATGTGAGGCTGGGAGAATGCGCTGGGCTGAACCGAACAGTGCAGGTAACTTTCTTCACTCCCCTAGTACGGCATCTCTGCTTGGCCTGGGCACCTGTATAAAACCTAGTCTTCTGATTTCAGCACTGGGCCCTTTCCCAAATCCTCTCCTAGTTTTCTCAGACCATGTACTATAGTATTTCCCTCTTTAGCTACTCTCTTATTAAACATATTTTTGGAGGTGAGAGTCAAATTGACTCAAAAGGAAAACAATAGCAAACTTTTCTTGGGGTCAGTAAAGAGCAGTGGAATTTGAAGCTTAGAATCTAGTGGAAAGAGGACTGGATCAGGAGGCTTCTAGTCTCCAGCATTACTGACAGAACAGTCCCAGGCTAATCTCTAACTTTTATGCTTCAGCTTTTTCAGCTATAAGATGCGGCCAAAACTAGTTCTATCCAACACATAAGGAGAATGTAAGGGTAAAATAAGATGCCACATATGTGAAAGTGCTTTAAAAAGCAACCTAATTTAATACACACAGGTGTTCTAATAGATACTATAAAGTATGAGAAAAAAGAAAGTAGCTAAGAGAAAGGTTTTAGACAGGGCAAAAACCCGGGGGACAATGAGCTAAGAAAGGATTTGGGCCTTACCTATCATAGCAGTCCCCTCGAGAGCCAATAGGCACATCAAAGTCCACCTGGTCGTAGACATCATAGGGCTGGGTCTTCCGCAGGTCCCACTGGATGCCTGAGCCCCGGAGCATCACCCCACTGCAGAGAGTGCAGAAGAGTCAAGGGCTACTGTCCACAGGCCAAGAAAGGAGGCATGCTCTCTTCCTCAGGCTCCCCTCTCCCGCCCGCACACTCTGGGCATGGGATAGAAAGTCAGCCTGGCAAGGAAGGTGCCACACCTGAAGCCAAGATATTAATCTGGAACCACCCACCCCTAAAGAGAGAAGTCTTATTCCTCCCACCTAAAACCATAGTTCAGCGCGTCTTCTGCTGTTACAATCCCGATGTCGACTGTCCGATTTCGCCAGATCCTATTGTTGGTCAGCATCTGTTGATCAAGAAAACTGCTGTATGAACACCATTCAAGACACTCCACAGATACCTCTGTATTTCTTTACAACTGGGAACTAAAACCCCACGAACCCTTCCTGGGGGAAAAGGGATTCTTCCCACTGACTCCTATTACCTCCTCCAGCTCATCAATCCGAAGAGAAAAGTTCTTAGAAAACTCATAAATGTCATCCATAAGCCCAAGGGGCAGGTCCTAGAAAACAAATGGAGGATCAACAATGAGAATAGGGGCTCTGCTAGCGAGAGCCAGCTCTGCCTCAGAGGCACAGGGTTGGCGCTTCCATCCACAGTGCTGCCCCCCAGTGGCCACGGAGGATACAAGCAAGGGCCGGACCTTGAGGCAGGCAGGGGAACCTGCTCACCTGGTGCACGCCTCCTGGCCGGACGTAAGCAGCATGCATCCGAGCCCCAGACACTCGCTCGTAGAACTCGAACATCTTGACGGGACACACTGAGTTAGTGACAAAGTCCTGGGTCCCTAAGTCCAACACCATGGTGGTTTACTCCCCCGCCTCCAGCCTTCTGGGGCCCAACCCACACTTCACAACACAAAGCTCCTTAAAAATATAACCCAGGAGATTCCCTGGTGAAAAAGTGGTTAAGATTCTGTGCTCCCAAGGCAGGGGGCCTGGGTTCAATCCCTCGTCAGGGAACTGGCCCCGTACCACAACTAAGACCCCCATGCAGCTAAATAAATAAAAATACATAACAAAAACTTAAAATATATATATATATGAAACCCAAATTAAATACACCTTCTCCCCATAAATATTCACATTCCTTTTATTCTCGCATCCTTCATACCTGCTCCATCTCAGGTACCTCCTCCCCTTTTCCCATCCTTTCCACCTCCTCATACCTTCTCCCTTTCTTCAAACATCCAGAAGAAAGGGGTCATAGCCCCAATGTCCAGGGCATGTGTGGTCACAGCCATGATGTGGTTCAAAAGTCGAGTGATTTCTCCAAATAGCACTGTAGAGAGGTGAAGACAGGAAGAGATGGATACAGGAGCCAGGGATCCAGGCTGACACAACAGTTCTGGGGTCAGTGCTCTTGAGATTGGGCGGGGGGGGGGGAGGGGGGCGGGCGGCGGGCTCTATGCGATCCTCACAGTGGGCCACGGGAAGAAGGGGCTGGGGCGCACCTCGGATCCACTGTGCACGAGGAGGAGGCTGGATGTTGAGCAGCTTCTCCACGGCCAGTGAGTAGGCCTGTTCATTACACATCATGGATACATAGTCTAGCCGGTCAAAGTATGGAAGGGCCTGGGAAGAGGGAGAAATCTGGGTCACATCTAACAGGCCAAGAAACCCTTAGTCTGGCTGCTAGAAGCATTGTCCTCAGTGGGCATCAGAGGTCAGTGCTACGTAAGTCTTCCCGATCTCAGGAGTCTTAGAAAGACGGGATGAAAACACACAGAAGCGGTGGCGGGGGGACCCTGATCTGTCGGGTTTGCCAATTTCCACAGTAAAAATACTCCTACAAGGTCCCATTTTAAACTACTGACACTACGTAACTGAACAGACAGCACTGGGCGGGGTACCACACCACCACATAGCACTTCCACTACACAGACGCCACAAAAGCAGACGCCCAGAGAGCACAGCACAGAGGAATGCGGCAGAGCAACAGAGCCGGGGACTGTCATACTTTTTACCTGGATTTTTAGTATCTTAACCTGCAAGCTAGCATAATTTAATTTTAATGATAGCTGTGTTTAACAACTGGCCCACAGAACTGAAAATTTAACAATCTGTTCTTGCGAGCCAATATGAGCTGGCTGCAGCACACCACTGCAAACCTCATCTTCTGGGCCAAGCGACACCTCTGTCCAAGAACAAAGTCTATCTGAGATACTGACGGGGAAAGGTAATCTTAGGAGGAAATTAAGGAAGAGCAAGAAGGATGGAAATAGACAGGTGGAAAGGACTCATCCGCACAATACCAAGAAAGCTAAGTCCCAGCTGTTTACTTCAGTTTCCAGGAAAGAGGAGGAGCTAAGACGTCTCTCTTTGGAACAGCCAGTTCTTGCCCTGATGTCACTGTGACGCGGGATAAAGCTACAGGGGTTAACTCTGTGGAGAACGGGACCAGAAACCATCATTGCCGGGACTCTTTGGGGGAATCACATTCTAGTCAGCTGGTTCTAAATCCTAACTCCATCATCCTGTTATCAAGAGCTTTCTTCTTGACAGTAAGAAGAAAAACTTCAGATTACTATCCCAGGATCCAGTTTCTTCAAATCTGACCCTCACTATTTGGGTCACAGAGTTCTCCAAAAACAGCAAACTCTCACAAACTCCCTCCCGGTCACTCTGACTCACTGAGTATTTCGAAAACAAACTTAGAATGCTGGAAGATACAAGAATCAGCTGTTAGTCCTGGGGAGCTGACGTTGCTCTCCTCTTTCCCTGACCCCAGGGACGCCAGCTTTGACGTACTAGCATGATATAAGGGCAGGGAAACTGAGGCACTGGAGTAAAGGTACAGGGGCCAGCCAAAAGTCAGCCAGAGAAGAGTTAGAAGTGTAGCTCTGGCTCCAAAGCCTTTCTGTTGGGTAAACCAAATCCAGATGATTCAAGCCCAGCATCCCCTGCCACATCTCTCCATCCTCCCAACCGAAACTGTCCTGATAACCTCAACAGGGTTCCCTCCCAACCCCTACAACACCCTCCTTCTCTGGGCTTCTGGGCCAGCAAACCGGCAAAGGCCCGGTTAAAGCATGCCCAGTCCTGTCAGCAGGCCCATTCGCCACCCCATACCTGCAGATAGGTCTTGTATTCAATGAGCTTCTCAGTGCCCCGGTGCAGCAGCCCGATGTGAGGGTCGCACTTCCGCACCATCTCCCCACTCAACTCCATCACTAGCCGCAGGACTCCATGGGCTGCTGGGTGCTGGGGCCCAAAGTTCAGGGTCAGGTTCGACACCAGTGTGTCCTTTGGAGGGTCCACATCTGAGAAGTGGGAAACAGTTGAGCCAAATGGTGATTCCTTTGAGAACCCCCAAAAGACAGCAAGGAAATGCATTTTCCTGTATACTTTCCATCTCACCATTCCATATCCTGCTAATTTCCCAGTCTTTACCATAACCAAGAAGACCATCAGCTGGGGAAAAGGGAAGGAGATCTAAACTTTCTGATGAGAGGGAGAGGGACCATGAACCTCACTCTTTCCACATCTCTCAGAATACCTTTAAAAAAAATGCTAGATAATATTTATACAGTCCCTATAATATGCCAGGCACTACTCTGAGCATTTTACTTATTTTAATTAATTTAATCATTTAAACAACCATATTAGTAACTATCTTACTGAAGAAACTGAGGCCAGAAAGGATGAATGAATTCCCCTGAGTCAGCAAGTGGCAGAGTCAGGATTTAACTTAGCCTGGGCAGCTTCAGACTCCACACTCTTAACCACTAAGATACACTGCTCTCCAGCTGTATCTGCTGAATGTCCAACTAATTGGGAAATGTATACCTCATTCTTACCACTACTAATTGACAGCTTGTACCCTCAAGAGGCTTACTATTTAGTTTGGGAAATAAGTACATATGAGAAACTAATAACACAGGTCAAATTTACAAGTTGCCAAGTAAGTTGCTTGCTGCTGCTGCTAAGTTGCATCAGTCGTGTCCGACTCTGTGTGACCCCACAGACGGCAGCCCACCAAGCTCCCTCGTCCCTGGGATTCCCCAGGCAAGTACACTAGAGTGGGTTGCCATTTCCTTCTCCAATGCATGAAAGTGAAAAGTGAAGTCGCTCAGCCATGTCCGACTCCTCGAGACCCCATGGACTGTAGCCCACTAGGCTACTCCATCCAGGGGATTTCCCAGGCAAGAGTACCGGAATGGGTTGCCACTGCCTTCTCCGGTAAGTTTCTTAGCTAAGTATTTAAAGAAAGGAAAGAAGTCTGTGACGACTTCGTGGAGGCAAGATATAGGCTGCTTCTTAAATACAGGGAATGATTCAGATAGGAAGAGAGAAGAGGCATCCTAGGCTATGGAAAGAACATATGTCAAATCTTAGAGACAAAGAAGTAAGTATCTGTGGAATTCTTATCTACCAATCGGCAGATTAGTGTTGGCAGGCAGTGGGGGGTATGGTTCAATTATCAGGATTATTAGAAACGCTTAGGGAGGACTGAGCACAAGCCAATCACCACACTAGCATGTTATGTTAGTTATGTTACTAGAATCTCTTTTAATCCTTACAATAATGCTATGAAAGTAGGTACTTCATTCACTAGTAAATGGAGGGTTGAGATCTGAAACCAGACTCTACTTATGCATCCAAAATTCTTCACTGTGGGCTTTGGAGTCAGTACAAATCCAGCTGTGTCCTCGATCACCTTTTAATTTCCCTACACCATGATTTCCTCAAAACTGAGATAATATCACTCCCATAGGGTTATTGTAATGACTAAGTAAAATAATACATACAAAAAACACTCAGCACATGATAAGCACTCAGCTATTATCACTGCAGATGGTGACTGCAGCCATGAAATTAAAAGACGCTTACTCCTTGGAAGGAAGGTTATGACCAATCTAGATAGCATATTCAAAAGCAGAGACATTACTTTGCCAACAAAGGTTCGTCTAGTCAAGGCTATGGTCTTTCCTGTGGTCATGTATGGATGTGAGAGTTGGACTGTGAAGAAGGCTGAGCGCGAAGAATTGATGCTTTTGAACTGTGGTGTTGGAGAAGACTCTTCAGACTCCCTTGGACTGCAAGGAGATCCAACCAGTCCATTCTGAAGGAGATCAGCCCTGGGATTTCTTTGGAAGGAATGATGCTAAAGCTGAAACTCCAGTATTTTGGCCACCTCATGCGGAGAGTTGACTCATTGGAGAAGACTCTGATGCTGGGAGGGATTAGGGGCAGGAGGAGAAGGGAACAACAGAGGATGAGATGTCTGGATGGCATCACTGACTCGATGGATGTGAGTCTGAGTGACCTCCGGGAGTTGGTGATGGACAGGGAGGCCTGGCGTGCTGCAGTTCATGGGGTTGCAAAGAGTCGGACACGACTGAGCGACTGATCTGATCTGATTATTACTGTTAAGTTTTTTGAAAGGTAACTGGAAGTTCCTCTAAAGGTTTTTGAGCAAAAGAATGAATGACATAGTATAAAACAATGTTTGGGGAAGATAAAGGTGATGACATTGTACAGGACAGCTGAAGGGGAACTAGATCAGAGCAGGAACCCATCAAAGAGATTCCCAAGATAATCAAGGTCTAATATAAAATAAACCAAACCAACAAAGGGCAAGATAACTAGATGTGAAACATTACTACAAAAGAACCTGCACGGTTTGGTGACATATTGAAAACAGACATCGGGGGGGGGGGGGTAGCCAAAGGTGACTAAAAAGTTTCAATCCTAAGGGATTAGGAAAATGAGGGAGTCATTGATCAAAATTAAAAATCACAAGAAGGGCTAGTTTTATGGCAGGGTTGGGGGGGGGGTTTCATGTTTAGAAAGGTTTCATTTGGGTGCCAGTGGAAAAAAACTCCTTTAGCATGAAATATATTAAACCTCTGGAAAAAGCTGAAGCTAAAGATATAAATTTGGTAGGGATCTTCAAGGGTTGTCTGGAATCTGCTCTTTCTTTTCCCTTGGAATATTCTACTTGATAAATACTTACTCTTATCATTATTATCATATGTGGTGAGTTGCAAGTAGACTATTGCAAGCAAAAAGAGTTGGGGGCTAAATTTTGCCTCAGACAGACAGCTCAAGAGCACTCAGAAATCAGGGTAGGGCAGGGAAGTGCATGGGTTGGGACAGTGACCCTGGGCACTCACCATTCCAAGGGGGAGGTTTCCAGTGGGCTGTTTCCTTGGTGGGGTACATGATAGCACCCCCATACTGCTCTGCCCAGTTCACATCTGGCTGCCACTGCTGCGCACCCCTGGGGAGGTAATGACAAATCCTAGACAAAAGGCCTGAACAGTGCTTGGATCTTCTGTTCCCATTCACTTTCACATGGGCCCTGGGAAGGGTGTCTGGGATTCATCAATGCCAAGTCCCTGACAGAGCTGTGTAGCTCTGGCAGAACAAACTGGAACTCTAGAAGTTCCGTTCCTTACTAATAACTTCTTCCTGGAATCACTTCACCCAACAACCTTATGCATGCAAAGATAGGGATCTCAGGCCCTTTAATTTCTGGTCATATTCATGGTTCCCATCTTAGTGAATACGAATCCGAGAAAGGCGTTTATTCAAGGTCAACCGAAGAGTAAGAAAAGGGGGTGGGGCATGCTCGCTCCTAGGCTCTGCTCAAGTATGGCCAGAGGGATGCACTGAGGCCCGGGGATTCTTGGTTTACGTTCCTCCTTTAAGTCCATCGGGGTTGCTTTCCTTTTCTTTCATAGGGTCTAAGGAGACTTTTCACCAGTCGCGCCCTACCCCTGATGAGGTTGGTAGAAGCGGCCGGGCGTATGGGGAGTGGGTGACATATCGCTAATGCCGAGGGGCAGCGTCTCCCTCCACATGAATTCAGCCCTGGCAGATCGAGCTGAAACAATCTTTACTCCGTCCTCCAGAACAGGTACCGCTGGATCCTGGAACCCGAGAGAGTAGGCCAGGGAAAGGGGTCACGGGCCCGGGTCATTCTTTCCTAGGGGGTCATAGGGCCCGTGGAGCTCCCAGACTCGAGAAACCCCAGCCCTGGAGACGGCGCAACGGGCGCTGCCCTTGGTCTCACCTGCTGGGTTGAATCGGCAGTCGGGCCGGAGCCCCGGGCCGCAGCACCTGGGCCGCGGAGCCCCGCAGGCGGCGCAGAGCCCTGAGCGCCGCCATCTTGCCCGCCGTGCACTGCTGGAAGGAGAACCTGGCGGAAGTGCCTCTAGCGCGCCTCCTCGCGGGCTTCCCGCATATCGGCGCCACGCACCCGCCCTTTGCAAGCTCGCTCGCTAACCTGACACCCTCCGGGTTCTGCGCCTCGGCTTCACTTTCGGTTAAACACCTGAGGCTGAGGACCGTGCTTCCCACCGCTCCTGACGGGCTCTACAAAGGCTGAGCCAAAGAAACTTGCCACCGCTGCCGCTGGCAGCGGCTCCCCTCACGAAGCTCCGCCGCGCGGCCCGTGCTCGCCTTAGAAAGTGTCCTGCCGCCCGGTCCCAGATGCACACTGACATGGAGACCCTTCCCCACTTTCTGCCTGCGCCGCTCTGTTGCTGTAGTCCTGCCCTTCTAGGGTAGCGCCAGGCTTTGCCAGTTACCTTCTTAGACCCAAATCCAAAAGATTTGGAGCAGAAGGAGCTAGCTAATTTCCAGATGGCCTAAATGGGTTAGGGAAAAGGGGCCCAAGTGGGACTGGGCGGGTCTGAGAACTCCCGCCAAACCTAAATGAAAAAAAGAGGACGCGGCCAAGGCCACCAGCATTGGAACAGGCTGCTGTGGTGTGTAGGAGTCGCCTCATCCTAGCGGAGGAGAGGAGGTCCCCTGTAGGTGACCCTGCCAGCTTTCCAGAACCTACAGAATTACAGACTCGGTAAATGCCCTTAGTGATCCCTAGCATCCCACTTCCATCCCTGGTCAGTCTCTTTTACCTCATGTGTTTCTGACCTGGCCTCTCCCGTGGCCAATGGCATAGAAATGTGGTACCGTAGGAGTCTGATCCCAATTCTGTGCGGTCCAGACAAAGAGGAGTTTCCCAGCCTTGGATCTGGTTCCTCTTCTCTCAGCCTCTAAGCTGAGCTCCAGCTGGGCCACCCGTTGAGTTTGCACATCCCTTCCACTTGGGGTCTGGACAGAGGCTTTCCCCCAGATATCCCCCAGAGAGGGTCCCTGGGCCAGAGCCCACCAGCGGTGCCGCAGGGTGGGACAGACAGACCGAGAGAGTGGCAGACACAAGTAACTCTTAGCTACAAATAAAGAGGGGAAAGGCAAACGTCTAGTTGACCTAATGGGAACTGAACCAAAGGGTGGGGCCATATCCCAGGCTGTGGGAACTGACAACCTGTAAAGACTGGGCAGCCCCCAAGAGCCAGGCAGAGGTTGGGCCTCCCTGCCCCCTTCATTCCCCGCCGGCTCCCTGGGCCTTGTCTCCCTGAAACAAAGTGAATGTGGTAATAGTGTGGGAGAACGAGGTGGGGACTGCATTTTTTTTTTTTTTTTTTGCCTTAATCCAGCCTAAGAGGTGCTTCCCCGGTGGCACAGCAGTGAAGAATCCACCTGCAATGCAGGAGATGCAGGTTCCATCTCTGGGCTGGGAAGATGCCTTGAAGGAGGGCATGGCAACCCACTCCAGTATTCTTGCCTGGAAAATTCCATGGACAGAGGAGCCTGGTAGGCTAGAGTCCATAGGGGTCGCAAAGAGTCAGACACAACTCAGTCACACACACACACACACGCACGCGTACAACTCAGTCACACACACACACACACACACATGCACACACACGCACGCATGTCAGGATAGATGAGAAATCAGGATAGACTCTGGGCTGCTTGGCCCTGGGGGCAACTTGAGCTAGGGTGAGGGATCCTGGGGGGCTGCCTAGGACACTGCATCTTTTGTGCCTCCGGCCTGCTGCCAGCACCCCCCACACACTCACACACTGCCGCTGTGGCTCTAAGGCCCTTTGTCTCTCACTGCTTAGTCACCCCCTTTGTCCTCATCTCAGATGGGGGTAGAAAGGGGTGGTAAGAGCCCTCTGGTGATAGCTCCTCTTGCCCCTGCCCCTTCTGGTCTCCTAGCCTTTGTCTGACTCCTGCAACATCAACCCCCTCCACTTAGGACCAGGGTCCGGGCGTGTGGTGGGTCCACAGGCGAGTGTGGCAGTCAGAAGCTGGTGGGTGATGCAGGAAGTGATGGGCACCAGGGCAGGTATTAGCAACCTGAGCAGGAAGGGAAGGGGAGAGGAAGTATTCTGGCGGATGTACTGTGGAGGACAGGAGGTGACAAGGCAAAGAGTGAATAGGGGACTAGGGGTAGGGGCAGGTGGTCCACCGCTGGGAAAGGAAAGTGCTGACTGCACTCGCCTTCCTGGGGATATCCTGGGGAAAGGAGTGGCCATAGCACGGGGTGAGCAGAAATCGCCCCTACTTCTGAACCCTTTCCTTCCTTGCCTTGGTAGCCCACCCTCAAGACTCGTTTGCTGAGTTCTCTCCAGTCCCGAACCAAGGGAATCATTTTGTTTCCTTTCCCAAACATTACCTCTTCCTCCCCAAGCACTCTCCCCGGCCTAGGCACTGGGCTTCTGTTTCTCTCAGTGCTCTAAGTTTCCTATATACACAATGCTGCATCCACTCTCTCCTGCCCCATGGGGAATGAGAAATAAAGATTACTAGGTATTCCAGGAAACCCTGGGTTCTTAGGACAAAGTGGGGCCAAAAAAAGGGAACCAAGTGGGGATTCCCTCTGATGGACTGACACAGGGTGTATCCAGAGCAAACAAGTCTTTCCTGTGCTGGGGGTTGACTGACTTGAGGCTGGGGGAGGGGTTAGGGCAGTTGAGAGTGGGTAGGAGCTAGGCCCGGAGCCTGGGGGAAGCTCCTGGGAACCGGGCCAGGGAAATGGGGAGCCAGGAAGTGGGGAGGGGGAGCCTGGGGGGAATGGAGGCGGAACGGCTGTTTGGGCTTTGGAGGGGGCGGGGAATGGTAATTCAGGAAGGGGGAGCCTAAGGCAAAGAGAAGGGAAGCAGAGGTGCCACCCTGGGTCTTCCTTCTATAAAAGTCCTTAATCCTGTCTGGCCTCTGCCTGCTTCATGTGCCCATTCTAAGCAGACTCATCCTGCCTTTGAGGAGTACCCTTCCTGATCACTGTCTCCTTGCCTGTCTCTTCTTCCGGCCTCCTGTACTCTCTCCAACAGCTTGGTTCCTGAGCTGTGTCAAGTCACCTCCTTTCTTTGTTCTGCCCTCTTGATGCTTCCTTACCTGTTCCCCACCCTCTTTCCCGGGCAGCTCACTCATTTCCCTTGGCCCTGGAAACCAGCCTATAGGGGCAGAGAGCATCATGAAGGATCCCTGAGAAAAGGCTAGACAGTGGGAGCAAGAATTCTCCTGGGACTTTGATCCTTTCTTTGCGTGTTGGTCAGGCCCTTTCCCTGACTTCCTACCCCACCAAAGAGAGTGAGACAGCTGAGAGCCGACTTCGGAGTTTGGGAAAAGGCTATGTCATCAGCTGGCCCAGTGCCTGGGAGAGTCCCCTCTAGCAACTGGGACTGGGCAAGTCCCATTTTTTTTTTTTTTTTAAAGAAAAACAAATGGATTTTTGGGAAGCAATGAGACACCCATCTGAGTTCTGCCACCAGAGCTCTGGGCTGAATGGCTTATAGCTCAGCCAATCATAGCAGCTGGGGATGCTTAAAAAGAGCTGGCGCGGAGAGAAGCTGGGAAGAACTCACAGAGAGACCCACAGACACATAGACACAGGAGACAGAAAAGGAGAAAGAGACAAAGGCACGGCGGAAGGAGGCAGAGAGAGAGGACAGGCATTGAAGCGAAGCCAGAGAGAGTCTGAGAGAGCAGAGGGAGAAGCCAGAGAAGCTGCAGAAGACACAAGCAGGGAGAAACAGACCCCGGAGAAGGAGGGTGTGGGAGGAGAGTGTGGAGGAACCAGACCACTAGGCACTTCTCCTAAGCCTAAGGGCCAAGTTTTCTCCAACTCCTCTGAAGGTCCCCGGGCCCTCTGAAAACTCTGCCTCTGACCCTGGCATGAGTCTGAGCCCCCAGGCTGCAGAGAGGAGCTTTTGAAGCCGGGACAGGGAGGACTTGGTGCCCAGATGGCCTCAGTCCCTCCCAGCTACAGCATCAGTGCCCTGTCCCACATGGACTCGCATCCCGGGAGGGGGCTTGGCGGACGGCTGGCTGTGGGGAATCCAACCCCGCCTGCTGCTCCCCACTGTGCCCGTCTCCGTCTCCAGGCTCGTGTGGCTGCTGCTGCTAGCCTGCCTCCTGCCCTCAGCCTGGCCAGCCAGCCCCCTCCCCCGGGAGGAGGAGATCGTGTTTCCAGAGAAGCTCAACGGCAGCGTCCTGCCTGGTTTGGGCGCCCCTGCCAGGCTGTTGTACCGCTTGCCAGCCTTTGGGGAGACGCTGCTGCTAGAGCTGGAGAAGGACCCCGGCGTGCAGGTTGAGGGGCTGACGGTGCAATACTTGGGCCGGGCGCCTGAGCTGCTAGGTGGGGCGGAGCCAGGCACCTACCTCACGGGCACCATCAACGGAGATCCGGAGTCGGTGGCGTCTCTGCACTGGGACGGGGGCGCACTTTTAGGGGTGCTGCAGTACCGAGGGACTGAGCTCCACATCCAGCCCCTGGAGGGAGGCTCGCCTAACTCCGCTGAGGGGCCTGGGGCTCACATCCTACGCCGGAAGAGTCCTGTCAGCGGCCAGGGCCCCATGTGCAACGTCAAGGCTCCTCCTGGGAAGCCCAGCCCCAGCCCCCGAAGGGCTAAGGTAGGCAGTCCTGGAGTCCGTGTCCTGCTGTGTCTGTCCTACTGACCCCCATTTGTCTTCTCTCCGCCCACTTCCACTTCTGGCCCGTCTGCTGCTCCCTTCCCTTCTGCCTGCCTTTTCTCTTTCCACTAGCCTCCTTCCCTGGGAAGCCTCTGGCTTCTCCCTGCCCTAACCCTTCTTCTGGCCAGATCGCTGATCCCAAGGGGTGCTTCCCAGAGGTGGGTCAGAGACTCTGTGCTGGGAGTGACTGCTGCCTCTCCCCATCCCGCCCCTGCATGGCTATGGCCCTGGCTATCCTGCTGGCACAGTCCCCAACAGTGAGGCCCTCCTAACAGCCCCCTGGCCTTGACTCTTCTCTGGGCCCCAAGTTTGACTTTCACCCCACCACGAGCTAAAGGAATGAAGTTTGAGGCCCAAGGGATTGGCCTCTGGCTTCCGATGCTGTCTTCAAAGTTGTTCTGGCAAACTACCAACTAGGGCAGGCGCGGACTGGGAGGCAAGGCACCCTGAAGTCCGTTCTGGCCGGTCCTTCCCACACTACGGACTGACTGTTAGGCTGCCTGAGGCTCCATCCTTTCCTCCTTCCCACTCCCCCTCTCCCCCTTCTTCCCTTCCTCCCTCCCTCCCTCTCTAGCTTTAATCCAGACCAGACGCTCCCTCCGCACCCGCCACGCTGAGATCTGGCCCTGGCCCTAGCTGCTGACTGAATTATTCCTCCAACCACACAGGGCAGACACGTTGCAGCCCAGCCCTCTAGCCCCAGTCCTGCAGGCCCCAGCCACACTTGGGCCTGGGGGACCCCATGGTCCCTCCCAGAGGCCGTCCCACTGGTTTTCACTTCAGGGGCCCACACAGCCCTGGGACGTGGCCTCCCTATCCCCTCCTCTTCTCAGAACCAACAGATGATTTCTCAGAGTTACCGCAAAAGCCCAGGGATTTGGAGTTGTTGGGGGAGAGGCCTCACCAGACCCTTCAAGAATCCCATGGGATATGTGAGGCCCAGCTGGCTCTGCTGAGTTCCAGACCAAGGAAGTGAGGGAGGGGAGAAGTTATCCGTGGGTCTGGGAGGCTATTTCAGGATCCTCTTTCCCTCTTTCCCTCTGCAGCGCTTTGCCTCACTGAGCAGATTTGTGGAGACTCTGGTGGTGGCAGATGACAAGATGGCGGCCTTCCACGGTGCGGGGCTCAAGCGCTACTTGCTGACAGTTATGGCGGCGGCGGCCAAGGCCTTCAAGCACCCGAGCATCCGCAACCCTGTCAGCTTGGTGGTGACTCGGCTAGTGGTTCTGGGGCCAGGTGAGGAAGGGCCCCAAGTGGGCCCCAGTGCTGCCCAGACCCTGCGCAGCTTCTGTGCCTGGCAACGAGGACTCAACACCCCTGACGACGCGGACCCTGGCCACTTTGACACCGCCATTCTGTTTACCCGGCAGGTGAGGCTCCGGGCAGCACCTCAGGCAACACCCTGCACAACTCCAAGGAGCACCGGGCACAGACTCTGGTGTAAATGGTGCCCCTGGAGTAGTTCACCATGGCGCCTGGCCCCAGCCACACTGCCAGTGCCATCTTGGCCCTGACAGTGCTGAAGGCGCAGCGCCCAGGTCCCCACTAATCTAGATCTCAGCCCAACGCACCCCGCTGTCTTGTTCCCTCATGCAGTGTCTCTGATCCCTCTCCACAGGACCTGTGTGGAGTTTCTACCTGTGACACTCTAGGCATGGCTGACGTGGGCACCGTGTGTGACCCCGCCCGGAGCTGCGCCATCGTGGAGGATGATGGACTGCAGTCAGCTTTCACTGCTGCTCATGAACTGGGTAAGCTGGCAGTGGGGTCATGGGGCACGCATGAGGAGTGAGAGAGCTGTCAGGGGTGAGGTGAGGCAATGGTGCGCTCACCAGCGTACAAGTGAAGGTCACCAGGTTTTTCTTCCTTCTCCCCAAGCCTCAGTCCAGGGCCATTACCCTTCTCTGCTCAAAATGTAGACAAACAAATTTTTCTATTCAATGAGATAGTGTGTAGAAATCTGCTGTGAACTTGGGTGTGTGTGTGTGTGTGTGTGTGTGTGTGTTTGGAGGGGGAGGTGGGACAGTGTTGACAGAGATTATTCAAAAGAGTCAGTGACAGAATGGATGGAATCAGGGTTGGGAATGTTGGCTGTAAGGAAAAGTGAGTAGGGAGGGCCCCTGAATATATCAGGGGGAAGGGAGACAGAGAAATGGGGGCTATACACTGAGAAGCCCTTGGGGCACCAGAAGGACACTGGGGGCAGAAGGAGATGTGGAATGGATCTGATCCTCCAAAGCTGCAACCAGGCTTTGATGGGTCTGCAGCCCGCTGAGAGCCCAGGAATGGGATTCGTGGCCACTAACAGGGCCTCTGCTCCACAGGCCATGTCTTCAGCATGCTCCATGACAACTCGAAGCAATGCACTGGTCTGAATGGGCCTGAGAGCACCTCCCGCCACGTCATGGCTCCTGTGATGGCTCACGTGGATCCCGAGGAGCCCTGGTCCCCCTGCAGCGCCCGCTTCATCACGGACTTCCTAGACAATGGCTACGGTAAGCAGATGGCACTCCCCTTGCCCTGTGCAGGACGCAGTTCCTGCTCCCCCACAGTACTTCCTCTTCTGCTGCATCCCACGTGGGCCAAACTGACTCCCTCCAACATGCCTCCTCTACATGTGGGATGGGGTGAGGAACGTTGCTGCCTTTATGTGGTTCCCACTTCCTCTCAGGATGAATAGCATAACTCCAGGAGGCAAGTTTTGGCCTCAAAAGAATTAGAACTGACCTTCTAAGGGCGAGAACTGTGACACCAGAAGGGGCCAGTTGTGAAGGAGGCTTTGTCACTTGAGGTGTGCAAACTTAGCAATATGACTATGATCGAACAGTGCTGTTGATGAGAAGCGGATCAAGAAGTCTGTAGTTGGTTAGACTAGGTAGGAAGATCTAGTGCTCTGAGCTCCTCTCCTGATCCTACTTTTTGATGTGTATAGATGTGTAAGTTACTTCACTTCTGCATGGCGGATCTGTAAAATAGGCAGAATAACAGTGACTACCTCACAGGTGCTGGCCAAGATTAAACACATATTGTTGGTGAAGCGTTTAGTCAATGCTCATCAAATAAACATCAAATAAATTATAGCTGCTATTTAAAGCTTCTTCCAGTACTAGAATCTGTAGGATCCCTCAGCCACCCAGGAACCTAAGATTTCAGCTGATGACCAGCAGGCCCCTCTGCAACCTCTTGCTGACCTCATAACCCCCCTGCCTCTTTTCCCAGGGCACTGTCTCCTAGACAAGCCGGAGGCTCCTCTGCATCTTCCCGTGACCTTCCCCGGCAAGGACTACGATGCTGACCGCCAGTGCCAGCTGACCTTTGGGCCTGACTCGCGCCATTGTCCACAGCTGCCGCCACCCTGTGCTGCCCTCTGGTGCTCTGGCCATCTGAATGGACATGCCATGTGCCAGACCAAGCACTCACCCTGGGCCGACGGTACCCCTTGCGGGCCCGCACAGGCTTGTATGGGTGGCCGCTGCCTCCATGTGGACCAGCTCCAGGCTTTCAATGTGAGATCCAAGGGCAGGAGTGGGGCAGAGGGCCTGGGGGGAGTGGTGACTGGCCCTGAGCCCAAGAGAGTATATTGATCCCACTCTTCCATTCTGTCCTTCTGCAGGTCCCACAGGCTGGTGGCTGGGGTCCCTGGGGATCGTGGGGTGACTGCTCTCGGAGCTGTGGGGGTGGTGTCCAGTTCTCTTCCCGGGACTGCACACGGCCCGTCCCCCGGAATGGTGGCAAGTACTGTGAGGGCCGCCGTACCCGCTTCCGTTCCTGCAACACCCAGGACTGCCCAACTGGCTCAGGTAAGGAGTGGGAGGTAGGGAACCCCTTGGAAAGCATTGGGAGAGCAGAAAGCACTGTCCCTTGAGTTCAGGGACCAAGGAAGTGTTAAGGGTCCTGCAATTGAGGGGAGTGACAGGCAGTCTGTGGGGTAGAGAGCTGCCATGCTGTCTAGAAGGTGTGAGAGGCTAATGGGAGGCTGGTGGGGCAGTGTGAGGGAGAGGGGCTCTGACTGTCCATTTCTAACCTTACAGCACTGACCTTCCGTGAAGAGCAGTGTGCTGCCTACAACCACCGCACTGACCTCTTCAAGAACTTCCCCGGGCCCATGGACTGGGTTCCTCGCTACACTGGTGTGGCCCCCCGGGACCAGTGCAAACTCACCTGCCAGACCCGGGCACTGGGCTACTATTACGTCCTGGACCCACGGGTGAGGACCAGAATGCCCCAGGGCCTTGTCTGTGCTCACTTACCCCCCCAGAGGCCCTCTGCTTTCTGATGGCCAAGATCCAAAACAGCGCTATTGCTGGAGTTCCCATGGCCATGCCTGGCCAGCCCAGGGCTCCATTCCGACTTCTCTGTCTATGGGTATTTGGAAAATCAGCCCTGGACGCTGGAGAAGTTGTCCATCAGGCCGTGCTAGCCTGTCCCATTTCCACTGGTTTCTCACTCTTCCTCTCCCCATCTTCCACTGCTCCATTTGGTGAGAATGGAAGCCTGTGGCCTTTTGGGCACGGCTCTGACCCCCATCGGATGGGCTGCTCTGCTGAATTACAGTGGTGGCCTCACTGAGCTCATGGGGGGCCAGTCCCCCACTAAACAGGCCTGGAGAGGGTGTGGCCCTGCCCTGCCCCTCTCTGTGATAGGGCCCTGGACTGAAGCTGAAGAAGGAAGAACTAGACTAGCTGTCTTGCCTCCTTCACCCTCTTCTGGGGAGAATGCCTACTTGTTGACTGCCCTCTAGTGTCTAGCTGGGACACTACACCAAGGTTTAGGGCTTGGTGTTGGGACTCAGATCGGCAATTCCCATGTTGGCATCTCCTCTTGCCAGCTATGTAACCTTTGGGCAAGCTCCTTTTTTTTTTTTTTTTTTAATTTGGGTAGAGATTTATTTATTTATTTTGTCTTCTGGCTGCACACGGGCCTTCTCTAATTATGAAGGAGGGGCTACTCTTCCTTGCGGTGTGTGGGCTTCTTTTCGCGGTGGCTTCTCTTGCTGCAGAACGCGGGCTCTAGGCGCGTCAGCTTCAGTAGCTGCAGTGCGTGGGCTCAGTAGTTCTGGTGCATGGGCTGACTTGCTCCACGGTCATGTGGGATCTTCCTGGACCAGGGGTCGAACCAATGTCCCTTGAACTGCAAAGTGGATTCTTAACCACTAGACCACCAGGGAAGCCCCAAGGGCAAGCTCCTAATCTTTCTAAACCTCAGTGTTCCATCTCTACAAACCTCAAATAGTGGTTGTGAGATTTATATGGCACTTAGCACAGTGTCTGACTCAGAGTGAGCTTCTGAAAATGGTGGCTTTATCACTGTCATCATGATTATCATCCCTTACAGAGCCTGGGGTTCCCTCCGCATTCCATCCACATCCCCTCCCTGATGGGATATGGTTTTTGTTTGTCTTACCAACACCTTTTGATTTACGAAGACCCTTTCATCACTCCCTCTCTTCTCCTCAGGTGGCAGATGGGACCCCCTGTTCCCCGGACAGCTCCTCAGTCTGTGTCCAGGGCCGCTGCATCCATGCCGGCTGTGACCGCGTCATTGGCTCCAAAAAGAAGTTCGACAAGTGCATGGTGTGTGGTGGGGATGGTTCCAGCTGCAGCAAGCAGTCTGGCTCCTTCAAAAAATTCAGGTTTGTTCACTTCCACCTTCCTGGGGGTATAGAGTTATCTTCAACACTGTTTGTCCTCTCAAAGAGCTGACTTGGGAGTCTAGTAGGGGAGACAAACAGACCCCTGCTCCAGAGTGTCAGCATGGGCTTGCCATGAAGGCCCTGTGGGCATTGGAGAAGGCTTCCCCAGGAGGTGACCTCCCTTCTGGAGGGAGTAGGAATTGGACAGGCACCAAGGAGGCAGGCTTAGACGGGCACCTCAAGAAGGGGCGGCAGGTGTAAGGGCCCACAGAGAAGAGGGAGAAGGATGCATCTGCAGGTAGCTCAGATCTAGGCTGGACAGCTCAGGCAGGTCTGGGGAGACAACTGCTGGACACGTGTGATGGTACAAACCCTGCTCAGAATGGTAGAGGGGGTTCACAGAGATGCTGAGTTCTCCTCTACTCACACACAGGTACGGATACAACAACGTGGTCACCATCCCCGCTGGGGCCACCCACATCCTGGTGCGGCAGCAGGGGAGCCCTAGCGTCCGGAGCCTCTACCTGGCCCTGAAGCTCCCCGACGGCTCCTATGCCCTCAACGGTGAATACACGCTGATCCCGTCTGCCACAGACGTGGTACTGCCCGGGGCAGTCAGCCTGCGCTACAGCGGGGCCACTGCAGCCTCGGAGACACTGTCAGGACACGGGCCCCTGGCTGAGCCCTTAACGCTGCAGGTCCTAGTGGCTGGCAACCCGCAGAACGCCCGCCTCAGATACAGCTTCTTCGTGCCGCGACCCGCCCCCTCCACGCCACGCCCCACTCCCCAGGACTGGCTGCGCCGCAAGGCACAGATTCTGGAGATCCTCCGGCGGCGCTCCTGGGCCGGCAGGAAATAACCTCACCATCCCGGCTGCCCTTTGTGGGCACCGGGGCCTCGGACTTGGCTGGGTGAACGAGAGACCTCTGCAGCGGCCTCACCCCGAGACACCGTGGGGGAGGGGCTTAGTGAGCCCCGCCCCTCCTCCCCGCGCTACCCAGCAGGCTGGCCCTGCCGGGGTTTCCTGCCCTGGATGGCTGGTGGATGGAAGGGGCTGGGAGATTGTCCCCTATCTAAACTGCCCCCTCTGCCCTGCTGGTCACAGGAGGGAGGGGGAAGGCAGGGTGGGCCCCAGTTGTATTTATTTCGTATTTATTCACTTTTATTTAGCACCAGAGATGGGGATGAGGGTCAGGGTCCTGGGGAAACTGATCCCCTGCCTTCATAGCTCTCACCCTGTCTAGGAAATCCAGGGTGGTGGTGATAGGTGTACGTGATCTGTGTGTGTTTGGGTGTGACAAAGGTGTGTGTGTGTGTGTCTCTGTGTGTGTGTATGTGTGTGTGTGTGGTTCATCCTGCCCAGCTTTCCTCTCCTTGAATTTTATTTTCTGGAAGAGTCAAGGGTAGGATAGGCCTTCAGGGAGTAAGGGATTATCATATTTTTTAAATATAAATTGAGTTCTGCTATTTATGTGCTCCTTTTGGAGTCAGACAGATGTGGGTTGCACCCTGATTCCACATCTCTGAACGTTAGTTTCCTCATTTGACGATAATAATACCTCCTTTGTAAATTTGTTATAAGGATTAAATACTGTAAATAAAGAACTAGCATAATGCATAGCACTCAGTAAGTGCTCAACAAATGTCAACTGTTGTCCATTGTTATTATCACCACCTTGCTGTCCTCGGCTCCACTGTCTCCGGAGTTTGCAGTGCATCTGAAGGTGGCGAAGATCTGCGTCAGTGGTGCCTGGCCTCGCCCCCAGGCTCAGTTTCTTTGGTTGGCAGAGCCATAGCCTGGATTTTGAAGGACTGTCAGAGGAAGGACAGTCCTGTCCCTGATTCCCGGGGCTCCCAACCACGTGGAGACTTAATAAACACTGCAATACAAGCACAGTTGACAAGAACATGAAGGTGAAAAATAACAAGTGTCAACACATACAGTGCTTAGTAATGAGAGTGCTAGTAAGGGGTCCTGGGGAAGCTGTTTCAGAAAGACCACTGGAGCAGGCGCTGGTGGGTCTAAATCTGAGCTGGGGTTCAGCATCCTATTAGCTGGTAGTGGCGGATAAGTCACAGATTTTGAGCCTTAGGTTGCTCATGTGTGCAAGAGGGCTAAAAATACCTCTTCCCACAGGGTTATTCTGAACAAATGTTACAGTATTTTCAAAACCATGAAGACTGTACCCATGTGAATTACCCTTGTGAGTACTGAGTAACAGGCACAGAGTCCCTAGAAACCAGTGTAAACCTAGCAGACTTCTTTGAAGATGTGAGGTTAGAATGGACTTTAATAAGAGGTGTGGGAGATAGTCAGGAGGGCCCAAAACAAAAAAAGGCATGGAGAAGCTGAGGCAAGGGGGAGCCAAGTGTTCAGTGTTAGCAGAAAACACCTGAAGGGCAATCGGGTACTAAACAATTTTACTTTTTCTTCTGACTGGGTGACTTTGATTAAAGGAACAGGCTTATGATAGGGTGGCAGGTAGACCCTGCAACAATTTGGAGTCTTGAGGCAGGAGAAGGACTGCTAGGGATTAAAGAAGGTCTAAATGTGGAGGTGAGGGAGCAACTATAGGTAAAGAAGACTCTGAGGTGGAAGTTGAGGAAGAGGAAGCAGGGAAAATAGAGGTGCTTCAGTCTGCCGTAGTAGCTCCTGGCTGGGCTGCCACACATTGCTTGGGATATAGGAGATTAAGGCAAGCCATGGAGAGTGGCGGTAGTGTGTGCCGTGCTCACTCGGGCTGGGCTTCGTTGCTGGCATTCTGTACCAGGCAGTTCCTTGCACAGTGCACTGGAGTTTGTGCCACTGAGCATGGCACCCACTCCCTTGGCAGAACCGGGAACAGGGCAGGCCCCTGCTCCGCTCCATCTCTTCTCTCCATCGTGTATGGCCCCACTGCTGTGCTTGGCCCCGGCTCTTCCTCCCATCCTCCTATCAGCCAAGCTAGAGGAGGGAGAAACAGGAGAGCAGGACAAGGCCAGAGTGATCCTCAAATGTTTCATCTAAGTAGCAAAATTGGGGCGCCAATAACATGTTTATAGACCTTAATACTATGAGCTAATGGTATAATAAGCCAAGTTTGGTGCTAAGTAGACCTGAGGTACAAACACAAACAATACATGACTAAAGATGCTCACTGCAATCTGGGGAAATGTTTTGTAGTACACCTCTGCAAAGAGAAAGATAGGATGATATGAACAACTGTATGATAAGGGCAAACTGAACTGATGCCCAGGCTTCAATGGACTATGAGGTTTCAGGAGGATGAATCCTGAGGTTCCCTATCAGTCCAATGGTTAGGACTCCATGCTTCCTCTGCAGGGGATACAGATTTGATCTCTCGTCAGAGAACTAACTAACATCCTGCATGCTGTGCAGTGTGGTCAAATAAAATAAAAAAGGAGAGTGTCCTGGGCTGGGCCTTATGAACAGGGAATCATGATACCCCTTCTTACGTTTCTTTAGTATCTATGGTAATTCACACTTTGTAAATCACTTTCATATGTACTATTTTAAGAGAAAGCCCTTTTCTCACTGAAGAAGGTTCTGACTGCCATGAAGAAGTTTTTCCCAGGAAGGCGCTGAGCTCAGAGGCCACCTGTGTGATTGGGCGGGTAGGTGGGTGGAGTTAGACAGTGAAAGAGAAGAGAGAGCTGCTCCCCAAAGAGAAGTGATAGGCATTCTGGCCCTAAATCCCAAGCAAGGCCTCACCCCTTTCCGGAATGTTCTCATCATAGCACCCTCCCCAGAACAAGGCCATAGACTGCCTAATATCCTGATGTCAGGAGTCCAGCAAGTTCTTCCTATGGATTAAAGAGTGCATACCTCCCTCGAAGAGCCAGAATGAGCCCTGACTCCTCAGTCTGCCTAATCTATTGCCTTCATGGGGCTGAGCTAGGCTATGGATGGACAAATAGAGGAGAAACAGGAATGACAGGAGGGAGGAAAGCACAGAGACAGTTCAGATAGCTGATCCTTAAGGAAAAAAGAATGATGTTGAGCTGAAGAAGGAAGAATCAGTGACTGTTGGGAGAGCCCAGTCTTTTCAGAAGTTCAAGCAGAGACAACTATTTTATAGGATGGTAAGGGTGACTGTGTGTTTGAGGTGGGGGAGGAGATTGAAGCAATAGCTGTTGAGTTGGGCCAATTTCTTTCAAATCTTTCTGTCCCTGAGATTCTCTGTTTTAGCGGTTAGAACAGAAGAAATCTGGGCATTTGTCCAATCACTAATTTTGTGGTGGGAGTGGGAGAGCCAGTGTTTGGGGTGGGGTGTATGCTGTGGAATGAGCTATTAATTTACATTTCTACCCCCTCTCTAGCCCCACTTCTTTAATTTTCACATAGTATTATAATATTTTATTTTCTAAAATACCAGAGTGATGGTAAGTGACAAAACCTTCATCTCATGGTCAGGACTTGTTGGGGAGGAAGTAGGAAGAGAGTAGAACTTAATGTATTAACATTTTATTGTTAATACATATAAGAGGATGCTTCTGAACCAGTTGAACACCTTCCTCATTGACTGTTGCTGGGGAGAAGCCAAAACTATTGGCAGCAAGAGTAACCAGCTGACAGCTGCAGGAAACCACCAGTTCTTAAAAAACCACTCTGAAAGAGGCGGGCAAGGGGAAGGGGGGCAACAATGCTGAAAACTTCCTCAGACAGGACCTTGTATGGGGACAGGCCCTGAGTACTTACGTAGCTTTAGGAAGGAAAGGGAGGGCAGGAAGTAGATTCGAGGCACCCCTCGTAGTCTCTGGGCAACCAACAACAGGCCCTGCAGATCCAGTAATAAATACACCAACGGTGACACACGTTGACACACATGTTCAAATACGGATGCAAGTAAGCACTGAGAAGCTGGAAACGTGGCCTGAAAGTGGGTCAGAGAAAATAAATTAATTGACTTAATTCCCCTATGCAAATGAACTGTTCATCACACTTACCTGTTCAATAAATAAACCAATTAGGTTATAAACCTGCATCAAATCATTCTCTCACAGTGTCTGGAAAGGACACAGATTTTTGCAGTTGGACTGAATCTAAGCTTTGCAAGAGCCAAGATGTAATGGCATGATCTTAAATTACTTGATCTACTATTATATTATATTATCTAATATTATATTATATTGTAATAATAATATTATTATTACTTGGGCTATTTTGTGAAAATTTGTGCCAAAAGCTCTAGGTTACATTCAGGGGATAATAAAAAGGAAGACACGCTTTCTGTCCTCAGAGAGTTTATAGTCTGATGGCTCACACATTTGGGTAAGACAAAGATTCCAGACATGTGTGACAGGTGCCAAGATGGGGGGGTCATAGGGAATGAGGTCACAGAAGTGTTCCTAGAGGTGTCTGCCTCCCCTTTGAGAAGTAAACTGTAAGCGCTTGTGGAAAGTAGGGTAGTGGTGGAAGAAGAAAGAATTTCTGCTTGCTAGGTCAGCTCCCAAGCTCTCCTCCGTTATGCAAAATCAAAGCGAACAGACTTGAAGCTGGTGGATAATACCTGTAAGGAACTGAGTAGAGTTGGAAGGGGTAGTTTTGGGAAGAAGCTACCATCTCAGTACAAAGTGGTCAGGGGCAGGGGAGTATTTTAAAGACATAGAGCTGTGCATTAGAATGTGCTCTTGCTTCCCTCTCCGTTCCCCCCATGCCTCTGACGTCTCCTAGAGAAACTAAGTAGAGATTTGTTGCTGTTGTAGTTTAGTCACTGAGTCGTACGCGACTCCGGACTCTTTTGCAACCACGTTGGACTGTAGCCTGCCAGGCTCCTCTGTCCATGGAATTCTCCAGGCAAGAATAATGGAGTGGGTTGCCATTTCCTTCTCCAGGAGATCTCCTCGATCCAGGGATTGAACCCATGTCTCCTGCGTTGGCAAGTGGATTCTTTACCACTGAGCCACCAGGGAAGCGCAGGTAGAGATTTGAATTATTATTTTTAGTTATTAGACTGGGTTTCTTCTATTACGCTGTGTGTCATGACTGGGCCTCTAGGGGCCCCATGATTTATTCAGAATACAAAAAGGCAGGATGTTGTGGTAGAAATCAGCATATTAGAATTCAAGGTTTCAGAAATGTAGCAGTTCTAGATGATGACTAAGCCCAGGGTGGGGCAGGCATGAAAAGGAGTGGAAGTGAAGTTTCCTGAAAACAGGGAACTTGCAAATGAATGTAGAGGAGTTGTCAGAAGATGGTAGATATGAAGGATAGAAGGTGAAGATCAGTTTTACAAGAGTAGAACATCATGGAGCGGGAGAGGCTCAGAGGAAAAGTCCTCTAGATGAGATCTATATCAATTTTCTGTACAAGTCTATCTTTTCCATTATATAGTGAGACCTTTAAAAAAAAAAGTAGGGCTTTTACTTGACTCCTATTTTGTGCTCAAAATTCAGATGTATTGAATATCCACTGTTCGCTGGCCCTTTCCCATACTTCTCACTAATTATCACAAAACCCTTTAAGATGGGTTCACTGTACAGATGAACCCAGAGAGCGCATTGCTCAACATCACACAGCCAGAGGTTTCAAAGCTGCCATTGTGGGACTTCCCTGATGGTCCAGTGGTTAAAAATCTGCCTTGCAATGCAGGGGACGTGGGTTCAATCCCTGGTTGGGGAATGAAGATCCCACATACCCTGGAGTGACGAAGCCTGTATGCTGCAACTCCTGAGCCCACACACCACAACTAGAGAATCTATGCACCACAATGAAAGACTCCCCATGATGCAACGAAGACCTGATGCAGCCAAAAAAAAAGTTGCTGTTGTACTGAAATCCAGTATTATATAATTATAAGCCTTCACAGGCACATCAAACTCATTAAGTCCAAAGTTTAACTTGTCATCACTACTGTTTCCCCCAAATTTGCCTCTTCTAAGTTTTGTTTCTCATTAAATGTCCATTGGTCCACATTAGAAATCCAAGATTCATCTTGGAGTCTTCTAACTCCCTGACTTGGCACATGCCATCCATCACCAAGTCCTATTTGCCTCCCTAAAGTTCTCAAAGGTGTCTTCTTCCCTCTAGTTCCACTGAAATTACCTTACTTTGCATGAGCTTCATTTCACTCCTGGATTTCTGCAGTAACCTTAATAGGTCCCTGCTTCCAGCCTTGACCACTCTGATAATGCTCCACATTTCCACCAGAGCAAACGTCCTAAAATCTCTGTTTTGAGCATTTTAAGGCCTTCGTCTTGCCCTCAGGATAAAAATCTCTTTTAATGTGGCTTATGGACTCTTTCATTATCTGGCACCTATTTACCTCATCAGTCTCATCTCTCATCATTCCCCTCATCCTATCGTTTAGCTCTACTGATCCATTTTTTAATTTCCCCAATGCCCTAATTTATTCCTCATTTTCAGACTGCACTATGGTTTTCTTGGTCTAGAACACAATCCATCTGTTAAAAGATAATTTTCAGAAAAGGGTAAAATTATAACTCTCACTCTTTAAAAATTTATTCTGACACTTGTTAAAATGGTAAGAAAGATTTTATTTGGGATTATCGGAATAGGGGCCAACACTGTCCCAGTCAGAGAGAGACAGGATTCAACTCTGAATACAGTTGTTGCTCTAATGGTCCAGAAGTGAGCAAAGAGAATGAAGACAGAACACGAAATCTGGCTGGGGCAATGGGTCAGGGGACCTGCAGCCTCTATTGGACTGAGGTGCAGAGTCCACTCTGAGTCCAGCTTTTATTCCTAATTGTAGACCATAAGACTTTCTCAGATCTTATGTTTCTCAAGACACATGCTGTTTCAATCACAGACTCCTAAATGTCCTGGACTACACTGACAGAGTCCGGATCTCTTTGTTTTTACCCCAGGCCTCTCCCTTCGGGGCTAGTCTTGGGAACAATTAGCAAGTGAGTAAGCAGCGAGGAGAAGGGGACGACAGAGGATGAGATGGTTGGATGGCATCACCGACTCAATGGACATGGGTTTGGGTGGACTCCGGGACTTGGTGATGGACAGGGAGGCCTGGCGTGCTGCGGTTCATGGGGTCGCAAAGACTCGGACATGACTGAGCGACTGAACTGAACTAAAGCAACATTCATGCCTGACTCCGACCCAGTGTTCCAAGGTCCATGCTTTCAAGATCCCAGTCATACTTCCTTCTGGGTCTGGCCTTGGGGTTTGTAACAAGGATATTATTCTAAGAAAAGCACGAAAGATAATTATTAACATAGTTTCTTAATATATGCTGTTTTTCCAGGTGCTATTTCTGTGGAGCTTCTCAAGGCTGTGAAAGTACATTATTAGGAATTCCCTCTACATACAGTAAGGACAAATGGATATTTATAGCCAATAAGCAGAATCAAAGAGTCAATGGATGGAAAATTACATCAAGGATAAGAAGATTCTTGCTAAACCAACTTAGAATTCTTGCTAAAAGCAGGCCAAGGAGATCAGAAATCAAGGGTAAGGGGATTCTTGCTAAACTAAAAATGGCTACAGGCCCAAGGATGAGGTCTATTGGAAAAGAGGGCTCAGGGGGCCTGTTTAAAATTTGGTCAATGAAGAGACTTTTTGTTAATACATGTATAAAAAGAACACCTGTTAAAGGTTTTATTTAACTCACAAGGAAACAAGCAGAAGACTCTTGAGAGTCCCTCAGACAGCAAGGAGATCAAACCAGTCAAAGGACTGATGCCGAAGCTGAAGCTCCAATACTTTGGCCACCTGATGCAAAGAGCCGACTCATTGGAAAAGACCCTGATGCTGAGAAAGACTGAAGGCAGGAGGAGAAGGGGATGACAGAGGATGTGATGATTGGATGGCATCATTGACTCAATGGACATGCGTTTGAGCAAGCTCTGGGAGATGGTGAAGGACAGGGAAGCTTGGCATACTGCAGACCATGGGGTCGTTAAGAGTTGGACACGACTGAGCAACTGAACAAAAGAATAGACACGTTTATGTAGATCAGGGATACAGAAATATGTAAATGAAGGCAAAACTGTTTTTCCACAAATTCGGGAGGAGGGAGTTAATTGAACCTTTGTCAGACAACAGAATTTACACTGGGTTAGCTACCTACAGAGTTGTAAAATAGCTGCATGGAAACAGAAACTTATGCAACAGAAGGACACGCTATAGACACGTACTTTAGGTTTCCTGTCACTTCTGGGAAATCTTTCCCAAACTTCAACTTGTGAATGAGGCCAATTTCTAGGTTATCATTTATTACACTATATTGTCTGTAACTCCTCGCATCCCCACATAAGAACATGAGGTTTTTGAGGCAGACACTGTGAGTTATTCAAAGTTTTCTCAGTCTGGTCATCTGCTTCTAAAGGAGCACAATATTCAAAGCAGGTAGCAGAAGCCACAAGATAAACATATTGCGTATTAGCAGAGCTTCCGTCTTATCCTAACATCTGGGGAAACACATTTTTACATTAAAGCAGACGCTGCCCTCCCCTTCATACTCAATATTTCCTTGTTTTATTAACCACTTCTATTTCAAGGCCTGAGGGATACCTTGGGGATACAAAAATGCACCAGAGTGGTCTGCAAAGATGTACCCCAAGCAGGAAACAATTTTGATAATCAGATCAGATCAGATCAGTCGCTCAGTCGTGTCCGACTCTTTGCGACCCCATGAACCGCAGCACGCCAGGCCTCCCTGTCCATCACCAGCTCCCAGAGGTCACTCAGACTCACACCCATCAAGTAGTGATGCCATCCAGCCATCTCATCCTCTGGCGTCCCCTTCTCCTCCTGCCCTCAATCCCTCCCAGCATCAGAGTCTTCTCCAATGAGTCAACTCTTCGCATGAGGTGGCCAAAATACTGGAGTTTCAGCTTTAGCATCATTCCTTCCAAAGAAATTCCAGGATTGATCTCCTTCAGAATGGACTGGTTGGATCTTCTTGCAGTCCAAGGGACTCTCAAGAGTCTTCTCCAACACCACAGTTCAAAAGCATCAATTCTTCGGCGCTCAGCCTTCTTCACAGTCCAGCTCTCACATCCATACATGACCACAGGAAAGACCATAGCCTTGACTAGGCGAACCTTTGTTGGTAAAGTAATGTCTCTGCTTTTGAATATGCTATCTAGGTTGGTCATAACTTTCCTTACAAGGAGTAAGCGTCTTTTAATTTCATGGCTACAGCCACCATCTGCAGTGATTTTGGAGCCCAGAAAAATAAATTCTGACACTGTTTCCACTGTTTCTCCATCTATTTCCCATGTAGTGATGGGACCAGATGCCATGATCTTCGTTTTCTGAATGTTGAGCTTTAAGCCAACCTTTTCACTCTCCACTTTCACTTTCATCAAGAGGCTTTTTAGCCCCTCTTCACTTTCTGCCATAAGAGTGGTGTCATCTGCATATCTGAGGTTATTGATATTTCTCCTGGCAATCTTGATTCCAACTTGTGTTTCTTCCAGTCCAGCATTTCTCATGATGTACTCTGCATATAAGTTAAATAAACATGGTGACAATATGCAGCCTTGACGTACTCCTTTTCCTATTTGGAACCAGTCTGTTGTTCCATGTCCAGTTCTAACTGTTGCTTCCTGACCTGCATACAGATTTCTCAAGAGGCAGATCAGGTGGTCTGGTATTCCCATCTCTTTCAGAATTTTCCATAGTTTATTGTGATCTACACAGTCAAAGGCTTTGGCATAGTCAATAAAGCAGAAATAGATGTTTTTCTGAAACTCTCTTGCTTTTTCCATGATCCAGCGGATGTTGGCAATTTGATCTCTGGTTCCTCTGCCTTTTCTAAAACCAGCTTGAACATCAGGAAGTTCACGGTTCACATATTGCTGAAGCCTGGCTTGGAGAATTTTGAGCATTACTTTACTAGCGTGTGAGATGAGTGCAATTGTGTGGTAGTTTGAGCACTCTTTGGCATTGCCTTTCTTTGGGATTGGGATGAAAACTCACCTTTTCCAATCTTGTGGCCACATTTTGATAATAAGTGGCACTAGATTTCGGGGGATGGGGGGCGGGCACGGACACATTGAGAATCGTATTCCGACCAGCCTGGGGTGATAGGTCTTCTGACACACTGGCCTCTCGGTCCTTCTTGGCCCCAAGGAAGGTTCTGGTTGGACTGGCTGTTTTTATAAGTCTAGGGGTGGGGGTGGGGACTGGACATGGAATAACAGGCTGCTTCCAAATTGGGAAAGGAGTATGTCAAGACTGCATATCGTCACACTGCTTATTTAACTTATATACAGAGTATATCAAGCGAAATGCCAGGCTGGATGAAACACAAGCTGGAATCAAGGGAGAAATATCAATAACCTCAGATATGCAGATGACATCCCCTTTATGGCAGAAAGTGAAGAAGAACTAAAGAGCCTCTTGATTTTGAAAATGAAAGAGGAGAGTGAAAAAACTAGAGTAAAACTCAACATTCAGAAAACTAAGATCATGGCATCCAGTCCCATCACTTCATGGCAAATAGATGGGCAAACAATGGAAACAGTGACAGACTTTATTTTGGGGGCTCCAAAATCACTCCAGATGGTGAATGCAGCCATGAAATTAACAGACATTTGCTCCTTGAAGGAAAAGTTATGACCGACCTAGATAGCATATTAAAAAGCAGAGATATTACTTTGCCAACAAAGATCCGTCTAGTCAAAGCTATGGTTTTTCCAGTAGTCATGTATGGATGTGAGAGTTGGATCTTAAAACTGAACTCTTGAACTGCGGTGTTGGAGAAGACTCTTGAGAGTTCCTTGGACTGCAAGATCAAACCAGTCCATCCTAAAGGAAATCAGTCCTGGGTGTTCATTGGAAGGACTGATGCTGAAGTTTAAATTCCAATAATTTAGCCAATTTATGCAAAGAACTGACTCATTTGAAAAGACCCTGATGCTGGGAAAGATTGAAGGCAAGAGAAGGGGAGGACAGAGGATGAGACGGTTGGATGGCATCACCGACTCGATGCACATGAGTTTGAGCAAATTCCGGGAGTTGGTGAAGGACAGGGAAGCCTGGCATCCTGCAGTCCATGGGGTCGCAAAGAGTCGGACACGACTCAGAGGCTGAATTGAGGGGTGGGGAATGGAATCCTGCTAGGAGTCGGTCCAGTGGGGAAGAGACCCTGCGCCGGTTCCCAAAACGTCGAGCCCCTCGTTGCCTGCGGCCTGAAGCGAGCCCCATCATCCTCACGGTGCTCAGACCTGCGCTCCACGCCTGGACGACCCCCCCGCCCCCTCCGAGGCCCCGCCCCGTGACGCGAGGCCCCGCCCCCGCGGCGCCCGCTTCCAAGATGGCGGCAGCGATTCCTGCCCGGCTGTCCGGGTGGCGGTGACGACGGGCGGCAGAAGGCCAGGTGTGTAGGCTGGAGCTGGTGGGGTGAGAGGCCCTGGAGAAAGGTTTGGGAGATTGGGAAGGTGAGAAGTTTTGGGTAAAGGCTGTAAACAGCTTTGAGCAAGAAGGGAGACCTAAGTGCAAGTCTGGACAGAGGCCGGCGGGCTCACTTTGCAAGGTAGAGCAATCGCCAGAGGAGGTTGGCGTGGGATGAGATGAGGCTGCTCCGAAAGAACTGGGCTGTAACCCCTTCCAGACCGCTGACCACGCCCCTCTAGGTGAGATAGCCCAGGTTCCTGACAGGTTCTGCCCAGCCCTCCCTCTCCCTATCTCATTTCATCAATAACTCCGATCCCCATCCTCGCTAGGATGGAGAAAGGTAGAAGAAGGTAGAGGACGCCACCCCCATCCTATTTCCTGCCGCGCTCCCGGGTTGTTTGCTGGCAGCTCCCAGGTGGTCACCTCCCTGCACCTGCGGAGCTAGCTCCTATAAATGTGAAGAACGGAAAGGAGCCGGTTTCTTCCGCCTCCCTGGGTTCTCTTGAGGCCACTTCACAGTTCTGTTAGGACTGCCTCACCCAGATCTCCAGTAGTTGCCCTGTCCCCACTCCCCAAACAGGTTGGTCCTGTTGGGGTGGGGGATGGTTAAATACCGAGTGAATCTGACACGCTATAGGATGGCTGGGGCAGAGCCGGGGACCTAGCATCTCCTGCTCCACCCCTTTTCTCTCCAACCACTTTCCCTCGCTCGCTTCCCGAGCTGGGAAACCGGCTTTACCCTGTTCCTGCCCTCTGCCCCTCTGGGGGTGGCTGGCTATCCTTGACCACTTCTGTTCCAGCTGGTCCCAAGATTGCTGTTGGCGTGCTGGATGGAGCCTGTCTCTGTCCTCTGTTACGTTTCCAATTTTATATAATGCTTCACATCTCTGCTCCCCCGGGACCTCCTGGAGTCCCCATGATCCTGAAGAAGACAGTTGGAATCTAGGTGAGTCTATCTCTCCCCCTCTAAAATTGGAAGGAATGTTCTCCAGAGAATGCTCTGGAATGGCCTTGGGACCTGAATGATGTAAGCATTCTCGGGGGTGGGGACTGAGTAGGTGGTGGGAGGGGTGGGGGAGAGTGAAACTTAGGCTGGGAGTGACAGGTGGTGCGGCCTGCCCATGGTTACATTCTATTTCTTTCTGTATCGGTGTGTGCTCCTTTCTGTGACTCTGTTCTTTTCCTTTTTCCTCTTTACCCCTGCCCACCACCTTCATCAATACCCAATGATCTCTGTGCTGGCATGCTGCTTTCCTGCCCCCTCCCAGAACTCTCCTCTCTCTCTCATCCAGACCCCAGCACAGAATGTTGCGGAGGTTGCTGGAGCGGCCCTGCACCCTGGCCCTACTTGTGGGCTCCCAGCTGGCAGTCATGATGTACCTGTCCTTGGGGGGCTTTCGAAGCCTCAGTGCCCTCTTTGGCCGAGAGCAGGAGCCGGCATTTGACTATTCTCATCCCCATGATGTCTACAGTAACCTCAGTCACATGCCTGGGGCCCCTGTTGCCCCAGGGGGCCTCCCAGCTCCTCAAGGCCTGCCATACTGTCCCGAACGATCTCCTCTCTTAGGTGAGTGCAGAAGGAAAGCAGAAGGCAAGGCCAAGGTGTGGGGACAGGGAGGCTTGGACAAATATAGGATGGCAGCAGTGGGTCTTCAAACTGGAGGGTCATGGAACTGGAAGGTAGGCTAATGTTGAGATAGATGGACTCTAAATTTGGAGTTTCGACTTGGGTTCTTTGATTGAGCCACAGCTTTCCATTGCCTGCCCGTTTATGGGCTTTTCGTGCCTCAGGGTAGGATTAGGTGTTAGTTGGAAGTCCTGTTCTCTCCACCTGCTAACTGTAAGCTCCCAACCTTGTGAGGCAGGGGAGAGTTAAGGAACCCTAAAATAAGGCAGGCTAGGTGAGGAGCCTTCACCTTCCAGACTGCAAAGTTGTCCCAGTGATGGGGAACTCAAGGTTTTTTTGAGATTTCTGAGCAAGCCCTTGGGGGAGCTGAGTCCCAGAATCAGACTGGCAGGGCCAGTTCTCCTTGACCTTCTAATCCCCGACCTTGTCATTCCCTCCCGACAGTGGGTCCCATATCCGTGTCCTTTAGCCCAGTGCCATCGTTGGCAGAGATTGTGGAGAGGAATCCCCGGGTAGAACCGGGGGGCCGATACCGCCCTGCAAGGTGTGAGCCCCGGTCCCGGACAGCCATCATCGTGCCCCACCGTGCCCGGGAGCACCACCTGCGCCTGCTGCTCTACCACCTGCATCCATTCCTGCAGCGCCAGCAACTTGCTTATGGCATTTATGTCATCCACCAGGTACTCCCAGTTCCCACGCCACTGTGATTTTCTTTTTTATAAGGAAGCCTCAAGCAAATTCCACTCCACTCTCATATAGTGGGTCTCAAAATAATTAAAAAAGGGTCAGAGTGTGGAATGTAAGAAAGAAGCAGCTTGCACTGCTCTGCCAACATGTTAGCCCCAAGCTGCTGCTTAAGGGTATTCCCGTTGTCCTGTAATCTTCCATGATTTTTCCGTTGTTGAATTTGGAAGTGGATAGATTTGGGCTAAAGTTCTGTTTCTGCTGTTGGTTCCATATGTGACCTTGAGCAACACACCCAACCTGCTAAAATGAAGCAAAGAGTGCTAACCAATATACCACCTATTCTACAAGGTTGTTGGGATTAAATGCTAAATAGTAGCATGTGTGTGTCAGGCACATGTGTGTGTTAGTCGCTCAGTCATGTCCAGTTCTTTCCGACCCCATGGACTGTGCCAGCCAGGCTCTTCTGTCCACAGGATTCTTAAGGCAAGAATACTGGAGTGGGTTGCCATTCCCTTCTCCAGGGGATCTTCCTGACCCAGAGATCGAACCCGGGTCTCCTGCATTGCAGGCAGGCTCTTTACCATCTGAGCCACCAAGGAAGCCCATCCGGCACATACTGATGCTGAAAAATTTGTTGTTGAATGAGAAAACAAAGAAGTTGTCTTTCTCTTCATCCTCTTTATCCCATAACCCACTTTGACTTCCCTCCATTCACTTTTATGCTTCTTCTCCATGCCACCTATAGACCTAGTTAGTCCTCCTCCATTATCTTCCAGGCTGGAAATGGAACATTTAACAGGGCAAAGCTGCTCAATGTTGGGGTGCGGGAGGCCCTGCGAGATGAAGAATGGGACTGCTTGTTCCTGCATGATGTGGATCTCCTGCCAGAAAACGACCACAACCTGTATGTGTGCGACCCCCGAGGACCTCGGCACGTTGCTGTTGCCATGAACAAGTTTGGATACAGGTAGAGGGCACGGGAGGGTACTGGAAGCAGGAGGGATGGCTCCCAGAAGACGTGTGGAATCCAAGGATCTTTCTTTCCCCAGCCTCCCGTATCCCCAGTACTTTGGCGGGGTCTCGGCGCTCACTCCTGACCAGTACCTGAAGATGAATGGCTTCCCCAATGAATACTGGGGCTGGGGTGGCGAGGATGATGACATTGCTACCAGGTCAGACTTCTTGCCACCACCTTCTTCCCTGACCCCAGCCTGGATCCCTGTCCTCTAAGACCACCTCTAGCCCTAGTCTTTTAACACTAATTTAGCTCCCTGGTCCTGAACGGTGCCTATTCCTCTCCCTTATCTTTGCAGTCGACCCAGGTCAGGCTTTGCATGCTGCTCCCCCTTCTGTTGTCTTTCAGTCCCTTGGAGCTGGTTAATAACATTCCCGGGAGAGAAGACAAGATCAATACAATCAATCCCAATAGTACCATGGGATTCCAGGGAGAGAAGACAAGATCAATACAATCAATCCCAATAGTATCATGGGATTCCAGGGAGAGAAGACAAGATCAATACAATCAATCCCAATAGTATCATGGGATTCCAGAACTGGAAAGAGGCCTAGAGACTGTTTAGTCCTGCCTCTGCTAGGATTGCATCCAAACCACTTCCTGCAGAGCTGAAAGAGGAAAGGCTCTGCTCCACATAGTCCAGAATCACTTTAAAAAAAATAATAAAGGGCCTTTGCCATTGGCATGATGCCAGCTTATTCTTAGCATGTAAAACATTTTGACCTTCAGCCTCAGCTGACCCAATTTCATATGTCATTTGACTATTTGGGCTTGATATGCTGGGCCCCTTGCCTCTCCTCCTGCTTTGTCCTCTGGGAAGACATCTCCATGAATTCTTGTCTCCTGTATGTGTGTAAAAGCACCCAGCAATTTCTAAATGTATGTATTCTGAGTACCTTCCCCAGCCATCCTCACTTCTTGCTTCTGTGTATCAGAATTGGAGTTCATTTTTTTCCAGGTCTTGATTTCCTGGTTCCACACTTTTCTTAAATGTGGGTGGGGGGCAGGAGTGCAGCAGAGCTGAGGCCACTCAGCCACTAATCTCAGTAAGAATTGCTGAGCTTGGGTCTGTGGTTCCCAGTCTTGTCCTACCTTTTTTGACAAAATAGTTCCTCTCCCTGTCCTTTCCAGACAGCAAAGGCAGCTCCTGGGAGCCATTTGGGAAACAGGTGGGAGGTGCAAAGCTTTCTCTCTCAATGGTTTATAGCTCCCAGGGTGCCTGCACTAGGCCTGAGGGTTTGGAGACAGCCAGCTTTTACATTCTCTTCAGCCTTTCCTTCTTTCTGTTTGACTTTTCTGTTCACCCTTCCAGTACTTGGCCCTTTGTCAAGTTAGTAACAGTTATTCTTTGTGTAAAGAAACATGCAGTTCCTCCCTTGCTGGCCTTAGCTCTTCTTGCTCACCTGTCAGCAGCTTTCTTCCACTCTGGATCCTCCAAGGTGCCCTCGCTTTTCCCATAGGGTTCGCTTGGCTGGGATGAAGATCTCTCGTCCCCCCACATCTGTGGGGCACTACAAGATGGTGAAGCACCGAGGAGATAAGGGCAATGAGGAAAATCCCCACAGGTAGGACGGGAGGGTTGCCTGGGAATTACGAGTGAATCCTTAGGGCTCTACAGTTTCTAGATTCCTGGCCGTTCCTTTCTGGGTCTCAGTCTCCAATCTGTAATCCTCAGGTTTGACCTCCTGGTCCGTACCCAGAATTCCTGGACTCAAGATGGAATGAACTCACTGACATACCAGTTGCTGTCTCGAGAGCTGGGCCCTCTCTATACGAACATCACAGCAGACATTGGAACTGACCCTCGGGGTCCCCGGACTTCCTCTGGTCCCCATTACCCACCTGGTTCCTCCCAAGCCTTCCGTCAGGAGATGCTGCAGCGCCGGCCCCCAGCCAGGCCTGGCCCTCTGCCTACTGCCAACCACACAGCTCCTCATGGTTCACACTGACTCCTCCTTAATCATGAAACTGAATCTTTCCCACTTTAATCATGAAACTGTATCAGAGGGGTTATATTTTCCTCACCCTCAGCTCCTCACTGCTCTTAAGAGGGATGTGGGGAACTGAACTTTACTGCTGTGCTGGGGGCAGGGGCCTCTCCTCACTGCTGGACTGGAGCTGGGCTCCTCTGGCCCTGGGGGTTTCTCTTTCTAGGGTCACCTGCCAGGGCTTATGACTGTGAATCCTTGATGTCATGACTTATGTGATGACTCCATGGGAGTCCCCTGCCCATGGGGTAGGAGCAGGGCTGGACCCCAAATCCCTTCTTCTTCCATGGAGAGAAGAGTGATCTGGCTTCTCCCGGGACCTCTGTGAATATTTATTCTATTTATGGTTCCCAGGAAGTGTGTTTGAAGGTAGCCCCTCCCTGGGTACTTTCTGCCAGTAATGGAGTAGCTCCCTCTTTTGGACCTGGCTCAGGGGGCTGGGATTTTGATATATTTTCTAATAAAGGACTTTGTCTCGCCTCTGCTCCTGCTTTCTGCGTCCCAGGCACTCTTTGCCTATCTTTGCTCACCCACCCCCACCTTCTGCCCTTGGATGACAGAACAGCCAGGCCAAGCCAAGCTTCAGCAACTTTTATTTTCATGGGTGAGAGAATCCCTGCCACTGGGGGTAAGAAGAAGTGGGAACTGAGGATCAACTGTTGGGTTCCGTGCCCAAGATACGGGCTGCTGCCTGACGCCCGCTCTCTATACAGTCATTGACAGCAACCCCCTCATAGGAGGCCCCGGCCAGAGTCAAAGGCAGCTTCTGAGCAGCCAGGAATTGGGCAGCTGACTCTGAAAGGAAAGATAAAAGGAGTATTACAGCTGGGGTCTAATTTCATGGCTCTTCTCAGCCCAGCTGCTTTCTCAACTTACCCAATTTTTGCCAGTGGCCTAATGTATACTGGGGGATAGAGTTCTGGGGAGAGAAAAAGGGATACAGAGAAAACATTATTATTGATATCCCAGGCCTGGGTGCTACGTTCCTTGGGGTCACAAAGAGTCAAACATGACTTAGTAACTGAACAACAACAGGCCTGGATAGACAATGACAGATAGATCAGTCCCTGCTTCCAAGCCTGCCTCTACGAGGTAGCTGAAGAGTGTTTACCTTGTGTTACCAACTCACCTTGTGTAGATGGACCAAGCAGTGACTTGGTGGCTCATTCAGTCCTAATTGAGTGGCAGCAGCTTTCTCTGCCTCCTGTTGGAGCAGCTCCTGAGATAAGACACAGCCCCTGGCTTCTAGTGTCTGTAACCAGGAACCTCCCAGCATCACCTAAGGAGGGAAGATGGCACTGACCAGCCTGGCCTTACTGCACTGGGGCAGAGAGGAGCCCTTTGGAAACCCCCACTAAGCAAGGCTGCCTTCTCTCACAGTCAGTCTTAGGCCAGGCAGGCTCCCATCCTGCTCAGGGAAAGCAACGGAGTCATACACAATTCCCAGGATAACTGGATCTTCTGAGGATGGCACCAAATGTCCAAATCCCTGGAGAAAACAAAGAGAATAGGTCAGGAGGGAAGGGTTCCAGTTGAGCCCGTGTCTGTCTCGCCTCCTTTTCTGGGTCACACCTGGACAGGCAGACGAGCTCCTCGGTACTGCATATTCACCACAGCCACAGACACAGCAGTGATGGAGCTCAGGGCACGGGCCAGAGGTGCAGCCTCAGCAGGGAGCAGCTTGCTGAGCACTGGAGGAGAGAGCAGCCTGCCTCAGGAGCCGTTCCCAGTGCAGTTTTGGCCACCCTCCTTAGGATAAGATCCCCACAAGGATGAGCAGTTCAAGGGCATGGTATGGTCCCATTGGTCCAGGAAGAAGCTAGGGTGCCTCACCCTGGCTGGGGAAGGGGAGGGTGGCTATCCCATTACCTGAAGCTGGAATGGCACTAATAATGTGGTCAGCCTCCAGGCTGCTGTCCTCTAGAGACACCTGAAAGGATGAAAACATTAAAAGAGAAATCATGGGAATTTTGCCTCAGTTTCCCAGGTGGCAGGAGAGAGACTGGATGCTGACTCAGGATGAAGAGACTATGTTGTCAGAACAAAAATCATCCCCCTGTTACTCCAGCAAGTTGGCCAGACAAAAGCCAGTGGGCCAATTTGAAATGTTTAGTGGAGCTGGGTGGTTCTTTCCCTTAGCTGGGGGCCACTTATATATAAGCACTACTTCTATCCACAGATCTGGTTTTGGAGGAAGGTCCACAGGTAAGGCCTAAGAACCTGGGGTAGCCCATATTTAAGCAGCTTCTAGGACAGAAGAAAAAGAGAAACTCCAGTCCTGGAGTTTAAACAAAGATGAAAACTCTAACACACAGGTTCATTACAGTCCAAGAGGCTCGCCTACCTTCCAGCGCCCTTCTGCCTGGAGACTGAGCCCACAGACTGGCTGGCCTTGGAGAACACTGACACCCCTACTAGTCAGGTAGGCATGGAGGGCCTGGGGCAATGTCTCCAGCCCTCCACGGAGTGACCACTGGCTCCAGCGCTCAGCCCGAGCTTGGCGAATAAGTGCTGAGTCCAGCTGTGGGCTCCGGCCTGCAGGGGAGGAAGCAGAGAAGAATCATTAAAATAGCACCCCTTGCCTCCAGTCCCTCACTCTGGCAGTCCTTAATATCTTCAACCCTTGAACCAACTGCCCCCTCACCTGCCCCCAGCAGCAGCCCCAGTAATATGGAACGATGGGTTTGCTCAGCTTGGAAGAGACTGGGAAAGCAGGACCTGATGCTGAGCTCACGGCTGTTGCCTGCAAACACTCCACGGCAGAGACTGTCCATGGCTAGAGACGCCACCTTAAGGGTGAGACTAGGATTGAGAGGCCAAGGAATAAACTGCACTAATTTCCACTAATCCCTGCTTGGTAGGGAATGGGGGCAGCATGGGTTTACTTGGAAAGCAGTCTGGCTACAACAGATGGATGGGAAGGAAGTGAAGGTATTCACCTCAACACTGAGTTTGGGGGGCTACTGGGTATGAAGAGAAGAGGGCATTTTCAGAGGCTACAGAAGAGGCCCCAGTGGTAGATTTGCAGCCGGTTTAGAAGGGGAGGGATCTGGGGGCTTCTGGGTGGTGTTACCTCGGGACCAAGGCGGCGCTGGGCAAAACTGTGCACAGTCTCATCAGGGTCTTTGCCACGAGGGGTGGTCAAATCCCTCAGCCCAGCCCAGAACAGAGGTTTGGAGAAGGGAGGTGAAGGGCGGAGGAGCCCCCTGCATGGAGGAAGGCACAGTGAAAAGGGAGCTCTGATTTACCTCCCCAGCTCCAGGGGATCATTTCTATTTGTTTGGCCCCTTTTGCTGGGAGGGCTGACAGACTGGGAGATGAGAAAATGGAAGGGATGTGAGGACAAGGGCAAAGGAGAAGAATGGCAGTAAGGAAGTGATAACGTTACCTGATGCCAGAGGGCAAGGCATGCAGAGCACCGCCTACATACAGGAACCTGTTCTGGGCAGCTGGATGGTCTCCCCGGACCGGCAACACTTCTGAGTCCAAGCCAAGCTCAGAAACCTGCTCTCCACACGTCCTCAAGAAGAGGATATACTAAGGAAAGGACTGGCCACCAAATCCACTTGCTCCCCTTAACTCTATCCTCTAGTGAAGGCCCCTCCGCAATACCTCCTAGGCATTGCACAAGCCGCTCACCAGGAGCAGGGTCCGGGCTCCCAGGGCTCCCGCCGGCCGAATTCCTCGAGGTCCAAGTTCAAAAATAGCACCATCTGGTCCTCGTACTGAGCGGATCCAGCCTCCCAGGCGCTCGCTGCCCTCCACCAAGACCACCTGAGGACAAGAGGGAGACACTGCAGCCTACAGCCACAGCCACGGCGGCATAAGTGATCAGGAGAAAAAGGGGGCGGCTCTTGCTGGAAATGGGAGAGAAGTGTTAAAGGCGCTCCCTCTGGCAGCGTGGCGCACTCACCTTGGGGGGACAGGGGGCCCGGCTCAGGTAGTAACTGGCGGCCAAGCCGCTGATCCCTCCGCCCAGCACGACCACGGTCCGGCCCATGAAGAAACCTGCGGGTGAAGAGGCACTACGAACAGCGTGACCGCAAGCAGCCTGCTCTCCAGAAAACCTGCGAGCTCCGCGTTCCACCCCCGGCCATTCGCTGCTTTCGGGGAAACCCAGAGCCAGCGGATGGGGTGGTGGAACTCTGAGGTCCCCTCCCAGGGCCTAGGACTCACCCACGAGGGGAACGAGAAAAATGAGACGAAAGGAGGAGGTAGAGGTCTCAGCGCATCACCCCGCCGGCGATCGGGGGGGGACAGGGGAGGCGGATAAGGGCCACACCCACGCTATCTGCTTGCGCAGGGCTCGTGGACCCAACTGGACGCCGGAGTTCTGGAGCGCTTTTCCTTCCACCCCCATCTAGGCCTAGTGCTTTCAGCACGCAGCCTCCGCCCCCAAGCTTTTTGGTCTCTCCGAGTCTCCGTCCATTCTAGTATCGCGGACGCTCCAGCCTGTAGAAGGCGGTTCTCTGAAGCCGGAGATTAACAGGTTCGATGCCGGGTTGGAGTGAGCGGCCATATCCCGCACGGCTCTCCCTTCAGGGCTGGAGGGGCGAGAGCTGAATCCTGGTCAGCATTCCCCAGCTCGAGCTTCCCAGGCCCCACCTTGGGTGAGAACCCTGGAGGGAGGGTCCCATGAGCTTTGGTTGTAGGGAGAGTAGATAGGGACACTGGAGGCTGGTCCGTGGGGAGGTGGCTTCATCAACAGCTCCTTGATGTTAGCAACAGCCTGGGCCTGTGGGAGCTAGGGCAGCCCGGCAGCGTACCGTGTTTATCCACAGGGGTCCCTGGGTACCACGCTCTCGAGAGGCAGCCCCCTACGCTGGCAAAACCCGTGGACCCCCGTGCCCGCCCTCTAGCTCCAGGATTCCTTACAGCTTCACGAGTCTCAAGTTTGCCCTCCCTCTTCTCCCAATGTAAACCTTGGCATCCCCGTGTCCTGGTCCCACTCCCCATCCCCACCCTCACGGCTCTGAGCGGGCCCCCATCTGTTCAGAGAGGGAACTGGGTACCAGGAAGACTCCCCATTCGGCCTAGTTCTGTATCTCCACACCCTTAAAACACAAATACAAATAAGGACATCTTTTTTTTTTTTTTTAATAAATTTATTCACAAAAAAAAGTGAGACTGTAGAGGGTCTGGGGGCTGTACACGGGCAGGGGCCTGTGGAGCTCTGTACATGGGACTGGGAGACAAGGGGGCCTCCAGGTGAAAGGGTATTTTTTAATAAAAAAAATAATGGGAGGTACAACCACCCCCTCCCCCTCCCCGATTAAAAAGACACAAAAATAGACGTCTCTGAGGTAAATGGGGAGCCTGGGGGCTTAAGGGTGTTGAAAGGGTTTCACAGGTGCCAGGGCATAAAAGGGATGTCACAGGCACCGGGGTGGCTCCTGCATCAGTTGGTAGAACAGCACGTAGCCCTCACTGGACGCCACCTGGTTTTCACTGACAGGGGAGACACTAGGAAGAAGGGACATGGGGAAATAGGTGTGATCATCTCTGCATGTTCCTACCTCCCCACAAGATCAACCTCACAGCATCCAGGTAGTCATCAGGATACCAACCCCGCCCCCAGCGCCCGGCACTGTGCTCTCCTGGGGCTTGTCTTTGGGAAAGGTGTCAGGGCTGCTGTGGGGACAGGGCCGGAGGGGAGTAGCAGGCTCTTCTCACCGAGAGTCATTGTAGACGTGCCAGCCAGTCTGGCACCGGCACAGGGCTGTGTAGTGGCCGTAGTGGACGCTGCCCGAGTGGTTGCAAAGGGCATACAGCTGATACACGGGGCTTCCTTCAGGGTTACAGATGACCAAATCCTACAATCAGAGCTGTGCTCCGCTCCCACTCTTCCCTCCCCTGCATGGAGCTCCCCAAGACCTTCCCTACCAGACTCACCGGCTTTGTCACTGGCAAAGTCCCCTAGGCTCAGTCGCTGCAGTGGGAAGTCTACACCTACTGAACTTTTCTTGATGGAGCCTCGGGAGGCGGAAAATCGATTAAGATCTAAGCTCTGGTTAAGGAGAATTTGGGAGGCAGAGGGCCTCTGAGGGGGGCTGAGGAATTGAATGCTGTCCACCACCCCTCCTGGAACACATCTGGGGAGCATGAAAGGGAAAGGTGGAGTGGCTGGCTTTTCCTAAGGCAAACTGAATTCCCAAATGTCCAGCTTCTGTAAACATGGAAAATGTGGAAAAAAGAATGAATGGGAGAAATAATCTGAAGATTAGGATACGGAGCACGAGAATGCGGGGGAATCTCTGGACTGTCAACTTTTTGGTACTTCGTGTTTTCTGCCGACATCGGTCACACACCTAAATAAATGTCAAATAATGTTATAAGGTTAAAGTGTTCCTCACCTCAGCTAGCTTTTCTGGCATCCTGACTCACAAATTCACTGTGCTCTGCATACACTTCTGCATCCTCTGGGCTGCTGCCCTTTGCCCTGGAAGCACCAGGACATACCTGAAACTCCTTTACAAACCCTGACACGTGTCATTCTTCATACTCAGGCACCATGCAACCCCTTTTACACATACGGAGCTCCCCCCAGGTTTCCCACCCTTACTATATCCCTTGTGAACCCCCACATACTGGGGCATTCTCCGATTCTAGCTCTTCTTCCTTGGTGAAAAGGTTGAAACAATCTCGCAGAGACACCTTGCCCCCAGCAAATCCTTTCTGGGGGGAAAGGGGAGTGAAGGGTCAGCATGGTATGAATTTACTTTTCCAACTCTTCTCAAGTAATCCAAGCTTCATTTCTGCTCCAGAGACCCACAGGGTTCCCTCCCACACTAGGGGTGGGAGGGTTGCATCACAGAACCCATGTCCCATCCACCCTTGGAAACTTCTGGAATCCCACCTTGGGGATGGGCAGGGACAGGTCACAAAAAACCTCGAAGGTCGTGGAGCGATACCCACAGGCCTGGCACTTGAGACAACTTTTCAACTGGCCCACAAACAGGTCTAGACAGAAGCAAAGGGGCAGGAGAAACAGTCACTGTGGGATGCCTAAAGTGCTTTCTTGGAATCCCACCCCCTTACCTGACCTTTCCTTTCCCACCACCAACACTCCTCACAAACCCGTAACAGCTTTTCCACCCAGTCCTGTTCCCATACCCCTCGATAGTATTGATTTTTTCTGCCAAGCCAGCACTGCCACCCCCACCACAGACACTTTCCCCCATCACTGTCTTACTTCATACCCACGATCTTCCCCCACTGACAAGACACACAGACACTCCCTCCATCACTTTGTTTTACTCCATACCCACGATCTTGCTGTCCTCTCTTTCCAGGTAACGCTTCCACATTAGGTTGGCTCGATCGTCATCGCTACCACAGAGCAAGGAAAGTGGGAAGCATCCATAAGACAGCAGGAACGCTGGGCACCCCCACCACCACTGAAATGATCCACAAAGCCCTGTACCCCACCCCACACCATACCCGACCCACTCTGTGCCCCAGCTCCTTCTCTGAATTTCAAGAAAGAGTCAAAGGAGCCCTCTTTCAGAGGACTTTCTGGTGAGAGGAAAACAAAGGAATGTAGACAGGGGAAGAACATGCCGTCTTCCTCCACCTGGCTCCAAACCCCTTTTGTACCTTATAAATTAATTATCCCCTCCTCCGTCAATATGGTAACAGCCACAGCACTATCTTCTGCTTCCATCTGTGCCCCTCAGCCTCCTCCTTCCTTCTTCCTGCTTCTGCACTGCTTCACAAACCATTTTCTGAACTATGTATTTCCTTGGACCCTACAGCCTCAACCGTGACTAACTCACTTATATGAAGGATGAATGCTGCTGAATTACTGGGGAGAAGAGGGAGGGGAAGCAACCTTACCTTAACTCAGGTTCTTCTAGCAGAGCCCCTCCAAGGCGGGCTGGGTGGGCAGCAGGACTACTGGCCAGGATTGGTGGAGCCCGACGGCCTCGGCGGTTGATTTCGAGGTGTAGCCGCTCCATGAGGAGCTTCAGAAACTCTTGGGCATCCTGCTGGCTGCAGCCAGACAAAGAGCATGGGCAACTGACTCCTCCCTAGTCCACAGTCACTAATCTCTGCCCAGACATCTGTCCCCACTTCCTGGATGAAGAGCATCCCAAGGCTCAGAATGAGGCTGCCAGGGCTCCTACCCCCAGACAAGGCCAGAGAGAAATCCCATACCCTCCAGCTCTCCCACCTGTATCCAGAGAAGGAGGGGACGTATTTCTGGAAGACAGCTCGGAATCGAGTAGGATTCACAGCTTCACAGGAATCAGGGTGCCACAGGGCACCAATCACGTCTGCAAAGGCTGTTAGGATGGGAGTGGGGAAGGGAAACAAAAGTTAATGACTACAAGAGGGAAGCAAGAGGCGGCCCAGAGGGTGGAAAACAACCTCTAGGAAATCAGACACAGGGAAAAAAGATACAACTGCCAGCTTTCAGGCTCGGGGTCACCGCCACTGGCAGATGAACCTACACGGGGTTGGGGAAAAGAAGACTTGAAAGGGGGAGCAGGAGTTGTTGCCCTACCTTCCGTGAGCTCCTGGGCTCGGCCCCCTCCAGGCACCTCTTGACGGAAGTCCCTTCGCAGACAGAAGTCCCGAAGAGGCCGGGTGCTACTCAAACACTGTAGTACAGCATTCAGGAAGCACTGGGGAGCAGGAGAGACCCAAGAAGCCTTAGGATAACTTCAGTGCTGTGCTTCTAGTTTCCCTCCCCATGCCTGTCCCCAGCACCAGTCCACGTTCCTGTTAGGCAGGATGGAAGAATGGCTCTCACCGTGTTCCCCAGATTTCGGAGGCCAACATGACCAGAGCCCAGAAGCAGTGTGTGATGAGCCTGGAAGGTCAGTACAGTACAGTCAACAGGTGCCTGTATACCCTACCTGGCACTTTAACCTTCCCACAGCATGCTGCCCACTGCCTTCCCCATCCCATCCTTCACCCCCAAACTCTACACTTCTTCCCTCACTGAGTATCAGGGTCTCCCTACCTCACTGGCCATGAGCAGTAAGCCCATCACAGCTGAGTGTACCACAGTCTCAGCCATGGCTGTCCCATCTGTTCCCCACTTACTCCTCTGCCCAGCTAGCCGGCGATGCAACTCCTGGGGCAACTCCCCAAGCACTGGCATGGTTGCCCAGCTGCTCCCCACCCCCACCTTGCTACCCGCAAGGCCCCCTCCTGCACCCGTGGCCCCTTTCTACACCCACTCCTGATGGCTCCAACTGCAATCAGCCTAGCTCACTTAGCTCGGGAAATGGACAACCACATTAGCTCAGATGTTCTGAGCCCGCCCCTCCTTGGCTCCAGAGATTAATTAAACCTAGGCAAGCATCCTAGGAGAGAAGGCACAGCAAGGGAAATTAAGGGCCTGGGGACCCAAATAATTCCAAATGGTTGAGTTAATTCCTTGGAGAATGAAATGGCAAACCATGCTGGGGAGTCACAGACAAGCCCAAAAAGGGTCTATGAGGCGCAAGGGTACTTAAGTAAGGGAGAAGAAAGTCCACACTACTGAAATGAAGGGGTGAAAAAGGAATTTGGGGGAAAAGGAGAAAGGAAAGCCATATGATGGCTAGAAAGCTGGAGGCATGGAGGAACGTGTGGGCATGGAAGGCCACGTGTGCTGGCAAATCCTCACCATCTTGTCATCGGAGTAGAAAGGTTCAGAGGGCCGGGCAGGTATCACGTGGAAGGAGCCATGGGGAGTAGGGGGCTCTGTCCGTATGCTGAACAAAGTGGGTGGCCCAGGAAAGCCCCCGAGGCGGCGGAGCGAGGTGCTACGTCTCAAAGGGGGTGGCTCAGGCCGGAGAGCCAAGCGGCTCAGTGCAGCCCCCAGTTCTCCAGTGCCACGGTGCCCTCCCAAGGCAATCCCCATTGGACGCAAGTCCCCACTGCTCACAGACTTGGAACGGGCTAGGTTGGTCCTGGATGGGAGAGGCAGAGCCACAGTTGGAGGTGGTGAGCCAGGCAGGGGAACTCCATGATCTGCCCGAAGTGGGCCGCTGGGACGAGGGCCTGAGGTCCGTCCCCGTCCCAGCTCCAGTTTCTTGAGCCGTTCCTCAGGGGGACCTGGCCTAGGAGGCAGAGGTCGTAACATGGGATTTGGCCCAGGGGCTGGGTTTCGTCGCTCCTTGCTCCGGGCCCTGGGAGCAAATGGTAGCTTGGATCCCACTCGGGGCTGGATATTAAGAGGTGGCTCTCGGGTCCGTCCCAGGCGGTGCTCAGAAGCCTGGGGCATTGTGGACGCCACAGGCTGGACCTGGGAGAAGAAGACAGGGTCAACATTTGAACATGGAGGGAGGTGGGAACCTAGGCTACTATACCTGGCTATATGCATGGAGGACAGGAACCGTATCATATCAGTCATTGTATCCCAATAGCTAGCATAGTGTTTGGCACAAAGTAAACATTCAGTAACCACTGAGTACATGAATGAATGAATGATAGCAGTCCAGAGCTTTGACTCTACATTCCTTACCCTCTTCCTGCAGAATACAGCTTTACCGGAGAGCCAATGAAAAGACAGCTCCTATCTCGTCTGTCTTTATAATCTAAATGTTCATGAAGGTCCCCCATACTTGGCTAGTCAAGTGGGACGCGCTCTGGGTCACTTAGAACCTCTGGTCAAATAGGGGTGTGGATGCTAGTACAACAGCCCCAAAGATAGCATTCCATTCTCAAACCTCTGCCCCTCCGGGCTGCAAATGAAGTAGATTAAAAGGGTGACTTGCCAATCACTCCCTCCCCCCGCCTCTGAGCTCCAAAGTGATGTCGGGGCTTAAGGGCAGTGGCAAGCAGGGAGGACGAACAACTAATTCCCTGACCCTCAAGCTCTGCACCTCGCCCACCACAGCAGCTTTCAACCGGGTCCGCCCCCCTCGACGGCAGAAAGGCCGAGGCTGCTGATTGGCTACGAGGTCCAGAGGCATATTCTCCACGATCCAAGGATGCTGGTCCCTCCAGCCCAGTTCTCTCAGGCCTGCCAGGACCCCAGCGGCTTTGCCTTTGTGGAGGGCGATCTCTCGAGTCTGGAGCAGTCTTCCCTCGGAACCCCCCACGCCATACGCCCCGGACCGTACCTGTCCCCGAGTGAGGCGGCGGGGGAGGCCAACCGGGGTCAGGCCTCAGCTCAGGGCCACCCCCCACTACCCTCGCGCAGCGCCCCCGCGGGCCCGGCTGCAGCTTTAGCCGCAGCTATCGCCCAGCTCTCTCCCGCCGCAGGGGCCGCCGCCATCTTTGTTGGTCCCGCCCGGCCACCGGCCACCGGCTTCACTGTCTCTCAGAGCGCCTGCGCACCCACACTCAGAATACACCCACCTGCATCCTCGGCGCTTGCGTGAACCCGCCCCCTTGGCTCCGCCGCTGACACCATGGAAACACAGCCAACTTTAGGACCGCCAGTTCCCAGCTCTGCCAAAAATTTTCTTTAGACCATCACTCCAAAGCAAGTCCCTAAAGTACAGAGTCCCATCGCCCCATCTCGTGGCCCGAAAGGATATAAACCTGACAATCATTGTATGGCTCCCCCGGCTTGCAGCACAGACCTTCCCAGGGAGCAGGGATGCGAATGTAGGATCCAGCCCACAGAACAGAGAAGTATCCACATAGGGATGGGAAGCTCCTTGGAGGGCAGGGAATACTGGCCCTGCAGAACCAGTCCTCAGTCATCTTGCAGGCCGAAGCAGGAGGCTCCCTGCTCAAGCACATAAGCAGATTTCAGCAGCAGGAACAGCAGTCAGGATTTCCTTTCATTCTGGTCCAGACCAGAGCTTCCTCCATTTCCTCCTGCCCCCTTGACTAGAATGGTCATACATGTGCCTTGGGTGGTAGCCTGCTGACCCTTAGACTACTCACCCACGATTATAGCCACCAATGAGAGCCGCAAGCCACCAGAGAAAGCAGCTTTTATTGATGAGTTATCTCCAGAAACCAGAAAGACTATGTACCTACTTTTGGTCACCCCCTATCCCTCTAGACCTCTCAGCGCTCCACCTAGGGAAGGGATATAAATTGCTTCTTGGTTTTTCAAGGCCCTAGTCTTCCCTCTTCCTGTGTAGCCCAACTTAAGAAATTCAGCAGCAATGCTGTTTTTTTCAGCAGCGTCTGCTGCAGCTACTTAGTAACAATTATGGGTGAAGGGGTGTCAGGAGAAGCAGTTAGATGAGTAAGAAGAATGATGCACAGGAAAACAGGAACCGTAGCCTATCAAAGGTCCCTCTGTCCTGCCTCAGTGGCTTGATCCTTCATTGGCTGCATTTTTCTTTATGCTGAATCACTCCCTTCTGAATCAGATCGGGGATTTCCACTGCCAGCCATGGACCCAGCTGCAATACAAGGGAGACCCCGTGAGATTACTACCAGCCAGTCAATGCCTTGTATTCCACCAGAAGCTCCTTCCTAGAGATAGTCTGGGAGAACAGACCCGAAGGAGAACACTGTTATTCCAGGTTTACTCTCACTGTTCTTGTATCACTCAGGACCAAATCCCTTCCCCTCTTATACACCAGATACTCCAAACTTACCCCCAGAGCCATGAGATGAGCTAGTCCAAACTTAGGCACATTCCTGGCCCACAAAGGCTTAAAGTGATCGGTCAGGCATATTTTGCCACCCCTATGAAAGGAACAAGATCAGAAGGTGTTGACATGCAAGGTACACCACAAAGCAAAGCAGATTCTTGAGAGCACAGGAAGACTACTGGGAATCAGAACTGAGAACGAGGTCATCTAAGTGCTTTGCCCAGGCTTGGCAGAGGGAGATGTGGAAGTTCTCTAGGCCTGCAGACTCTGGGGAAATTTCTGCCTTGGAGAATTCTTCACCAAGGCCTTCTTTGACCTTTTCCCATCTCCTGTTCAGTCCTACCTGTACATCTTTGCTGTTTTTCCATCTAGTTTCAGTCCTACCTGTACATCTTTGCTGTTTTTCCATCTAGTTCAGGTACTGCAATTTCTGGAGCAGTAGTGGGATATGTGATAGGAATCTGGAAGAATTACAAGGCTTTAATATGACATAAGCAGAAAAGAAAGGAACTAATCTAATCAGATATATACATTTCTTGGTTGAAATGAAAGGTTCTGCAAATTCCCCCAAGTAGCAGTTACACAGCAGGGTTCTGGACATGGAGATGAATAATTAAAACCTATGCTTGTTTCAAATGTCATTAAGATTTTCCCTCCCATTTAAAAAGTTTTCTTTGGTCCCTCCAAGAAAGGTTAGCTTGTTAACAATCACCTAATCCATCATCCTCAACTAACCTCCATTAACTACCACTCCATCATACTCACGTCAAACTCGATGTCAAACTCATATTTGAGGAGGTCATGGATGTACCAGCATTTTCCAAACCACCTATAACAGAAGCCAAACCTCAGTCAAATTTTCCCATTTTTCTAATACTCATATGACATCTTTTTGGCTTAGGTGACCAGCCTGGGAGACCCATAGGTTGGGAATTAGGAACACTGGAGTTGTGGGAGTGAAGACTAGAAGGGGGCAGGAAAGGCCTGAGAGTGGGTTCTGGGACACCGGAATGCTTAAGCTAGGTAAGATCCCCACCACCACACCTCCCGAGAGGGTCTGCCTACCGAGTTCCTTCCTTGTTGGACTCCAGTCGGAACCAGTCATTGTCCGCATTCTTGTTGTTCTCCACATACTAAAAGCAGAGAATGAGGTCTTTGAGGGGGGAATTGGGGCCAAGGGCAGTATGCCTTCCCTCAAAAGAAGTGTGATTACTTACTCTCTTAGTATGTTTACCCAACTTTTCTGACATAAGTTGAAGTCAAAGCCAGGGGACTTGCGCAGAACAGAGAATAGAATGCTTGGGTTCTACTCAATTTAACAGGGACAAAACACTTTATAATGTTGGTTGGCTTTCCTTCTCACTTCTGATATTGTCAGCAACAACTCATTTTATGGCATATTCCTTTCCAAGATTCATTTTGTCCTGATTTTGACTAGCACTCATATGCTGCTGCTGCTAAGTCGCTTCAGTCGTGTCCGACTCTGTGTGACCCCATAGACGGCAGCCCACCAGGCTCCCCCATCCCTGGGATTCTCCAGGCAAGAACACTGGAATGGGTTGCCATTTCCTTCTCCAATGCATGAAAGTGAAAAGTGAAAGTGAAGTTGCTCAGTCATGTCCAACTCTTCATGACCCTATGGACTGCAGCCTACCAGGCTCCTCCTTCCATGGGATTTTCCAGGCAAGAGTACTGGAGTGGGGTGCCATTGCCTTCTCCACTCATATGCTAATGACTTCCAAATCTTTATCTTTAAACTAGAGCTTTTCTCAGAGCTTCAAAGTCTATATCCAAATGTATATTGAAATTTCTACCTTCATTCCACAGGTACAATTCAAACTTGGCAGTGAGAGTTTCCCCCTAGTCCTTCAGACTTGTTTCTCCACCGCACCAATCTCCATTTGCAGTATTAGCATGCAGTCACCCTCGCTAAAAACCTGAAAATCATCTTTAAGCCTCCTTCTCCTTTACAAACCAATCTTTTATGATATCCTGCTGATTTTACCTTCTGAATATTCTTCAAGTCTACCTCTCCTCTCTTTACCATAACTGCTGAATTTATATCATCACTTTTCTTTTGCCTGGATTAATGACAGCCTCCAAACTTCAGCCTTAGCCCTGCCAATTCTGTTTTCCTCTCTTCTGTCAGTGATTGATCTAAACCCAAATCTCATCATGTTAACATCCTCTGCTTAACATCCTTTAAAGGTATCCCAATGCCTCCAAGATAGAATTCAAGTACTCCAATCTATTTATTAAGTCTTATCTACCACTCCCTGCCACATCCTGATGCTCTAACAACTCTGAATTACTTGTGTTTCTTCATATAGGTCATGTGTTTCTAGCTTCCATAACTTTGCTCATGCTGTTTCTTTTGCCTTGAATGTTCTTCCTTTATGCTCGTTTTTAATAAGGCTAACTTATGTTTACCCTTTCAGTCTCAGCTCAAGCTTCACCTCTTGTAAAAGCCTTCCCTGACCAGACCCAGGCTAGATTTAGGTATCTCACCTCCTGCTTCAAAACATCCTAGCAATTTCTCAGATTTCTTCTCCCTCTTTCTCCACCTTATGTATAATAATAATATGTTTCTGTCTATCGGTAGGCTCCACTTTATTCGGCTTTGGATGCCCTTCCTAGGCACTAGATGTACATTATTTTTTTAATTTATTTTTTAGTGAATACATGCATCAGGAAACCTTTGAAACAGAGACCACCGCAAGAAGTCAAATTCTTTCCACAGGACGGAGATTAGCTGAGAAAACGGTTCGTTCCTAACTGAGCTGAGCTCCTCATCTCTCTGCAACTAATACCTACTTTAATTTTTCGCTCTAACATGTAGTCCTTCCTTAGGACAAGTGAAAGAGCGGAGGGACTCAGGCCGGACTTAGGGCTCTAAGAAATCCTTAAGACTACATCCAGGAGAGCAATCACCTGGGGTCAGAAGGACACGTCATTTTCCTGGGCCGCGTATCCCTAAAATAACTGCTGCTTTCAGGAAGAAATTCTGGCCCCACTGTAGATCCTAATTTGAGTCTCTTCTGCCTCCTCCCCACCGCGGCTCCTTAAGTCCCCCAGCCCCTAAGTCATCCAGTATCTTTGAATTTGTAAGTTAAACTTTAAAACCGGAAGTGGATTCCACACGGAGCCTATTGCGATGGACACCTAATTACCCGCAACCCTTTAACGACGCGGTTGACAGTAGAAGCACAACTGACCCGTATAAGAGACTGATATTCCTCCTTGAGTCTCTGCACCCACAACTCCCGATCTCGAGGTCCGGCGTTGGTCTTCAGCACCGGGATCTCAGACACGACACGCCGGGTGGCCTCGTCCGCCATCTTAGACCAGGGCACAAGAGAAATACGGAAGTGGTATTACCTGTAGTTTACATTCAGGGCGCCTCCATCTTTACTATGGGAAGATGGGGAGTTTGCTGCCTTAAAACTTCGCTGAATACGATCTTTATTTTCTGGTAACGAAGACAGATTTGTCACCGGATCACCTGCTTGTGGTTGCAACGAGGAGAAAAGAATGGAAACGGATGACTCTGTCCTGAATATGGCACCTATCATTTAACTGCAGATTGCTCAAAGGGTGACTTCCGCTCATGCTCAAAGACGTAATCTCAGAAAATCCTTCTGGACACTTGAAGAATGGTTAGAATTTCAGGCAGTTTTAGGCTCCCTTCTGGTTCTTGTCATCCTAAAATGCGCAAGTCACCTGTTTCAGCTTTGATTAAACTTCCTTAACTTCCTTGTAATTAGGCTGACGTAGCAGGGAGCCACTGTAGTCTTCCATTCAGTTCAGTTCAGTCGCTCAGTCGTGTCCGACTCTTTGCAACCCCATGGACTGGAGCATGCCAGGACTCCCTGTCCATCACCAACTCCTGGAGCTTACTCAAACTCATGTCTATTAAGTTGGTGATGCCATCCAACCATCTCATCCTCTGTTGTCCCCTTCTCCTCCCACTTTCGATCATTCCCAGCATCAGGGTCTTTTCAGATGAGTCAGTTTTTCGCGTCAGATGGCCAAAGTATTGGAGTTTCAGCTTCAGCATCAGTCCTTCCAATGAATATTCAGGACTGATTTCCTTTAGGATTGACTGGTTTGATCTCCTTGCAGACCAAGGGATTCCCAAGAGTCTTCTCCAACACCACAGTTCAAAAGCATCAAAAGTCATCCATTAAACGGTATTAAACTCCTGAAAGTTATTGGAAACCATGGAGCATCAAAGTATATACAGTCTCAGCCCGAAAGAGTTAACACAATTGAATTAGAGAATTCTTAATAAATGCCAAATTTGTTGACAGGCTGCTAGAAAACTTGCCTTCGTCTAGCCTAGTCATTTTGGAGTCTGAAATTAACAAATCTAGGAGGGAATCATGTCTCTTATCTCCAGGGCACGGCACACAGTAGGTACCCAGTAATCCTTTTTTAGAATTTTGTATCTTTCAGTTGGTTTTTAAACAGAAGCACATTATTTTTGGCCTTAACTTACACAGCCATCGCACCTTACCTTGGACGAGGGGTCTCTCCTCACCGCCGCCCTTCCTGACCTCAGTCGTTGGGTAGCTCCTCTAGGCCAATGGCTGTGCTTTGCTGGAGCAGCCGGGAAGAGATAGCCCACGCCCAAGGTAAGAGAAGCCCAAGTAAGACGGTAGGTCTTGCAAGAGGGCATCAGAGGGCAAATACACTGAAACCATACTCACAGAAAACTAGTCAATCTAATCACACCAGGACCACAGCTTTGTTAAACTCAATGAAATTAAGCCATGCGCGTGGGGCAACCCAGGATTGGCGGGTCATGGTGGAGAGATCTGACAGGGTGTGGTCCGCTGGAGAAGGGAATGGCAAACCACTTCAGTATTCTTGCCTTGAGAACCCCATGAACAGTATGAAAAGGCAAAATGATAGGGTACTGAAAGAGAAACTCCCCAGGTCAGTAGAGGCCCAATATGCTACTGGGGATCAGTGGAGAAATAACTCCAGAAAGAATGAAGGGATGGAACCAAAGCAAAAAGAATACCCAGCTGTAGATGTGTCTGGTGATAGAAGCAAAGTCCAATGCTGTAAAGAGCAATATTGCATCAGATCAGATCAGATCAGATCAGTCGCTCAGTCGTGTCCGTAGGAACCTGGAATGTCAGGTCCATGAATCAAGGCAAATTGGAAGTGGTCAAACAAGAGATGGCAAGAGTGATGTTGACATTCTAGGAATTAGCGAACTCAAATGGACTGGAATGGGTGAATTTAACTCAGAGGACCATTATATCTACTACTGTGGGCAGGAATCCCTCAGAAGAAATGGAGTGGCCATCATGGTCAACAAAAGAGTCCGAAATGCAGTACTTGGATGCAATCTCAAAAATGACAGAATGATCTCTGTTCGTTTACAAGGCAAACCATTCAATGTCACAGTAATCCAAGTCTATGCCCCAACCAGTAACGCTGAAGAAGCTGAAGTTGAACGGTTCTATGAAGACCTACAAGACCTTTTAGAAGTAACACCCAAAAAAGATGTCCCTTTCATTATAGGGGACTGGAATGCAAAAGTAGGAAGTCAAGAAACACCTGGAGTAACAGGCAAATTTGGCCTTGGAATACGGAATGAAGCAGGGCAAAGACTAACAAGAGTTTTGCCAAGAAAATGCACTGGTCATAGCAAATACCCTCTTCCAACAACACAAGAGAAGACTCTATACATGGACATCACCAGACGGTCAACACCGAAATCAGATCGATTATATTCTTTGTAGCCAAAGATGGAGAAGCTCTATACAATCAGCAAAAACAAGACCAGGAGCTGACTGTGGCTCGGACCATGAACTCCTTATTGCCAAATTCAGACTGAAATTGAAGAAAGTAGGGAAAACCACTAGACCATTCAGTTATGACCTAAATCAAATCCCTTATGATTATACAGTGGAAGTGAGAAATAGATTTAAGGGCCTAGATCTGACAAATAGAGTGCCTGATGAACTATGGAATGAGGTTCGTGACACTGTACAGGAGACAGGGATCAAGACCATCCCCATGGAAAAGAAATGCAAAAAAGCAAAATGGCTGTCTGGGGAGGCCTTGCAAATAGCTGCGAAAAGAAGAGAAGTGAAAAGCAAAGGAGAAAAGGAAAGATATAAACATCTGAATGCAGAGTTCCAAAGAATAGCAAGAAGAGATAAGAAAGCCTTCTTCAGCGATCAATGCAAAGAAATAGAGGAAAACAACAGAATGGGAAAGACTAAGGATCTATTCAAGAAAATCAGAGATACCAAATGAACATTTCATGCAAAAATGGGCTCAATAAAGGACAGAAATAGTATGGACCTAAAAGAAGCAGAAGATATTAAGAAGAGGTGGCAAGAATACACAGAAGAACTGTACAAAAAAGAGCTTCACGACCCAGATAATCATGATGGTGTGATCACTGACCTAGAGCCAGACATCCTGGAATGTGAAGTCAAGTGGGCCTTAGAAAGCATCCCTAGGAACAAAGCAAGTGGAGGTGATGGAATTCCAGTTGAGCGATTCCAAATCCTGAAAGATGATGCTGTGAAAGTGCTGCACTCAATATGCCAGCAAATTTGGAAAACTCAGCAGTGGCCACAAGATTGGAAAAGGTCAGTTTTCATCCCAATCCCAAAGAAAGGCAATGCCAAAGAGTGCTCAAACTACCGCACAATTGCACTCATCTCACACGCTAGTAAAGTAATGCTCAAAATTCTCCAAGCCAGGCTTCAGCAATATGTGAACCGTGAACTTCCTGATGTTCAAGCTGGTTTTAGAAAAGGCAGAGGAACCAGAGATCAAATTGCCAACATCCGCTGGATCATAGCAAAAGCAAGAGAGTTCCAGAAAAACATCTTTCTGCTTTATTGACCATTCCAAAGCCTTTGACTGTGTAGATCACAATAAACTGTGGAAAATTCTGTAAGAGATGGGACTACCAGACCACCTGATCTGCCTCTTGAGAAATCTGTATGCAGGTCAGGAAGCAACAGTTAGAACTGGTCATGGAACAACAGACCGGTTCCAAATAGGAAAAGGAGTACGTCAAGGCTGTATATTGTCACCATGTTTATTTAACTTATATGCAGAGTACATCATGAGAAATGCTAGACTGGAGGAAACACAAGCTGGAATCAAGATTGCCGGGAGAAATATCAATAACCTCAGATATGCAGATGATACCACCCTTATGGCAGAAAGTGAAGAGGAACTCAAAAGCCTCTTGATGAAAGTGAAAGTGGAGAGTGAAAAGGTTGGCTTAAAGCTCAACATTCAGAAAACGAAGATCATGGCATCTGGTCCCATCACTACATGGGAAATAGATGGAGAAACAGTGGAAACAGTGTCAGACTTTATTTTTCTGGGCTCCAAAATCACTGCAGATGGTGACTGCAGCCATGAAATTAAAAGACACTTACTCCTTGGAAGGAAAGTTATGACCAACCTAGATAGCATATTCAAAAGCAGAGACATTACTTTGCCAACAAAGGTTCGCCTAGTCAAGGCTATGGTCTTTCCTGTGGTCATGTATGGATGTGAGAGCTGGACTGTGAAGAAGGCTGAGCGCCGAAGAATTGATGCTTTTGAACTGTGGTGTTGGAGAAGACTCTTGAGAGTCCCTTGGACTGCAAGGAGATCCAACCAGTCCATTCTGAAGGAGATCAGCCCTGGGATTTCTTTGGAAGGAATGATGCTAAAGCTGAAACTCCAGTATTTTGGCCACCTCATGCGAAGAGTTGACTCATTGGAGAAGACTCTGATGCTGGGAGGGATTGGGGGCAGGAGGAGAAGGGGATGACAGAGGATGAGATGGCTGGATGGCATCACTGACTCGATGGATGTGAGTCTGTGTGACCTCCGGGAGTTGGTGATGGACAGGGAGGCCTGGCGTGCTGCGGTTCATGGGGTCGCAAAGAGTCAGACACGACTGAGCGACTGATCTGATCTGATCTCATCTAACTTACACGTCTTGTTTGCAGCGTTAATCATTGCAACCTTTAGCTGTAATTTTGGATCAAATCCTATTAATCATGAAATTATATAGTTTATCTACAAATTTAATTTCTTATGGCTGAAACCTCCAGTACAATGCTGAGAGTGGACACCCTTTTCTTGTTCTGATTTTAGGGAGGAAAGATTGTCTTTCTTTTTTAAGTATGCTGTTCTCTATAGGCTTCTCATGGGTGCCCTTTATCAGGTTAAGGAAGTTCCCTTCTCTTCCTAGTGTTGAAGGTTTTTATCATGAATGGGAGTGTTCCCCCCTCCATGAATGCTTTTTCTTTATTCATTGAGATAATGTAATTTTTGTCTTTTACCAGCATGCAATATGTTTCTTTCTTTAAAATATTGGATATTGGATAAGACTAAGGCAAAGCTTTGTAGTATCTCACTAGAGTTTTCTCTCCTAGAGAAATAAAGATTTATTCCATTTTGAGTGTGGGCTTTGTGGTATGGTGGAGAGCAGAGATTTGGAAAGAGGCATGCAATTTGATTGTCACAAGAATTTGGAGAAGGAGGAGAAATAGGGAAATGTAGGTCAAATTGGATGCACAGTGTTATAAAAAGAATATATTCTGAGGATTTAATATATACAGCTGGCTCAGCGGTAAATCCACCTGCAATGCAGGAGACTTAGGTTTAATCCCTGGGTCAGGAAGATCCCCTGGAGAAGGCAATGGCAACCCACTCCAGTATTCTTGCCTGGGAAATCCCATGGATAGAGGAGCCTGGTGGCTACAGTCCACAGGGTCACAAGAGTTGGACACAACTTAGTGACTAAACTACCACCACCACCACCGCATGGGTAAGCAGGAGCTACTTTCTGTTGTGGTACATGGGCTTCTCACTGTGGGGGCTTCTCTGTGGAGCACAGGTTTTAGGTGCAGGGGCTTCAGAAATTGTAGTATGTGAGCTCAGTAGTTGTGGCACATGGACTTTAGTTGCTCCATGGCATGTGGAATCTTCCCACACCAGGGATTGAACCCATGCATTGCAGGCAGATTCTTATCCACTGTACCACCAGGGAAGTCCAATCTTAAACGTTCTTAAACACACATGTGTTGACTATGTGAAGTGATGGATATGGATATTGATTTTGGTAATCATTCGTATACGTGTTCACATGTGCATGTGTATTCACCACATGTATATGATAGATACATGCAGATGTATATCAAGCCACGATTTAAAAAATATATATTTGTCAATTATTCCTCAGTAAAGTAGGGGAGGGCCAGACTTTGGTGAGTTACTTTATCTCTGTGAGCTGCATGTCCTCACCTATGAAAGGATAGTAGTGTTTACAGGGCGATTTTAACTATATATGCGAGCTTTTCATTTTTATTTTACTTATTTTTATTTATTTGGTTGTGTCAGATCTTAGTTGTGGCACATGGGATCTTTGTTGCATCACATGGGATCTGTCATTGTTTTACATGGACTCTCTAGCTGTGGCATGAGTGTGGTGTCTCTTCATGCATTCACATAATAGACTTTCAGGATGAAATTCACATTAACTATATGGCAGTGATTTTAAAACTTTTTGTAATACTGGAGTTAGTTTAACAAGCAAACTCTCACTTGGAATCTCAAAATACAAAAATGATCAATGCAGAGAGGTTCTTGTTCAAGTGCAGGCAGAGACCTCTAGCCTTAGAATACTTCCCCTATGGTAACGACTTTTCACACTTTATTGTTTAATTGTTGTGAAAGACTGGAAACTCACAGTAAAGACTGTGTATCAATCTTGTTTATACAATAATACTGTGGTGCCTGGCACAAGCTAAGTGCTCAACCAGTATTTTTAAAATAAAAGAATTTCTTGATGAGTTAGGCAAGCATCAGAAAAGTTGTTTCCCTAAATCTGTATCTTACTTTAAAAAAAAAAAAAAAAAACTCACCTTATTAGACCACTTTGTAAAGCAGAGCTCATAATGCATGATAAAAAGCTGTCTCTATTGTAAGCATAGTTGCATTTCTGTAAAGTATATTTATTTTAGAGAAATGTTTCATTTTAAATTTTCAATTTAGCTTATTTTTGTTTAAGTACTTCTTACAAGAGATCAGAAGATAAGGTTGAGAAGACTGAAAAAAAGAGTGTGTAGGCCTGAGCTTCATCTTTTTTCCAAAGGAAGAGCTCATTCATGCACAATTTGTGCATTTATGGAGTTCTTACTACATTCAGGCATTGGAAATACAGTAGTGCATAAGGCAGGCAGAGTACTTGCCCTGAAGGAAATTGTCCTAAAACATCTATAAAAAGGAATTGGACAGAAATGACTGGAAATTTCAATTCTGGGAAGTGTACTGACATCAGACCATGGTTTTGATGGGATAGTACTGTTGGGTACATGAGGGTGCCCCTGAAAGTAGCTGAAAATCCCATTGTCAGTCATCATGGAGAAAGGTAGCCCTCGGGACAAAAGGAGAAATACTGTGTTAGGGAAATAAACTTTGGACTAGGGGAGGAATTTAAGTTTTTCCTCATTCTGATTTTAAAGGGGTTAGTCTGGACACTAATATTCTCAGAGTATATAGCTCAGAATGGTGAGGAGAGGGAACCACCGTATAGAGGATCAGTATGGATGGGTAACCAGTTAGGAAAACTTTTTTCCTTTTGTTATTGCCTTTAATTATTCTGGAGACTTCAGCAAAGAATTCTTATAACACTCAAGAGAACTTGGTGGAAAGAATGATTAAAAAAAAAACATTTATACAATGCTTACAATGTGCTAGGCACTGTCCTAAACATTAAAAAAAAAAAAAATTAGATCCTTTAATTCTGGCAACAATCTTAATATAGTTACTTCATTAGCTTCATTTACATTTGAAGAAACTGAAGAACCCAACTGAAGTTGGGCTCAATGAAAGAAAACCCTATATCACACAGCCACTAAACAGTAGAATTGGCATTCAGTCCCAAGCACAGTCTGGCTCTAGAGAGCACATCCACAACCAGCTTTCTACTGTTTCTGGGCCAATGTGAAGTTAGTAGCAGTGATCTGAGGGGTCAGAGTTGGTATTAGAGGGCTACTCATCGCCCTTCAAGGGCAGACAGTTATCAAAACACAAAGAGAGACTGCAGAAACAAACAGTAGAGCTGCAGAAACATAAATGGGACAACCAGCCCCCTCCCTGGAATGGGCTGAAGTGTGCACAGGACTCTCTGAGGTGTTAATGTCACCCCTAGAGATTATAGAACTATGGACTTTGAGTTCAAAGCAAGATCTTGGCAAGGGTTGGAGGTGTCAGAGGATTTGGTTAATAAAGATGAAAATACATATTCTTTGGGGAGGAGAAATTAATAAGTAGTCAAGTACCATAAAATAAATCTCTATTCTGGACATGTTCAAAGTACAGTCCAAGTACATATGCCTGAGAGAATCAGGTAAGGCTGATAGTACTTGAACTGGATCCCTTAGGATGAGCTTATTGACTACGCAGAAAAGGAGAGAGCAGGGTAAATGTGACATTCTAGGCAGAAAGAAGAGCATTCTGTAAGTCAGGAAGTCATGAGGGAATAAAGTAATATATTAAGGACAGCAAATATCCAGATCATTGTTTATAAGAGAAGACGGAAGAAAGCGCCTAGCAGGACTTAATTATATGCAATATGCTATATAGAAATATTTATAAAATAAGCATAAAATCACAAAACAAAATTATACACAGATGTAGCTTCAAAATACTTACGAATACATGCACCTGCTCAAAATTCAAAAGATAGAAAATGCTAAAGAGTGCGATGTAAGTCTATAATGTAATGTAATGTGAATGTGAGTCTCCCTCTAATCCCATTCCTTGGCTATTTAGTCCTCTTCCTCAGGGCTCTCCTCTCCAACTAGCTCTCTGTATATCCTTCCAGATATAGTTTATGCACTTACACATATACACACATATACCATCTTTGAAAACTCTTTATATAATTTATAGTATACTGTTCAAATTTCTGCTTTTTTTTCATTGAGTAAATATCTTGGAGGCTGTTCTATATTAATACATAATTAAACTACCTCATTCTTACCCCTCCCACTCTTTCTTCTTCTTTTGTAGATGCATCACATTGTATGAATCTACCATAATTTATTCAGCAAGACCCTCAGGAGGTATATTTAAATTGTCTTTTGCTATATATTACAAACAGTACTGCAGTTAATAGCTTTGTCTACTCATCACTTTGTACACATGTAATAAATACCTAGATATAGTACTGTTACCTCAAAAGATTTGTGCTTTTTAAAATTTGTTAAATATTGCCTCTATAAAAGGCAATTTGTTAAAAATTGTCCTCTATAAAAATTAAACCAATTTGTATTACTATTAGCAATATATGAAATGACAAGTTTCCCCTCCTTAAAAAAAAAAAAAAAATCAGTGTTAACAACAGAGTTCTTTTTGCCAATTTCATGACTGAAGTAGAATCTCAAGACAATTTTAGGATCTATTTCTCATTCTGAGTAAGGTTGAATATTTTTTTCATAGGTTTAGGATTCATTTGTATTTCATTTTTCTATAAATTCTTATATCCTTTGCTCCTTTTAAATTGTCATTTGAAAAAAAATTGTCATTTGTTTTTTCTTACTGATTTTATGAGTTTTTTAAAAAAATATATTAAAGAGATTAGTCATTTGTGATGAGTTATAAATATTTTTCTCAGTTTGTCTTAGTTTTTGTTCATAGTATTTCTAACCATGTGGAAATTTTTTTCCCCACAGTCTTTTTTTGCTTAAAATTTCTGGCATTGAGTCACTACAACAGTCTATATTACTTTTTTAAAAATTATCCCTGGAGAAGGAAATGGCAACCCACTCCAGTAATCTTGCCTGGAAAACACCATGGACAGAGGAGCCTGGCAGGCTACAGTCCATGGGATCACAAGAGTCAGACACGACTTAGCGACTAAATCATCCACCACTACAAAGTGAATATATGCCTAAAGATAATGTGTGAAAAGGATATGTGCCATGTGCCATATACTAGCTAGTTTTTTCGGAGAAGGCAATGGCACCCCACTCCAGTACTCTTGCCTGGAAAATCCCACGGACAGAGGAGCCCGGTAGGCTGCAATCCATGGAGTCGCTAAGAGTCGGACATGACTGAGCGACTTCACTTTCTCTTTTCACTTTCATGCATTGGAGAAGGAAATGGCAACCCACTCCAGCGTTCTTGCCTGGAGAATCCCAGGGACGGGGAAGCCTGGTGGGCTGCCGTCTGTGGGGTCACACAGAGTCGGACACGACTGAGGTGACTTAGCATAGCATAGCATTAATGCATGTGGAATTAATTTAAAAGGGTATGTGTAATATTTCCAATGATCGAAAGTGACACATTTATCAATACAAAATTTCTTATGTATTTGGGTCTGTCACTGGACTTTCCACTTGTTTTCCTCAGTTGGCTTATTCACAGGGCATTAACCCACTGTTCTAATTATTGTAGCCTTACAATACATGTTAATATTTGGGTTAACTATAAGTAATAAGTCATTACTTATCTTTTTCAGAATTTCCCTTTCATTTTTTCCTTGTTTTTCCATGTGAATTAAAATTAGTTTGTTTAAAAATCTTGCTGACATTTTTATCTAGATGTTAAATTTATAGATAACATTGGAAAATTGACATCATTACATATTCTCTCTCTCCAAGAACATGATGTTACTTTCCATTTGACCAAGTTTTCTTTTATGTGGGTAGCATTCTAAAATTTCATTCATACTAGGAATTTCTTGGCAGTACAGTTGTAAGTACTCTGCACTTTCACTGCCAAGGGCACAGGTTCAACTCCTGGTTGGGGAACTAAGATCGTGCAAGCCTTGAAGTGTGGGGGAAAGAAAATTTCATTTATGCACATTTTGCCCATTCTTTTTGGTTATTCCTAGGCATTTTATCTGATTTGTTGCAATTGGGTCTTTTTTAAATTATATGTTTCATTTATTATTTATATATAAAGGATATTTATTTCTGCATGATATTTCCTCTCCCAATCACTTTACTAAACTCTATTACTTGTAATAATTTTAAAGTTGATTTTCATGATTATATCTATATATATAATAAGCTATCATCTGCAATACTGATAATTACATTATTATTTTGGCTATATAAAAATGTTTATAAGTAGCTGGTTTGGGAGAACACATGAAGAAATGAGGTAAAATGAGGAAAATTCTTTTTGTTAGTTATAATTTCACTGATGATTAGCTAAAATGATAACAGGATTCTCAGCATTTTAAATGAGTTCAGGGCCTGGACACATGGTATTCTAGAAATCAGAAATATTTTGTAAGTGAAATTGTTTTCCGCAAAGGTGGTCTGAAGAACTCACGATATGGCAAATGTCCACGTTTTCAAAGAGGGAAATTCTAGATGGTGAATTTTGGAAACTGAAGAATTAAGATGATTGATTCTTTTACAATTATAGAACAGTTATTAAAGATTATTTTATAAACGAGAGAAGAAAGCAGTGATCCCAGATGCCAGCAGTGGTTCACCATGATGTGATTCAGTCACCGGGGTGTGGCTCTTCCTTGCCTTTGGGCCTCTAGCACGTATCCTCTCATTCTAAGATAGTCTTCTGCAAGCAGACTGGCTCCTTTGGGTTCTTTGGGTCTCAGCTTCTGTGTTACCTCCTCAAAGAGAGCTTTCCCTGATCATTCCTTTTCTGTCATAGCATTCTGTTCTTTTCCTTCATAGCACCTATCTCAGTCTAAAATGGTATATTTGCTATTTTCTTTCCTTAGGCAGTCCACCCATGTAAACAATAAACTCCATGAAGACATGGACCATGTCTGTTTGTTCACCGCTGTGTATCCTACCCTATATGCCTATAACAGCACTTGACATTAGTAAATGCTTAATGTATGTAAAGTAAATGACTAGGATGACTTTCCCTGTCAGTGTTAGTAGACTAGCAGACTAGGGAAACATCAGAGACACCATATCTTGATTTCAGAAAAAAAAAAAAAAAACAACACAACAGTTTCCTCACATGTTCTTTGAAAAAGATAGTCAATTTGCTAGAATACAGAAATACTTTTATTTGACTGAACAACTGCTGCTGCTGCTGCTGAGTCGCTTCACTCATGTCCGATTCTGTGCGACCCCATAGACCGCAGCCCACCAGGCTCCCTTGTCCCTGGGATTCTCCAGCCAAGAACACTGCAGTGGGTTGCCATTTCCTCCTCCAATGCATGAAAGCGAAAAGTGAAAGTGAAGTCACTCAGTCGTGTCCGAATCTTAGCGACCCCACGGACTGCAGCCCACCAGGCTCCTCCATCCATGGGATTTTCCAGGCAAGAGTACTGGAGTGGGTTGCCATCGCCTTCTCTGAACAACAACTAAAGAGAATTAAATCTCTAAGTAGCTGGAGGGTTTGGTAGGACAGGGCTGTTTTTTCGTCATGGCCTGCCTGTAGGATAACCAATGACTTGGAAAGTCATCCCCATGGGAGCAGCAGAGAGCATTAACAAAGAACCTCCTGAATTTCTGAAAACTGGTGAAAACTGTTACAAATAAAAATTAGGTAAGATTTATCTGGTGTTTACAATGAGGGAGGCCCTGTGTTGACAGCTCACATATATTATTTAATATAATCTTTAAAACAATGACCTATGACATGAATGTTATATATGCTCCTTTTACAGATGAGCAAACAACCTCAGGGAAGTTAACGGAGTTACCCAAAGTCTTGTTAGTGAAGGTCAGAGGTGGCAAATGAAGGAAACAAGTTAAGGAGAATGTTAGACAGCAAATCCTTAGGATTCAGTAGCTGATTGTGGTCTCTACTCTTCTATTCAGGAGCCAGGAGACACTGGGATTCTAGCTAAAGGCTTACAGCTAGGTTAGAAACTAATCTTTTCTTCTCCTTGGAAGAAAAGCTATGATCAACCTAGACAGCATATTAAAAAGCAGAGACATTACTTTGCCAACAAAGGTCTGTCTAGTCAAATGTATGGTTTTTCCAGTAGTCATGTGTGGATGTAAGAGTTGGACTATAAAGAAAGCTGAGCGCTGAAAAATTGATGCTTATGAACTGTGGTGTTAGAGAGGACTCTTGGGGGTTCCTTGGACTGCAAGGAGATCAAACCAGTCAATCCTAAAGGAAATCAGTCCTGAATATTCACTGGAAGGACTGATGCTGAAACTCCAATACCTTGGGCACCTGATGTGAAGAACTGACTCATTGGAAAAGACCTTGATTCTGGGAAAGACTGAAGGCAGGTGGAGAGGAGATGACAGAGGATGAGATGGTTGAATGGCATCACCAACTTGATGGACATGAGTTTGCACAAGCTTTGGGAGCTGGTGATGGACAGGGAAGCCTGCCATGCTGTAGTCCACCGGGTCACAAAGAGTTTGACATGACTGAGCAACCAAACTAGAAGTACAACTGAAATTAGCTAACATGATGCTTTAGGTGAAGATGAAAATGAGTAATTGGAGCAGCAGCAGCAGCAGAGTTAATGGGGAACAAACAACTAGAGAGGATTGTCAGGTCAGCAAGAAACTGCAGTATAAAGTTCAAGAGTAAAGCCCAGGCAATGACATAGGGATCAGAGTGGGTCTGGAAGCGTCAAGAGTATACTTGTGACAATGGGTTACTAACAGGGTATAGAATTATTTAAGGAAATGTCTGGCTCAAAAAGAGATTTTAATCTGGCAGAAATTGGAAGGGCACAGACTGAGACAAGCAATCTCAATAGAGTATTCAGATTAAGAAAGATGAGAGATCTACTATAATTTTAAGTGGTAGTAACATTGGACTTGGAAAAAAATACTTCGTAGAGAGATGATAGTAGCTCTCTGAAGGGCTGACATTTAGCTCTGATGTGTTGATCCAGAGGAAAAAAGACAAGGCCAATAAATGGAAGTTACAAAGAGATTTTTTTTTAAGCACAGAAAAAAAAGCTTTTCTAATCACTGAAAATTACAGTGAATTAAGGCAGGACATACTGGAAATGGGATCATATGAAAGGTAGCTGAAGGATGTTTGTTTAAAGATTTGAACAGAGGAAGAGATAATTGTGGGAATACAGTGTATTGAGAAGTAGAAAAGAATGGAAACCAGGGTCCAGTTGGAGGCTGCTGCTGCTGCTTAAGTTGCTTCAGTCATGTCCGACTCTGTGCGACCCCAGAGATGGCACCCCACCAGGCTCCCCCAGCCCTGGGGGCCTGCCCTGAAAGCTAGAGGGATGTTCTCTCAGTTGAGGCTCCAAGGAAGAGACAGGGATGGATATAAAGAAAAGGACATGAAAGGAGGAGGAACAAGAGAGTCCTATATAAGGTTCTCAATCTTCTCAGAGAGTTTTTTTGAGTTTTCAGTTTAAGTAAGGAGAGGGTGGAAAAAGAACATTAGACAAGAGATGAAGTTTTTGCTTTAACTGTAGAGATGACATACAGTTCAAGCAAAAGGGAAACAACTGTTTAGCTACAACTAACAACAAAAGTGCATCCTAAAGGAAATCAGTCCTGAATACTCACTGGAAGGACAGATGCTGAAGCTGAAACTCCAGTACATTGGCCACCTGATGAGAAGAACTGACTCATTTGAATAGACCCTGATGCTGAGAAAGACTGAAGGTGGGATGAGAAGGGGACAACAGATGACAAGATGGTTGAATGACATCACTGACTCAGTGGACATGAATTTGAGTAAACTCCGGGAGTTGGTGATGGACAGGGAAACCTGGTGTGCTGCAGTCCATGGGGTCGCAAAGACTCTGACATCACTGAGCGACTGAACGAAAAAAAAAAATCTTAGTGTTTGAAATATTTCTTTCTCAGTGCTGGGCATAAGTGCCAGTCTCCTTGGTTTGGTTGGCATTTTTTCCATTTCACCTCGGGAAATCTGCTTAGCTCTCTGTTAAGGGCATTATGATCTCTTGGCCACTGGACCACCAGGAAAGTCCTGAGGATTCATGTTTTTTGTTTGTTTGTTTGTTTTGGGCCATGCAGTGCAGTATGTGGGATATTAAGTTCCCTGACCAAGGATTGAAACTGTGCCCCTTGCAGTGGAAGTGTGGAGTCCTAACCACTAGACCACCAGGGAATTCCCAAGTCTTCATGTATTTCCAGCACCCACCCCCTAAAAGAAAACATTCCTACAGTCATGAATGAATTTAGGAACAGCTGACCAGGCGACTGTCTCAATGTCTGGAATCTGTAAAATTTAGTTAAGGTTTGGCCCCAGGGAAAAGAATTAGGTATAGTCCTATAGAGGAAGAGGGATTACTTTGCAGGCCTAATGAAGAAAAATTCCAGTCCTTTCTTTATCTTTCCATTGTGAGCGAAGAGGGTGATAGGTCATCTCCCCAGAGGCTGCACTGAGCAGATAAGGCACCACAGCAGTAGAGAAGGCCTCTCTTCTCTAATCCTCTAAATGGGGTTGGCTTAAGTTTGGAAGAGATGGGCTCCTGGAAAGGAATTCCCACCATGATGTCAAGATTGCTAGGCATCAAACCACTTCCTAATATGGATAGGGAGAGAATACGATTCAGTTATAAGTAGTGCCTGTCTATCTCTTTTATGAGCTTATGTGGGTGGGGGCACATCCCCATTCCATACATTACAGGAAGCAACCTCTGCCCTGATGACTCTTCCTCTAGGAAAAAGAGTAATCTGAAGAAAATGAGGATGGAGTGCAGGCTGTTCACAAGGGAAGAGTTCCAGTATGGGGTGGTGGTAAAGAGGGGAGACACAGTTTTGGCTTTTTCTAATGGATATCTCTTCCTTTCAACCTTGTAAAGTAGAGACTGTTTATTCTTCCCAATCCTGCAGGAAAGGGGGCAGGGGATCATCTTTCTCCTTAGTTCACTGCTACTTTCAGATGATCATGCTCTCATCCTCTTGTAAAAACTCCTCCTACTCTGAAGCTTATACCATTTGGCTCTACTGTCCTTTATCCCTCCTGCTTACTGAAAACTCCTGTGCCTATTAAATAATCCCTCTGGGCCAAACTGGGTATGTGTATGTATGTGCTAAGTCACTTAAGTCATCTGACTCTTTGAGACCCTAAGGGCTGTAGCCAGCCAGACTCCTCTGTCCATGGGATTCTCCAGGCAAGAATACTGGAGTGGGTTGCCATGCCCTCCTCCAAAAGATCTTCTGACCCAGGTTTCTAACTTGTGTCTCTTATGTCTCCTGCATTGGCAGGCAGGTTCTTTACCACTAGGGCCACATGGGAAGCCCTCTTATCTGGGTGGTTTTAGGAAAATCCATGTGATCAGTAGTTAGTTCTTGGCCTTCTCAACCTATATTCCTACTTTCAATTCCTTAACTTTACCATTTCTGGGAACACAAGTTTTTATTGATGGCAGCCTAAGGGCTTTAATAAAGAATGGGAGAGGAAGCATTCTTGAATGTGAAAACATTCATGGTGCAAGAATTGGCTGATATTTACTTGAAGATGCATTGAAAGACTGGGGTTGTCAGCTGTGACATATAATGATGGAATAGCATAGACGTTGAATTTCAATAATATTTAGTGAAGGTTCAAGATATGAATTTTACCTTTATGCCAAGCTTCCAGGAAACCTGAGTTTGGAGCTAGCTTTAAACTTTCCCTGTTAGCTGCCTTTCTGGGGATATCCGACGCTTTCAACAACTTCTCTCCTCTTGACACACTCTCTTCCTTCTGATACTGTGACAACTAGGAACCAGGGTTTTTTCTTCCTCACTGGCTGTTCCTTTTTCGAAGATTCTCCAAGGGCTCTTCTACTTAGGGCTTCAGTGCTAGACTTCACCAAGGCCTCTGCTTAGCCCTCTGCTGCTCTCTAGGGGAGCGTATTCAAATCTATGGCTTCAATAACCACTGAAATGACCATGATTCAGAATTTCTGGCCTATACATTATTGGAGTTTTTAAAAAGCAGCTTTCTATAAAAGTAATGTATGTTATGTACACAGTAAAACAAACTCAAACAGTAAAGATGAATCTTGTTTCATCCCTCCCAAGCCCACTCTTCATAACTCATTTTTTAATGCTTGTATAAATATGTGTGTATTCTTTTGCACTTGCTTTTTTTCCAACTTAATGTAACTTTCTCCCATGTTTTAGATTCGTACATTCAACTGTCATTTGAACATCTCTATCTGGCTGTCCCACAGTTATCTAAAATTCCTTCCTTTTCTGTGAAATCCTCCCATATGCTATACCCTGCTGCTGCTGCTGCTGCTAAGTCGCTTCAGTTGTGTCCGACTCTGTGCGACCCCATAGATGGCAGCCCACCAGGCTCCCCTGTCCCTGGGATTCTCCAGGCAAGAACACTGGAGTGGGCTGCCTTTTCCTTCTCCCTGCTGCTATCCCCTTTTTACCATTAACATTGTGATGAAAATTGTCTTTATACATTGTGCCTTTCTAGTAACTCAATTTACCTCGTTGTTTCTCCCCCACCATATTTTTGAAACAGCTTTCTCCAAGGTTACTAAATGACTTACTTGTTGCAAAATCCAATGGATACATTGTAGTCCACATCTTAATGTGATTTTTTTTTTCCTGCTTTAATACTGACCAATTTCCTTGATATTTCTGGTTTCTTCTTTCTACTTGTCCCTTCTCGGTGTCCTCTTTTTCCCTCTTTCCTCACCTCATCTCTTAAATGCAGGTACTCCTCTTTCTAGGCCATCTTATCCACTTCCATGGTTTCAACAACACACACTCTAAACTTTCCTTTTGGACTCCCAACCCACATTATGTAACATTCCATTGTCTAACGGATATCCCACAGGCACTTAAAACTCATTCTCTCCCCTACCTTCCCCGACCTCAAATAATGAAAATGGCATCATTAGTCCCTAGGTGCCCAAGCCAGAACACTGGGAAAAACCTTGGATTCCTCCCTCGGCCTCATATCCATTTCCGATCATTCCCCGCATCACCATCTGTACACACCCTTTTACAGGCCAGACCACTGTGATCTCTCTTCGGGGTAAGAGCGTCCTAACCGTTCTTGCCTCTAACTTCGTCCTCTCCAATTCATTCTACCCATTGCTACTCCTGATCTTTTAAAATGCAAATATATTTGTTAACACCTCTGCTAAGACTCTTTAAAACCTATTCATTATCCTTAGGAAAATAATTTACGTGGCCTTGCGTAAACTGGCCCCTCCCAACCTCACAGAACTCATCTATTTACCCCTCTTTAGCCATACCATGCTGCTGGCAGCTCCAGAAGGTACCCAGTCTCCCACCCCCAATTCCCAACAGTCCAGGATTCAACTCAGGTGACACTTGCTTCAGGAAGAGAGTGCTCAAAAAGCAAATGCTCAAAGAGTGAAATCCGAGAGGGCAACTGACCAGTGATTTCTGTTCCGGACCCAAGTTTACGGAACGTCCGGGTTATCAGGAAGCTCAGGGCAAAGGTCAAACCCAGACCGTGAACCTTCCCCCAAGTTCGTGGGGCAATTGGACCCTCTCCGCCCTTCTGCGTCATGACTGCCAGTCGCAGTCTGTCAGTGGATCTTGAAGTCGACACCAGCCAGCTCGGGTCCCACCAACGTTTCCACACTAGAGAGTGCAACCTCTCACAGGCCTTACTACCGCCCTAAAGCCGTACAGAAGAAAAACGTGCGTTGCCAGCTTGCCCCAAAGCAAGATGGCTGCCAATCTCTAGTCTCCGGTACCAAAGTGAAGCTATCCACTCCCTGTTTAATGCCGCTGCCAGGCTGCCCTCACCTAGCATGGCTACTCCGGCTCATGCCTCACTATGGTCTCGAAGCCGCCACTCACCGGCCAGGTTCCGGGAGGCGGTGTTCAGGATGCAGCCACCCCCGCCCGCCTCTCCCCTCCCCCACGCCCGCGGTGGCGGCGGCGGCGGCGGCGGCTGGAGCCCGGATGCGGCGCCGTGAGACAGGCCCGGGAGCGCGGCGCGGATGGATCCAACATGGCGGCGCCGAACCTGAGCCGAGAGTGAGGCGGCGGGGCGGCCGGAGTGGGGAGGGGGAGTCGAGCGGGACGGGGCGGGGCCGGGCGGGGCCGCGAAGGGCTTGGGGAAGGAAAGTGGAGGGGGAGGCGGTGGCGACGTCCAGCTTGAGAACCTCGGGAGAGGGAGGTGACGGGACGCTGCGAGGTGGGGGAGGGGAGCGGCCGAGGGGGCGTGCGGGGGGAGGTGGCAACTGTGCGGGAAGGCAGGGTCGAGGCGGAGGAGTGGGGCAGGGGAGGGGCGTAAACAAGGGCCGAGGCTGGGCCGGGCTGGGGGGTGTTGGAGAGGCCGAGGTGGGGAGTGGGGCTGCGAGCCCGCCGGGCCAAGGGGGCAGGAGCGGGAGGGAGGGGCTGAGGGTGTGAAGGAGAAGGGGGCTTGTGGCAAGTGGTGGGGAGAACTGGGCTCACGTAAGGGCTGTAGTGGGGAGGTGAGAGGTGAGGATTGGGTTTGAGACGTCTGGGGGGAGGTTCTGAAGGTGTTAAATTGGAGGTGGGAGGGGGAAGGGCCTAGGGGAGAATTTGGGTGGAAAAGGAGAAAACGGAGGTTTGGGGACTGGAGAGCGTGTCGCTGTAACGAGGTAATGGAGAAAGTGAGAGACTAGGAGCAAAGTTTGGGAGGAAGGGGAATGGGATGGGAGATAGGACAGTGGAGCTGCACGAATGATAGAGGTTCAGGGGTTTCCCTTTCCCCTGTGGAAAGGAAGAGAGAGCAGAGTTAAGCAGCATCAGTTGCAGCCAATTCTAATTGCCAGGCCTTTTAGCTTTTCCTAGGGTGGGACGGGCAGAAGGGAATGGTCTTGTGGGTTTAGAGAACTGGGGTTGGATGAAGCTTCAGCTGGATTTCCCAAAGCACCCGTGTTTTTCCTGGTTACGAAAAGAAGGGGAAAGGCGGACCCTGGTATCGCTGTTGTGTGGAAGGAGTAAAGGACTTTCCTAGTTTTAAGTAATTATCAATGTCGGAATGGGGAGACATGCATGCCGTGTTGGACCTCTGTATGCTGAAGTCAAGGCTCTGAAGTCTGAGAAAGGGAACAGAAAACGCAGGATGGCATCTGGGCAGCCGTGCTAATTAATGAGCTCTTTAGTTCCTAGACTCTTTATTTTGCTGTTTAGTGCTAAGAGGGAGGGTCAGTACCCATGTATAAAAAAATGTTCCCGGTGAAATGTAGATGTTTGAGTGGATCTGCTCCAGTGGATTTTTCGTTCTCACTGTGTACTAGGTAAGGGAAAGAGTAAAGACAGAATTTGGAGGATAGTTGCGGTCTCTCAAGTGAAGTGATGAGAAGAAGGTGCCTTCTTTCGCTGTAACCACTTTCCTCCTGGTTCATCTAAAGATGAAATCAGTGTTGATAGTGTAACAAAGTAGGTAGGCCTCACAAGAGATTGAGGACTGAGGTGTCAGAGGATAATTGGTTTCCCCCGCAAGTTGTTAAATTTGGGACTTTTTTGCCGTAAACCACTGAGACTGGACATTCTCACAGTTGGTATTGTTTAGTGAATTGGGTAATAGAAGGTTAGGGAAGCCTGGGGACTTTGTTGCAAGTGAGTTCTCCCATTTAGCTTAGAGTGTATCATTACAATTGAAATAGCTTTAGGCTTGTCTGTATATTTTTGCAGCTGAGATTGACTCTTTGGGCCTTTGAGGTGTCAAAGTAAAGGTTGAAAATTGACACTTTCCCCCCTTATTTGTTTTTGTTTTGCTGCTGGCTTTGAACCTTGTGCTAGGAAGAGACCTGGGAAATTAAGTTTCTTGCAGAGGTAAGTCTGGAACTTTTTGTTTGTTTGCAAACAATGAAAGGGAATGGAAGTGACATATTGAGGGTTGAGTGCAGTAATGGAGTAGATGACAGGGAAAATGGGTTTTCACTCACCTAACCAAGTACATAAGATTTGTTACAGTTGTTCTCTTTAGGTCGCTGGAAACTGATAGGAGGGAAAAGCGAACAGAAATTAGGTGTCTTAGGACCAGCCTCCAGCCCTGTTTTGTTACTGTGTAGTCGTCTTGGTCAGCTCTGAGAGAAACATTTGTAAACGTGGAATTTTGTACTCTAGCACAATGTCTCCCAAAGGTTGCCTTGTAGGGTTGCTGAGACACCTGCTGCGGGCTGCTGCGGGCAGGCTTTTCTTCCAGCTTACTCTTTCTCCTAGTTGTTCTGGAAGTTTCATTTTGAAAACATACTTTGTAATTCTGACTTCCAGATATTTGGTTACATTTTCTGGGTCCTACCAGCAAGAAAGCTCTTTCTTTATGTAGTCTTAGTCATTTTGCCTGGAGAATCCCATGGACGGAGGATCCTGGTAGCCTCCAGTCCATGGGGTCGCTGAGAGTCGGACACGACTGAGCAACTTCACTTTCACTTTTCACTTTCATGCATTGGAGAAGGAAATGGCAACCCACTCCAGTATTCTTGCTTGGAGAATCCCAGGGACAGTGGAGCCTGGTGGGCTGCCGTCTATGGGGTCGCACAGAGTCGGACACGACTGAAGTGACTTAGCAGTCATTTTTAAGGTTTTCCATATCCTTTACATTTCAAGTTTTAAGACATCACCCTTTTTCAGATTTTCCCTCTCAAAAGGGCTTGTGAGAGAGTCAGACCCCTCCAGTCTGTTGGGATGAAACTACTGTTGTTTTCATTTTAAGACATCACTCTCTTTAATTTCTTCCACATGACTTCCAAGGGCTTCTGAGAGACTCAAATACCTCAAAAAATACAGATCTCATTCCTGATTGGAATGAAACTAGCCTTTGCTTGGGAGCAGAAACCTAACACAACAATTAATTGAGAGGAAGGCCTGTAGATACGTATAGACTGTTGGCCCTTGGCTGGCCTGTGCCTACCTAAAGAAAACAAACAATAAAAACTCCTACAGTGCCAGGAAATGCAGCAATTCATCAGAATACAGGATTAGTCTTGGGAACGCCTCAGGGGTGATCTAGATGTTAGGCTCTCAGATAGACCCAAACCAGCCTGCAGGATCAGGACTCTTGTTTACTGGAGTGTTGTCTCTTGGTGTCTGGCAATATTTCAGGCACCAAGATTCTGAAGTTCTTTCTCATCTTCTGTTTGGAGGGTGTACATTCTCCTCACTGCTCTGATACCTTTCATCTAGAATCTCTGTATAATTTCTGGGTAGTTCCCTCGATTCACTGCCACAGTAAGCTGAATATATTTTGGTTTAAGAGGAAGTTGGCCACGTTCTTTGAGTGCTGAAGTTAGATTCTTGGAACCCGCATGTGGATTGCTGAGTGAGTGAACTTACCATCACAGATGATAATTAAGTGGGGAGGGCTGCCTATTAGCCTGTATGTCAGCCTCCTGACATTTCTCCCAAGGACAAGCATGGCCTTGGGAAACTTCTCCCTCTTCTACATTTTGCTTTATTGCATAAGTGCTGCTCAGCAGTAAGTCTGCTCAGCAGCCTAACAAGGAAGGGTCTGCTCTTGGTCTCATTTTGGGACTTTAAAGATGGTTGCAAGGTTTCAGTGCAGGATCCTTTCTGTCTTGCAGAGGATGGCATTTCTCTAATCTTCACACCAATTTAGATTGAATTAGGTCAGATTATACCTCCTGGGATGGGGTGGAAGGGAGTGTAGCCCTGTCCCTGCTGTTCACCTAAATGGCAGCAGCAGGTGATAGAGAAGCCAAAGCTGGAGCAGGATGAAGCTCCTTAGTTAAGTTAAATGAGTCTTTGTCTGACTGGCTCTTCTTCTGGAATATTATTTGATGGGTTTTGGTTGGAGGGACCAGATGACTTCCTTCTCCAGATAGAAGATGGCAAGTGACTGGGCTATCTCTTCTTTTGACCCTTCATTGTGCTCCATCTAGAATAGGATTTCTCATCTTTAGCATTATTGATATTTTGGATCAGATAATTCTTTGTTGTAAGAGGCTGTCCTGTGCTTTATAGGATGTCTAGCATTATCCATTGCATTTACTCATTGCATGCCAGTAGCGCCCTCCGTTACCACCCTCACTTCCCACTCCCCAGTCATGACAATCTAAAAAGCCTCCAGACATTGCTAAATGTCCCCTGGTGGGCAAAATTGCCCTGATTGAGAACCACTGACCTAGAAGCTCTGATAAGTCCTGTCACTTTGATCCAGCTTAGGATCTATGACTTAACGGTGGCTGTTTCCCCCCAGATCTAGGGATGTAACCCTCAGAATTGAGGCCTATCGTAGAATTGCATCCATTGATATATAGTTAGGACCACAGTGCTTTCCTGTATTCTGCTTCATTTTCCAGTGACCAGGTATGTGGGGACAATACTTCCTAATTTCCTGGGGTTTATACTCAGGACACTTTGAATTAGGGAACTCTGGAGCAACCTACTCTTCTGATTGGTTGAATGTGAAACCTGCCCATCTGTTTTTTTCTGGGATCCACATAGTAGACAGCTGGCCAAGGGGAACAGGTGGGATAGGAACAAGGCGAAGTTGTAGGGGCTCTAAGGAGGCTCAGTTTTCTCATGTGGCTGCTATGAGCAATAAGTTGTTTTCCTTCAGGCCCCTCTATTTGTAGCCAGTGACTGTAGCAGGTGAAACAAGAGAGGAAGAGACAAGGAAAACCAGTCAAGAGTTGAGTAGCTATATTCCCAGTTGTTTCCCATGCTTTGGGTGGTATGTCTGATTCTCATAACTAGATATGGGCTGTTTCCTATCCACATTCTGAACCCATGTTACGGGGCTAGGTAATTCCAGGTTGGACCTCCCGTTTTCTTAAGGGTATGAATCTCTCTGTGTGTTCGTTTCAGGATTAAAAGAGAAGACCAGGTCCTACTTGCTCTTCAGTTTTCTGAGTCCACAGTTGCTTGACTCTTCTGAAATAGTTTATCATTTTATTCTTCCTTTTAACATAGCCTCAGTTTCTTGGGGTATAAAATGGACAGAACAGCCTGTATTGTTGTTGAGTAGGTTGCTATGGTAGTAGTAGTTCTACAGTATGGGGAACGCTAGAGAATATGCATGTTACTTGAGCTGCATGTACTTTTAATGGGGTCCTCTCACTCTTGGACTTATGTGAGTTTATTCTTAACTGGTATTGCTTGTGGTGATCTCTTGGAGGTTCAGTTCAGTTCAACAGCAGGTTGCTCCTAGTATATGCCAAGCCCTGTCCATTGCTCGGCACTATAGCTATAAAGATCAATATGACCTAGTCCCTCTACTTGAGTTGCTTAAGATATGATAGGCATACAGGTAATTTTAGTATCCTCTGATAAATGGTTTAAGGGAAATATATGTACAGTGTTCCATAGGAGCACGGAAGAGGCCTACTTAACCCCAGGATGGGGTGTAGAGAATGAATTTGAAGATGGCATCTGGACTAATTTTTTTCTTTTTTTAGTATTTGTTTATTAGTATTTTTTTAGTATTTATTTCATTTTTGGCTGCGTGTGGTCTTAGCTGAGGCACACAGGATCGTCTGTTGCGGCACATGGGCTTAGTTGCCCTGGGCATGTAGGATCTTAGTTCTCCATCAGGGATTGAACCTGTGTCCCCAGCTTTGGAAGTCAGATTCTTAACCATGGGACCACCAAGGAAGTCCTGAACTGATTCTTAAAGGATGAGTAGGAGTTAGCCATCTGAAAAAAGGTGTAATGGGGCGTATGGAAAAGAAGGGAAGGGCCATTCAGGCAAAGAGAATAGTCTAAAGATAGTTACGGAGAAATGAGTTGTGTGATATATGTGAACTATAGACAAATGATTAACGTTAGAGAAATAAAAAGTGACAAAGACCTGATCTTGGATGGTTTGGTGTGTTGGGTAAGGAATCTGGAGTGTTCTTACTGGTAAGGAGAGGATTGTGCGTGTGAATTCACTTCAATCGTGTCTGACTCTTTGTAACCCTATGGACTGTAGCCGGCCAGGCTCCTCTGTCCATGGGATTCTCCAGGCAAGAATACTGGAGTGGGCTGCCACGTCCTCCTCCAGGGTATCTTACTGATCCAGAGAGCAAACCCACATCTCTTATGTCTCCTGCATTGGTAGGTGGGTTCTTTACCACTAGCACCACCTGGGAAACTCAAGGAGAGAATTGTGGAGAGGTGTTAGGATGAAAAGTGATGTGGTCAGTTGTGCATTTTAGATAATTCAGCTGGATGTAGGGGATGGATTTAGACAGGTTAAGATTGGTTGTAAGGAGAGCCCTTAAAGAGGCTTCTGCAGTAATCCAGGTGAGAGATTATTGGGACCTGAACCAGCATGGTGGTAGTAGGGGGTGGAAAGGTGAGGCAAATTTAAGAAATAGAAAGTAGTATCAATAGGAATTTATAATTGTTTGGGTGATTGGAGGTTGTGATCAGAGGGTGTAGTAGTATTGGGTGGTACTTGGTAGGGTAGTAAATATGAGTGGCTAGAGATGACTTGAGGATTGGTTTTTAGATGGGTCACTGACATGACCCACAATGATGGAGGAAGTTTGTGAATCAAATGCCCAAAATACATAATAAATGTAGGACTATGCTTGGTCATTGACAGGGGATTGGTAAACAACAACCATGAGGAAAGGCTAGAAAGTGGCATAGATCCAAATGGTATATGAACATCAGGAAAGTACAGGTGGCATAGGAGAATTCCACGAATGCTCAGTGTAGGAGCGTAGTGATGTTTGTTGATTTAAATCCATGAGTTTTGGTGGATATTTGATTAACTTTCTCAGCAGTTATTCTCCTGGACTTGGTTTGATTGTAGGAGAAATGAGGATAGGTCTGCGGAGGGATGAGTCTGGTCTGCAGAGGCCAAGGATGCTTGTCTCTTTGAAATCTCCTAACCAGTTAGAAAAGTTTTACGGTGATTTTATGTGCATATTCTCACTGGATTCTTAATAACTCCGAGGAGTAGTTTCTTTCCTCCTTGTTTTGTAGATGGGGACACTGAAGCTTTCAACTTAAGTGACTTACTTAAGGTCACGTAGCTACAGTTTGTTAACAATATGGGCAGAATTAAAACTAGTTCAGACTTTCAGTTTCCCTGCTGTCAGCCCCTGAGTTTATCTGATGCAGCTTCTGTGTTAGAATTTAGAGTGAATTTTCTACTTCTCTTCATTTTGCTTTCATTTAAGGGATGAATTGATTGGGGGCACTGTCAGGGAGATCACACAGGACCAAAAGCAGTATTTTGGAGGCCAGAGGAACAATCGCAACAATATCTGCTGAATATGTAACACTAAACTTGCAAATTAGTGAGTCTTCCTTAGCATATGTGACTATCTTTCTCTAGTAAGATCTGGTCTTAGGGCAGCATCTGCTGAATATAGAGAGCTCTGTGCTTTATTTTTTAATAAATATTTTACAAGCACTTCCCTGGCAGTCCAGTGGTTAAGGGTCCATGCTTCCAATGCAAGGGATGCCGGTTCTATCCCTGATCAAGGGATGTAAAATTCCGCGTGCTGCACAGTGAGCCAAAAAAAATCAACAACTTTGTAAAAGTTAATAAATGCTTATTAAGCACTACACAGTGCCAGGCATTGTGTTAGGCTCTGAGAATATAGGATTGGCTAAGACTAGGTCCTAACATTGAGTGGTTCACAGGTTCTTTCCTTGTCCTTACAGTATAGTGGGGATTGCAGCTGCTGAGCAGGGATTCTGGAAAGCACTGTGTACCTGAGCCCCCAGCATGGCGGGCCTAAAGCGGAGGGCAAGCCAGGTGTGGCCTGAAGAGCACGGTGAGCAGGAGCACGGGCTGTACAGCCTGCACCGCATGTTTGACATCGTGGGCACCCACCTCACACACAGAGACGTGCGCGTTCTTTCCTTTCTCTTTGTTGACGTCATTGACGACCATGAGCGTGGCCTCATCCGAAATGGACGTGACTTCTTACTGGCGCTGGAGCGCCAGGGCCGCTGTGACGAGAGTAACTTCCGCCAGGTGCTGCAGCTGCTGCGCATCATCACTCGCCATGACCTGCTGCCCTACGTCACTCTCAAGCGGAGACGGGCTGGTGAGGGTGCACTTGGGGCTGGGACCCTGGGATCAGGGGAGAGCTGTGGGCGGCCCTGAGTCAGCAGCGTAGGCGTCCAGGCAGAAGGAGGCATTGACTCCGGGGAGTCCTGAGAAGGGCGTTTCGAGGTGCATTGGAGGATTGGACTAGGAGAAGGGAAGGGTGTTTCTTCTCCTGAGTGAGTCCCTCTCCCCCTACAGTGTGCCCTGATCTTGTAGACAAATACCTGGAGGAGACATCAGTTCGCTATGTGACACCCAGAGCCCTCAGCGACCCAGAACCGAGGCCTCCCCACCCCCCTAAAACAGGTGAGATATTAACTCTCCTAATTTCCATAATCAAGAAAGAGGACGTTGGACCCATCTTTTGCCAGCCTAAATGAAAGGACACTGTCCCTCCCACATCTGCCTCTCCAAAATCAGATGAGGTGTTAATGCTTCATCTAGGTCCTATAATGGTTCCCATATTGTGTCTGCCTTTCAAGTCCCATTATTGATACTGCTGTAGTGCTGAGTCTGAATGATCCCTCCACATTCCAAGTGAATTGTCTCCATTTCTGCTTTTCCCCTGCTGTGTCTCCCTGTTGCCCTCTGGTCAGTGCCTCCCCACTATCCTGTGGTGTGCTGCCCTGCTTCGGGCCCTCAGATGTGTAGCAAGCGGCCAGCTCGAGGGAGAGCCACACTTGGGAGCCAGCGGAAACGCCGGAAGTCAGTGACACCAGATCCCAAGGAGAAGCAGACATGCGGTGAGGAAGTTCAAGGGTTCTAGAGGCGGAGTAGACTGGAGGGGAAATAGAACTGCTGGAATACTGGGCATGCCGAGTTGCTTTAGTCATGTCCGACTCTTTGCAACCCCACTGGACTGGTGCCCACCAAGCTCCTCTGTCCATGGGATTCTCCAGGCAAGAATCCTGGAGTGGGTTGCTATTTCCTTCTCCAGGGATCCTTCCCAATCCCTGTCTCTTAATATCTCCTGCAGTGGCAGGTGGGTTCTTTCCCCCAGCGCCACCTGGGAAGCCTTGGAACATTGGGCAGCTTATGCTATTTAGAGCGAGGCTTACTTTGCTGTTGGCACAGTGAGGTTGAATGTTACAGTCTCTGGGTGGAGAACTCTTATCTTTGTGGCAGAGTACATGTCAACTCTTTCTAAGTAATAACTAGATGAAAGGGATGCTGTTATGACATCCTTATTGTAGTATGACTCAAGTCATGATACAATATTAAAGTGAACTTCTGTTAATTAGGAAAATATCTCTTAGAATCAAGGTGCTACTTGTGAGTGATGGAAATAATCTGATCTGGGCATGTCCCATTTAAGGGAACCTCTTGAATTGAGGCAAGGATTTCAGAGCTTCATAGAAAAGAACTAGTCCTGGGAAGAGGTAGAAAAGCTGTCAGGTGGTGTTCCCAACTGTGCTACTCTGCCGTTCTTTCCAACTTTTCAAAACTTGGGTGTAGACTCAGCTCTCACTGCAGTCTCTTCTGTGTGTCTTCTTTTCCCCACAGACATCAGACTGCGGGTTCGGGCTGAATACTGCCAGCATGAGACTGCTCTGCAGGGCAACGTCTTTTCTAACAAGCAGGACCCACTTGAGCGCCAGTTTGAGCGCTTTAACCAGGCCAACACCATCCTCAAGTCCCGGGACCTGGGCTCCATCATCTGTGACATCAAGTTCTCTGAGCTCACCTACCTCGATGCATTCTGGCGCGACTACATCAATGGCTCGTTACTAGAGGCGCTTAAAGGTGTCTTTATCACAGACTCCCTCAAGCAGGCTGTGGGCCACGAAGCCATCAAGCTGCTGGTGAATGTGGACGAGGAGGACTATGAGCTGGGCCGACAGAAACTCCTGAGGAACTTGATGCTGCAAGCATTGCCCTGACCTTTTTCCCCTTCTCACTTCTCTGGGGACTTCTCACCACCCACCTCTGGAGCTTACATACTGTTCTGGGGTTTGTTCTCTACCCTTCCAACCAATCACACCCCTGCCTTTTTTTATTTTTTTTTTTTTTAAAGGAAAAGACAAAAGAAAAATGGAAGTGGTGTCCCCCACCCCTCCCTGCACCCATGTGCCTGGCTTCCCTTTGTTCCCCTTTTCCACTTACCCCCTCATGTGTGTCTCTACAGTCACCTTGCCACTGAGCCGTAAGACAAATGTGTAGGGAGAAGCAAAGTCTATAGGTCATAGTCTTTGTAAGGGATTGAAGTGATCACTGCTTTTGGGTGCATTGAGGGGTTATCAGTACTTCTGGCTTTATGAGGGCTCTTAAACTTTGTCTGAAAAACCAAAGGGCTGTCAGTAGGGAGCTGTGTGGTAGGTGGGACTATGAAGTGTATTTTGGAAATTAATCACCACCCTCTCCCAAATTATAGAATTTTTTAAAAAACAAAGAAGCTGTGGCCCTTTCCACTCTCTCCTGGCCTCTGGTGCTGCTCCTCTCTGCCTCTTTTCCTCCATTCCATGGCTTGAAACCTCTGCCTGGTGTGGCTCCTTCCTTTTCCCTCTCTGTCAAACTCTCTTCAAAGGAATAATAGGTAAGAGGACTAGGTCAGCCTAGTCAGTCCCAAATGTGGTGTGTTGCACACACACACACACACAGGGTGGATGGAGAAGCAGTTGCTGGTTAAAATACACTCCCCCTGAAAAGGGGAAGGGGGAGTGTGACACTTTCTCTCCATGTTCAAGTGAAAATAAATAATGTACCCTGCAGCCCTTTCCCCTTTTGCTTTCTTCTGGCTTGGGCAAAGGGCATCACAGGTGAGAGTCAAGTGATGTGGTAGCAATGCCTTTCTTCTTGTCTTTCCCCGTCCTCTACCCTCACTCCCACTCCCAAGCTTGGGAGCATGGGGCTGGGACATGCACTGAGTGTTGCACTTTTCTGTAGGTAGGGAGGCATGTTGAATAAGCCAGGAGGCCTACAACTGGAGCCTAGTCCAGCTGGTACAATACCACCTCCCCTTTCAGCTCCCAAATGAGATATTCAGACACAGGCTTTATGATGATTATTATTTTTTTTTCAATGCCAGTGCTGCTCAGCCCTCAGCATAACTTCAGTTTTCATGAAATAAACAGTGACTATATTAAATTCCACCTTTCTGAAACTGAAATCTGAGCTCAGGTGAAAGTTTCTTTTTTTCCAAGAAGCTGAGCCTGTGTTCCATCAAGAGACAAGGTTCTCCAAATGAGGGAAGCTGCGCCTGGGTCTTGCCTACAAGTCACAACAACACCAGCTCACAATGGAGGTCTCAGTGGACAGAAGTCAAAAGTCTTAAGACAGTGGGTGACCCAGATTGCCGTAGAGGTCAGGCCTGCGGTGCTGGAACACAGGCAGTTGTTTGCGCAACTGTTGCAGATAGTTGAGGTCAATTCGGGCGAGGCAAAGGCCTGGTCCTTCAGAGCAGCGGGCCACCACTGTTCCCCAGGGATCTACCACCATGCTCTGGCCATAACTTGCTCTCTTCTCATGGTGGCGTCCACACTGTGCTGCCGCCACTACGTAGCACTGGGTTTCAATGGCACGAGCCCGCAACAACACCTAGGGATGGAGGAGATAGCTGTTCACTTAAGTACATGTAGCAGCTGGTAGGGAAATGATAAGCCATGGACATTACAGCCCAATTTACCCATTGTGACCATCCTAATAATTGCCTGTGAATGATTTACTACTCTGAGAGGCAACAATCTGGGGAAGTGAATTTTCCCACTAGTTGTGAAGGAGAAAGAAAATCTTTTAACTGGTAGAACCAAGGAAGGAGAATGAAGTAAGAAAGGCCCTTATGTTCCGAAGAAGTATTCTCTTACCTCCCAATGGGCTGGGCCTGTAACAGATCCAAAAGCCGAAGGGTAGGTAAGTATTTCTGCTCCAGCCTGAACCAATGCCAGAGAAAGTTCAGGGAACCGCATGTCATAGCAGATAGCTAGACCAATCTGGAATGAAAACCAGCCTATTTAGCCCCCCTGCCCTTATGTCACAGCATTTGGTCAGAACCCTGCGACCCCACTCCTTAGGGCTTTCTGTCCTCTACCACCGCTTTCAAGGATTCCTGTTCCCTTCCCTCTTGTTCCCCTCCTACCCTCATCCTTTCACAGTGCCCACCTTGCCTGCTGGTGTGCTGATAGGAGACTCAAGACTGGGCCCAGGTATTGTAGAATTGCTTTCACGCATAGGCCCTTGTCCTGGAATCTCTACGTCACACAGATGCGTCTTCCTGTAGGTGGCCACTACTGACCCTAGAGTAAGAGGAAAAAACATACTCAGTGCTGGTGCCCTAGAAAGCCAGCTTAGATCCTCTCCTCCCAAAGAGGAGATAGCTTATAGACTAGGAACAGAAGTACAAATACCCCCAAAAACCCCTGGCCAAGGAAACAGTTGAGAAAACAGAATTCTGGAGAATCTTAGGTATAATTGCCTGAGGAGGCAGGCTAAAGAGTCTCACCCATGTTGTTCAGAATCACATGACAGTTGTAGATTTTCTGAGTCTGCTCCCAGTCCTGGCCACGCTCATGGAAACCACCCAAGGACAGCCAGAGTCCACATTCCCTGAGGGGGAGGGGACACTGACAACTCTTCTCAAGTTTTACCCTCATATCTGGCAATCCTAGGACATTACTCAAAAAGAAACTACCTCTCCCTCCCCCTTTCCTTGATACCTGGCAAGCCGGGTATATTCTTCCAAAAGGTTCCCACTCAGTGGCTCAGACAGGCGGCGTGTCTCTTCAGGGTCCCGTGCAATGAAGTCAAATGCCTCAGGCAGGAAAGCCAGGCAAGCGCCCAGTCTGGCAGCCTCTCGAATCAGCTCAGCACATGTTTTAAAGTTCTGCTCCTTGTCTGGGGTCGATGTTACCTGGCACACAGCCACCAGGGGCAGTTCCCAGGAAGAAGATGAGGCGGCCATGGTTCTGAGTCTGTAAATGGCATAGGCAAGCCTCAGAATGACTAGCATGGGGAAACCTAAGTTTAAGGATAAGAGGCTAAAATAGGGAGACAGGAAAGCTGGACTTTAATTTTACTCTTAACGGGCACAATAACCCATGGCATAATGACCCACTAATCAAATATTTCTGTGGATGGTTGGTGCCCCAGTGTTTCCCACCATCCATACATTTAACAAACATTTACTGAGTATCTATTATGTGCCAGGCAACTGAGCACAGCAAAACAGGTTACCTGGGTGGAGCACAAAGTACTGAAAATCGAGGTATCCGGAGTCCAGGACACGAAAGAAGGGACAGGAGTTGGTGAGGAGGCCTGATGATGAAGCCCAGCCTGAAGAAAGTGAGAAATCAGGACACCAACCCCTCTCTCAAGCAATAAATTTCTAAGATCCCCTGACTTCTCTCTTCATGCTGTGAGGCTGAATCAGGACCCTCCCTGTAAAACCTCCCAAATCGTCAAAACAATCTTTATCATAGGTAATTATGGGCTACCGGAAGAGATCATAAAGTGGGAAGATGGAGGAAAGGCCTTTGATCTCACATTAAATTAAAGCCTTCTTCCTCAGACAAATATTTCCGCAGTTCAAAAGCCATCTCCGAGATACTTCTTGGTCTTCCCAGCTTCTCTTCCTGACTGTGCAGCACAGTCCGTTTTATTGACGCAAAGCATATTTCCCCACCAGAATCTCTGAGGGGAAGTTCACCCTCCCTCGTTTCTCACCACCCAGTGGTGGGCAGGGGGGCACTGGCACCCAGATCTCAACCAGCGCCCCACTCTCCAGTTAACCCTTTCTTTCCCGCGCCTCCCAAGGGCAGCGTCTCTGTTGCACAAGTTAAAGCACCACAGGTGGAATTCATCGGGGTGGGCGGGATAGGTAGTAGGTCCTACATTAAGATATGGCCAAAATCATCCGCGGGAACCGAACAAAACTGCGGCCTGGAGGTGGAGGTGCCGGTGCCGGTGCCGGTGCCAGGGGCGAGTGGGCGGTAACTCCGAGACCGGACGTGACGCAGGCAGGGGGCTGAGCCGTGAAGGCCGGAAGCCTAGCAGGCGGTGAAGATGGCGGAGAACGGCGGTCGCGCCGGCAAGAGCAGCGGGAGCGGCACGGGGAAGGGGGCGGTGTCCGCAGAGCAGGTGAGGACCAGGGAACGTGCAGTAGGGCAAGCTGGCTGGGTCCAGAGTCGTTGTGAGGGTTGGGGGTGAGGAAGCCTGTGGGTGTGCAGACCTTTACTCCAGTCCCGCATTTGCGTGGCCATCCAGAGAGGGGAGGGTCCTTCGAGAAGCTAGCCGAGCCCCCGGGGAGAGAGTAGGCGGATTGGCAGGTGAGAACCACGCCTCCTCGGAGGGTTGGGTGAGCCTAGGCGAGAGGGAAGCCGGGGCTGGGAGGATGCGCAGGTCTGAGGAAAAATGGGTGGCCCCTTTCCCCACTTTTCCTCCGCACCTTCGAACAGGATATGGCTAGGTGAGGCAGGTCATGGCGAGTCCTAGGGGATTAGTCGACGAACGTAGTGTAGTCTGTTACTTGACCCTGAAGCCACGCTGAAAATCGTCGTCACTGCAGAGCCACGTGACTCACATACTCGAACAGTCTAGTGTTTCATACTGTTTTGAGAGTCATTACTAGATTGAATTTAGACACCAGAAATCCTTTACTAAAAATTCGAGCATGCATTTCTCCCAGTGCCTAGCACCGGGAGAACGTTTGATAAGTTAATCAGAAGGCCGTTTGTGGCCTGGAAACCGTGGTTTGCTGATAGTGGGGCTAGTGTTACGGGTGGGAAGAAATCCGTGTAATAGGAAACCATAATTAAAACAATAGCTCTTTTAATTATAGGTTTGTCTATCAGTTATTTGTTGAACAGTTACTATAGGCAGAGGTATTCTGCATAAAGATTTTTAAAACTGACTCCGGCAATCAAAGAGCTTTTAGTCTGGTGAGAAAAATAAGACCTACACAAAATGTTAATGTGAGGCAGAAGTATATGTATGAGAGATAGAAAGTGTTATGGAATTTTGGGGGAGGGGAGAAGAGTTTTTAGACAACGTATACAAGGTGTTTTGCACAGTGTATATTTGCACAGTATATATTTGCAAAATATACTACTATGTGCTTCAGTTCAGTCGCTCAGTCGTGTGACTTTGAGACCCCATGTACTGCAGCATGCCAGGCCTCCCTGTCCATTACCAACTCCCAGAGTTTACTCAGACTCCTGTCCATTGAGTCGGTGATGCCATTCAGCCATCTCATCCTCTGTCAACCCCTTCTCCGGCCTTCAATCTTTCCCAGCATCAGGGTCTTTTCAAATGAGTCAGCTCTTCACATCAGGTGGCCAAAGTACCTGATGTGCATAATAAATGTTAATTATTTTGTTTTGTAAAAAAGATCATCTTTCAGCTCAGTTCTAAAGGATGAGAGAAGTTAGTCAAGCAAAGAAGGAACTGGAGGATTTTCTAGGTAGAGGGAATAATGTGTTTAAAAACACTGTGGCATGAAACTTTAGATATGTTTGGGATGCAGATGGACTTAAAGTTTGGAATGGATTACTGCAAGACTTGAAAGTGGAGAAAAGGGGACAAAAGAGCAATCTTGGATGTCCTTCAGGTTTCTGCCTTGGATGGTGCCTCAGGGAATGTAGGAAGATGAACAGGTTTGGGGAGAAAATAAGTTTGAATTTGAGTTTCTTGTGGGATATACAGGTAGAGACATTTAGTAGATAGTTTGATTCATAATGTCAGATTACAGAAAGAAATCTGAATTGGAGATACAGAGGATTATACGTTTATGAATGGTAGATAAAACCTTGGTTGTGGGTGAAATCACCTAAGGTTTGTACAGAAAGTGAAAAAAGAAGTAGAAGAGAGTGAAACCAGTTTTAAGGGATGATAGGGAAAAAGAGGCTGTCAAAACAGACTGAAGAATCGTCGTAATTGAGTTCTGAGGCTGTTTGTTGCTTAACATTCTCTGACCTTTGTTTGTGTTCCAGAGAGAACACTGGGTAAAAAATATGTATCACTGCTTCAAATCTGAGCCATGTAGACAGGATGGAGGCGAGTGGCACATTGTGCTGGGCACTTTACTTGTTTTATCTTCTGTTATTTAATTACTGCCATTTGAAGTAGCAGTGTTGTCCTCATAATATTTGACTTTCAAAGGCTTTAACTTACTCAGACTGGGAGAGTTTTTAATTGAGGGACTTGAGAATCAGACAGACCTATTTTTTCCTACTTATACCATGATCCTACTAGAGATACTTGAGCTGAGCCTGAAGGATTGGATAAATTTAAACAGATGGCAGTAGAAACAGAATATAGAGAATAGGATAAGAGGAGATCTAGAGAAAGCACAGATTGACAATAAGTGCAGTGACTACTTTGTTTAGCTAAATCATGAGTTATAAGTTAGAAAGGTATAGTCCTTAAAGTATACTGAGTCTTTGCATGGCAAAGAATTCAGGACTTTTTAATGTAAGCAGTGAGGGACTCACAGAAGGATATATGTTATACCATTGATTTTTTTCTTATTACATAAAATAATACATATTCATTGTAGAAAACACAAGAAAAAGTACAAGATAAATAAATTACCCATGGCCCTACTATCCAGAGATAACTATTTTTACCATTTTGAAATGTATCCTTTGAGAGGTTTTTCCCCTTCTTTTATGTTTTTGTACATGTGTATTTTATACATTTACATCTTTAATTTTATGTAGTATTCTAAATACAATTATTTGCTATTTCATAATCTGCTTTTAAGCCGAATACTATATCATGAATATTTTTCTGTGTCATCCAAGTGCTAGAAGAATTAAATTAGCAACAATATATAGGATAGATTTGGAGAGTCCAAAAATGGGGAGATAATCTAAAAGACTGTTGCAGTACCTCAGACAAGAGGTAATGCGGCCTTCAGTTGGCATGATCAATGTCAGTAAGCCTAAGAAAAATTGCTGAGGTAGAGGCAAGAAATTCGGCAGTTGATGGCGTAAGGGTGTGTTCAAAGATGAAACCAGGGTTTCCTACCAGCCTAGAGTTGTGTCATTAGCAGAAAGAGGGGAGACAAGAAGAGGAGCAGTTTAAAATGGAGTAAAAGGACTTCCCTGGTGGTCCAGTGGTCAAGACTCTGAGCTTCCAATGCAGGGTGTGTGGGTTTGAACCATGGTTAGGGAACTAGGATCCCACATACTGTTTGAGTTGCCAAAACGGGGGTAAAAAAAAGGAGTAAAAGAAAGTTCAGCTTTGAATGACCTGAGTTTAAGGTATCTATAGGACATTTAGGTGGAGCTGTGTTATAATAATAGCAGGCACTGTTTATTGACCTGTTGTATGTTGGATAATGTCCTAAGTCTTTGATGTAATTAGTGAATCCTCACAACATTGTACGAGATAGACATCTCCAATTTTTTGGTGAAAAAACTTAGATTCAAAAAGACATAACTTGGGAATTCTCTGATGGTCCAGTGGTTAGGACTTGGTGGTTTCCCTGCCATGGCCCAGGTTCGATCCCTGGTCAGGGAACTAAGATGCCACAAGCCTCATGGCATGGTCAAACATTTAAATAAAGTGAATTGGGAGGTGAGGAAGTGCAGGCAGTGAGTATAGACTGGTCCTAAAAACTTTGATGAAGAGAAGGGATGAGAATCATCATTTGATAAGCTCAGAAAAGTTTTTAGAGTTGAATATGTTTGCCTGGAGAATCCCCATGGACAGAGGCACCTGGCAGGCTATATATATTCCAGGCAATCACAGAGTCAGACATGACTGTGCAGCTAAGCACACAGCACATGTTAGTCAGAAAAGGGGGCACTGAACTAAAAAGAAGATACTAAGTGCAGTGACAGCCCAGAAAATGCTTTTCCAGATGCATCCAGTCATAATTCTCTGCCTCTCTTATTCTTCCATTAAACCCAGGAAGAGTAAATATTATGTAGATAAGACCTTTGGGTGATAAATATAATGATTATAGCTTTTCCCCATACTTAGGAAAACTACATGATATCAAAAAAGAAAGAAAACAAAATAAATGGAAATAGTTTGACTCATTAAGAGAGTATTATGTTACAAGCCAGGAATAATGCATTAATGGAAAATGAATTCTTAGAGTTAGACCGTGGTGAAGGTAGCAGTCCTGCCATCTACTGTGTTATTTTATCCACCCCCACTTCCACCAGCCTTGGTTTCATGATCTGTATTTTACAGAAGGTAAAATGTCTTATAATGAAGGTACATGTCTTATAATATGTTTTGTTGCTTTTGTGGTTTGTTTTAGAATTAAATGAAATAGAGTCCAGCAAAGTACCTGGCACATAGTAGTGCAGCCTTACTGTGCAAACTGTGGTGGAAGGAAGGCAGGTTATTGTAGGACTATAAAAGATAAGGTATTTTAAAAGAAGTTATAGTTACATATTTTTAAATTTTCAAAGAAGATAACAATAAAGTTTAGAGGTAGGCGGTATAATGGAAAATAAAGAACATAGTATGTGAAAATAGAAAAAGTTTTCTATCAAAAAGTGTAAGAAATTGATAGATGCTTATATGTGAGTGGGCTTCCCTGGTGGCTCAGACGGTAAAGCGTCTGCCCACAATGCGGGAGACCCGGGTTCGATCCCTGGATCGGGAAGATCCCCTAGAGAAGGAAATGGCAACCCACTCCAGCACTCTTGCCTAGAAAATTCCATGGATGGAGGAGCCTGGTGGGCTGCAGTCCATGGGGTCACAAAGAGTCGGACACGACTGAGTGACTTCAGTCACACTATATGTGAGTACATACAAGGAGTTAATATGGGGCTAGGGGATGGCAAGAACTGCTTCCTAGAAGAATCTGTGTTGAAATGTGAAGAACGAATTAGAGTTAGGCAGAGAAAAATGCGACGAGAAAGGTTTGGGTAAGTGTACCAGGTAGGGTGTGGATTTTCTGCAAATGCCTGAAGGTAAATGGTAGGGGAATTGCAAGTGGTTCTGCTGGGGCATGGGCTTCCCTGGTGGCTCAGACAGCGAATCTGCCTGCAGTGCGGGAGACCTGATAGTGCTGAGTGTGAGCGGTGGGAGAAGGACTGACTGCAAGAGACCAGCAAGGACCAGGTCTGTAGGACTTTTTTTCTACTGTCTTCAGGGGTTTGGGTTTTATCCCGTGAGCAGTGGGAATAATGGAAGGTTTAGGCATCGGATGGTTAGATTTAAATTTAAGGTTACTTGTGCTGAAGTGTGGGGAATGGATTGAAGGAGGCAAGTGTGGAACTCACCTAGGAAGCTCCGTAGTACAGGTGAGAGATGATAGTGGATGGATTTGAGGCATTCAGTAGATAGGTATGATTCAGAAGTTAATTGAGGGTGGATAGTGAATTGAGGATGATTCCAAGGCTTCTGGAATTAAGATCTCTTCCTGCTCTAAAAATTACTAAATTAACATAGGTAATATAAGCTACCATCAGGCACAGTCATGACATTGCTGGTAGCACTGTAAAGTCATCTGGTCATCTTGGAGAAGTTTATAGCAACATACAGTAGAAACTATAATAATGTTAATACCCTTTTGACTCAGTCTTACTTAGGGGAGTGACTCTAAAGTTTTTGTACTGTTTGTCCAGATATGTAAAATCAGTGCTATTTATTACAGAAAAATTGTAAATAACCTAAATGTCCCAATAAGAGAAGAATGGTTAGATGGTTTATGTATTAAAAGAAAGTATCAATAAGGTTTAAGTACTATGCTGTGCTATGCTAAGTCACTTCAGTCGTGTCCGACTCTGTGTGACCCCACAGACGGCAGCCCACCAGGCTTCCCTGTCCCTGGGATTCTTCAGGCAAGAACACTGGAGTGGGTTGCCATTTCCTTCTCCAATGCATGAAAGTGAAAAGAGAAAGTGAAGTTGCTCAGTCATATCCGACTCTTAGCGACCCCATGGACTGCAGCCTACCAGGCTCCTCTGTCTGGGATTTTCCAGGCAAGAGTTCTGGAGTGGGGTGCCATTGCCTTCTCCATTTAAGTACTATATAGCCCTTAAAAATTAGAATACCATGTCCTGTAGATGAATACATAAAATGTCACACACACACACACACACATATACACACACAGGAGAATATTATTCACCTGTAAAAAAGAAGGAAATTCTGCTATTTGTGACAAAATGAATGAACCCTGAAGGCATTATGTTCAGTGAAAATAAGTCAAAGACAAATACTTAGTGATCTCATTTATATGTGGAATAAAAAAACAAAATTGAACTCACAGAAACAGAGTAGATTGGTGCTTTGGAGCGGGAAGAGGGGGAATAAGTGAAGGGGGGTCAAAAGGTAACAAAATTGGGGTTATAACATGAATAAGTTCTGGGGATCTAATGTATACCATGACAAGTGTGCTTAACAATACTGTATTGTATACTTGAAAGTTGCTATGGGCAGAAATCTTAAAAGTTCTCATCACAGAAGTAGGTGATGGATATATTAACTAATATTATTGTGTTAATCGTTTCCAAATATATATATAAAATCATAATGTTATATACCTTAAACTCACACAGTGCTCTGTGTCAATTATCTTTGTTTTGGGGAGCACTGTGCGTCTTGTGGGAGCTTAGTTCCCCAAACAGAGATCGAACCCAGGACCCCTGCAGTGGAAGCTGAGTCCCAACCACTGGTTTGCCAGGGAAGTCCCCTATCAATTATATCTGAAGAAAACTGGGAACTAACAAACAAAAAAAGATGATCATGTCCTCTGTAAAATTATTTCGACATGCCAGTTATGAGAATGTGAGAGCTCTGTATAGTTGTCAGGCTTGAAGTTACTTTGGAATAGGAACAGTAGGGACTTCCCCGGTGATCCAGTGGTTTGCACTCTGCCTTTGCATTACAGGGGTTGTGGGTTCAATTCCTGATCAGAAAACTAAGATCTTGCTATACCTCATGGCCAAAAAAAAAGGAAGAAGAGTTGGTATTTTAATTGGATTCTTTTTCAGGAGGAGTGTTTATGTGTGAGATGATTTAATAGGGCTGAGGGAGTCAACAGTGGCCTGGCCATCTCTGCTTATTACAGGGTTGTTAAGAATAGGGTTGAAATATAGCATTGTCAATCAGCAAGAATGTTTGAAGAAAAGTTGGAATTTAAAAAAATTTCTTTGCCTTTAGTGGTGTTAAACTGGTGGTTGAAAAGTAGATTCCTACTAATTGTTATACTAAAGAAAATAATTTCAGGTCTCAGAAATTTAAGACATTTAAGCTGATTTCATTAATGTATGTTAAATACAACATGTATCCAGAAGAATGGATGTCATTCAGATGCTAGGAGGGCATCTGGAATCTAGCTTAGTTGTGAAATTTTCTTAGATGACAGTATTTTGAGGTTATGTTGACAGTGGAGAAAATGCTAATTATAAATGGAATAGTTTCGATGTAGGTAATGAAGGTGAAGGAAAAACAGCTTGTAGATGAGTGAGATTTCCGACACATCTGCTGAAATGAGTGGATGAAGCAGATTGAGATGAAAGGATGATGGTTGGGAGAGAGAAACAAGCTGCTGGAATGACAAGTTCCTAGTCAAATGTATTCCTTCATTTATTGGGCAGTAGAAGGATGCAGAGGTGGTACACACAGCATGATATTAGCTGTATGTGAATCTTGCAGAGAGAGCTAGAAATAAGGGATCCTAGTAAAGATGAGGTGCTTAGTCATCGATGCAATGAGAATGGAGATGATGGAAGTGACCGTGAGAGATGTGGTAATGGTTTGAATGAGTGGGCCTGTTGCTCTCAGCGGACAATGAGGGTCCAAGGGACACTCTGTTTGGAGAGAGGTCATGATGGTAATTAATGTACTTCACTGCTTACAAAACTGTTCCACATTCATTCATACATGTGATACAACAGCCCTGTGAAGTAGGTATCACCTGCATATCACAGGTAAGAAAACTAAGGCTCAGAGAGATTAACCCAGTGGTTTTCAGTTCTGGCTGCACCTCAGAATTTCATGGGACATCTTCTCTGAAATACTGAGGCCCGGAGCCTCACTCCCAGTGATTGGGTAGCTGCTCTGAGGTTCCACTATTCATGCCTTAAAAGTGATCCCCTGATCCTCACTTGTAGCCAGGGTTAAATGAATAGGGTTAAAAGTCTTGTTATAGAACCAATATGTGACAGAGACAAAACTTGAAACCTAGTCTTCTGCCTTTCATCTCATATTTCTTTCCAAATACAGTCATCAGAGCGCTACTCTACATGTGGTGCTGGTGGTGGCATTAGTACTCAGGCTGACTGTCAGTCTGTTTTAATTCTCTGCTCAGTTTCTGGGGAAGAAGCAGCTGGTCGTAATCACTTCTCTGGGCCTTTAAGTATGTTACTATGCTTCTTTTCCACCACTACCCACCCCACGCTCATCCCCAATTTCTCATCCTTTAGGCTTCAGTTAAGGCATTCTCTCTTAGGAAACCTCTTATCAGTTAGGATTTACAGGCTGCAGATATGGGCTTTGGGCCACTTACTTTTTTTAAAGGACTGTTTTAGAAGGCTGGTGGTAGAACTGAACACAGTGAACACAGAATTGAACACAGTGAAAAGACACATTAATCATCTAGGCCACACATAGTTCAAGAACTAGGGCAGCTTCAGGGATTTCAGGAAAGGAATGGAGGATAATCTTTACAGGACAGCTGTCAGTGTTGGGGCTTCCCTGGTGGCTCAGATGGTAAAGAATTTGTCTGCAATGCAGGAGACACAGGAAATGGTAGTTTGATACCTGGATCAGGAAGATTCCCTGGAGGAGGAAATACCCACTCCAGTATTCTTGCCTGGAAAATCTCATAGACAGAAGAGCCTGCTGGGCTATAGTCCATAAGGTCGCAAAATGTCAGAGATGACTGAATACTCACATAGGTGTCTTAGCTCCAGCTGCATTTTGTACCTTTTTTGTCTCTCCTGTAGAAAGACTCTAGTATAGAATAGGTTACTGTCCCTGTGGTCAAGGAACAAGGGTCCTGTAATTAGTAGCCCGACAAGAACCCCAGTGAATCAGAAGGGGTGGTTCCCTAGCTAGAGGGATGCTGGGCAGACCCAAACAGGAATTACTCACTACAAAGCTTTTCCTTTACCTGTAAGTTTAAGCTACCCTGTAGGTGTTCCAGTAGCTCTCCACTTCCCATTCTTATAACAAATGCCTCAGTTCAGTTCATTTCAGTCGCTCAGTCGTTTCTGACTCTTTGCAACCCCATGAATTGCACCACGCCAGGCCTCCTTGTCCATCACCAACTCCCGGAGTTCACCCAAACTCATGTGCATTGAGTCGGTGATGCCATCCAGCCATCTTATCCTCTGTCGTCCCCTTCTCCTCCTTCCCCCAATCCCCCCCAGCATCAAGGTCTTTTCCAATGAGTCAACTCTTCGCATGAGGTGGCCAAAGTATTGGAGTTTCAGTCTCAGCATCAGTCCTTCCAATGAACACCCAGGACTGGTCTCCTTTAGGATGGACTGGTTGGATCTCCTTGCAGTCCGGGACTCGCAAGAGTCTTCTCCAGCACCACAGTTCAAAAGCATCAATTCTTCGGCGTTCAACTTTATTCACAGTCCAACTGTCGCATCCATACATGACCACTGGAAAAACCATAGCCTTGACTAGATGGACCTTTGTTGGCAAAGTAATGTCTCTGCTTTTGAATATGCTATCTAGGTTGGTCATAACTTTCCTTCCAAGGAGCAAGCGTCTTTTAATGTCATGGCTGCAGTCACCATCTGCAGTGATTTTGGAGCCCCCCAAAATAAAGTCTGACACTGTTTCCCCATCTATTTCCCATGAAGTGATGGGACCAGATAACATGATCTTCGTTTTCTGAATTTTGAGCTTTAAGCCAACTTTTTCACTCTCCTCTTTCACTTTCATCAAGAGGCTAACAAATGCCTAGTCCTCACCAAACTAAGTTGTAAGGTGGCCTAGCCACCTAGGTGGCACTCAGTGTTGGTTGAATGGAGTTTCAGACAGACATAAGTTACAAATTGCAGACCATGTTCTACTCCTTTTGCCAGGTAGGTGCCTACTACTGCGTCTTTATAAAGCCTGCCATGCTGTGTTGTATGTTGTTGTTCAGTGGCTAAGTCATGTCCAACTCTGCGACACCATGGGCTCCAGAATGCCAGGCTTCTCTGTCCTCTTCTGTCTCCTGGAGTTTGCGCTGATTAATTTTCATTGAGTTGGTGATGCTGTCTGACCATCTCATCCTCTGCTGTACTCTTCTCCTTTTGCCTTCAATCTTTCCTAGTGTCAGGGTCTTTTCCAGTGAGGCGGTTGTATGTTGACCCTCTGCCATTTCCACTGTCCCCTCTCACCTTATTTCTTTCTCATCTTCTTAGGTAATTGCTGGCTTCAACCGTCTTAGGCAGGAACAGCGGGGCCTGGCATCCAAAGCAGCTGAGCTGGAGATGGAGTTGAATGAGCACAGGTGAGGAGCAAACAGTAGGAGAGTTGGATGGGCCGCTTTGTACGAGGGTTGCAGCAGAGTGGGACTGAATTCTCAGACCCTGCTTTGTCCTCCTACCTCAGCCTAGTGATTGATACTCTGAAGGAGGTCGATGAAACCCGCAAGTGCTACCGCATGGTTGGAGGGGTGCTGGTGGAGCGGACCGTCAAAGAGGTGCTGCCTGCCCTGGAGAACAACAAGGAGCAGGTGAGCAAGAATCCCCGTGTAGATGCTCTGAGCAACAGTAAGGAAGGGGAGGCTTGGGCTTTAGGGAATGTGGGGAGGAAAGCGTGGGTAGGGATTCGCATTGAAGACAGCATAAATAGCCTATTGGTGTATGCTCTTTATGTTATGCTAAGTCTAACTTCTTAGACAAAGGGGTTGCTGACTGTGCCTCTATCCATGGGTTCTGTGACCTGGCTGAGTTGGGAGAAGGAAGGTGGTTAGAGTGGTGTTTTTCACAGTGTAGTCCATGGGTACCTGCATCCAGATCACCTGGAGGACTAATTTAAAATGCAGCTTCCCAGACCCTCTCTTGTACCCACTGATTCAAGACTGCTGGGGATGGGAGCCACGAAGAGCATATTAAAAATAATGAGCCAAGGTGATTCTTCTGTATACTAAAGTTTTAAACCATTGTTTTAAAGAAAGGAATACTTTTAGTGTCTGGGCTGTACTATTAATATTTGGTTAAAGATGAGGTTAGATTATCATCTGTCCTTCACTTCCCCCAACCATTGTCTATAACAGATGGGGGAAGGGAGTCCTGAAATCCTTACATAATCCCTGTCGCTTGCCCTCTAGATACAGAAGATCATTGAGACACTGACACAGCAGCTTCAGGCAAAGGGAAAAGAACTAAATGAATTCCGGGAAAAGCACAACATTCGTCTCATGGGGGAAGATGAGAAGCCAGCAGCCAAGGAAAATTCAGAAGGCGCTGGGGCTAAGGCCAGCTCAGCTGGCGTGTTGGTCTCCTAGAAACCAAAGCCTTCGCGTTGTTTTCTACCCTGATTCCCACTTCTAATTTCTCTTTATTGTTATTATTATTTTCTCTGCTATTGTAATATTTTTTTGTTAATTAAATGTTTTGGTCAGAATGCTTACCTCTAGCCTGAACCTTTCACCCAATATGAGGGGTAGAATTTGCATGGGGCATGGATAAGCATATGATTTGTGGTTTTGGTTCTATCAGGTTAATGGCTCAGAGTATCAGACTAGGTCTTATATTTTATCCTTTCCTTTGTAAATAAAGATGCATCTCCTTATTTACTTCCTCCCCCACCAAAAGATTCAGAGACAGTGTTGACTCTCAGGTTGCAATTTAATCAGCATTTGAAAAGAGGAAGATAGCTCTGTGATAATGCTTTGAGTTTGCAACAAAACAGAGGCTTGGCAGTGTATCTTGGCACTATTCTTTAGATAAAGAGGTCTAGAATGCAAACCTGTGGACTAGCTGTCCTGCCATCCTCACCAAAACCCCCAATCAGGTAGAGCTGATCATTCCAAAGGCAGGTGCGATGGCCCACACGTTTTAGTGCATGGTCGGCACAGGGGAAGTGGAACCACAGAGAAGGAGACTTTCCTGTTGGGTAAGGGCAGAGGGTGGTTATTGAGGCAGGAGCACTTTGGCCCCCATGGGGCTCTCAAGAAGACCAAAGGCTTGTTCATTGTTTTTCTCCTCCCATGATTTGCAGGCCTCTCCAAAATTTAATATTCTGTGTATTCTTTAAGTTGTCAACTAATTCTTCCTCCTCCCTACCCCTTTACTCCATGCTTTTTCTCTCTCTAGTCTTCAGGTTCTCCTGTCTTCCCACCTTTCCCCCTTCTCAACCATTAAGCTGGCTCTTACGGGTATCATAGATGTAGAGGTCATTGCAGATGGTGTCTCTGGCTCTGGTCAAAGTTTCTCCACCGAACAGGACAGCAAAGGGCCCAACCACAGAACATGAGTGATGGCGCAGTCCTCGAGGCCCCTGTCGGGACCCCTGCCCGCTGCCCACGAGCCTTGAAAGCTTTTCCATCAAATGGGGGGCAGCAGGTGGTTCCTCCTTGAGGGAGAAAGAAGGGACTGTCTGGAGGGATTTGGGCATCCAAAGTTTAGTCGCATTCCACCCTTAGCAAGATGTGAGTAGACAATACCTTAATCTTCCCATGACTCCAATGCCCAGCTACTTCTGGTTCAGCTGAGTTGCAGCCCCCAAAGAGTAATAGCTGGTGACCTGGGTGGGGCCCAGGACTTTGGAGCAAAGCAGCACAGTGACCTGAGCGTGAAACAGTGTGGCAGCCTTCTTCCTTGTAGCTGTGAAATTCAGGCCTGAGTTGGGTTTTCTGGAAAATGTAAGTGCTGTATACTGCATTTTCCCCACTCCCCTCGCCAGCGATAGAAGGGAGACATGGGAAAGGGCCACATGTAGTTCAGTTGAGATGAAGGGTAATATTGAAAGGGAGTTAAACTCTTTTAGACATGGAAGGTTCCCAGAGAAGAATGGTGCTAGGGAGAAGGCAGTGGCACCCCACTCCAGTACTCTTGCCTGGGAAATCCCATGGGCAGAGGAGCCTGGTAGGCTGCAGTCCACGAGGTCGCTAAGAGTCGGACATGACAGCATTTCACTTTCCCTTTTCACTTTCATACATTGGAGAAGGAAATGGCAACCCACTCCAGTATTCTTGTCTGGAGAATCCCAGGGACGGGGGAAGACTGGCGGGCTGCTGTCTCTGGGGTCGCACAGAATCGGACACGACTGAATTGACTTAGCAGGGTGAGGATGTTAGATGAACTGCCTGCGAATCTGTTTTTCCATAGTGCAGGTGAAGGAAGGATGAAAATTTTAGGGCAGGGAAGGTCATACCAATAGGTGCGGGCGCCAGGGTCCAGCCTTAACGTGTAGATGCTTCCGTAACGACGCTGAGTGCGGGTCCCGCCCTCCCGGCCTGCTACCCGCAGCTCTCGGTCGGAGATTGGGGTACAGGTGTGACTGCTGAGGCCGGCGGGGGGGCGGCTGCCGGAGCCGGCGGTCCACGCTTCCCACACACCGCGGTCCGTGTCCAAAGCAGTCACAGTGGCCGAGCGGCGCGACCCGTCCCAGCCGCCCACCACGCAGAGCCAGCGACCGCCCACCGGCGCCGCGTCGTGGTGGCTGCGCCTCGGGCCGCCCCGTGCTGCCACACGCACGGCCTGGCCCCCAGCCGGATCGAAGACCACCGTTTCACTGCTCGGCTCTCTCGCTCCTCCAGCTAGGAGCCCCCCCACCAGATAGAACCGTCCCCGCAGTTCAGTGCATGAATGGAAGGCCCGCGCCAGCAGCGGGTCGCGCGCCACCGGCCGCCAGGTCCAGCCCGAGCCCCGCGCCTCGCTCACAGCCCCTGCCATGGGACCCGGTAGAGGCGAGCTGCGGGACCGGCGGCCCGGAGCCCAGCTATAAGGGGACCCAAGCTTCTCCGGAACCGCCCCTACCGGAAGCCCCTCCAGGTCCCCACCTCAAGGCACCGGCTCTCTCCGCCGTCACCCAGCAACCACTGCCGCGGATGCAGCACGACGCTGCAAATTGAAGGTCGCAAAGCACTGGTTACCGTGGAGACAGGAGACCTGGGAAGCTACCGGGAAACAGTGTTGTCACCATGGCAACAGGAGCTGTGGTGGGTCAATAAAAGTGATGAGTGTTGAACTCAGACCGAGGACAGCCAGTTCTTCAGAAAGACCCCTGTTGTTTAAGCTGCGAATTCACTTGGGACGACGACGTTTCAGGTGCCGGTGTTGCTCAGCAAAGATTGAGGAGGAACCATGTCCTTTTGACTTTAGCGTATTCTGGGGGTCGGGGAGGGGGAGGGGGAAGAGGCCTGCCACTTGGCATGTGGGATCTTAGTTCCCCAACAGGGATGCAACGTTCGCCCCAGGCAGTGGAGGCCCGGCGTCTTAACCACTGGGCAGCCAGGCAAGTTCGCTTTGGCATTTTTCTGATTGGTTCTGATTTCCCCAGGGATGAGTTAGGACGAGGAGAAAAAACTCAGAGGGGAGACAGTGAACGTAAACTATACTCACCTGGGAGTCAGGAGACCTGGGTTCTGGTTCCAGCTATATCCTGACTCTCAAAGTGATTATTTTTCTCTAGGCCACTTCTTTCTCATTTATAAAACATTGCTGGCTAATCTCTTCAGTTCAGTTCAGTTCAGTTCAGTCGCTCAGTCGTGTCCGACTTTTTGTGACCCCATGAATTGCAGCATGCCAGGCCTCCCTGTCCATCACCATCTCCCGGAGTTCACTCAAACTCACGTCCATCGAGCCGGTGATGCATCCAGCCATCTCATCCTCTGTCATCCCCTTCTCCTCCTGCCCCCATTCCCTCCCAGCATCAAAGTCTTTTCCAATGAATCAACTCTTCACATGAGGTGGCCAAAGTACTGGAGTTTCAGCTTCAGCATCATTCCTTCCAAAGAACACCCAGGGCTGATCTCCTTCAGAATGGACTGGTTGGATCTCCTTGCAGTCCAAGGGACTCTCAAGAGTCTTCTCCATCACCAAAAGCATCAATTCTTCGGCACTCAGCCTTCTTCACAGTCCAACTCTCACATCCATACATGACCACAGGAAAAACCATAGCCTTGACTAGATAGACCTTTGTTGGCAAAGTAGTGTCTCTGCTTTTCAATATGCTATCTAGGTCGGTCATAACTTTCCTTCCAAGGAGTAAGCGTCTTTTAATTTCATGGCTGCAGTCACCATCTGCAGCCACTGCACCATCTGCAGTGATTTGGAGCCCAAAAAAATAAAGTCTGACACTGTTTCCCCTGTTTCTCCATCTATTTCCCATGAAGTGATGGGACCAGATGCCATGATCTTCCTTTTCTGAATGTTGAGCTTTAAGCCAACTTTTTCACTCTCCTCTTTCACTTTCATCAAGAGGCTCTTTAGTTCCTCTTCACTTTCTGCCATAAGGGTGGTGTCATCTGCATATCTGAGGTTATTGATATTTCTGCTGGCAATCTTGATTCCAGCTTGCACTTCTTTCAGCCCAGTGTTTTTCATGATGTACTCTGCATAGAAGTTAAATAAGCAGGGTGACAATATACAGCCTTGATGTACTCCTTTTCCTATTTGGAACTAGTCTGTTGTTCCATGTCCAGTTCTAACTGTTGCTTCCTGACCTGCATATAGGTTTCTCAAGAGGCAGGTCAGGTGGTCTGGTTTTACCATCTCTTTCAGAATTTTCCACAGTTTATTGTGATCCACACAGTCAAAGGCTTTGGCATAGCCAATAAAGCAGAAATAGATGTTTTTCTGGAACTCTCTTGCTTTTTCCATGATTCAGCAGATGTTGGCAATTTGATCTCTGGTTCCTCTGCCTTTTCTAAATCCAGCTTGAACATCTGGAAGTTGACGGTTCACTTATTGCTGAAGCCTGGCTTGGAGAATTTTAAGCATTACTTTACTAGGGTGTGAGATGAGTGTAATTGTGCAGTAGTTTGATCATTCTTTGGCATTGCCTTTCTTTGGGATTGGAATGAAAACTGACCTTTTCTAGTCCTGTGGCCACTGCTGAGTTTTCCAAATTTGCTGGCATATTGAGTACAGCACTTTCAGGATTTGAAATAGCTCCACTGGAATTCCATCACCTCCACTAGCTTTGTTCATAGTGATGCTTTCTAAGGCCCACTTGACTTCACATTCCAGGATGTCTGGCTCTAGGTGAGTGATCATACCATCGTGATTATCCCAAAAAAGATGTCCTTTTCATTATAGGGGACTGGAATACAAAAGTAGAAAGTCAAGAAACACCTGGAGTAACAGGCAAATTTGGCCTTGGAATACAGAATGAAGCAGGGCAAAGGCTAATGTCTTAGTTGTCTTACAAACCAGACATCTGTGGTAAAGGCTTGAAGGTCTTGACTGGATGGGACAGCCCTTTCCTCTCTGGCCACTAGAGGGTAGTAGAGCCCAGTCTCAGGGTACTGTGTCGCAGGGAGGGGGCAAGGGCGAGAGGAAAGATTGGGTTGGGGTGAGGGGAGAGACCTGGAACTTGGGAGAACTTTTCACTATTGAGTCCTAGGAAGAGTAATTCCTGATTTCATCTTGTCCATGAACTCATACAGCACAAGGAAACAGGTACTGTGGCATCTGGAACTCAGAATTAAGGGCAGGGAGTTTCTCCTGATAAGATCCAGGGCAGAAGCTGCCCAGCCTTAGAAGCTGGATAGAGGTGAAAGGAGGGAGGAGTGAGAAGAACAGACTCCTGCCCTTCCCTGGTATCGGCCTTTTGTTCAAGCCAGGTCCCTGAGCTGCTTCTTCACTCATCTCTGCAAGACCCAGTGAAGAATGAAGAGGCCCAGATCCACACTATTTTAGCTACAGGTGAAAATGCAGGCAGGTTTCTACTTCCAGCATCACTGAGGTGGAACAGAAACAGGCCTTGTGTCCGCCAGGGCTGGGCTGTAAATGGGAGTGATGACTGCGTACTTTTGCCTTTGGTTTCTATAGCATCAGCTTGATCCCCATCATGTCCCAGAAACTGAGGCCTTAGTGACTCGAGCTACAGCAGGGATAGAGGTGTCATTCAGGGACAGCACAGCAGGGCTTTTCCCACTCCAGATCCTAACTCTAGGTCCTTAGAGAAAAATAGCATGAAGAAGGTATGGGTAGGAAGGTATGAGGACCTGTTCCTTACCTATACCTTTAAGCTGAGACACAGCACTAGCTTTGAAAGTCCATGCCCACCCAACTATAGCTTTCCCTGATTTTGGCAAAGGGGATCCTCAGTTTTCCGGATTGTGGTTAAAAAAAAAAAAATCATTGCTAACATCCTTGGCTGAAATCTGAAAGTCAATCTTTTCCCTAAGGCTTCTAACTGGCTAATCTCCCAAATGCTGGATTCAAATCTGTCCTAAGATTTCACTGAGGACTCCTAAGATTTCAGTGAGGAGCTGCCTTGGGGGTGGTGTTGTTTTGCTTTAACCTACCTGGCCTATATGCCCATTTTAGGCTCTTGCTTTTGCTTAAGTCTTTGGCGGTTCTGCCAGACTCATTTTCTGCTTCTCCTGGACAGAACAGGGAACTCCCCTCCCCAGGGGCCTTTCCAGCTCTCTCTCCCAGCTTTGATTTTCCTTCTCCTCCCAGCTGCCACTCTGGGTCCTCAGCAGTCAGCATCTCACTTCAACTTGCAGCCTGAACCTCACGTGTTCCTTAGCTGTTCCCTGCCACTTCTGTACCTCTTCCAGTTCCACCTAGTAGTCAGAGGTGTCTGACATGTCCATTGGCATCCCAAACATAGACCTGGGGGAAGACTCCTTTCTCCCCCTGGTTAGTCTGAATCAAGCCCGTATTTCAGAGGAAGAAAAAAAAAAAAAAAAAACTTGGAGAGGGGAAAAGAGGGGAAGAAGAAGGAGAGAAGAGAAGAAGAAAATAAACCAATTTGTACTTGTCTGACACACACTTGACACTCCAGGGCAGCATCTTAAGTGGTGTGTAATGACAACATTTGGAGAAGGCAATGGCACCCCACTCCAGTACTCTTGCCTGGAAAATCCCATGGATGGAGGAGCCTGGCAGACTGCAGTCCATGGAGTCGTGAAGAGTTGGACATGACTGAGCGACTTCACTTTCACTTTTCACTTTCATGCATTGGAGAAGGAAATGGCCACCCACTCCAATGTTCTTGCCTGGAGAACCCCAGGGACGGGGGAGCCTGGTGGGCTGCCATCTATGGGGTTGCACAGAGTCGGACACGACTGAAGCGACTTAGCAGCAGCAGCAATGACTCCATCAATGGTAAAAAGCTGAAAGGGCATTAAGATAAAGTGAAGGGCACAACTGTGAGAGAATCGTGAGAAATAGGGAGAAGGGCTACCAGGGCTTCTCCTTCTCTGGACCTGCTTACCACCTGCTAATAATATACAGGGACAACCTCTGTCCAGGAATTGGGCGGAGGGGCTGATCATCCTGAAAGTCTCAGAATCCTGATGTGACCCTATGACTTCAGTATCCTCAGTTGGCTATTTCTGGCAAGCAAGGATCCCTGCAGCTCAGCTTTTCAGTCTCATATCTGTCCCAGCCCTAAATCTACACCCGCTTGTCTCAAACCTTCACAAAACTCTTAGTCTGTCTTTACCCTTCCATAACCCCATCTTCTGCCCCTGGAACCATCCCTGGTTCTCAGCATTGTCCAGTCACACAGAAAGCCAACAATTGGACCCAAGGGGTCTTAGTCACACTGTCAGGACTCTCTCAATTTCCTCTACCTACATCTCCCAGGCTGTCCTATCCTTCTGGCAGTCTCTCTGGCTCTTCCTTTTTGTCCTCTGACCTTTCTACATTTTTCCCACAGCTCATTCTGGCTAGTTGATTTCCTGTCCCCATGCCTTCTTGGCCCCACTGACTCTTTGCTCAGCTCAGCCAGAATAAGGACATGGGCAAATGGAAGGCCAGAGGAACGACCAGGACCAGAGACTTCAAGAGGCCAGATCTTGAGTCGTGATTGAGACGTGAGCTGAAAGGAGTTTGAGAGAAAAGCAGAACTGTAAGCAGACTTGGAGTGGAGGGGAGTGAGCATCAGGTGAGTTAGAGAATGATGGAGCGGTGGGATGAGGATGGGGAAGAGCCTGAGCTATGGTGATACTGAGTAGGAAAGTATCAATGGGTCATATTGAGTGGTGGAAATTGAGGGTGGAAGAGGGAAATACCTGAGTGATCCCAACAGTGGGCAAGCGGGCATGCAGAAATGTCTCTTTAGGTCTTTCTGTCTGTTTCGGATTTTGTCTCAGCTTGTTGTCTCTTTGAATTACCCCTCTTCGATAACTTGCATGTTTCTCCTTCTGTCTCTAAGTTTTGACCTGTATCACTGTGCCTTGAGGTCTCTCTCACCATTTCCACTTTGTGTTTTTCTCTCTGGATCTCTGTCTTTTGTCCCCCTGCCCTCTCTCTGCTGCTGAACAGAGCCGACCATCAGACTTTTCCGCAAGGAGCTCTGGAACCTTCTAGGAGTGACCAGGTTTCTCCCCTTTGGCTGTGTGCTAGAAATGTAGAAGCAGTTTGGGGTCCCTGGACACAGTCATAGGGTGTTGATCACTGATGAGGACCTAAGTGAGCTTCAATATATGGGACCTGTTCAGGGAGTAATATTTCTCCACAGAGGACCTTCGAGTGTGGAGGCCTGGGCCCAGGGAGAGAAGCCGGCTAGAATGGGGAGATTAGGCTCTAGCCCTTCTTCCTCTGCCTCTCCATATAGCCCATGGACCAGTGCTTCCTCATCTCACTGGTTATCACAGGCAAGGGACTCTTGCACTGTTTCTTGATCCCCAGCCCTTCTTCTATGCCACTTTTAGAGCTGAAGGAAAAACTGGGGTTCAGCAGGAAGGCTTTAAGATGAGGCTGGAGGGCAGTAACTAGGGATTTCTTCACAGAAAGCCTCAAGTACGTCTTGGAATGTGTGGTGGAAGATGCTCAGGAGGGAGTCAGGGATATGGTCTCCCTGGGCTTCCACTTTTGCTTCTCCTGCAACTGGGACTTACCTCCTCCATCCTCAGCTCAAAAGCTCCCCACTTGGCTATCTCTGGGACTGAAAACTGATGCAGGACAGGCCCCAGTCTCTGAGTGCAGTGGGAGCAAGACTAAGAACTAGTGCTGCTGCACTGGGGCTTTGGGGGTGTCTTGGAACCTGAAGGACCCAGTCCCTGCTTTCTAGGACCAGGCAGAGCGAGAACCAGGGCATTTAGACTAGGGCTCCTCCACAGCTGCATGGCATCCTGGCCTCTGACCAGGGCAGTGATGCCTGCCTGCTGAGTGCTGAGCATGGTTAGTGGAAACAGGTGGAGCTGCAGGTCTGACGTAACTTTGGGTCCCGGTGTGGAGAGAAAGGGCTTCCGAGGTGGCACTAGTGGTAAAGAACCCAGCTGCCAATTCAGGAGATATAAGGGTCATAGGTTCGATCCCTGGATTGGGAAGATCCCCTGGAGGAGGGCATGGCAACTCACTCCAGTATTTTTGCCTGGAGAACCCCACAGACAGAGGAAACGGGTGGGCTACAGTCTGTAGGGTCGCAAAGAGTCGGACATGACTGAAGTGACTTAGCATGCCCATGGGAAGGAGGGGATTAGAACTGAGGTGAGAGAGAGGTGAGTACTCCTGGACCATACCGAAGGAGGACTCTGCTAACAAATGTCATACTAAAATCCATCCTCCAATTACAGGAATCCCCAGATCCTACTGGTTCCCCTGATTCCCACCTCCTGCTAATGTCCTCTCAGCTTCTGCCCCTGTCCTCTGATGACTAGCCTCGCCCCTCAGGCCCTTCCCTCCAATCTCCCAGTCCTTTCAGGCTTCCTGGGTCTCATGATGTTTTTCTCCATCCACAGCCCCATATTCTGCTCTGCAGCTGTCCTGTTGCCCCTAGGGCCTGGTCCTGGGGTGATGCTATATCTCAGGGCCTCAGAAGGCTTTCCCCTGGGGAAGCCAAGCCAGGTGGTGTCAGAATCCCAAGCTGATGGCTGGGAAGTGGCAGTCTCTTTGGTGCAGAGAGGAGCCACACCCTCAGTATCTAAGCTGGATACCTGGAGACAAGTTTGAGAAACTAAGAGGCCAGATATTACCTGAAGATGCCCTGGTGGTATAGGCTCTGCAGGTGGGGCTGGTCCCTGGAGGCTGTCTACATGTTTTCTAACAGGTGGGCTCCCTGGGAGGAGCCTGGTTCTTTCTGTGGTCGGCGGTGGGGACAGGGATGGGGAAATGCAGGGAAGCACAGTTTGGGGTCATCACTAGAATCCATTCTCTCACCAAACTCTTTGGTCTCCACCTAAGCTTTGCCCTTTAAACCACTGCCATCTTCTCCTGCTCTTGTCAGCCCTTGGAAGACTCTGATTTCCACAAGGGCTCCTACTCTTGTCCTTGGCCAGTCAGGACCTATTTCCAGAACCTTCTAAAAGTGCTAGCCCACACAGAGACCAGAGCTTCCCCAGGGTCTCCATAGTAAAGAACCCACCTGCCAATGCAGGAGACGTGGGTTCGATCGCTGGGTGAGGAAAATGCCCTGGAGGAGGAAATGGCAACCCACTCCAGTATTATTGCCTGGAAAATCCTATGGACAGGGGAGCCTGGCAGGACAGTCCATGGGGTCACAAGAGTCAGACATGACTGAGCAACTGGGCAGGAGCACCCAGAGACCATAGTGTCAAAGAATGAAGGCATCTCTCTCTTTACCCACACCGTGGTCCCTGATTCAATGATTATGTATTTACAGAAGCTTGGGGAGGTCCTGGGATGAACACAAGGAGGAGGGGGCTCTGCACACATCATCCTACTAAGAAACAGGACCCAAATATGCCTTATGTTCAGCTACTTCCTCACTCAGCTTCAGGGCTTTTTAGGAACAAGCAAATCCAGCCCCCTAAGCTCTAAGGGATGTTGTTGGGCAACAGGAAAGTGTGGTTGTTGTTAGGCAACAGGAAAGGATGGGGCTGGGTACTGGGGAATCAATGGACTCGCAGGATAGCCAGATGGGAACAGCAGAGCACATGCAGTGTTTAGAGGAAATCTCTTAGGGAGCAGGATGCCATCGTCCTGATACTGGGTGCAATGAAGCTCTAGCCGGAGGGGAGCAAAGGTGCTTTTCAGAGGAGGAAAAGCTGCCAGAGTATCGGGGTCACTGTCCAGCCCTCTGTGGGTGAACAGAGTCCCAGGGAGGAGCAGGAAGAGGGATCTTGAAGCTTCTACTGGAAATAGCCTTGGTCCTGAGGGATGGAGTCATGTCCCCTATCAGTAATCTTCCACGACAGCCTCAGTCAATCCCGTGACACTTCTCTGTACAAACCGCAGAAACCAAGGCAGTGAATAGCTTAATTAGGAATAGCTTAATATCACGCAAAGAAACCAAGCTGTATAGAAATGCATTGTAGACATTTCGTCCACCCCCACGCTCCCAACTAGTTCTGCTCGGCTTTATTATCTGCTTTTGTCTCTCGCAAAGCCCAAGGGTCTCCCTGCCAGCCTCTGACTCTTTGACCTGGGATCTCACCTCAGACAAACAGGATATTACTCACTAAGAGGCTCTCTCATCTCCTCCTTCCCCCAACCCATCCTCCTGAGACCCCACCCCCCAGGCCCTCCCATCCTGACCCACTCCCTTCTTTCCCTGCTCACTCAATCTGACCCTCACTCTCACTCTTCTTCTCCCCCACACCACCCCACCCAGCCTTGGTCTTCCCTGACTCACCTCCAAGTCCCATTGACACAAACAAAAATTTCAGCACAACCCACTCCAACCGGTTTGGCTGAGGTGTGCGGCCTTCCATGGAGACAGACACAGGTTACAAGCGGATGCTTGGACACATTAGATGATGAACATCTGAAGTTAGACACACACAGAAAGCCCTGAGCATGGACATATAGAGACGTGCAGGGAACGTGTGATGGAGGGGTCTTATGCACCTGTCTCTCCTAACTGAGGGCTCCTTGAGGCAGGGACCACATGTATTACGCATCTCTATCCTCTGCCTGTGGCCTGGCGTGAGGAGGTGCTCACTAAATGTCTGTTGAATGAACTAAGGCATTCAGGCATGCCTGCAGTGATGCCACTAGAACAATACACATGCTGAGGAGGCCACCTTGACTTGAATTATTCCCATTCTTAGGGCCCAGAATGTGGGTGGGAGGAGGGTAGGTAGTGAGGCATGAGGGGAATGGGGATTCAATGAGGGAGAGAGAACAGAACTCAAGAAACCACACACTTGTTTGCAAAGTCTTCTCCAAAAAATATTTCCTTCTGGCCCCAACCCTGGAATTTGCCTGTTGCAAGCTTCATCCCAGAAGAGTGCAGGCAAGGCCTAAGAATGAGGGCGTGTTCTCCAAGAGCATGGCTCATATGAAATATACAGGACTGAGGGCACAGCGGGCAGAGGGACTTGGAGATAGATGCTTGTTGGAGGAGGAGGAGAAAGACCCCTACCTTCAGCAGAGGCCTGAAGTGACTTCCTGGCCCAAGTGTTCCCTTTCAGGCCCAGTGGTAGCCTTAGTCCTCCTTCCAAGGCCACCTCTGGTGTTTACTAGGACCTCAACATACCCATGAAAAAATATTTGGCACAGCCTGGCCTTGACACCCCTGGTAAGTCCAGCGGGAGCCCAGTGCTCCATATGACTGGAACTGCAGGTGAGTGATTGAGGGTCCTAGACATCTTGACCGGTCACACCATGGATGTACTGTGAATGGAAAAGGTGAAAGGGATATAGGGACTGAGTGCCCACCTTGTGATCACACTGCTTTCCCACCACTGTGCCTCAGTTTCTCCTGGGGTTTCCTGGACCAGGAGGGGTGAATCCGTGGGAAGGAAAGGAGCTCCTCTGAAATCGTGTGATAGGATCCGAAGTGTGATAATTATAATTATAACACAGGGTGCTCCTCCCTCTTATTCCCCCCGGCTTTACCCCACCCCTGCCACTGTGGATCTCAAAGCAACATCGGGGTGGGGTTGCTCCCCTGGCACAGGTGAGTCCTGAAGAGGGGAAGGGGTTCACCCTGGCAGAGGTGTAGAGAAACAGCAGCTTTGGCATTCAGCCTGGTCCTCGTGGGAAGTAGTTCTCTAAGAAGAGATCACTGCCATGAACATTGTGAGATTTGGGATCTAGAGCCCCTGGAGTCATGGCCCAGAGTTGGGCTCATGGTCCAGAGGCAGGGTTAAAGTCTGGGTCACTGACCAGGTTCAGGAGAGTCAGGATTTCCACTCCGTACCTGACCACCTTTTCTATCCATAATGTCATGCCTTCAACAAAAGTGTATCCAGTCCCCGTTAAGTGCTGTGGACTGTGCTAGCATGGATGATTGAGACAAGATTACAAAACAAGCCTGACTTTCCAGGAGTTCACAGACTACAGTTCTCATCCTGTCCCTCATTTAACACATTTACTGAATCCTTGGCACACAGCAGGCTTCAATCGATGCTTCTTGAATTGAAGCTTACAATTTAGTTAAGGAGATAAGATGTGCACAAATTATGAGTACGCAAGCTATAATAAAGGGACTAGCAGAGGCTGAGGAAGAACAGAAGGGAGAAAGATTAATTTTAGGTGGGAGGAACTGAGAAGGCTTCATGGAAAATGTGGCATCTGAGGTCAGCTTTGAAAGATGAGTAAGATTTTGACAGGTGGAATCAGGAGTGTGTATGTGTGTGTGTGTGTGTAAAATATTCTACATGAAATGACTCCCACCCCCGAACCTTGCTGTCCTTGACTCCTCCTGCCTGCCCCTCTCCAGACAAAAGGCCCTTGCTGCAAGACTTTAACCCGTATATATTTCCTCCCCTCTCCTGTCTATGCTATGCTATGCTAAGTCACTTCAGTCGTGTCCGACTCTGTGCGACCCCATAGACGGCAGCCCACCAGGCTTCCCCGTCCCTGGGATTCTCCAGGCAAGAACACTGGAGTGGGTTGCCATTTCCTTCTCCAATGCATGAAAGTGAAAAGAGAAAGTGAAGTCGCTCAGTCATGTCCGACTCTTAGCGACCCCATGGACTGCAGCCTACCAGGCTCCTCCATCCGTGGGATTTTTCCAGGCAAGAGTACTGGAGTGGGGTGCCATTGCCTTCTCCACCTCTCCTGTCTACCTGTTATATATATATATATATATATATATATATATATGTATATATGTATATGTATATATGTATATATATATGTGTGTGTGTATATATATGTATATATATATATATATATATATATATGTGTGTGTGTATATATATATATGTTTTAGCTCCAGTACATCAAGGATCTTGCGCCTCCCCTTCCCTTAGTTTTCAGGGAGTTGAGTTTGCCCCCTTCTCTGGCTATCCCAGATAGGTCAGTAAGATTTCGTGTAACTTGGCAGTTACATTATAGGCAACATGGAAACAGATGGTCTGACCGGTAAGAGTATACTTATAGGAATACAAGGACAGAGTATTTGAAATCAACTGTCCTTGCAAAGTCCAGACATGTGGCTTTGTTCAGTAACCATGGGGTAAATGGTTAAAGCAACCACAGAGATGGTGGAAAGGAGCCCTTTTCCGCTCAGGTGGGGCTGGTGCAGTGTGGGGACTCCTGACCAGTATTGAGAAGGTGTTGATGCTGATGGAGAGTCCTGCTAGGGAGGCCAGCAATCTGTGGGGTTAATGCTTTGGTCAAGCCCTTGCCTTCTCCTATGTCGGAGGGGAGGCTTTGGGGAGGCGGTCACTTAAGTTCCTTCTGAGGGGTCTCTGGGGCTTCTCCAGTGGCTCAAATGGTAAAAACTGCCTGCAATGCAGAAGACCTGGGTTTCATCCCTGAGTTGGGGAGATCCCCTGAAGAAGGGAATGGCTACCAGTATTCTTGCCTTTGATCTAATTCCCTACCTCAAAGGTAGAGATGTCTCATACTACCTAAGCTGTGTCCTCCAGCAAGCCCCTTCCCCACTCTGGGCCTCTGTTTTCTCATCTAGTGGATGAGGTATTTGGGCAGTACTGTCCTCTGTTCTAGTCTTCTCTGATTCTGGCTCCAAAGCTGAGCCCCTCCGGGAAGTTGGGGAACTCAGTAAAACCCAAGGGAAGGCAGCAAGACTGGCCGGGGTGCGGGACTACTGGCTTGCTTTCCACCCACAAGGGCCTTGCCCTGGTTCCTCCTGGCCAGGTGCCTCCCTTTTGAGCCACCCTGGGCCTTTCCTACCCCTCCCCCCACCCTCCCCCACCTGGCCCCTCCCGTCACAGCCCCTTCCACACACTGCCAGGTAAAGCCTGCAGCTGATGATGGGATCCCACACCCCCCCAGGTCTTTCCCTTATCCCCTCCCTCTGTGGCGCCCATTAGCCAGCCTGGGCCGTGGGGGCGGCGGCTGCCTAGTCTCCGTGCCAGGCCCAGCCCCCGGAGACGCACCTGTTCTGACCTGCTGAGCAGGTTCCCAAGTTTCTGCCTTCGTTGTTGGCCACGGCGTGGGAAGCAGCTCTGGGGGAGCTCAGAGCTCCCGATCACGGCTTCTTGGGGGTAGCTACAGCTGGGTGGGTGGAAGGGGGCTGGGTCCCCTAGCGGAGACCCCCAGGGACAGGCAGGTGCGTCCCTGCCGGAGGACTCTGTGACTGCCTACCGTCTGGGTCGGTCCCTATCCAGCTCTCGAGCGGCTCCCAGGGAGACCTCGGTGGAACTTCAGAAACACTGGGCAGCTCTGCCTCCCGACCAATGCCTCTGTCCCTGGGAGCCGAGATGTGGGGTCCTGCGGCCTGGCTGCTGCTGCTGCTCCTGGCGTCATTTACAGGTAGGACTTGCTTCAGGACCCTTGTTCCTGAGCCCAAGCCGACCAGGCACACACACACACACACATACATCCACACGCATGCACACATACACATTCCCTTCCTGTACTCTGAGCTGAGGAATCAGCCTCCCTCTCGCATCTCCAGCTGCTACCAGAGCCCTCGGGAGAACCACTGGAGCTCTTCTGTTCCATGCCCCTTTCCAGCCCCAGGCCAGGTCTCTGGGTCTGGGCTCCCTGACCACCTTAGCCAAAAGGCTGGAGCTGCCTCTGGGGGAAGAGATGTGGTAATCCAGTATAGGCGGCCAGGGAGGTGGAACTGGTGGGGACCCTTTCACCCCAGGGTTTCGTAGAGATTCCCTTGCCTACCCCCTGGGCTTCAGAATTGCTGACTGGGGCTGCGGCTGACTCAGGGCTGAGCTGGTTTCCCCAGTCATCAGGGTGTAGGACGCCTGATGTCCAGAGAATGGACAGGGTCTTTCTCTCTCCTCCTCTCTCCATGATGGCCCAGAATACCAGTTCTGTGGCACGTGTCGGGGGACTGTCGGGGAGCTGGAAGCTCTTTTCACTCTGGCCCCCTGTCTCTGAGTACACTAGGAGGGGTGCTATTCCAAAGTAAGACGGCTACTTCCATGAGTGGAAGTAGGGCACCTTCTAGAGAGGGCATGGTCCTCTTTTGTTTATCCCTCGTCCTATTTTCTCAACTAGATGTCTTGTATCACTCCCGTCTAGCACTATGTACAGAAGATTAGAAATTATAGGAACTTATAATCTTCAGAGTGGGGGAGAGAGGTGTGTGTGTGTGTGTGTGTGTGTGTAAGTGTTTGTATGCACAATGAGACCAGGATAGGATTCCTTAGGCTGTTCCCAAGGTAATGGACTACTGAGAAATCTTCCTCCTTAGAAAGACAGGGCCTCACCTACACACAACAGTTTGATTCCAAGTCCCAGGAGCAGTGGTGACGGAGCCGCAGTTGTCCAGCAGTGATTCTCCCCAACCTCCATCCCCATCTAAAGCTGTCAGGAGGAGAGTCAGACCTAGATGTGTGGATGGGTGGGGGCTGCTCTTGCTCTGATTTTCTAATAGAAGGGTGGTTGGCCCAGCCTCCAGCTACAGGATACTGAGTTCTAAGCCCTGCCATCTCTCCCTCCCCTCCCCCCCATCTTAATTCCCATCTTCCAGACAACTCTTCTCACTTGCTTAGGCCAAGAAGGTGGGGCCTGGTTGCTGGGGCCAGGGAACTCAGCAGTCACTTTCCTGTAGGATCTACCCACACCTAAAAGATCTACCCACATCTAGAGAGTGGAGCCATGATGTCTCAGAACTCGGAAGGGATCAAAGAGATCCAACTCCCTCGGGGAAGTTTCCAGGGAAAAAAAGAAATAGAAAGGCCAGCGAGATCTCAAGATTACTCAGTGTTAGAAGCATAATGCGGGTTAGCGTCTTGGTCTTCGAACCCCTAAGTCATCGGAGCATGGCATCTCTGAGTGCTCACTGGGGAGAGCCAGGGCACTGGATGCTGGACACGCAACGCTTAGCAAGACATAGTCCCCGCCTTCTTTTTCCAGGACACAAAGCTGTTCTTTCTCAGAGAAGCCCATCCCCTTCTAGTTAGGGTATCACCCCAACCTTGTCTGGTGCCTGATGGACGGGTGCCGTGGCCAGGGAGGCAGCCTGGCTCCAGGGAAGCTGGCACCCAGGGAGACACACTCAGCTGCTGTGACCTGCACAGAGTGCTCTGCAGGCCAGAAGTCAGACCCCGGGTTCCCAGCCTGAGGAACAGGTGGGCCCACCTAACTGCCACCCCCATTCTGGCTCCCCTGTGGGCATCTCCTCAACGGCCCCCAGGAAACTGGAGTGTTCTTGTCTCTGAGAAAGCCTTGGACAGGAACCTTGGGAAATCGGGAGTTTTGGGTTCTGGCCCCATTTCTGCAGTTAATTTGTTACACGGCCTTGGGCCACTAAGAATCTAGACTTCAGGAGACCAAGAGGTAGGACCAGATGATCTACAAGGGCCTTCCAGCTGTGAGAGCCTGTGGCTGCGTGAACGTCCAGGCCCTGACTGAAGGAGGGTGCTGGGTGCTGGTAGAGGCAGTCCATCTGGCTATGGCGACAGAAGGGGGAAAGGTCCTGACCCCCTTTCTCAGCAGGGACCAGGGGTAGCTTTACCCTAGATACTGCCTTCTGCCCCTGCACTGCTGCAGATCTGTGTCCCCACCAAGTCCTGGGTCATTAGTGTTCTGAGCCCCAGGGCCCTGCCCCACCCCTGTTAGGGAGAGGAGCCCAGGCTGGGGAGGCATCCCAACAACCACAGCTCTTTGTCTCTCCTTAATGGGATGAATTTCCGGGTGAGGTCTCCTCCCTTCTCCTTCCCATCTCCTGCCCTGGGGCTGAGGGACCCAAATCTGTAGATACCCTGCCAGTAGGGTCCTAGTTCCTAATCTTTGCATCCAACTGAGCCCTGCAGGACCCCAGAGAACACAGGATTCTCTGAATTCTGAAGTCTGGCCTCTGAGGTTAGGATCAGCTTTCTGTCTGAAGTTAGTTTTCTAGAAAGGGAGGGACCCCATCCCTTTCTCTACTCCTATTTACAGAGGTGGGGGCAGGCCCTTTTCTGAAGGACCTACCCAAACCCCCGGGGGAAGCCCAGAAAGGGAGGCAAGCATCCCTGCCCAAGATGGGGAGCGCTAGGAGGATCCCAGGGAAGCCCTGTGGCCCCCAGTGACCTTAGTCCAACCCCAGTGTTTCAGGGAGCTGGGCCAAGGGGACCCCAGCCACAGAGATGGCAGTAAGAGATTCATAGTAGAGTCCACGGTCCCAGCCTCTAGACCTCAGCCTCGGGATCCTGGAGCCCTCCAGGCAAAGTGAAGGGAGGTCAGCCACGGTGGGAGCAAGGCTAGTGAAGAGAGAATGCCTGGGCTTTCTGGACTCCCAAACTTGCCCTTCTGCTGACCAAAGTCTAGGCAGACAGAAGGGATGGGGTGGGGTGGGGAGCTGAGTCAGGAGGGAAGGGAGGAGAGAAGCCTAGGGGTGAATCTGGGAACAGAATCTAAACTGAGAAGGTCAAGTTCAGAACTGGGGTCCAGCCACAGAGCTGGAGGAGGAGGGCTCTGCCTGAGGGGGAGGGGACAAGATCACTCTTTCACTGGACAGGGAGCCTCAGGCTTCAGACAGACGCTTTCCCCACAGTTCTCAGGCCACCCCCCACACACACCCCTTTGCCTTTAAAACTGGTTGGCTGTCCTGAGAGCTGGGTTGAGGCTGTGATTTGGGGTGGGGCAGAGCTGGCCACACTTGCAGAGGTGGGGGAGGGGTGGCTGGCTGGCAGGATTGGGGAGGGGGTTAGGATCCCAGGGGTTTGGGAGAAGTTGAATTCTGGGTCTCCCACCCACAGTGTGGCTGTTGTGGTGACTCAGCCAGGCTCAGACTCTGGCTCCGGGGGGTTTAGGGGACTTATCTGTGCTGGGAGCCCTGTCTGGGCCGGAGCCGGGGCTGCCTCAAGGCCCGTCCTCCCCCATTGTTCTCACCTCCCTTTGTGATTGGTGTGGCCCCCCTCCCCAGACACTAATCTGTGGTGGGCGCTTTGCCCGGGTTGGGAAGCTCTCACTAAGCTGAGGGGCTTAGGACAATGGAGGGTAAGCGAGGGAGGAGGTGGAGGAAGGCAGAGAGAGAATCTGCTGGTTTTCAAAGTTCCTTAGCACTCCAAGGCCAAGGTTATGGGGGAAGAGGGAAGGATGAGGAGGGAAAGAGAGAACTGGGTTTTCAAAGTTCCTTAGCACTCCAAGGCCAAGGTTAGGAGGGCAGAGGGAAGGATGGAAGGAAAAAAGTTGGGTTGTTTATATCACCTGTCCTGAATAAGGGGCTTCAGGGGTCCCTTCCCAGGTCCTTCCTTATCCCAAACTCACCCACACATTCCAGCTCTTTCTTGGGGGGGCTGCTGCTGTGGGGTGAGGGGAGGCAAGAGTTAACAAAGGAGAATGAGACCCTAGACAGTTCAGCCCCCTCCCCCTAGCCCCAGGTAGGATCCCCCTCCTCCTTCCCAGCAAACCTCCACCAGACAACCCTCACCCCAGGCCTGCAGCGAGAGCTGGTTTTTCTGGTGGTGGCAGCAGCAGAGACCTGACAGAGATTCCCAGGGAGAGGCCTCCTTGAGGGGCCAGAGGTGCTGGGGGGGCCTGGGGCGTGACTAGAGGGGCTGAGAAAGGTGGGGGTCCTTCCAGTAGGAACCTGAGGAGCAAGGGTAGAGAGCTTTTGTTTTGTTCTGTGGGGTAGTCCTTGATGACAATTTCCCATCACCCCAGAGGGACAGTGACCTCATCTCTGGGTCCCTGTGCCTGAGATGAATCTGCCTCAAGTCTGGGATGAGGAGGGGAGGGGTGCCTGGGCGACACTCCAGTGGGTGCAGAGACAAAGGCCCCGAGCCACACACCACTGACCAAAGGCAGCTGAGACAGACAACTATGCGGAAGCTAAGAGAAACCAACATGAAAATATTTACTATGTGTGCACATTACAGACATGCCTTTTCAAGGCTTGCTCTGATGCTGACAAGCACACATGCACCCCTGAAGAGAAAAAGTGGACACATGTATGTGGGAAACACCCCCAAGTTCATGCAAAGAGGCAGCCTCTCCTGAATGTGAACCAGCCCTGAGACTCACCAGGCCCTCACCCAAAGACGGACACGCAGACACACAGAGCTCACACTGCCTCCCTCCCTCCTCCTCCTAGACCCACCTCCAGGACCTCACTGTGTGCCCCTAGACGCCCCTAGATCTAGATGCCCCTAGATGCAGCAGTGGATGCTGACGGAGAAAGGCTCCGCAGAAAGGAAGACTCCTGCCCAAGAGATGCAGGAGAGCTGCCACTGCCAGCCTCAGTCTCCCCTCCGGAGATCAGAGGCCAGGCCTTGCGCAGAGAGGAGAGTTGGGGCACAGGGCAGGGAGAAGGCAGCCAGCCCAGGCCGGGAACGGAGGGCCTGTCTGGGAGCAGGTGGGGTACACAGAGGGCAGGGCCCCAAAGAGGCCCGTGGGGGCCTGGCCAGGGGTGGGGGAGGACCAGGGCAGGGATCCCGTCTGGCCAGTCGGGCCTGTTCTCTGCCTTGCGCAAGGTGGTGGCTGGTGGCGGCTGTGGCTAGGCTGGCTGTGCAGCAGCGGCTGAATCACCAAGGCTCCTGACCAGCGTCCTGGTGCTCCCGGGAGGAGGGGAGGGGAGGGTCAGAGGGAGGGGCGCTCAGCCAGCAGAGTCCACCAGCCTCAGCAAACAGTCTGCAGCAGAAGGGTCCGTGGGCTTGGCCTGGCCACTACATGCCCGCAGGGTGACCTCACCAGGCAGGCGGTGTGTCTCCTTTGCTCTGGTGACATCATCATGCTGACGCCAGGCAGGCACTGGGTGGGGGAGAGGAGGAGGAGGCAGTGCTGATCTGCCCTACCCTGGGAGTCTCAGCTTCTGGGTCTGCCTACTGGGCCCAAGTTCTCTTGTCCTTCTCTTGCAGCCTGTGTGTGTGTGTGTGTGTGTGTGTGTAAGTGAAGGAGGGTGTTGCTCAAGCTGAGATGCTCCCAGTAAATAGTGAATTTAGGACAATGGAGAGATGTGGGAGAGACCCAGAAGGGACTTTCCAGTTTTACTGGGTTCCTCATCCTGCAAAGTTTGGGTTTATCACTTGGTATCATGGGGATCATGGAGCCACAGGTAGGGATGTGGAGGATCGGACTCAGACACGTGCTAGGGACTCGATGGATGTTGTACGCTAAGAAGGTATTTTTGGTGGGGAAATGTGATTAGCGGTGGGGAGGGGCTAGTTGCTTGACAAGTATAGGAATGAGGATGCCATCTGACATTGTTCCAGGAGTAGGCTTTGGAAGGGTTTGAGTGTCTCCCAGTGGAGCAGGGCTTGGATTCCTGTGACCTGCATGGACATTGGGATTAGAAGCAGGGGAAGTACCAGGAAGCCCCAATCTCAAGCCCACCTTCATCCCTTCCTTGGCAGCTCTGCTCCCTCTGATGCCAGGAGGAGGTGCCTGGGAGGGGTGACAGGTAGTTAGCTGGACTCTTTGGCTGGGCTGGGTGGGACCAACATCAGCTTGGGCAGGTCAGGGCCCTGGTATCTGGCTCTTCAGGTCTGTCCCGTCCCATTCGGGCCCTCCCGGCTCCCAACAGCACCCTCCCTTCCTCTTCCCATTTGCAGGCCGTGGGACCCCCTTCCTCTGTCCCATGCTCTGCCTCACTGGGACCCTCTGGCCACTCTACTGGGGCTTCACTTTCTCCCCCCATGTCTGATTCCCTCCACCCCCTACTTTCACCCTAGATCCAGTCTGGAGGTACTCGCTTTGGCAGAGAACCCAGCTAGCCAGCCTATTGTGTCTCCACCCTAAGGTTGCCATGCTAACCCCCTCCCTGCCCAGCCCAACCAAAACTGCACATTCCTCCTCGTTCTACCCTTTCCTTCTTCCGCCTGTCTCTCACATTCATTCATTCATCCACTCATCCACTCATTCAGTCAGTCAATAAATAATAACTGAGTACCAGTTATATGCCAGGAATGCAGACCACTGAGCAGGGAATCAGAAGCCATGTTTGCACATGTGATGTGAGATCCAGTTTATACCCTTGAGGTTCTCAGTCTGGTGGAAGAGGCAGACGAGAAAACAGCAAATACAATCTGTGGTATCAACAAACGCAGTCTGTAATGGGTCAACACAGGATGCTAGAGAGAGAATGGAGGAAGGGCAATCACCCGGCCTCAGGTTGGGGTGGGGGAAGGGAGGACTCCGGGAGGAAGTGATGTCTAAGCAGAGTCTTTAAGGATGAGTAGGAGTCACCCAGACGGTGATGAGTAGGAGCTACCAGACATAGGGAGGAGGGTGTTCCAGGCAGGATCACAGCATGAGCAAGGTGAAGGCCAGCAGGGTGTGTGAAGTGCTGGCCAGAGGTAGGAGCTTTGAACTTTGGGGAATTACTGGACATGCATCCCCAGGCAAGGCGCTCTCACCATTCCAGAGAGCCTTCATTCTACCCGCAGCCCTCTGCCCCAGCCCTGTTTCATACACTTTATTCCACAACTTCAAACCTCCTTCTTCCCAGCCTCAAGCTTCTCTGGCCCTGCCTCCCTCATAAGTTACTCATCCTAGAAACCTAGGAGAATCTTGCCTGGAGAATCCCACGGACGGGGGAGCCTGGTGGGCTGCAGTCTATGGGGTCGCACAGAGTCAGACACGACTGAAGCGACTTAGCAGCAGCAGTAGCAGCAGAAACCTAGGAGTTGTCTTTGAGCCTTTCCTCTTTCTGGTCAGTGAGCAAGCCCTGCCGAGCTTCCCCTGGAACTGTCCCCTCCTCTTGGCAGTGCCGTGCGGGATGGCAGCAGAGTCCTCAGTCTCTCTTTCCAGTCGGGGGGCACATGACCACTGGTGTAATGCTCTAGTGACTCCGTGTCTCCCCTGGCCAAATCTGAATTCCTTTGCCTGGTGTGGAAGGTCCTGGCTGATTTTGCTGTGACCAGATGTCCCACTCCCACTCAACACACATGCCTTGCCTTAGTTGTGTCCTCTCCTCTTGGCTTCCTGAACCAGCCAGACTCCACCTCCCTGGGCTTTGCCCACCTTGGGCCCTTACCTGACACCCCTTTCCAGGTCTCACCCCCTCCTGATTCTACCCACCTCATGCATGAGGCCCTCGCTACCTGAGTCAGGACCACTGTGACTAGCCTATCCCATAACTAACCTGCAACACACCACTAACCACTAATAAGAAACCATCACACATATTCCCATAGATGTTTCCATACATATCTCTTCCCCAGAAGAACTCAGATTCTTTAAGTGCAGGACATGTATCCTTCTTTGCTGATAAGGCTACATGATAGATCTCCCTCAGGGCTTCATACTGTTCCTTATCAATGCACATAACACTCACCTTTCAACACTGGTCCCCACCTCCAGTCCTCTGCTTCTGGTTCATGGTTCTAACCCTGTTATGTATCTGTCCTGACCTCTTCCCTCTGGGCCTCTGACCCTGGGCCTTTCTGTCTTCAATGACTTGCTCATTCCTGTCCCTCAGTCTTGGTTCATGCCATTCCTCCCACATAGCATACCTTTTTCTCTCTGGGAACCCAGGCCTCTCATCCTCTTATCTTTAAACCATGAAAAGAATGTTCCAAAGGGCCTGTTAGGATGGACCCTTCCTACACCACGTGCCGCATCCCAGACACCAACTCTGCTAGACCCTTGCCTTGGCTCCTGGTCACCTTCTGAAAACATTCTCTTTCCCTCTCTTGGTAGGTTAAGCCTTCTGTGAAAGTCTGTCCATGGCTTCCAGGTCTTTGTGGCATAAAATCCATTTCCCTGAGCTCCCAGAGGGCAGAGGCTGGGTCTCTTCTCCTGTAGAGCTGCCCACCTTACAATTGCTCAGGACAGGATCCAGGGCTGAGAGAGGGTGTGACTCTTCCGTATACCATCTGTGTGGCCTTAGGCAAGACACTTCCTCTCTCTGGGTCTCAGTTTCCTCATCTGTTAAAGGGCGATAATAACACCTACCTCTTGGGAATGGTTTGTGGATCTAATGAGGTAATGGACTGAACGCGCTTTGCAAGCATAAAATGCTCCAGGAGTTCTGGGCTGCCTTTGCTGACATTATCATTATGAATAAGTGTTCCCCAGCTCTGGCAGCGCCCCTAATCCTGGTTGCTTCTGTCTGCCCCCTGCAGGTCAGTGCCTTGCTGGTGAGCTGGAGACCTCGGATCTGGTGACGGTGGTGTTGGGCCAGGATGCCAAGCTGCCCTGCTTCTACCGAGGGGATCCGGGTGAGCAGGTGGAGCAGGTGGCATGGGCTCGCGTGGATGCGGGCGAGGGCGGCCGGGAACTGGCACTGCTGAACTCCAAATACGGGCTGCACGTGAGCTCAGCCTACGAGGGCCGCGTGGAACAGCCGCCGCCCCCACGGAACCCCCTGGATGGTGCGGTACTGCTGCGCAATGCGGTGCAGGCTGACGAGGGCGAGTACGAGTGTCGGGTCAGCACCTTCCCTGCTGGAAGCTTCCAGGCCCGGCTGCGGCTCCGTGTTCTGGGTAAGTGAGGCCAGTTGCCAGAGACGTGAGAACCTCAGGCCCTGGGTCTTGGAGGGCAGAGCCAGAGGCAGGGGGATGCAGAGATGAATGGGGTGGGGTCGAAACAGGAAGAGGTGGGGTCCTGTGGGACTGAGAGAGCTTCATTTAGCCCATCCACCCCCACCCCAATCCAGAAATTCTTTTCAGGTGACCCCAAAAGCTTGATACAGCTTGATCAGCCTTGGGGAGGAATCCATTTATTAGGCTGGTCTTCCTTCTATGGATCTGAAATCTCCCTCTTGTTACTCTTACCCTCTGCAGCGAGATGACACAGCCTTCTCTCTTCTGCACAACAGCCTCTCCACTAGATGTTGAGCTCCATCATGCCTCACTCAAATCTCTTCTTCAAGCTAAATTTACTAGTTTCTGCAACAGTTCCACCAGATACACTCATTCAGAGCCTCCCTCATCCTCCTGGACTCCATTTAAAATACTGGGCCTCGATGGACACACAGGCCCAGCTCTGCCCAGAGTGGCTGTGCATGACCAGAGGGGCTCATGCCTTCCCTGATCCTGACCTTCAGTGAATGCGGTCGGAAGCCACAATTGCCTTGTAAACCACCTCTTGGCACTGTGGACTCTCGTGGTCAACGGATGCCCTGGACTTATGGTCAAGTCAAGTCTTTTCCTTTCTGGGCTTGGACTGTTAATGTTATGAAGATAAAAATAAAGACCTTCATAGTTTTCCTTTATCCACATGGAATTTAGTAATACCAGCCATCGTAGAAAAACCTGAGTGTGAATCTTGGCTTTACCACCCCATAGCTAGTGATCTGAAGTGAATCATTTAACCTCCCTGAGCTTCAGTTTCTTTAGCTATGAAATAAGGATAATAATACCTACTTCATGTTTGTTGACAGGATTAAAAGAAATAACGTTTGTAAAGTGTTGAGCACAGTACTGGGCATATAGTCAGTGCTTTTAAAAATAGTGGTTATTATTATTATTATTACAATATAGATGTTATCTGATTAGTTTTTAAATTATCTCATTATTTTTATTAAAAAAAATGACCCATACTCACTGTAAATAATTCAAATAGTGGAGAAAGGTACAAAATCAGTTGAAATTCTACCACTCATTGACATCTCTGTGATAATATAAAAGAAAAAGCTAGACTGAGCTGGGATGGGAGGGGGCCTCCTAACAGGGGTGGTGAAGATGGTGATCTCCACCTCCCCTCGTCTGCAGTGCCTCCCTTGCCCTCGTTGAATCCTGGTCCGGCGCTAGAAGAGGGCCAGGGCCTGACACTGGCAGCCTCGTGCACGGCAGAGGGCAGCCCAGCCCCCAGCGTTACCTGGGACACAGAGGTCAAGGGCACGACATCCCACCGCTCCTTCACACACTCCCGCTCCGCGGCCATCACTTCAGAATTCCATCTGGTGCCCAGCCGCAGCATGAATGGACAGCCACTTACCTGCGTGGTATCCCACCCTGGCCTGCTCCAGGACCAACGGATCACCCACATCCTCCAAGTGGCCTGTGAGTACTTGGGTAGGGTACCCCCATGGGCTCCAGGAAGACGGGTGAGATCCTGAGAGACCCTGAGGCCCACCAGTCTGGCCAGCCTGGGTCCTACAGCATGCTGTGTGGCCAAAAGAGCACTAGTCCAAGGTGTAAGACCTGGAGCCCATCCCAGATGACCTTTGCAAATCACTCCCTGACCTTCAGAGTCCTCCTGCTTACAAAGGAGCTTGCCCTGTTTTACAGGTTTCAGGGAGGTCAGATATAAATATGGAATTGAAAGAATTTTGTGAAATAGTTTAGGATTTGAAGACAGATGGACTTGGAATGCACCCTAGTTCTGCTATTTACCAGCTGTTATTCAGTCAAGATTCATTTTCTTCATTAGCAGAAGGAGAGTAATTATATCAGCTTTACAGGGTTCTGATGGGAATTAGAAACCACAAATGCAAAGCCTCTCACACGGCACTTAGTGTATGGATGGTGCCAGGTCAATGGCAGATGTTATTTTCCTGGCATTAGACTTCATGCCTCTGTGAGGGATGGCACTGGTTTCTACTCATACTAACACAGCATTTGGCACAAAGTAGGTCCTCAACAGATGTTTGTTAAAGGAATGAACGAACTGGAAATTCCCTGGTGGTCCAGTGGTTAGGACTGCACGATTTCCCTGCCGAGGACCTGCGTTCAATCTCTGATCTGGGAAAGTAAGATCCCACAAGCCGTGCTACACAGTCAGGGAAAATAAAAAAGAAATGAAGGAACTAGGAGGATGGCTAAACCTTTGAAGAATCAGGGAGGGGTTTTGCTGAGCACCTGTTCTGTGACTGGCACTATGCTAGGGCCCACAGGGGATTCAAAAGATGTTGCCACGCTGCTATGCAGAGGAACGTATAGGGTCGCTGCACAGGTAAACCAGCGTGGACACTCTGAACTCAGGGGACAGAGCTGTCAGCAGAGTGGGGCTGGGCTAGGTTGGGCCGCAGATGGGCAGGACAGGGAAGGGCAGGGAGAGGCCATTCCAGGCAAGGTGAGGCCTGGGACCAGGGGTCTTCGAGGAAGAGCATCACTCCCATTCTCTCTCCTTCCACCTTTCATTCCAGTCCTTGCGGAAGCCTCTGTGAGGGGCCTTGAAGACCGAAAGCTGTGGCAGGTTGGCAGAGAAGGGGCTATGCTCAAGTGCTTGAGTGAAGGGCAGCCCCCGCCCTCGTACAACTGGACACGGTAAGGGCCAAGCTTGAGACTGGGATCCTTCCCTCGGGACCAACACGTACTCATCACGAACTGGGGCAATATACTCTGAGCCCCAGATAAATTGAGTCACATGTTCAGACCAATACAAGAATACGCATGGTCACCAAACATTATTATTGGCTTACACCAGGGAGTGTGGGATACATGGCGATGCGTAGGGAGTTAGCTAATAAGTGCTTGGCTTTTTCCCTTAACTTTAAAATTATGAAATATAATACAGTATTTAAATGTTAACACTTTTTATGTAAGTGCCTGAAGTGGATAAGACCAAAAGATACAGCTGACTGTGACTGTTGTAAAAGCACCACTTTTATAACCACGGTCACATTGCCGGCACCTTAGAAGCACCCTCCCATCTCTGCTAGTTCCCTGGCTTTCTTCCAGGGTCTGAGATGTCCAGAGACTCAGGGAGGGGGTCAGGGGCACATGTGTGTGAGCCCATGACAGGCATGCTCTCACATATGAACGGATGAGCCATGTATGTGGCCTTGTGCCTGGGGCTCTGTTCATGTACCCTACCGTGCAATGTCATGGGTATTGGGGCATGCAGTCACGTTTTTCCAAGTACATCTGAGCCCAAATAGGAATGGAAAGTCCTGTCGTACGGACTTTATGCCATGTGGACCTGGTGCTCAGTGCTGAGTGACGTGCTGCCCACAGGAGCATGTGAGATGGCGTGCGTGTGGATCTTCCCCGAGTGCGTGTGGGGGTGTCCAGGTCAGGCTGGGCGGCCGGGAGAAGGGGCCTCTGCCTAGACCTGCCTAGAGGAGGGAGGGGCACCGTGGGAACAGCCGGTGGCTCTGGGTGACGTCATGGAGGAGGGAGGTGGAGAGCTGCCCGGGCACGTTGGATGGTGGCAGCCTCAGCCCGCCCATCAGCTTCCCTGTCCTCCAGGCTGGACGGGCCTCTGCCCAGTGGGGTACGAGCAGAAGGAGACACCCTGGGCTTCCCGACACTGACCCCTGAGCACAGTGGCACATACGTCTGCCGTGTCAGCAATGCACTCTCCTCAAGGGATTCTCAGGTGGTGGTGGATGTTCTTGGTAAGCACTGGGGCAAAGGCTGGGACCTGGGCCAGGGGCCTGGTGGGGTCAATAGGAAGCAAGACAGAGAGTGAACTGGGAGAGTGTTTATTTGGAGGGGTTGGCACTGCATGTATTTCGCAGAGAGTCAGGCTGAGGGGGTGGTCTGGGATGTGTCTCGAGCAGACAGGGTGGGGCAGGACAGAGATCTGGATGTCTGCCTTAGACCGTGGCCTGCCCCTAGCAGACCCCGAGGACGCCCCCGGGAAGCAGGTGGACCTTGTGTCGGCCTCCGTGGTGGTGGTGGGCGTCATCGCTGCACTCTTGTTCTGCCTTCTGGTGGTGGTCGTGGTGCTCATGTCCCGATACCATCGGCGCAAGGCCCAGCAGATGACCCAGAAATAGTGAGTACTGGCCCCTCCTTGGTGGGTGAGGTCAGCAGGGAGCAGAGAGGAGACAAGCAGGAAGTGGGCCAGGACTGAGGAGCGAGAGGAGGCTGGGTGGCCCCACGTCTGAGGAGCTTGTGGACCAGAGGTAGGCAGAGGCTCCTGGGAGGAGAGAAAGGCCTGGAGACCTGGATCGCAGCTGGGTGAGGGAAGCCACGCTGCCCGAGTGAGGGCAGATCCACATTCGAGGGTGTCACATGCACAGGCACATACATGGCACCAGGCACACACACTCTGCAGCCACACTGCCACCTGCAGCCACGCGCTCACACTTGCAGGGATGGCCCAGTGCCCACACCCTCCAGCCCCAGCTCATAGAGGCGCCGCCAGCCTAGGTTGGCCTTGGGAGGCTACCACTACCCTCAGCTCCTGACGAGGGGGTGTCTTCCCAGTGAGGAGGAGCTGACCCTGACCAGGGAGAACTCCATCCGGAGGCTGCATTCCCATCACTCGGATTCCAGAAACCAGGTGTGTGTTCCAGGGTCGGGGATGTTCGTGGGGCCGGGGCCCCTCTGCAGGTCAGGAGCGTAGGAGGGTTGCACTAGGAGAAGGTGGCGGGGTGGGCAGTGCTTCTTTGGGTCTGCTGGCTCCTTTAGAAAGCCCTCTTCATCACTGGCCTCGAGGTTGCTCTGGGAAGCAATGGTTAGCACTGGTGTCAGGGTGGGGTCAAGGTCAGGGTGGGGGAATGAGGATGTCCGTGGGGCGGGGGAAGGTGACTAGGGAGGCGCCTGAGCCCCGTCCTGACTCCTCCCCATGTCCGGGCCCTGCAGCCGGAGGAGAGTGTAGGGCTGAGAGCCGAGGGCCACCCCGATAGTCTCAAGGACAACAGTAGCTGCTCTGTGATGGTGAGGCCCCCGGCCCCACCGGTGTCCCCAGCACTCTGCTCAGGCCCCTCTCCCGGCCCCCCGATGTGGTGCGTCAGCAGCCCCTCCACCAGCCCCCTTGCTGAGACTCACGCTGCCCGCCTGCCTCCCCCAACACCCCCAGCTATGCCCTTACGCCTTCGTTCTCCAGTCGCCCCTTCCCCACACCTAACATTCACTCCTGCCCATCGCTGAGCTGCTGAGCAACCGTAACCCCTGCTTGTGCCTGACCTCTGGCCCCACTGTGCCCCAGCCAGCCCCTCTCATGTGTGGCCGCCCTGCCCAGGCTCCTGACTCGCCCCCTGCCCTTGGTCTCCAGAGTGAAGAGCCGGAGGGCCGCAGTTACTCCACGCTGACCACAGTGAGGGAGATTGAAACGCAGACTGAGCTGCCGTCTCCAGGCCCTGGGCGGGCAGAGGAGGAGGAGGATCGGGATGAAGGCATCAAGCAGGCCATGAACCATTTTGTTCAGGAGAACGGGACCCTGCGGGCCAAGCCCACGGGCAATGGCATCTACATCAATGGGCGGGGGCATCTGGTCTGACCCAGGCTCGCCTCCGTCCCCTAAGCCTGGCTCCCTCTGCTGACAGGGAAGCCTTCAGCTCATCCCCCGGGGGGCCTCCCTACACACTCTTTTCTTGAGGAAGATGCTCCCCACCCCACTGACTGCTTGATCTCCAGGCCTTCCAGTCCTTCCGTTGGAAAATGGAAGGGCTCTGCTGGTTGAGTCCCGCCCACAGTGTGTGCAGGTCCCTGTGTGTGCGTGTGTCCTTGTTTGAGTGTGTGCTGCGTGTCCATGCAGGGGTGACCATGCCTGTGGTGTGCGTCATGCTGTCACAAGTGAGCTGTGGTATGTGTCACCCGGTTCGGTGGCAATGTGCGGGGCACGTCACGGGGATGGGCTTGTGTGTCGTGCGGCCGTGGGACCTTTGCCTGTAAAATGCAGGTGTTTTCCTCAGACCCCAGAGCAGTATTAATGATGCAGAGGTTCGAGGCGGGAGGTGGAGACTTGGGCCAGATCCAGGTGTGCGGGCATAGCTGGAGCTGGAATCTGGCCTCCTGAGTTGGGGAGCAGGGCTCCCACCACTCGGGACCCACTGGGGCAAGTGTGAAGCGGTGGGCCAGGGTCCACCAGAAGCTCAAACTGCCCTCTGGTGGTCTCTAGCCCTGTTGCGTGTACATATTTCCTGTAAATAAGCCTGCACAGGGGAGCTTCTTTAAGGAATATTGCCCCAAACTCATTAAGAGAAAAGACTTTTTTAAAAACTTTGGACTCATCTGGATGTTTATCGTTACAAGCATTGCTTAAAGAGTCATCAGCCTACACAGGAATCCAGCAAGGCTAGACCTTGCTCGGGCCCAACCCCAGGAGGTTAATTCCTATGGTTCAAGGTGCTCCTTCTGAGGCATCTTAATCTGGACAGCCTCATGGGAAGGAGACTAAGATCTGATGGAATTTGAAGGAGGCGCGTGTGCCCCACAGTTACTGGTAACGGAGGACAAGTAAAGTCCTTGGCCCTCGCGGTTCCTCGGCTCTTCCCCTAGGCTCATGTTTTCTTAGTTGCGTGCACAGGTGTTTGTGGTCCCGTGGTGAGGGGGTCATAGGACTTGGTGACAAGGGCTCCTGGTTTAGTCATGGTGTAGGGGAGAGAGAATAGTGATAATAGAACCAGGGAGGGTGGGAGTTCAAGTGAGGTGAAGGAGCTACTGGGAGCAAGAATATCCCCTTTTCCCCAGGGGTCTCAGGGTCACTAACCTGGGGCTCTTCCAGCAGTTTCGCTGGGTGGGGGCTGGGATTAGATGAGGTCTCTTTTTGCCTGCCTGACCCAGATACATTCAACCAGGATACCTAGATTTAGTGCCAAACCCTGCTCAGCCTGAACTCATGCTGGATTTCTGACCAAAGGAGGGTCTCTCATCCCCTGCTCTCCGGCCAGCCGGGACTTTGCATGTGGAACCTGAAGATAATGGAATTCTAGTATGTACATTTTGTGTAAATATGTGCATAGTTGTACATAAATGATATTCTGTTTTTAAATAAACAGATAAAACCTGTTCTTTCTGGTTCCTGTCTTGCTCCCTGAATGGTGTAAATCCTGAATCCTGAATACTCTTCTGTCTCAGCATATCCTCCCTGTGCTTCCCAGTTGGGGAGGAACTAGGATGCCTGGAACTGGGAGGGACAAGGGGAGAGAAATGGTCTCCACCAGACCTTGAGCCATCTCTGAGAGTCCCCAGGTAGGACAGTGGAAGGGAAGACCCCTTCCAGGATAGGCAGTAACTCACTTGGGCAGTATTATATATCCTATCTTTTATTGGAGTCTTACTACAACAGGCCTGGAAAGTAAACAGCAGTGTAAAATGTTTATGGTCAAAGAATCCAAAACTCAGATGGGTTCCACAGGATATTAGAGTTGGAAGGATTTAAAGGTCATCTTAGTCTACTCTTCATTTTTTCATATGTGTGGAAACTGAGGCTTAGCTCGAATGACGCTGCAGGCCTGTAAGAGTCGGAGGCTGGGCCTCCTGCCTCCTTCTTGTGGCCTACACAGCCCTGCATTTCTCTGCTCCCAGGCAGTTCTGGGGTATCAACCTCAGACCCCAGGATTCTTGTCTCTAAGAGTGCCAGTCATCTGCTTGTGCCCCAGGCGCTACCACCCCACCCAAGGGCTCTGACATCATCTCCTCTTGACCAATGAGCAGAGGCCCAGCAATGGGTGAGGATGTGAATGTCAGCTACCTCCCCCCACCCCAGCCCTGTGGTTGCAAAGATGCTCTAACAGGAAGCGGGTTTAAGGAGCTGCACGGCTTCCTGCCGCCCCAGGGCTGAGCAGGGCGAGAAGGGCTAGTGCCAGTCCCGGCCACGAGACACAGCTTCTTGCCGGGGTCCTAGCAGCTTCCTCTTCCACAGCTACTTCCGTGTGGCCGGGGCCCCAGAGGCAGGAGCTGCTGTCCATTGCCCAGGCCACTCTCCACCCCCAGTTCTGAGCCCTGCCCCTCTGGGGCCAGGCCAAGCCCAGAGGCTGGCTTGGGATCCCATGGGGGACTAGTAGGGCTAAGGTCTTGGGGGACCAAGGTGGCTGGGCCAGGGCCCTGGGGCTCCGGCCATGAAGTCTCGGCAGAAAGGAAAGAAGAAGGGCAGCTCAAAGGAGCGGGTGTTTGGGTGTGACTTGCAGGAGCACCTGCAGCACTCAGGCCAGGAGGGTAAGGAGGCCAGCCCGGAGCTGCTGTTGGGTGGACGGAGAGGCACGGGGCTTCTCCAGCCTGATCGAATTTGAGGGTACAGAAGCAGTTTTTCCGGGAGCTCATGGAGAAGAGGCAGAGGCGTGGGGTCACCCCCAGGAGGCTGATGTGCAGGCAGGGAAGGAAATGTGGCTTGGTGAAGAAGGCCGAGGAGCTCTTCCGTGGGACCGCCTGGGGTGAAGAGCCTGGGGATGAGAATGAGGACACTTGAGAGGAGAGGATGGAAAGACTGGAAACCCAGGAGAGGGAGAAGAAGTAGCGGTGAAAAGACGACAGCTGTGGGACAGGAGAGGAAGGCTGAGGGGACAGGGTCAGGAAATGAGCGGCTGAGGAGCATGGACAGTCCTTGGGTCTGAATGAAAGAAGGCGTAGAAGGGCCCCTGGAGAGGGTGAGGGTGGTACATGGGAAGGACGGGGATTTCCTGGTTGGAGGAGAAGAGGTTACAGGGCTCTGGTCTCTTTGCAGCCTTGCTGGGCCACAGGTGAAGATGTAGGGTAGGGGTGGTCCCCTCCCCCAGTCTCTATGATTCTCTGGTTCTCCCTGTGCAAGGGAGAAGCAGGTTCAAAGTGGAGGGTAAGGCGAGAAGCTGCTAAAATGGGGAACACCAGAAGAGTAAGAGGGATGGCCTGAGCCTGGTTTGAAGGTGGGGGTGGAGGGTACAAAGGAAGGTGGGTGTGAGGACTGCCTGCGGACAGCACCTTCCCTGGATTGCCTCAGAGGGGCTTGGGAACCAGCAGGGCCAGAACAACACTGGCCCCCGACTATGCTTGGTGTGGAGTAGACACTCAGAAACATTTCTTGATTTGTCTTGGAATTGCATGCATATATTCTGACTTGCCCAGCCCAGCTTGTTTTTTGGTACTTTGAGCTCCTCCCAAAGAAGGACACGATTTCTATTGCCCCCCCCAACCCCACCCCAATCTGTCATTTCCTCTTTGTCCTCTTCTCTGCTCTGGGCTGTGGTGCCTGCAGTGGAGGCAGGGTGACGGTGGGTCCCAGCTCATTTCCTGCTCTTAGGCCCGCCCCTGTGTCTCCAGACACCTCCTTCCCCCTTTTCTCCTCCCCCAGAGGCCCCCATCCCCACAGGCCTCACTTAAGGGAAAACCCGGGCCCCAAGGAAGGGTGTACAACAGCTGAAGTGGTTTCTTTGCACCTTTCTCTTCTCATGGGGCACAGCCCAGCAGCCAGCGCAGGGCTGACAAGAGGAATCACAATCTTGAGAAAGATGGCTCTTGGCCGAGGGCCACATGCTTTAGCTGGGGCTGATGTTCTTCTAGTTCTCTGCAAACCCTCGGTTCAGCCTCCTCATCGTGGCACTGTCCTTCCCTGTGGACCCCCTGCCAACCTCATGTTGAAACGCTGACCCCACAGCCAACCCAGATCCCACTCTTGTAACCTTCCTGGCCTCAGATGGTGTGGGGCATGTTCTCTGGAAGGGACAGACAGGTTGCTGAGTCCAGATCCTAATGAATCCCAGAGAGAGAGAGAAGCACCTCCTGCCCTTCACCAAAGCACGTCTGAATCCAAGGGTGGAGAATCTTAGGCAGCAGGGCAGCAGCAGCAGCAGCCTTCTCCCCTTCCCCCAGCTCCTCCTAGCACAGACAGGTGGAAAGTTGAACGATAGAGAGGAGCCATAACCGCTTTTCTCTTTAAGCTAAGACCCAGCAAAGTGAAAGTCCAGGCCAGTGGAAAGCTATGTTTCTGGTTAATTTATCCTGATTATCTTGGGTTCCCAAATCTTTGCTGCTCTGCTCCATTTCAGCAATCTCTCCCAGCTCTTTGCCTCAGGTAGGTCTCTTCCTTCCTAAGCCCTTATGTGTGTTGAGTTCTTCCTTTTCCTAAACTTTAACTCTTTGAGACCTTGCTCAGGTTTCTGATTCTCCGGGTTTCTAAGCTTCAGGCTGTCCTCCCTGACCCACTCTTTGACTCTCTTTGACTCTACCACCCCAACTCTGAGCCTTTTATCTCTGACCCTGTTTCTCTTATCTCTGTCTCCTTGACTCCTCCATCACTCTGATCCTATTATCTCTTCCCCCATCTCCTTGACCCATTTCCTCTATGGCTTTGACTCTTTAGGCTCTCGAATGTCTTCTTTCAAGGCCTCCTCTGGAGGTTCAAAAATCAACAGAGAAGGATGGGGAAGACCTGACTTGGTTGCAGTTCATGTGAAAAGAGCTTGGGATTTAGGTGACAGCAAACTATGAGTTAACAGAGTGATGGCTAAAATTAAGAGCTGGAGTAGCATTAGAGTAGAGCAACAGCTTGAATGAGGAGCATTTGATGCTGGGAACCTGAGGTTGGGAGACCCTGGCAAAAGGACCCACATCCTGAAGCGATGGATGTCGAACTGTAGGGCCAGGACTAAGATGAGGCAAGAGAAGTGACCAGGGCACAATTTAAGGAAGCTCTCACGCTCAGGGCCAGGCAAGTACCCTAAGTGCCTCTTTCTTAAGGAGGCATTCACTCTCAAGATCATTTATGTGCACAGCTGGCTCTGGCATGACCCTAAGAGTGAGTGCTTCCTTAAATTTTGCAGCCTTCAAAAACATTGTGCAGCCTTGGTGCTTTCCTTCTCCTACCCAAGTCCCCATTCTGGGGTGCACGAGGGTAAAGGGTGTGGACACCAGGTCATACAAGGAGGGTTTAATATAGTGTTTGATGGATTTATTATTTTCTTCAGTCTGTATTTCTAACTTACTTAATTCCACAATGAGCTTGGGATGGATGACTTCCAAAACGTCAAATAAAAAGAATAAATGACTGAAGGAATTAAGGTGAAGGGAAAATAAGCAGGGTGAGCTCAGTGCCCAGAAATGCGTTTCAGGTAGTTCCGTATGGTTCCAAGATATGGGCTTCCTGACAGTTAAAGAGGTAAACATAATCAGATATAAAATTCATAAAGCCCACATGAAAAATATAGGTGGCTGAGGAGAAGCACATCTTTTTCTGACACACACAAGACAGGGTTTTCTCTGCTGAGTCTCAGTTAATTGAACCAAGTGTTTGTCTTAGGCAATATTCTCTATTAAATCTCCAATTCATTGAGTAATTTAATAAACATCTGTTGAGCACCTGCTCTGTTTCAACACTGTGCTAGATGCTGGGGAGGATGTTACTATTTGTCAGAAGGTATAGATACAAAATATACTAATCATAACAAAGTACAATAAGCACTATAGCACAGATATAAACAAAGGACCGTGGGAACTATAACACAGATATCAGCAAAGAGTTCAGAACTGGAAGTGATGTCTGAGGTGTGTTTTGAGGAATGCATAGGGATTCACCAGGCAGAGACAGAGAGGAAGGCATTCCAAGCAAGTGAAAACATGAGTGATGGTACCAAGGCTTGTTCAAGGAACAGCAAAGGGCTGGACCATAGGATTTACTGGGCGGTGGGGGGGGCGGGGGGCAGCGCACGGAGATTGTGCTGGAACTGGTAAGGCTGGATGGCAGTTGGATCTGGTTTGTGAAGGGTCTTATCCAGTATACCTGTTGAGAAGTTTTTATTTTCTTCTGTGTTTGTAAGCTAAGCATTGAAGATTGGGGTGGAGCAGAGTCTATATGTAGCAAAGGATTTCAAGCATGGAAGTGCTTTAAAGAAATACCTTTGTGGACTTGTGGAGATGAGATTCAACGCATGGTTTTTGAGGTTTTCCCATGATTGAGACACCATAACAGATAAGATGAGGGAAAGCAAGATGGGTTACACTTAGATCTTGTCCTTAAGGGGCTTACAGTCCAGTAACTGGGGAAGGCTCCAAAGCAGGGGGAAATAACACAGTTTTTTGCATTCTTGGATTTGAATTCTGGCTCTATCAGGTTGATATTTGGCACTCATTACTTCTTGGATCCTCTGTTTTCATGTCTAATGCACAGTGCTTGGCACATAGGTGCTTTTCTCCGGAATGGACCAGTCTGAAGGTCTGTTACAATACCTTCCTATGATAGATTTAACATCCATGCACTCACTAACCAGAGGAGGTGCTTCACAATAATGCCCACCAGCTCTGTTCCATCCTGGTTGGAAGAATTAATGTTCCTTTCAGTTCTGTAGAATGTAGTAAATGCACTTTGAAGACCAGTTTTTTAACCTCTTCCAACTGCATTGCTGTCCCTCTAAAATTTTTGTAGTACCAACTAGTAATTACAGAGAGAGAAATTTCAGGTCAACAAAGACAGAACTTTCTAATGGGAATGGGCAATCTGGGGAGGCAGTGATCTCACCCTCACTGGGGGAATTTATGCCAAGACTCTAGAACCAATGAGCAGAGAGATTATAACAGGTTGGCAGGCTGGAGCTGATATCCTGCAAGAATCTTTCTGACAAGTGTTTATTGCATGAGTTTTGCCTTCTATCTCCCCAACCCCTTTCCCTGATGTGTCCATTTCTCAGACGCTCTGGGATCTCTGATCTCCCAGACCTTCTGACTTTTCTCTGCGCCTTCTGTGTCCCCAGTGCCCCAGGTGCTAAGGAGCTGTGCAGAGTTTGTGGAGGAGTATGGAGTGGTGGACGGGATCTACCGCCTCTCAGGGGTCTCTTCCAACATCCAGAAGCTCCGGTGAGTCAGGCAGCGAGGGGAGGGCTCTGCGGCCATGAGGCCAGGAAGCCAGAGGGGTGAGGGGAATTGGGGAGAAGGAAACACAGGTGATAGGTACTGTCCAAGGGAGGAGCTCTAGTCTCCTCAGGACAGGCTGACACCATGCCCCACACTTCCCACAGGCTAGCCTGCACAGACGCATGTGTGTGCACACGTGCACGCACACATACACACACTCCTCCACTCCCACGTGTAACCACCCAGCTTTACAGACAGATTTAGATATAATTCACTGGCCATAAAATTCACCATTTGAAAATGTAAAATTCCATGGTTTTTAGTATATTTACAAGGCTGTGCAGCCTCCACCACTGTCTAATTCCAGAGCGTCACCTCCAGGGAAACCCTGTACCCACAGTCACTTCACATTTCCCTTCTCCCCTAGCCCCGAGTCTACTTTCTGTCTACGGAGTTGCCTATTCTGGACATTTCACATAAATGGGATCATATACTGGTAACTTTCTATGGCTGGCTTTTTTTTCACTTAGCGTGTTTTCAGGGGTCATACATGTTGTCGCATGCACCAGTACTTCATTTCTTTTTATGGCTGAAAAATATTCCGTTGTGGAGTGTTATCACATCTGGTTTACCCATTTATCAGTTGACGGCTATTTGGGTTGTTCCTACCTTTTGACTGTTGTGAGTAATGCTGCTATAAACATTTTGCCTATGGGTATTTATGTGGACATCGGAGAAGGTAATGGCACCCCACTCCAGTACTCTTGCCTGGAAAATCCCACGGACGGAGGAGCCTGGTAGGCTGCAGTCCATGGGGTCGCTAAGAGTCAGACATGACTGAGCGACTTCACTTTCTCTTTTCACTTTCATGCATTTGGAGAAGGAAATGGCAACCCACTCCAGTGTTCTTGCCTGGAGAATCCCAGGGACGGGGAAGCCTGGTGGGCTGCCGTCTATGGGGTCGCACAGAGTCGGACACGACTGAAGTGACTTAGCATAGCATACGGAGAAGGCAATGGCACCCCACTCCAGTACTCTTGCTTGGAAAATCCCATGGATGGAGGAGCCTGGTAGGCTGCAGTCCATGGGGTCGCTAAGAGTCAGACATGACTGAGCGACTTCACTTTTACTTTTCACTTTCATGCATTGGAGAAGGAAATGGCAACCCACTCCAGTGTTCTTGCCTGGAGAATCCCAGGGACGGGGGAGCCTGGTGGGCTGCCGTCTATGGGGTCACACAGAGTCGGACACGACTGAAGTGACTTAGCATAGCATAGCATAGCATAGCATTTATGTGGACATATGGCTTTGATTCTCTTGAGTATATTCCTAAAAGTGGAATTGCTGGGTCATATGGTAACTCTATGGTATGGGACTTCCCTGGTGGCTCAGATGGTAAAGCGTCTGCCTACAATGCGGGAGACCCAGGTTCGATCCCTGGGTTGGGAAGATCCCCTGGAGAAGGAAATGGCAACCCACTCCAGTACTCTTGCTTGGAAAATCCCATGGATGGAGGAGCCTGGTTGGCTACTGTCACAAAGAGTCGGACACGACTGAACGGCTTCACTATCACTATGGTAACTCTATGTTAACTTTAAAATTTTCTCCTTGGTAACTCTATGTTGAACTTTTAAAGAAACTGTCACACAATTTTCCACAGCAGTTGTATCATTTTACATTCCTACCAGCAATGTATGAGGGTTCCAATTGCTCCACATCCCTGTCAACGTTTGTTACTGTGTATCTTTTTGATTATAGCCACCATAATGGTGTGAAGTGATATTTCATCTATATTTGCATTTTCCTAATAGCTAATGATGTCAAATACTTTCTGTGTGCTTATTAGTCATTTGTATATCTTCTTTGGAGAAATGTCTATTCATAAACTTTGTTCATTAAAAAAATAGGTTATTTGTTTTGAGTTGTAGGAGTTCTTTATGAATTCTGAATATTAGATACTGACTAAATCTATGACTTGCAAATATGTTCTCCCGTTCTGTGGGTTTTCTTCATTTTCTTGATAGTGTCCTGTCTCACACAATAGTTCGTTATTTTGATGTTAAATTTATCTATTTTTTTCCTTGGTTGCTTGTGCTTTTGGTGTCATATCCAAGAAACTGTTTCCTAGGTCCAAGGACATGAAGATTTACACTTATGTTTCCTTCTAAGACTTAGGTGCATCCATCTTTGCACGTACCCAGAAACACATTTTAGGCTCATTCCTCCACTTCTACTGACTCCTACATACCCCTATGCTGCCGCTGACACCTCTACGTCCTGACATGTACCCCTGTCCATGCATAGGTCCACTCATCCACCTCACATCAACTGCATGGTGACAAGAACAATGCCTTAAGCTTGCTGCCTCATGCATATACACGCCCCAACCTCTTCCTTCCAAGTTTCATACATACTGGCCCTTGACCCTGCCTGGAGCCCATCTCTACAGCTCCCGCTCTCCCCACGTTGCTCCAGACCCCCTCCACTCCTGACTACTCTGCACCTCCCCAGGCAGGAATTTGAGGCTGAACGGAAGCCAGACCTGCGGCGAGATGTTTACCTTCAGGACATTCACTGTGTCTCCTCCCTGTGCAAAGCCTACTTCAGAGAGCTGCCGGACCCCCTGCTCACTTACCGGCTCTATGACAAGTTTGCTGTGAGTTGAGTGGAAGGGGAGTGGGAGAGAAGGCTGAGGGTGGCCGCTCTGATGCGACATCCCAGATGAGTCTAATGCCAGACAGAGTCCTAGGGACCCCGAGTGACGGAGATCACATGGAAACGACAAGACCCTTACCTACAAGTCTCCTGGTCCTGCCATCTCTGCCCTCCCCTGCCCCTCCTTTCCCCAAGGCCCGCAAACCACACCCAGTGCAGGGGGAGACGGGGAGAGCAGACACTGGAAAGCCCTTGGAAATCACCTAGACCAGAGCTTCCCTACATTTAAGAGAATGAGAACACTTTCAGGAAGCCAGATGTTTTTTAAATGTGCCCTTCTGTGAACTGTGATTTGTGTGTTGAACATCTCTTGAATACATGACAAGATTTCCCTGGTGGGCCAGTGGCTAGGGCTCTCGCTCCCAATGCTGGGGGTCAGGGTTCAATCCCTGGTCAAGGAACTGGATCCCACACGCCACAACTAAGACCCGGCACAGCCAAATACATAAATAATGTTTTAAAGGGAAAGAAAATATATGGCAGGAGCGCTATATTGAACTGAGTAACATTTTTACTTATATTTTTTAAAGTATTTATTTATTTATTGGTTGTACCTTCTAGCTTACGGGATTTTAGTTCCCCGAGCAGTGATTGAAACGGGGTCCTCGACTGTGAGAGCTTCCTAACCACTGAGACGGGAGACCCCAGGGAACTGCCTTGAGTAACACTTTTAAATTAAGTTGCATTTTATTGGGCATGACATCATTTAGAGATCCTGAACAGCCAGGGCATGCCATTCAGCCCAAATAGACCAGGCTGGGTGGGCATAGGCCTTCCTGGACACCCTGAAATAAACCACGGCCCCTGGTGCGCCCACAGGATGAAACCCCGAGTGTTTTCCAGTACCAGAGCACTGCTGATGAGGACACTCAGGCGGAGAGGTGGCAGGAGCTGCTCAGGGTCACAAAGCCCTAAGTGGCATAGCCAAGAGGCAGCGGCAGGTCTCTGTGGGACCCAAGTTCTGTCTGCTACTTCAATGTGCTTCAAAGATCCAGGGTTGGGGGACAGCGTGGGGTTGAGCATAGACTGTTTCTGAGAGTTTGGCTCAGAACTCTGGAGAGGATGCTGGGGCAGCACTGGGTCACCGACTCCTGCCCCGTGCTCCCAACCAGGAGGCTGTGGCAGTACAACTGGAACCTGAGCGCTTGGTCAAGATCCTAGAGGTGCTTCAAGAACTTCCGGTCCCCAACTACAGGTGTGTGGGGCTCCCCCCACTAAGCCCAGGCTCACTCTTTACCTGGGGCCTTAACTCGTCACTTCTCTTCTGGCCCCCACCCTGTGTGAGCTCGGTCCCATGACACCCCCTTTCTGCAGGACCCTGGAGTTCCTCATGAGGCACTTGGTGCACATGGCCTCATTCAGCGCCCAGACCAACATGCACGCGCGCAACCTGGCCATCGTGTGGGCCCCCAACCTGCTGAGGTGGGTGCGTGTGTGGGTGTCCTGGTGGAGCCTAGCCCCTGGGGAGCCGCTTGAGGATGGAGCGTGGCTGTGTGGAGAGGGGTCTCACCCAGTGAGAACAGGAAGGCTCAGGATTACACGGTGTGGTCTGGAGCTCACCTATGCGAGCCCTTTCTCTGAGCTTGAGTAAAGTCCCTAAGGACGGGGCCTTTGTGTTTTATTTTTGGCTACACTGAGTAGCACGTAGGGTCTTTGTTCCCTGTGCAGGGATCAAATCTGTGCCCTCTGCAGTGGAAGGGTAGAATCCTAACCACAGGAGCACCAGGGAATTTCGGGGCCTTTATGTTTTCTTATATGTGGTCATTTAGCTCAGGGACTGGAGCAGGACAGGAGATGGGGGTGGTGCAGAGTATGGGAGCTGGGGGGCTGTAGGGGGTTGAGGGGAGGTGGGGGTGGGATGGGCCTTGTCAAATGTTTGTTGAGCAAATATCTTGGAGAAGTAACCTGCATGTCACTCCCTGTGGTGCACGGTGGACTATGAGAAGTCCTGAGATTTGTTATACACAGGCACCCTGGTGGGCAGAGGAGTTAGAGACTAATATCCTGAGGAGGGTGTCCAAGAAGGCTTCCCGGAGGAAGTGGCTGTTTGAGATTTGAATCATGCATATGATTAAAAGATGGAATGGGTTTAATGGCATTCAGAGAAAAGGGTATAAGGTATTTTTAGGGAGAATTTGAATGGGGAAACACAGAGGGGCTGCGGGGCATAACTCCACACCTCCACAGGTCCAAGGACATAGAAGCCTCGGGCTTCAATGGGACGGCAGCCTTCATGGAGGTGCGTGTGCAGTCCATCGTCGTCGAGTTCATCCTCACGCACGTGGAGCAGCTTTTTGGGGGTGCTGCTCTCTCTGGTCAGTGCCCTTCCCACCCCCCACATCACCAGTCTCTGCCTGGGGAGTCACGTCAGAGTTAAGAGAAGGCCTCCAAGATCATCCAGCTCAGTCTCCCCGCTGTGCATGACAGGACTGAGTCTCATAAGTTCTTATCGTCTTGTGGGGAAGACCCTACAGAAGAATGGTGCAGTCAGGACCCGAGCGGGCCTCTTTCAATCTCAGTCTAGGGCATAGCTTGACCTCTTAATCAACACCTATCCCAGTTCTCGAGGCTAGTGAATGATCATTCCCACCCCCAGTCCACTGGGCGAATGTCCTGGGATCTCCTGACCTCTATATCCCTGAGGACTTCCTCTTGAGCACAGAGGATCGACCTCCAGGTATATCCCCTACCTTGGTAGTTAGTGAGTGGGAGGATGCAGTTAGGGGGTGGGTACCTGAAACCCTCTTTCTGTTCCAGGCTGGCCAATTCCTCTTTCTTTTCCTAGGTAGTGAAGTGGAAAGTGGATGGCGGTCACTTCCAGGGGTCCGGGTGTCAGGCAGCCCTGAGGACGTTATGCCACGGTCCCTGCCCTACAATCTGCCTAGCATCCTGCAGGCTGGTGACGGACCCCCCCAGATGCGGCCCTACCACACCATCATAGAGATTGCAGAGCACAAGTAAGGCCTTCTTCCTGGGCCCTTCTCCCCTGCACTGGCCGTCAGGCTCCAGCTGCAGTGATTTCTCCATTCCCTCCAGGAGGAAGGGGTCTCTGAAGGTCAGGAAGTGGAGATCCATCTTCAACCTGGGTCGCTCTGGCCATGAGACCAAACGTAAACTTCCACGGGGGGCTGAGGACAGGGGTAAGTCTGCGGAGATATAGGGGGAGTTCTGCTGAGGTGCACTAGGTCCTGGTTCTATGCACATTCCTGTCTTGCAGAGGACAAATCTGATAAGGGGACTCTGCGGCCAGCCAAGAGCATGGACTCGCTAAGTGCTGTGGCTGGGGTTAGTGATGGTGAGTATAGGTGTGCACTCGTGTGTGTCTGTGTGGGGGGAAGGGTAGGGATGGCCAGTGACTCCATCTCCAGGGAGGCGAGGGCGTGCCTAAGTATGTGTTGGTGGGGTGACCTCTGCTCAGCTGGTTGTGAAGGGTTAGCAGTGGTGGCTAAGGGAAGCTGGGCCTGGTGCCTTCCAGGCTATAGACAAAACAGAGGGCACTCTCCAGAGCCCTTTTGAGGTGTGTCCAGGCCCCTTGTGGCTGAGGTTATGGCCTACCTTTTTCTCCTCCACAGAACCAGAGGGGCTGGTCGGATCCAACAGTCCTCGGCCATGCCCACTGATGACGGAAAGCCTGGAGAATGATTCTGTGGAAGCGGCAGAGTGTGAACAGGAGCCCGACCCAGAGGCGCTGGGTGGCACGAGCTCCGAGCCCGGCACACCACGACCTGGGCGGTCAGCAGTCCGTTGTGGGGGCAGCAGCCATGCAGAGCGCCGTGCTGGTGTCCATATCTCAGAGCCCTACGATGTCAACCTCCCAGCACACATCAGCAATATGCTCAACATACCCGCAAACAACATCTCTCACATCTCCTTGGTGGGATTTGCCCGTGGTCATGAATGCCCTGCCCTACAGCCCCGGCCAAGCCCTGCCTCTGGCCCCGGTCCTGGCCCTGGCCTTGGCCCTGGCCCCCCAGGTAAGGACCCAAGGAGTGCCCAGGACTGGGATTAGGGACTAGAACTCTAAGCTGAGGCTCTGAAGCTGGGAATCTGCCCTGGACTGTGGTGGTTATCTTTAGCTGCCTTTCCAAATTCATGATTGAGGGAATCCAGTAATATTATTAAGTTGTATGAGCTTCACATAGAAAGGCTCTCTGGCAGCCTTAGATCACTGATACACCCAAGAATGGGGATTTGTGTCAGATATACACAGTAAGGATTACTAAGTACAAAGTAGGAAGATATAATAGTTGGCTATCCAGGTAGTTCAGTGGTAAAGAATCTGCCTGACAAGGCAGGAGAGGCAAGAGACCTAGGTTCGATCTCTGGGTTGGGAAGATCGTCCGGAGAAGGAAATGGCAACCCACTCCAGTATTCTTGTTCAGAAAATTCCTTGGGCAGAGGAGCCTGGAAGGCTACCATCTGTTGGGTTGCACAGAGTTGGACATGAGTGAGTGCAGACACATTAACAGGTGACACAGGTTCCATCCCTGCTCCAGAAAGAGTCCACACGCTCAGGGAAACTAAGCCCGTGCATCACCAAAATAATAACAACATGAATAAGAATAGCTAACATTAGTTGAGAGCTTATGATATGCTTTAAGGACTTTGAAGGCATTAGCTCATTTCATTTTCTCATAGTGTTGACTTGGGTATTGTTATTGTCCTTACATTACAGCAGTGGAACCTGAGACTTATGTTAAGCAATTTGGTAGGAGGTGGCACAGCTGGAATCTGATCTGTGTTCTGACTCCAGTTCCTAAGTGTCAATAATGAGAAGTACTGAGGCAGCCCTGGGTAGTGGGTAAGAATAACGACTGCAGAGTAAAGCCGACTGGGATTCAAATTCAGGCTGTGCCACTTGTTTGTGTGACCTTGGACACATTTCTCTGAGTCTCAACTTCCTCACATATATAATGGGGATACATACCCGACATTATAAAGTTGTCTCGTGGAGAAAATAAAGCAATGCATTATAAAACATCCAGCACAGTGCTTGGCGCCTGGCAGGAGCTCTAAAAGGCGGCTATAAGCCAGTAGTTAGGGATACTAGTCAGAGAGGATTAGCCACAGGAAGCATCTATGCTGGGAATGTTGGGCCCATACTGTAAGCAGTGCTAGGAAGACTGACCTTGGAAAGGGTCAGAGCTGGTCTTGACCTTAGTATTCCTGGGACTCTCTCTCTCTCCCAACAGATGAGAAGTTGGAGGCAAGTCCAGCCCCAGGTCCCTCGGCTGACTCGGGCCCGGTGGACGTGGCCCCTGCCCTGGAGGACTGCCTGTCCCAGGAGGTGCAGGATTCCTTCTCCTTCTTAGAGGACTCAAGCAGCTCAGAACCTGAGTGGGTGGGGGTGGAGGACGGGGAGGTGGCCAAGGCGGGACCAGCAGGAGCAGCCTTCTCCCCTGGGGAGGAAGACCCTGGGATGGGCTACCTGGAGGAGCTCCTGGGAGCTGGGCCTCAGGTAAGGAGGCGCTGTGCTGGGTTTGGGGGTGTTAAGGAACCCAGAGGGTGGACAGGGCCACCGAGTCCTAAGCCATGATGCTGTATTTACAGGTGGAGGAGTTCTCTGTGGAGCCACCCCTGGATGACCTGTCCCTGGATGAGGCACAGTTTGTCCTGGCTCCCAGCTGCTGTTCCCTGGACTCTCCTGGCCCCAGGCCTGAAACAGAGGAGGAAAGTGGGGAGGAAGTCTTCCTGAGTGCCTATGATGACCTAAGTCCCCTTCTGGAGCCCAAACCCCCAAGCTGGGACGGTCCAGGCAGTGAAGAGGAAAAGGTGGCAGGGTCCGGAAGACAGGAGGCCTCAGGACAGGCTGAAGGCGAGCAAGCCTCATGTGAGGGTGGAGAGGACGAGGGGGAGCCTGGAAGCAGACGGGACACTGGCGAGGAGGCTGAGGGGAGGCCAGAGAGTGGCATGGAGGGCAGAGAGGCCACTGAGGAAGGAGCAGAGGCTGAGGGGAGCCAGAAGGTGACTGACAATTTGAAAGAAGGATGTGGGGAAAAGACAGAGGAGACAGAGGCCACGGCAGAGGAGACCAAAGGTCAGCAGGAGGGTGAGAGAATGGAGGAAACGAAGGGTGTGGGAGAAACTGGAGGAGAGCAGGCTAAAGACAAGGGGAAGGAAGGAAAGATGGAGAGACAGGAAGGTGCTGAGGAAGGAGATGAAGCCCAGGTAGCAGCTGGACAGGACTCAGAGCATGAGGCCCAGGAAAACCAAATTGCTGAAGAGAGCTGGGAGGTTGTACACAAACAAGAAGGTGAAGGAGGCAGAGAAGATGAGGTCAAAGGACAAAGGGGAGATGAGGGTCAAGAGGCAAGAGAAGACCAACGAGATGGCGAAGATAGCAGGATCCCAGAAGCAGCAGCTGAAGGAGGAGCAGGGGAGATCAGCAAGGAATGGGAGTGTGGACATGGAGACGCTGAGGGAGACCAGAGAGCTGGAGGTGAACGTGTAGAAGAGGGTTCCCTTCCTGAAGGGTCACAGGTAGAGTCCCTGGAGGTTGACAGTGCCAAAGAGGGCAACTCCCAGTCCTCTGAGACAGAACAGGCAGCCCCACAGCCACCTCGGCCGGAGGAGATGGATCCTGAGGGGCAGCCCAATCCCCTTGGCTCAGCTGGCGGTGTAGGCATGCGCCTGGCTTCCACCCTCGTTCAGGTCCAACAGGTCCGCTCTGTGCCTGTGGTGCCCCCCAAACCACAGTTTGCCAAGATGCCCAGTGCAATGTGTGGCAAGATCCACGTGGCACCAGCAAACCCATGCCCAAAGCCTGGCCGGCTCGATGGGGACAGGGCCTGGGGCTCCCGAGCCTCCCGCTCCTCGTGGAGGAATGGGGGTAGTCTTTCCTTTGATGCTGCTGTGGCCCTGGCCCGGGACCGCCAAAGGACTGAAGCTCAGGCAGTTCGGCGGACCCAGACTTGTACTGGTGCTGGGGACTACAGCCTCATCCCCAAAACCTCTCCCTACAGCTTGATCCCTGCCTACGCTCCCCGGCCCCTTAGCTGCCTGGAGATACCAGCTGAGGGCACAGAAGGGTCTGGACCCCGGAGTCGGTTTAGCCTGCCCCCCAGAGAACCCCAACCTCCTGATCCCCTTATGTCCCCCCAGCGCCGATCGTATGCATTCGAAACACAGGCTAACTCTGGGAAAGGTGAGGGACTGTAATTAGGACAAGAGCACTGGGCATAAGGGACAGTAGCTGTCTCCAGGGTCTTAGACTGTTTCACCTGCAGCCTGAGCTGCTGTAGTATACAAATCTAGTCCCAGGTTTTGGCCCTCCAGCTTCTCTTTTTGACTGTGGGAAGCACTGTCTTGATCTGTTTACCTGGGCTTGTCTCAGACACAAAGCACTTATCCCTTAGGAGATTGCTGAGAAAGTCGCCAAGATCCTGTCCTCAGAGAGAGAGGGGTCATTGGCCAAAGGGAACAAAGAGTAGGTGGAAAACTTAACTGTTCCTCAAAGTGAAGAATGAAGGGGGAACTCCAGCCAAGGTCCTGCCTTCCTCTGAGGCAATGAACTCTTCATGGAAGTCCAGAGTAGAAGCGGGGTCAGGGCCAGGTTGGAGCCCGTTACACACAAACACTTTTAGAGATTACCTATCCTTGTTCTACTCTTGGTCCCTTGGATACCTCCTGCTTCTATTAACTCCAGATTAGGAGAAAAGTGTCCAGGAAACTCTTTGAATACACAGTATTTGTTGGTGGGACTAGTTCCCTTCCCAGCTCCCCAACCCTCTGCCTCCCTGGATCTCCAGGAGCCGAGGTCTTATATAGCTCTCTCTGGCCTCTTCTTTCTCCTTTGGAATAACTTCCTATTTTAGGGAAGAGGGATGGTGTCACTCAGGCTCTGGGATTGCTTCTCTGGATAGGTTGGGGCCACAGGTCCCAAGGGACAATATCTCAGAATAAATGTTGTATTTTTACACATATATAGTGTGGTTTCTTTTTCCTTTCACTAAAGTCTTGAATGATAGATACCATTATCTTCCAAGGTGGTGCTAGTAGTAAAGAACCCACCTGTCAATGCAGGATACGTTAGAGATGGGGGTTCCATCCCTGGGTTGGAAGATCCCCTGCAGGAGGAAATGGCAAACCACTCCAGTATTTCTGCCTGGCGAATCCAACAGACTAAGGAGCCTGGCAGGCTATAGTCCACAGGGTCATAAGGTCAGACACGACTGAGGTGACTTAGCACGCATAGTTATATTTTCATGTTTGGTCAAACGTTGCATTCTTCTGTTTTTATTGTCTGGGTGTTCTTCCTCAATTGTCGTGGTGGAGACCTACAGCTAGAAACTAGAGCTGGGTTCATGGTAGTCAGGAAATGAGGAAGGGAAACTTATATTTACATAATGCTCTTTATATGCCAGTAATGCTAAGTATCCTACGTGCACAGAATCTATGCTCTTAATTTTTAGTCTACCTAATAATTCTGTAAGATTGGTACTAGTATCTCCATTAAAAAAAATGTTTTATTTGGCTGCACTGGGTCTTAATTGAAGCATGTGGGATTTTCCATCTTAGTTGCATCATGTGGGCTTTTTTTGTTGTTGTTGCTGCCTGCGAACGCATCTTCGTGGCATGTGGGATCTAGTTCCCTGACCAAGGATGGAACCTGGCATCCCCTGCATTGGGGGCACAAAGTCTTAGCCACTGGACCACCAGGGAAGTCTCCAGTATCTCATTTTGCAGGTGAGGAAACAAAAGTTAATTAGGTCAAAATGTTTGCCAAAGGTCTCAGAACTAACAAGTGGCAGAGGTAGGTCTGAGACCCAAAACTGTCTTGCTCAGAGTCTGAACTCATTCCCTTACACCACACTACTTCAAATCCATTAAGGGTAGGTCCTGACTGAAAAGAATGGGAATTAAGATACCTTTCACACAAACTGAGACTCACAAAAACTAGACACCTTTGGGGTCTTCGAGTGACTACAAAGGCTAATGTTGCTGTTTAGTCACTAAGTCCTGTCAACTCTTTGCGACCCCACGGAATGTAGCCAGCTAGGCTCCTCTGTCCTTGGGATTTCCCAAGCAAGAACACTGGTTGCCATTTCCTTCTCCAGGGGGATCCTCTCAACCATGGGCTGGAACTTACGTCTCCTGCACTGGTAGGACGATTCATTACCACTGAGCCACCAGGGAAGCCCGGCTAACACTGATACACATGAGCATATCCAGATTTATAGATGCCCAGATATATCCTAGAAGGAAATGGCAACCCACGCCAGTGTTCTTGCTTGGAGAATCCCAGGGACGGGGGAGCCTGGTGGGCTTCCGTCTATGGGGTCGCCCAGAGTCGGACACGACTGAAGCGACGCAGCAGCAGCAGCAGCAGCAGATATGTCCTCATAGCCAATAGGAAACTTCAAATAGGTGGCCTGATTCAAGATGCCCCCCCCAAATAGCTCTTTTTAAAGACGGCGCCTCTGCCTCCATCTGATGTCCCTCTTTTGATATAAGCTCACTTCTGGAACTAAAAAAAATAGAAGTTAATCGTCCTTCTCCCGTTCTTGCCTAAAGCCACGTGGACTTCAGTGTCCTTCTCCCAGGACCCCAAAGGGTTGTTTCTTCCCAGTACCATCACCACCCTATACAAGCCCGCATCCAAACTCTCAGCAACTTGGAGGGAACGGAAGTCGGGCCGCTCGGAGGCAGAGACTGCTGGGTGGGTCGAGACAGACACTTCCGCCCCTCACCAACATGGCGGCGGGCCGGGAGTGCGCATGATCAGCTGTCCCTGGAGATACCCGAGTCCGGAGAGGGAGAACACGGTCGGGGGAGATCGGCGGCTGTGGCGGCTTTAGCCGGTGAGTGCAGGATATAGCGGTAGTCTGGAGACTGGGTAAGCCGGCAACGCATAGCAGCTTTGATTTTGTTTTCGTTTTTTAGGTTCAGGAACTCCTGGGGCGGAAGTCTTTGTTTTGAGGGGAGGGGGCCGTGCCCGGTTCTTTATCTCCTACCCGCTTTGTGGGCCGAACTCACTCCCCGCCCCCGGGCGCACACGTCCCCGCCCTCCTGCGCTGCCAGCCGCGGGCCGCTGGGCCGGAGACCGCAGGGCCAGCTGAGCCCCCGGCGTCCTTCCCTACCTCTGAGGAGCAGCGCGGGCTGGGGGTGAGCCCGGCCTGGCTAGCCGGGTCACCGCGCGGGCCCCTGGGCTCGCGCCTGGCCGTAGCTCAGCTGCTGAGCGCCTGCCGGTTGGTGGGCCCGCAGGGAGACGCCGCATTCTCAGGCGAGGTCTAGGTGCTTGACTTCTTTGCGGACTTGATTTTTCCCTTTGTGTCCAGACTTGGCTAACTAAGCTCTTTCAGGGCCTTCCTTCCCGGAGCGTGCACGCCACAACATCCTAGCCCATTTTCCGTGTCGCATACCCCTAAAGCTCAGGATATGCTACCAGATGTCCAACTAAGATTCGAATAAGTAGCCTGACCCCGTTGCTGATTGTCCTCAGAGGCTGTTCCTGGCTGACAGCTGTGGGCCATAGAGACGCCTCTTGTACCCTGCCCTCTGATTGCTTCCTTCTGCTGTCAGTGCTGCAAGCTTCAGAGGGGCATTTCCTCCGCAGGTTTGAGGATGGAGCGGTAGGTGGTCTTGAAACACTGGTCCTACTTCCCCCTTAGGGACTGGATCTTCTTGCTGCGCTACTTCCTCTGGACGGTTTCACTTTCAGTTCCTTTTTTTGGGGTTAACACTTTGGATACAAGCTTTCCATGACTCATCCGCTGAAGATAAAGGTTTGGGGGACCTTATGGGTAGAGAATTTACAAGAACCTTACCCCTTTCCTGTCGAGATTATTTTATTGCTTTACGCTGTATAGCTGTTTCCTTCTGGAGGCGCCTTCCTTTGTTTTTCCTGCCCACCTCCCGCCGCCCTCCAGCCGTCTCCCCCCACCCCTAGCCCGTCCCCCGCCAAAACCCCCCACCCCCGTTAGGGCCTTAAGGCAGGCACCTTGTTGATGGGTTCCTCCCCCATTGTCTCCTCTTTCCGAACCCTGGAGTTTTCTCCGATCTTGCTGGGTTCAGTTGATTTGGAGTTGTCATGGCAACATTTTAGCAACTATGTTGTTCTACAGGAAGGCTTGGTGAATAAAATAGTAGGGGCTTGAAGATGATACACTAGGGCTTTAAGGTCTTTTTAATGAATGACATATATCTGGACTTCCCCAAACAACAGCCGGATCAGTAGAATGGGGCCCAAGTGCCAAGTCTGGCATTTATGGTTCTGGAGGTTTTCTTTTCCTAGATCTGAGGACAGGAATTTCTTGGTGTTCAGTATGTGTGCCTGAGAAACTGGAATAAGCATCAAGGTCTATGGTCCTGTATTTTTTGATAGCTGTGGTCTAAACATGGCCCTTCCTAAACCCGATATCATGGCAGATCATAATAGCTTTAATAATGATCCATCCAGAAATATGTTGTTTTTCAGTCTTTCAGTATAATTATCCCCTGTCCACCAGAAGATGGAGTGTGAATTGGAGAGGTGAGGAACATTATTTGTAGAATTGCTTTTTCAGTCATTGTAGGCAGCCTTCAGCATCCAAATGGAGAAAGCTGGTTGTCCCCTGCAGAAGATTGGTTATGTTCCTGGATGTGTCTTCATGGAGCCCAGGTTCTAGAAATAGGAGAGCTTTCAGTTTCCTAGACTCACTAGACTCCCTGATTTCTACCAGGACTTAGCACTCAGGCCTGTGAGGCAGGAGATACGAAGATTTACAAAGAAGGACCAGTTCCTCGGATGTGCCCCCTCACAGAGAGATGAAGGGGTGAGTGAAGAAGAGGTAGGGCCTGGAATGGGAGATGGGAGGCCTGGGAGAATGTAAAATGGCTAGGAGCACTGGCTCTGAAGTCAGGCAGACCTCAATTTAGGTCCCAGCTATATCACCTAGCTATGTGATCTGGTTTTCTGTTTATAAAATGCAAGTAGTGCTACCTACTCATAAGTGCTGTTCTTAGTACTAAATAAGATATTACCTGTTAAGTGCTTGGCTCAGTGCTAAGTAAATACCAGCTCTGGTTATTCTAACCTCCCCTAGCATCTGTTGGGAATGCCAATGAGTTTGGGAGCCATATGTTACTGGGCCAGTAACATTCACTTTTTCATTCACTTTTTCCCTTATTCTTCCTCTTGTCTCTTCACGAACAGGCAGCAGAAAACAGCAGAAACCGAAGAGGGGACAGTGCAGATTCAGGAAGGTTAGTGGGAGAAACAGAACTGAACTGAGGCCAACAGCCCATCATGGTCTCGCCCCACAACCCCTGGGCCTATCACTTGTGTACCCTTCTCCTTTCAAATGACACGCAAGCGCAACAGAGGGAGAAAAGCAGTAACTCACAGACTTTTTGCTTTTAATTTAGGTGCAGTGGCAACTGGGGAGGACCCCACCAGTGTGGCTATAGCTAGCATCCAATCAGCTGCCACTTTCCCTGACCCCAACGTCAAGTACGTCTTCCGAACTGAAAATGGGGGCCAGGTAAGGGAGGGGGCCAGGTGGCTGCAGGTGTTAACTGGGGTTGGGATTGAGGGAGGTGACTGAACCTGTCATGGGGAGACTTGGTTTGGAGGATGAGGTGAAGATGTGGACTAATTGGAGGGTGGGGGTTGGGGGGTGGAATATGAGGTTTACAGTAGAGATTGGTGTGGGGTGGGGGCTATGCTGAAACCAGTATATGGGAAAAGGATAGGGAATGGCTAAATATATGTCTCCAAAGGATTCTTTTGGGGGGCCCTATCCGAGAGAAGCTTTATGAGGGGCTCTGGAGTCCCTAGCACTTACTGTTTTGTTCTCTCTTCCCCTCCTTCTTCCTTCCCTGAATCTAGGTGATGTACAGGGTGATCCAGGTGTCTGAAGGGCAGCTGGATGGCCAGACTGAGGGGACTGGTGCCATCAGTGGCTACCCTGCCACTCAATCCATGACCCAGGTACAGGGGTATGGGCTGCAGAGGGGACTTGAGCTCTGAGTAGTAAGATGAAGAAGGGAACTAATAGGATGGGTGTGGCTGGGATAGTGAGACCTCTGGGGCTGCCTTGACTAGGCACTAGACTCTTCTTCTCTGGATGTGTCTCCCTGTCTCCTCACAAGAGATAGAGCTGCAGAGTAGTTCATGGGAAGTGTCTGACTGTCACTTGTCTCTGTCCTCTTGCTCCCCTTCCCAGGCCGTGATCCAGGGTGCGTTCACGAGTGATGATGCAGTTGACACAGAGGGGACAGCTGCTGAGACGCACTATACTTATTTCCCCAGCACTGCAGTGGGAGATGGGGCAGGGGGTACCACATCGGGGAGTACAGCAGCTGTTGTTACTACCCAGGGCTCAGAGGCACTACTGGGGCAGGCGACCCCTCCTGGCACTGGTGAGATATTATGTGAGGATGCTGGCTGGAGGGGCTAGGATAGGCTGTGGGACATGGCTGGTGGGCAGTGGGCCTTTACTCACGATCCCTTAATGATCAGTAAGACCTGGGCAGGCAGTGAGTCTGGGACTGCCTTTCCAGCAGGAGGCAGTATGTCTTGTTTTAGAGGAGGAGCCCAGGGCCTTGTCCTTAGAGCTTGGTGAGGGTCCTAGTCCCGTGTTCTGACGGAACCTCCCCTGCATCTTCATAGGTCAGTTCTTTGTGATGATGTCACCACAAGAAGTGTTGCAGGGAGGAAGCCAGCGCTCTATTGCCCCCAGGACCCACCCTTATTCCCCGTGAGTAACCCTTGTTTCCTCTCAGTTACCAGGAATAGTCTTGATCCTTTCCAAAGACTTGGTGCAGTTCCTCACCCCAAACTCCAATCTCAGTTTTTGACCTTGCCTCACTCTGGGCACTCTGGGCTCTGTTGTTAGGAAGTCAGAAGCTCCCCCGGACAACTCGGGATGAGAAACGCAGGGCTCAGCATAATGAAGGTAGGCATGATCCGCATGTGAAGCTTGGCGCTGTCTGGTGGGATTGGGGACCTGTCTGATGTTGAAGGGAGAGGTTAGGTGATTTTACCCTGGGGCCTTTGGTGAGTTCTCCCCGAGTCACCTTGTGCTCTACTTGCCCCACAGTGGAGCGCCGCCGCCGAGACAAGATTAACAACTGGATCGTACAGCTGTCCAAGATCATCCCAGACTGCTCCATGGAGAGCACCAAGTCCGGCCAGGTCATGGAAAGACCCTGGTAGTGGCAGGATGCCTGAATTCTGTCTCCTGGTATTGCTTCCAGAAATGGTAGACAGTGGGCACACATGGCGGTAGCTTTTTCCTGTCTGTCTCTGAGGTTCCTGAATCCCTGGGAGAATTTATTCCATCACCCTTTAAGGGAAAACAAGGTCCAGAGTGTGAACATGCTTTTGGAAAGCAAGCCAGGTATTTTAATATCCTAGTCCTTATTGTGTTGGCTTTTTCTTAACAGAGTAAAGGTGGAATTCTATCCAAAGCCTGTGATTATATCCAGGAACTTCGGCAGAGTAACCACCGGTTGTCTGAAGAACTGCAGGGGCTTGACCAACTACAACTGGACAACGATGTGCTTCGACAGCAGGTCAAACCCTTCCCTTAGTACAGCTGTCCTCGACCTCCCTAGCCACCAACCGATCTCGGGACTCCCTATTTTGTTTTCCATAGAAAGAGCTTTATCTTTACCTCGTCACTGGTGGGTGTCTATATAAGTTCAGAGACTTGGGTGTGCTAACTTTCCTACCTATTTCCCTTACTGCTCTTTCCCATGTCCAGGTAGAAGATCTTAAGAACAAGAATCTGCTGCTACGAGCTCAGCTGCGGCACCACGGAGTAGAGGTTGTCATCAAGAGTGACAGCAACTAACTCTGGGGACTCAGGGGCTCTAAGCTCTACAGCCCCTTTCCGAGAACTTCAGATAGCCCAGGAACCACAGGCTAATAACCCCATGCCCCTTTCCTTCACTGCCCACATTTGGCATGGGACTGGGGGGAGTTCAGAAGGCGTATCTTTGAATTAAGGCCCTGTGATCTAGCAACCTGCAGTGGTGTGAAACACACACGTGGGTGTACACCAACAGTCTCGCCCAACCAACCCTCCCATGCAGCCCCTGGGCCCTTGTGCTCCTCTTGCACAATGCATGTGCTGTCTCCATGCTGGACACTGGACACACTAAACTGGGGGGCTTGCCCCGTGCTTGCTTAAAGTGCCAGCAGAGGGTCTGCTGACAAGCAGTGTTCTGGCTTGCCCCAGGACTGGCGCTTCCACTGGTTCTTCCTTTCCCTGGAACTCAGAAGTGCTCCTCAGGACTCTGAGGAACAGGCTTTAGTAGGAAGTCGGGATCGGAGGCTTAACAGTGGCTGCTGCCCCAGGAAGAGGAGATTGGCCAGCAAGCAGTTGAGGCCTATGCAGGTCTCTGGCACCAGGGAGAACAGAAGGCAGGGCCCTCTGGGGGCCTTACCCCATTGTGGGGACGGTTTTTTTTTTTTTTTTTTCCTTTTCTTTTTTTTTTAAAGATAAAATGTTCAGAGCCATGACTGTCTCTGGGTTTTCCTCCCTTTGTGGGCTCCAGGCTGGGAGGGGAGGGAACACCCTGCTTTGACCAGTAAGGGTTGGGTCAAGGTTGGGTGGGGTATCGGAGCTCCTATATTTCCGACAATGAGTCCTATTACTTGGGCCAGGTCAGTGCACGCCCGCAATCGCGAGGATTTCTCTAGCGAGTGTATTAGGGTCACCGGGGAACAGGTGCCGCGGGGGTTGTGCGGGAGGCGGTGCCTTTGCTTCCGGTTCCGGTCGGTCTCAGCTCAGCTGCAGCTTCGGGAGGGCGGGGGAGATGCTGCCCGTTCCCAGGGGGCGGGCTGGGGCCGAGTTCCTGAAACTCATATTTGCGGTGCGCACCATGGCTGGAGGTACCTGTAGGGGAGACCTGGGGTGCGGTCTAGGCCAACTTGTGGCCTTAGGAGCTCTCGGAACGCCCCCGGTGAAGGTGTACGTGGAGGGAGGCGCGAAGGGGCGTGGCAGAGGGGTACTCACGCATCCCTCGCCAGGTTGGGGCGCTGCCAGGTGAGGGGGTGCCCGGCGGCAGGCGAGCGGGCGGCAGTCCTGCTTCCCTCAAGGCTCGCATGCCCCTTCCTCAGAGCCTACGGTCTCGGTCTCGCTCCCTGAACTCCGTTCGCTCCTGGCCTCCGGCCGTGCCCGGCTCTTTGACGTGAGATCCCGGGAGGAGGCGGCGGCTGGAACCATCCCTGGGGCTCTCAACATCCCGGGTACGGGATTGAGGCGGGAGGGGGGGAGGGGGTGGCGGGAGGAGGGGGCAAGCCCTGGTGGTGGATTGGAAACAGTTTAGGAGGGTCCTAGTCAATAGGACCTCATTTAGGATGATGTGGGAAGGTACTGGTTACAGGGGTCCGGTATTCCTGTGGCTCCCGCCCCCCAAACTTCCCTTAAGAAGGGTTGATGGGAGGCGAATCCTGGCAGCGGAACTGGCCCTTCCAGTTTGAGGGGGTAACAGGCAATGAGAAAGGGGCAGGCCAGATTCACACGCTTGAGCTCCCCAAAGCTGGATGCCTGAGTTTGCCCGTGCCTCCTCACAAACTAGGGAAGTGGCTTCCATTCAGAGGTGGTTTGGCTGACCTGTGCAGGTAGGACGTATCCTGTCCTCGAAGTGGGTGGGGGCGGGGGGGGGAGGAGTTCTCACCATGTGTTGTTTTGGGGCCCCTTGGAGATGTGTTCGACCACAGGACCGGTCCTTCCAGACCCAGCCACTGAACCTGAGATTGCCCAACTGCCGGCTTTCCATTGTATCCTCTTGACTCCTCCCAGTGTCAGAGTTGGAAAGCGCCCTGCAGATGGAGCCAGCTGCTTTCAAGGCTTTGTACTCCGCTGAGAAGCCAAAGCTGGAAGAGAATCTCATTTTCTTCTGTCAGATGGGCAAGCGGGGCTTGCAGGCCACTCAGTTGGCCCAGAGACTCGGATACAAAGAGTATGGGCTTGGTAACTGGGGCGGGGGTGACTGGGGACTGCCTCCTGGGCTCTGTCCTTCCCTCACCCCTATTTTTCTTCACAGGGCTCGGAACTATGAAGGGGCCTATAGAGAATGGCTCCAGAAAGAAGGTTAGGTAGAATATGGCATACTGAATGCTCCCTCCCTGCTGCCAATGGCCGCCTTAACTAAGAGTGATGAAGGGGCTGACTTGTTGGGTTGAGCAACTTCTTATAGCGCTGTGCATGAAAAGCAGCAAATAAAGAGCATTTAATCAAAGTATTGGAAGCACTTAATTTGTCAGGTGAACTGAAAACAGTTCTAATTATAACCTAGACTTCAATTCAGCCCTAGGTCCTTCCAGCATTCATCTGCCCCCCAACCAAAACCAAACACCCAGAAGTTTGCTGAAAGACTATAATCCAGAATCACCTGGTAGCTTAAAACAAAACTTGGGGCCTCATCTCAGATTTGGTGGGACCTGGTTTTACAAGGCCCTCAAGTAATTCTAATACGCGGTCAGGAACCAGAACTAGACCAGAGGTCAGCAAACTATGGCCTCACTTGGTCTTGCTACCATGACCATTTGTTTACACATTGTCTGTGACTACTGTGCCAAAATGGAGAATAGTTGCAACAGAAACTATATGTTCTTTGAAGTATCTAGTCCTTTATAGAAAGTTTGTGGACCCTTGCTCTAGGTCTTCAGGTCCCCAGCCCCAACCTTACTTCCCTCAGACTTTGTCACTGGGTTGAAGAAATGAAATTGTTCTCCCAGGCAGTTGGGTGAAGGAGTGGATGCCACCCCTAATCCCAAGCATAGATCACAGGTATGAGGAGCTCCTCCTGTGCCACCAGAAGAGTTTTTACCAGCACAGTTCCTTGATCCCACAGTAGATTTAACAAAATTTAATTGGTTTAAAAGAAAAACAGAAAGAAACAACACATACTCACTGAGGCAAAATGCAACATTATACAGTAGGTATGTAATTTCCCTCCGTCATTGTTCATGGTTTAATGCATATCCCTCTAGACCTATTAAATATTTCAATGTCAGAGTTTTTTTTTTTTAATTATTTGGCTGTACTGAATCTTTATTGAGGCATGCAGGATCTTTAATTGAAGCATGCAAACTCTTAATTGGTACAAATGGGATCTAGTTCCCTAACCAAGGATCAAACCCAAACCCCCTTCACTGGGAGCCAGGAGTCTTAGCCACTGAATCACCAGGGAAGTCCCTCAGTTCTGACATGTTAAGTCTGATTATAAAAAATTTTACTCCTTAATTTGTGGAAAAGAAGGTTGAGTCAGAGATGGACCCAGTTTTCTGATTTTTCAAGTTTCTGAAGAAATTCCTTGGAGGCATTTCCTGTTTTCCTTGCCTTTCCCTCACCTTTTCCTCTCTTCCTGCTTTTTGGGAATGTATCCAGCCGTTATACATCTTTTACCTCACAGTCTACACTGCGCACTGTATAAAATCTTCCATTCATCTGAGCTCTCCACCTCCTTTCACAAACCTATTTCATTCTCTCCCTGGACTAGTCACAATACTGAGTTTAGCTGGACATTGTTGGGTTTGGAGATAAACTTGAAATGTGTGAAAGAGTCTAGTCTAGGGTCTGGGAAATAATAGATGTCAGTTACTCTTTCCTCAAATACCAAAATTCCTTTGGTTCTCAGACTGGTTGGGAAATTTTTCCTGGGCTTTAATTTCCCTCTTTAAAAAAATTTTTGTTTATTTATTTTTGGCTGTGCTGGGTCTTCATTGCTTTCCAGGGGCCTTCTTTAGTTGCGGTGAGCAGGGGCTACTCTTTTTTGCGGTGTTGGGGCTTTTCTTGGTGGTGGCTTCTCCCGTTGGCAGAGCGCCGGCTCTAGAGTGCTCGAGTTTTGGTAGTTGCATCATGTGGGCTCAGTTGCCCTTTGGCATGTGGGATCTTCCCAGCAGGCACGTGTGCTAAGTCGCCTGTCATGTCAGACTCTGTGACCCCATGGTCTGTAGCCCACCAGGCTCTTCTGTCCATGGGGATTCTCCAGGCAAGAATACTGGAGTGGGTTGCTGTGCCCTCTTCAAAGAGATCTTCCCAACCCAGGGATAGGCTCTGTGTCTCTTATATATCCTGCATTGGCAGGTGGGTTCTTTACCACTAGTGTCACCTGGGAAGCCTGGGATCTTCCCGAATCAAACCCGTGTCCCCTGCATTGGCAGGCAGTCTCTCAACCACTAGACTACCAGGGAAGTCCCAAATTTCCCTTGTTGAGTCTCAACTTTTCTAGTCGTCTTTTATCCTTCCTCAAATTTTATAATTTGACTATAACATTTCTTTTTTAGTGAAGCATAATTTACTTACAATAAAATGCCTTTTTTTTGGCATGGCATGTGGGATTTTAGCTTCCCAACTAGGGATCCAAACTGTACTCTCTGCAGTGGAAGCATGGAGTCCCAACCACTGGATTGCCCTGGGATTCCCTAAAATGCAGTGTTCTTAAGTGTTCACTTCATTGAGTTTTGACAGTTATACACTTACTTGAAGCAAGCATCCTAACCAAGATATAGAACACTGAAATCTCCAAAATTTCTCTGGGACCAGTCAGTTCCATCGTTAATCTCTTTTTAGGCAACCATTTTCTATCTTCTGCCACCTAAACTAGTTTTCTAGCTTCCTTCCTGGCCTGCCAACCTGCAATACTTGCTTTCTTTGGTTCAGCTGATGAGGGTTAGAGAGAATCCTGGAAGTAAACTGAGCGGACCCACTACCTGACCATGCCCTCTGGCTTGATCATTGTTAAGAGAACATTCCTCTTTCCCCATCATTAACTGTGTGGGTCGTAACCTTGTTGGGCTGTGCCAACCTTGCCCTTTAACTTCTCTTCCCCTCTCCTCATAGCTAACTGTGTCAGCAGGTGAGGCTGAGGAGCTGAGCGTGCCAGCTGTCTTCCCTTGCCTCCTCTCCCCATGCTACATCAGACTCCTCTCTCTCATCGTACTTTATCTACCCTAGGTTTGTGTTGAGTGTGTCATCGTATCTGTTGCATTACATTTTGCTTGTTTCTCTCTCAATTGATTATGAATTCCTCAAAGGTAGGAACTGGCTTTCGTTTCCTTTTCTCCACTGCATGGGACTCAAGTTCTCAGTAGGTGTTTGCTGAGCTTTACTAGCCTCCCAACTTTCAGAATCTCCTAATTTCAGTATTTCTGAAATGTTGCTGCCTGAACAACCTTAAAATAACATTTTAATCTTATCAGTCAGAGTTGATCATTTACAATAGGTCCTTGTTGCCAAGTGGCTCAAGCATGTGTCTTGACCTGGCATTCCGAGCAGTCTTTAGTCTGGATCTGGCAGCACCCTGACTTTTCAAACACATCTTTCAGTGCCAGCTCCCATCAGGCTAGTTTCTTTAGTGGCCTAAGTAGATCCTCCTCCCTTCTGACCCTGGCCTTTACTCACCATTTACCCTGTTTGGGAAGCTTCCAGCCTCTTCTGTGCCACTCTGAATTTCACAAAAATTAGAAGAATGTATTTGGCAGGATGCTTGCTATCTTCATCCAGAGGGCTTTTAAACTGAAGGAAAAGGAAGAAAAATAACCCGATAAAATTATGTAACTGATTCATAAAGATCAGAGGGACCAGAAGAATGGTGGAGAAGGTACATGCTTCCATGTAGCAGTTACCACACTGTATTCTAATCTATGTGGTTCTTCCCCTTGGACCTAGCTCTTTTTTTTTTTTTTTTTTTAATTTATTTACTTTTGGCCTTGCTGGGTCTTTGTTGCTGCATGCAGGCTTTTTCTAGTTGGGGTGAGCAGAGGCTACTTTCTTGTTGTGGTTCATGGGCTTCCCATTGCGGTGGCTTCTCTTGCTGCAGAGCATGGTCTCTAGGGCTCACAAGTTCAGTAGTTGTGGTGCACAGGCTTAACTGCCCTGAGGCATGTGGAATCTTCCTGGACCAGAGGTGGAAACTATGTTCCTTGCTTTGACAGGTGGACTCCTAACCACTGGACCACCAGGGAAGTCCTGGACTGAGCTTTTTAAGGAGAGGGGCTGTTTATATCATTTCTGTATGGCCAACAATGAAACCAGAACTGCATAAAGAAGATACTCAATAGATACTGCATTTTTTACTGAGGTGTTTAATAATCCAGGAAGGGAAATGCAAGGGGAGAAAGTTGGGAATAATACTCACGAATGGTATTACAGCACGTTATGTAAAGAACCAAGGCTATGAATCAGAGTTCTAAGTTCCAGTTCTGACTCAGCACTACTTAGTGGTCACTGCGAGTTACTTTCCAGTTCTCACTTTCCTCATCTATAAAAGGGGGGTTAAAAGATCTGCTTGGGTGGTTCTGAAAGTTTACTGGAATAGCATATGTAAACATATGAAAAGTGCCTGCCATTCAAAATGTGTAGATTTAGAGATGTATGTGTGAGTAAACACAAGAAGGTAAATAAAATAGCATAGATATAACTGAAACTTGATGGAGGGGAATTTATAACTGGCAGTGGAAGTGTTTTTTTTAAAATATATTTGATGCAAGAGTCAGATAACATAAATGTGCAGCTTGATGACTTTTTACATACTCATTTAACCACTGCTTCTGCTCAGAAAACATATACTGAGATTTGAATCATTTAAACCGTGTTGAAACTTGCTTTATAGCCAAGTGTGTGGTTGATTTTTGCATATGTTCCATGAACACTTGAAAAGATATATATTACAGTTTTGGGGTGCACTTAATTAATATAATAAACAGTCCCAGTTTATTAATTATTTTCTTCAAATCTATAGCTCTGCTGATTTTTCTTTTTTTGCCTGCTTATTCTATTAGCTACTTTCAGAGATATGTTTAAATCTTTCATCGTGATTTGGATTTGTCTTTTCTCTCTTTTTTCTGGCATTTTAATGTATATATTTGGAGATGATGTTCTTAGATGTTCCAGATTTAGAATTGCTATGCTTCCTCTGGAATGGATCCTTTTCTTATTACATCCTTCTTTATCTCTGATGATGCTTTCTACCTTAAAGTCTATTTTATCTGCTGTTATTACAACTACACCGGCTTCATTTCAGTTAATGTTTACATGGGAATAATAGGCCATGTCTCCTGGAATTCATATTAACCAAAGACGAAAACACTAAGAACAACTAGACACAGAAATGGACTATAGGAAAGCAAATTGTTTAAGTTAAAAGAAAAATATCAGTTAAAGAGCTGAAGACTCGAAGGAGAGTAGGAGTCAGGAAAGCTGAGAGTCTAAAGAACCTAGATTTGATAGTATTTCCCAGTGGGAAGTCCTTCCAGCTCATTCATTCCCTAAGTTTTTCCAGTCCTAATCATATTCCTCAACCTGTAAAGTCCTCCAATTAATAGACCTTACCTCAGTTTCACTATTATTTTCCTCATGCCCTTATTTTCCTCCTAATCCAGTTGACCCCATGTGTGTCTATTATTATCATCATTATTCTGCATAATTGGGACTAAACTTACAAAGAAAATTCAAAACATATTGAAGAAAATGAAAACCTTAAGACCTGTATGAAAGAAAAAACAAGATTCTCGGATGGGAAGACTCAACTCCATAAATGGATCAGTTTAGTTGAAATTAAGAATCACCAGGAAAAAAAAAGAACAGGAGGGGGAGCAAGTTCTACAGGCTATTACAATATATAATAAGGTGGTTGTTTGCAATTAGATAGATGGGTTCCAAACTGCACAATCTATACCAAGAAAAGTTTCAAATTGATCAAAAATTTAAAGTAAAAATGGAAACTATCAAGAAGAATTAGTTCATTATCTAAAAGTGGGGAACCTCAATGTCCATTGCAACACTTTACAATAGTCAGGACGTGGAAGTAACCTAATGTCCATCAACAGAGGAATGGATAAAAATGTGGCAAATATACACAATGGAATATTACTCAGCCATAAAAAAGGAATGAAATTGTACCATTTGTGGAGATGTGGATGGACCTAGAGACTGTCATACAGAGTGAAGTAAGGCAGAAAGAGAAAAAAAATCATAAAATATCACTTATATGTGGAACCTAGAAAAATGGTACAGATGAACTTATCTGCAAAGCAGAAAATAGAGACACAGGTGTAGAGAACAAATGTATGGATACCAAAGGGAGAGAGAGAGGTGGGATGAACTGGGAAATCGGGACTGACACGTATACACTGCTATGTATAAAATAGATAACTAATGAGAACCTACTTATAGCACAGGGAACACTATTCAGTGCTCTCTGGTGACCTAAATGGGAAGGAAATCTAAAAAAGAGAGGATATAGGTATATAGACAGCTGATTCACTTTGTTGCACAGCAGAAACTAATACAACATTGTAAAACAACTCTATTCAAAAAAAAATTAATTAAAAAAAAAAGCCATGGGAATGTAGTGAACCGCGTGATGACTCTTAGTTAATAATACTGTACTGTGTATGGGAGAGGTGCTGAGAGAAAACATAGTAAAGGTTTGCATTATAAGAAAACAAATGCATAAATAAAAGCGAGGAAGATCTCTGAGTCGGAATTTAGAACCCATGAAAGAAAAGACTGATAAAATAAAAAAACAAGCAAGCTTATGGGTGGCAAAAACAAATAGGGACTTCCCCACTAGTCGACTGCAGGGGGCGCAGTTTCTATCCCTCGTCTGGTAACAGATCCTGCCTGCTGTGTGTCTCAGCCAGAAAAGAAAAACAAAATGCAAAACAGAAGGAAAAAAGCCCCTCAAACAAACAAACATCACACAAGCCAAAAGACAAAGTAAAGGGAAAACTGAAGTCCTAGCATACACAAAGGGTTAATTCCTGGACTGTGTAAAGAGCCCTTAGAAGTGTAAAGTGTTAGTCGCTCAGTCGTGTCCGATTCTTTGCGACCCCATGGACTGGAGCCTGCCAAACGCCTCTTTCCATGGGATTCTCCAGGCAAGAATACTGGAGTGGGTTGCTATTTCCTTCTCCAGGGGATCTTCCTAAGCCAGGGATCAAAGTCGGGTCTCCTGCATTGCAGCAGAGTCTTCACTGTCTGAGCCATCAGGGAAGCTTATAAACAGAATATTATACAACTGTAAAAAAAGAATGAGGAAACTATTTGAGAACTGCATTCTCCAAGACATATTTTCAGGTGAAAAAAATGTGTGCTACCTTTTGTGTAAAAAAGAAAAAAAAGCAAAATAATAAAGTAAAAGTAAAATAATATACATATATGTTTATATTTGCTTATATTAGCAAAAACAAAAACCCAAAAAACTCTCTGGGAAAACACAGAATTAAGTAAACTGCCATTCCCTTAAATACCACTTTAACATCCTTGATGTGTCTCTATCCATTTGTTAAGGAAAATCCCAACTATGGTCACATCAAACTAACCACTTACTGTTTTTCTGTAGTCAAAGAGCTGGAGTAAAAGTCACACCAGCTTGACTGGTCTCACTTCAAATTTATGTCTAAAATATCTTGAAGGCACTTGTTACTGCTCACCAGTCCTAATGCACTTCCCTAGTACGTACAGTTTCTGTCTCTACTTCTCCCCACTCTTCAGTCTCCTAAATTTCCTTTTTCTTCTGCACTTTTGGCTAATGACTTTACCTCATACTCCAGAGAACAAAAGTTAGACTGAATTTGTATCATCTTCGCGCCACAAATGTTCCAATGGCACCATACACTTCCTGCTAGTCATAGTGGTTATCTCTGCTCTCTTTTGAGCCTCAGCTTGTGAATTCCATCTCCTCTCTCCTCAAGAGCATAGTACTGCAACTACCCCCCTTTCATACAGCATTTCTTTCTACTGGACCATTGCCATTAGCAAACAATCCTTTCCATGTAAACAAAATACCTACTCTGCCTTCATCCAGCACCCTCCCAGCTGCTGCTTCTTTTTCCACTGCCCTTCTCAGCAACATCTCTCTTGAACTGTCTGTGGTCATAGTCTATATTTTCTACATTGTCTCCTCAGCCTACTCCATAGAGGTTTTATTGCCTATTCCACTACTCTATTGAAACGTCTTTCAAGGTGACCCAGGAACGATATACAGGAATTAGAGTAGATATAGGTTGCCCTGGGAAGAAGCTTCCTTGGTAGCTCAGTTGGAAAAGAATCCACTTGCTATGCAGGAGACCTGGGTTCCATCCCTGGGTTGGGAAGATGCCCTGGAAAAAGAAATGACAACCCACTCCAGTATTCTTGCCTGGGAAATCCTATGGACAAGGGAGCCTGGCGGGCTACAATCCCTGGGGTTGAAAGAGGTGGACAAGACTAAACCACCACCACCACCCTGGGAAGGGGGCACACCTTTGTGTGACTCTCTCAGGTGGTAGTTCCCAAAAACTACCTGTGGGAAATCATCCTTCATTTCTGAAGGGGAGTCTGAATAGCACATCACAGCATCACTACAGCATGTTTGTATGTATAGAAAACCCTACATTCCAAAAAGGATAGAAGGGGAAGGAAATCTGAGGGCAAAGAGAAAAGTGAATAACATAGTCAGATGAAGTCAGGATAAAGTCAGAAGAAATGAGGAATGCATGTTAATATTTGAATTTGGATTGCAAACTTGGGCTTGCTCTTCCTAGAGATTAAAGCAAAATGACTAACAAGATCAATTATAAAATGTAAGGTATCTATACAATCAATATGCAACAGAAACACAGCATTTTTCAACAGGAACCTCTGGAAATATCAATAGCTTGAGTGCTGTCAGTGTACTCTGCCAGCTTCGAAAGAGGTCACTTAAGGATTCTGTTTTCAAGTCTTGTCTTTGGCCATATTTTTAAAAAAACTTTTTGAACTGGGTCAGAGACAGCATGCTTATGAAACTGGCATATAATATAGATTCAGGTTCAACTGCTAATATACTGGATGACAGAATCAAGATTTATAGTTAATATTTCCTTCCAGAATTTTCCACTTTGCAAATAAACTCACCAATCCGAAGTTTACAAAATCTATTTTTCTTAAAAGACGACAGAAAACAAATGTTAATGATAAAAAAAAAAACTTTAAAATTTATTATTTATTTCATCACTTTATGGGAAAAAGAACCTGGTGAATATCAAATTATTTGGGACTTCTCTGGTGGTAACACTGAAGAAGCTGAAGTTGAATGGTTCTGTGAAGACCTACAAGACCTTCTAGAACTAACACCCCCAAAAGATGTCCTTTTTATTATAGGGGACTGGAATGGAAAAGTAGGAAGTCAAGAAACACCTGGAGTAACAGGCAAATTTGGCCTTGGAATACGGAATGAAGCAGGGCAAAGGCTAATAAGAGTTTTGCCAAGAGAATGCACTGGTCATAGCAAACACCCTCTTCCAACAACACAAGAGAAGACTCTACACATGGACATCACCAGATGGGCAACACCAAAATCAGATTGATTATATTCTTTGCAGCCAAAGATGGAGAAGCTCTATACAGTCAGCAAAAACAAGGTTGGGAGCTGACTGTGGCTCAGATCATGAACTCTTTATTGCCAAATTCAGACTTCCAGATGTTCAGGCTGGTTTTAGAACAGGTAGAGGAACCAGAGATCAAATTGCCAACATCTGCTGGATCATCAAAAAAGCAAGAGAGTTCCAGCAAAACATCTATTTCTGCTTCATTTTCTGTGCCAAAGCCTTTGACTGTGTGGATCACAATAAACTGTGGAAAATGCTGAAAGAGATGGGAATACCAGACCACCTGACCTGCCTTTTGAGAAACGTGTATGCAGGTCAGGAAGCAATAGTTAGAATTGGACATGGGACAACAGACTGGTTCCACATTGGGAAAGGAGTACGTCAAGGCTGTATATTGTCACCCTGTTTATTTAACTTATATGCAGAGTACATCATGAGAAACGCTGGGCTGGAAGAAGCACAAGCTGGAATCAAGATTGCTGGGAGAAATATCAAAACCTCAGATATGCAGATAACACCACCCTTATGGCAGAAAGTGAAGAACTAAAGGGCCTCTTGATGAAAGTGAAAGAGGAGAGTGAAAAAGTTGGCTGAAAACTCAACATTCAGAAAATTAAGATCATGGCATCTGGTCCCATCACTTCATGGCAAGTAGATGGGGAAATAGTGGAAACAGTGGCTGACTTTATTTTTCTGGGCTCCAAAATCACTGCAGATGGTGATTGCAGCCATGAAATTAAAAGATGCTTACTCCTTGGAAGGAAAGTTAAGACAAAGCTAGATGGCATATTCAAAAGCAGAGACATAACTTTGCCAACAAAGGTCCGTCTAGTCAAGGCTATGGTTTTTCCAGTAGTCATGTATGGATGTGAGAGTTGGACTATAAAGAAAGCTGAGCACCAAAGAATTGATGCTTTTGAACTGTGGTGTTGGAAAAGACTCTTGAGTGTCGCTTGGACTGCAAGGAGATCCAACCAGTCCATCCTAAAGGAGATCAGTCCTGGGTGTTCATTGGAAGGACTGATGCTGAAGTTGAAACTCCAATACTTTCGCCAACTAATGCGAAGAGTTGACTCATTTGAAAAGACCCTGATGCTGGGAAAGATTGAGGGCAGGAGGAGAAGGGGACGGCAGAGGATGAGATGGTTGGATGGCGTCACTGACTCAATGGACATGGGTCTGGGGGGACTTCAGGAGTTGGTGATGGACAGGGAGGCCTGGCGTGCTGCAGTCCATGGGGTCACAAATAGTCGGACACGACAGAGCAACTGAACTGACTGAACTGAACTGGTGGTCAGTGGATGAGAATTCGCCTGCCAGTTCAGGGGACCTGGTTTCCATCCCTGTCTGGGAAGATCCCACGTGCTGCAGAGCAACTTAAGCCCGTGCACCACTACTACTGGGCCCGAGTGTAGAACCCAAGAGACACAACTGCTGAGTTCGTGTGCCACCCCTACTAGAGCCCGAGCTCCAGGATGAGAGAACCCAGCTCAGTGAGAAGGCTGCGCACTGAGGCTGGAGAGTACCCCACGCTTGCCACAACTAGAGAAATCCCATGAGCAGCAGCAAAGACTCACCACAGCCAGAAATAAATACAGAATTAAAACAATTATTTGAACACTCCAAATTTACTTGTATGCTTTGTGGTGGTGTAGTTGCTGTCTTGTCCAGCTCTTTCAACCCCATGGACTATAGCCTTCCAGCTTCCTCTGTTCATGGGATTTCCTAAGCATAAATACTGGAGTGGGTTGCCATATTCTTCTCCAGGGGATCTGCCTGTCTTGGGGATAGAACCCACGTCTCCTACATTGCAGGCAGTCCCCTGCCTTTCAGGTGAATTCTTTACCACTGGGCCACCAGGAGAGCCCCTTTATGCTTTGTAAATATACACATAATGTTTTATATAGAAATAATTGGAATGTACATTATTTGTATTTACTTTAATCATTAACATTATTACATGTATACTTTTCTGTATATTAGTTCATTTTCAAAACAAAAAATATAAAATTGAGTAGAGATAACTGCAAATGTACTTTGGTTAAAATTGCACAGGGGGACTTCCCTGGTGGTCCAGTGGCAGGACTTCGAGCTCCCAATGCAGGGGGCACAGGTCAGGGAACTAGATTCATCCCTGGTTAGGGAACTAGATCCCACATGCGGCAAGTAAGACCTGATGTAACCAAATAAACGAATTTAAATATTAAAAAAAAATTGTATAGGGACTTCTCTGGTGGTCCAATGCTTCAGACTCTGAGCTCCCAACGCACTGGGCACAGGTTTGATCCTTGGCTGGGGAACTAAGATCCCTACATGCTGCACAGGGTGGCCAAAATCCCACAACTGTATAAAGATAGTATGTGAGAGATCTGGTTTAATAGTAGTTCAAGCACAAATAAAAGGCTGGGACTTCCCTGGTGGTCCAGTGGCTGAGGCTCCTTGCTTCCAATGCAGGAGGCCTGGGTTTGATCCCTGGTCAGGGAACTCGATCCCACATGCTGCAACTAAGACCTGGTGCAGTCAAATAAATAAATAAAAATAAATATTATTAAAAATAAGAGGCTTGTGGGTTTTAGTTTGCTGTAAATTGACTATAAGTTACTTAGTATTTATAATAACATTAATATTACTTGTTAATCACTCAGTTCAGTTCAGTTCAGTCGCTCAGTCGTGTCCAACTCTTTGTGACCCCATGAATTGCAGCACGCCAGGCCTCCCTGTCCATCACCAACTCCTGGAGTTCATTCAAACTCATGTCCATCGAGTCGGTGATGCCATCCAGCCATCTCATCCTCTGTAGTCCCCTTTTCCTCCTGCCCCCAATCCCTCCCAGCATCAGAGTCTTTTCTAATGAGTCAACTCTTCGCATGAGGTGGCCAAAGTACTGGAGTTTCAGCCTCAGCATCAGTCCTTCCAATGAACACCCAGGACTGTTCTCCTTCAGAATGGACTGGTTGGATCTCCTTGCAGTCCATGGGACTCTCAAGAGTCTTCTCCAACACCACAGTTCAAAAGCATCAATTCTTCAGTGTTCAGCTTTCTTCACAGTCCAACTCTCACATCCACACATGACCACTGGAAAAACCATACCCTTGACTAGATGGACCTTTGTTGGCAAAGTAATGTCTCTGCTTTTGAATATGCTATCTAGGTTGGTCATAACTTTCATTCCAAGGAGTAAGCGTCTTTTAATTTCATGGCTGCAGTCACCATCCACAGTGATTTTGGAGCCCCCCAAAATAAAGTCTGACACTGTTTCCACTGTTTCCCCATCTATTTGCCATGAAGTGATGGGACCAGATGCCATGATCTTATTTTTCTGGATGTTGAGCTTTAAGCCAAATTTTTCTCTCCTCTTTCACTTTCATAGACATTATGATAATAATTATTATGACAGGTGTAAGGTGATCTCATTGTGATTTTGATTTGCATCTCTCTAATACTTAGTGCATCACCAACTCGATGGACGTGAGTTTGAGTGAACTCTGGTAGATGGTGATGGAAAAGGAGGCCTGGCATGCTGCAGTTCATGGGGTCACAAAGAGTCGGACACGACTGAGTGACTGAACTGAACTGAACTGAATACTTAGTGAAGTATTAGAACTAAAAAGCCTTTTGATGAAAGTGAAAGAGGAGAGTGAAAAAATTGGCTTAAAGCTAAACATTCAGAAAAATAAGATCATGGCATCTGGTCCCAACACTTCATGAGAAATAGATGGGGAATGAGTGTCAGACTACTTTTTGGGCTCCAAAATCACTGCAGATGGTGATTGGAGCCATGAAATTAAAAGACGCTTACTCCTTGGAAGGAAAGTTATGACCAACCTAGATAGCATATTGAAAAGCAGAGACATTACTTTGCCAACAAAGGTCCATCTAGTCAAGGGTATGGTTTTTCCAGTGGTCATGTATGGATGTGACAGTTGGACTGTGAAGAAGGCTGAATGCTGAAGAATTGATGCTTTTGAACTGTGGTGTTGGAGAAGACTCTTGAGAGTCCCTTGGACTGCAAGGAAATCCAACTAGTCCATTCTGAAGGAGATCAGCCCTGGGTGTTCATTGGAAGGACTGATGCTGAAGCTGAAACTCCAGTACTTTGGCCACCTCATGTGAAGAGTTGACTCATTGGAAAAGATCCTGATGCTGGGAGGGATTGGAGGCAGGAGGAGAAGGGGACGACAGAGGATGAGATGGCTGGATGGCATCACCAACTCGATGGATGTGAGTTTGAATGAACTCTAGGAGTTGGTGATGGACAGGGAGGCCTGGTGTGCTGCAATTCATGGCATCACAAAGAGTTGGACATGACTGAGCGACTGAACTGAACTGAACTGAATACTTAGTGATGTTGAGCATCCTCTCATGTGCTTATTAGCCATGTGTATGTCTTCTTTGGAAGGTTGTCTATCTGGGCTGTTTTAAAACCCAGTGGTAGGGAGCTCAACCTGGTGCTGTCCTCAACCTAGAGGGGTGGGATGGTGGATTAGGAAGGGAGGTTCAAGAGGGAGGGGATATATATATACCTGTGGCTGATTCTGATGCTGAGAGGGATGGGGGCAGGAGGAGAAGGGGACGACAGAGGATGAGATGGCTGGATGGCATCACTGACTCGATGGATGTGAGTCTGAGTGACCTCCGGGAGTTGGTGATGGACAGGGAGGCCTGGCGTGCTGCAGTTCATGGGGTCACAAAGAGTCGGACACGACTGAGCGACTGATCTGATCTGATGGCTGATTCACATTGTTGTATGGCAGAAACCAACACAACATTTTAAAGCAATTATCCTCCAATTAAAAATAAATTAAAAAAATAGGGACTTTCTTGGTGGTCCAGTGATTAACATCAGCCTTCCAAAGCAGGGGACATGGGTTCAGTCCCTGGTGGAGCAGCTAAGACCCAATGTGCTGGGGGCAACTAAGCCCACATGTTACCCAGTGCAGCCAAAAAATAAATAAAACCGGGTTGTTTATTGATATTAAGTTATATGAGCTGTTTGTACATTTTGGATATTAACCCCTTATTGATCATCAGATCAGTCGCTCAGTCGTGTCCGACTCTTTGCGACCCCATGAACCGCAGCACGCCAGGCCTCCCTGTCCATCACCAGCTCTTGGAGGTCACTCAGACTCACATTCATCGAGTCAGTGATGCCATCCAGCCATCTCATCCTCTGTCGTCCCCTTCTCCTCCTGCCCTCAATCCCTCCCAGCATCAGAGTCTTCTCCAGTGAGTCAACTCTTCGCATGAGGTGGCCAAAATACTGGAGTTTCAGCTTGAGCATCATTCCCTCCAAAGAAATCCCAGGTCTGATCTCCTTCAGAATGGACTGGTTGGATCTCCTTGCAGTCCATGGGACTCTCAAGAGTCTTCTCCAACACCACAGTTCCAAAGCATCTATTCTTCGGTGCTCAGCCTTCTTCACAGTCCAGCTCTCACATCCATACATGACCACAGGAAAGACCATAGCCTTGACTAGGCGAACCTTTGTTGGCAAAGTGATGTCTCTGCTTTTGAATATGCTATCTAGGTTGGTCATAACCTTCCTTCCAAGGAGTAAGCGTCTTTTAATTTCATGGCTGCAGTCACCATCTGCAGTGATTTTGGAGCCCAGAAAAATAAAGTCTGACACTGTTTCCACTCTTTCCCCATCTATTTCCCATGTAGTGATGGGACCAGATGCCATGATCTTCGTTTCCTGAATGTTGAGCTTTAAGCCAACCTTTTCACTCTCCACTTTCACTTTCATCAAGAGGCTTTTGAGTTCCTCTTCACTTTCTCCCATAAGGGTGGTATCATCTGCATATCTGAGGTTATTGATATTTCTCCCGGCAATCTTGATTCCAGCTTGTGTTTCCTCCAGTCCAGCGTTTCTCATGATGTACCCTGCATATAAGTTAAATAAACATGGTGACAATATGCAGCCTTGACGTACTCCTTTTCCTATTTGGAACCAGTCTGTTGTTCCATGACCAGTTCTAACTGTTGCTTCCTGACCTGCATACAGATTTCTCAAGAGGCAGATCAGGTGGTCTGGTATTCCCATCTCTCTCAGAATTTTCCAGAGTTTATTGTGATCTACACAGTCAAAGGCTTTGGCATAGTCAATAAAGCAGAAATAGATGTTTTTCTGGAACTCTCTTGCTTTTTCGATAATCCAGCGGATGTTGGCAATTTGATCTCTGGCTCCTCTGCCTTTTCTAAAACCAGCTTGAACATCAGGAAGTTCACGGTTCACATATTGCTGAAGCCTGGCTTGGAGAATTTTGAGCATTACTTTACTAGTGTGTGAGATGAGTGCAATTGTGCGGTAGTTTGAGCACTCTTTGGCATTGCCTTTCTTTGGGATTGGGATGAAAACTGACCTTTTCCAATCTTGTGGCCACTGCTGAGTTTTCCAAATTTGCTGGCATATTGAGTGCAGCACTTTCACAGCATCATCTTTGAGGACTTGGAATAGCTCCACTGGAATTCCATCACCTCCACTAGCTTTGTTGCTAGTGATGCTTTCTAAGGCCCACTTGACTTCACATTCCAGTATGTCTGGCTAACATCACCAAGTATTTTCTCTCATTCACTAGACTGTCTTTTACTTTGCTGTGCAAAGGCTTTTAAGTTTAGTTAGGTCCCATTTGTTTATTTTTGTTTTTATTTCTTTTGCCTTAGGAGACTGACTAAAATATATTGCTATGATTTACATCAAAAAGTGTTCTGCTTATGTTCTCTTCTAGGTCTAATGTTTAGGTCTTTAATCCATTTTCAGTTTATTTTTGAATATGGTGTGAGGAAGTGTTCTAAGGTCATTCTTTTATGCGTAGCTGTCCAGATTTCTCTATACTGTTTATTGAAGAGGTTGTCTTTTCTTCATCATGTATTCTTGCCTCCTGTGTTGTTGATTAACTGACATAAGTATGGGGTTGCAAATGCATTCTTAGACTAAGAGTGATGAAAATAACTACCATTGCAGTTCTTAAAATATACCAGGCCCTGTGCTAAGAAAGCATAGTACGTCTATTATATTATTTAATTCTTATTTTGGCATTGTATTTTTTCAGTTGCTCAGCTGTGTCTGATTCTTTGCAACCCCATGGACTGCAGCATGCAGGCTTCCCTGTCCTAAGGTAAGTCATATTGTTAGGTAATTAGAATAGAAAAAGGACAATATTGCCATCATCATAACTGCCTTCTGAATGGAGAAAATTTCAGAGAATTGTGAGCTGGCCAAGGACAGATAGGTAGATTGGGGAACTGGGTTTTAACTGAGATCTGTCTATCCCTTAGAGAGACAGTTTCTCTATCGCCTGGTTCTGCTGCTGCTGCTAAGTCGCTTCAGTCGTGTCCGACTCTGTGCGACCCCATAGACGGCAGCCCACCAGGCTCCCCCGTCCCCGGGATTCTCCAGGCAATAACACTGGAGTGGGTTGCCATTTCCTTCTCCAATGCATGAAGGTGAAAAGTGAAGGTGAAGTCACTCAGACCTGTCCAACTCTGAGCGACCCCAGGGACTGCAGCCTACTGGGCTCCTCCATCCATGGGATTTTCCAGGCAAGAGTACTGGAGTGGGGTGCCATCGCCTTCTCCATCGCCTGGTTCAGTTCTTGGTAAAATAATAAACAAGGGGTTATCCAGAAGAGTGAGATTAATTGGGGGGGCATGTGAATCTGTGCCATTTTGTAAGCAGATAAATTAGGGGAATCTCTGGAGAAAGAGAACAATTAATGGTTTTCTTATTGTAAGAGAAGTCATTCTGGCCTAAGACATTTTGTGATCTAAGCCTGGAGCTATGCTTACCCTTCAACAGGTCTCAGTAATTAATCATCTTAAGGAACAAAGGAATGCACTAACAGAGAAAAGGCAAATAATAGTACAATGAAAGAGCAGAGTCCTACTTCCTCCTCAAGAGAGGTACAGAATAATAGGTCCTGTGTGGAACTAACACCTCCACACAGGTGGAGGATGGAATGATGCTGCTGACCCTTTTGACTCCAGTCAACTAAAAGTTTGGACTCTGTCAACCTTTGCCCCAATTCTATGCTAAGTTCTCTCCTCAAGCCCCTTCCTGAATATATGTGTACTTTTAGCTTAAAAGTTCCCCAATTTTGCTTTTCAGGGAGATGCTACTTTGGGAAAAATCCCTGGTGCTTTCCTTACTTACTGCTAGTGATAATAAACTCTTCCTTCTCCTGATCATTGGCTTTGCTGTCTATTGGTGTGATACCAAGAGGTGAACCCAATTTTAGGGTAACAATATGAAGACTAACTGAAATGAAACAAGAGGGAAGGGGGCAGGGAACAACCTTTAAAAGAATGATATAGACATCGGCCCTGACAAAAACTGATTAGAACCCACAAGGTCCTGGATGGAAAATTCAACTTCCAGTGGACCTTGAGCACCATTACAGACAGATAGTGCTCAGTCATTCAGTCATCTGACTCTTTGTGGCCTCATGGACTGTAATTCCCCAGGCTCCTCTTTTCATGGAATTTCCCAGGCAAGAATTCTGGAGTGGGGTGTCATTTCCTACTCCAGGGCATCTTCCCGACCCCCTGGGATGGAATGGGATGCAAGGGATGGAACTTGCATCTCTTGTGTCTCCTCGTTGGCAGGCGGATTCTTTACTGCTAGCAGCACCTGGGAAAGATTGAAGGCAGGAGATGGGGATGACAGAGGATGAGATGGTTGGATTGAAGGAGGAAGCAGAACAGGCTCTATCTTGAAAGCAGAACTCCAGCTTGGGCCAGACTGTGGATTTTGAGCTATATGCCCAACATCGATGGAAACGACATGCCAACTGGAAAACCAGTGCCCCGGAAGGAAGAGCCCCAGGGCTCTCCATCACCTAAAAGAATACCCTAATTATCTGTGTAACTGAATAGATTCATACATTCTATTATGCTTATTGGGGTATGACCACAAGCCTATTGATAATTGTCCACTGTTAACTAACTAGGCTTAAGGCATATGAATCACAGTTAACTTTGTTATATATATATATATTTTTCCTTTGTTCAGACTAGTTTCAGGGAATTTGGGGAGGTGAGTTTGGGCACGTAGGCTTAGGGTATATAAGGTTTTCACAAAACCTGGTCGGGGTCCTTGGCTATGAGAAAACTCTTCCTTGGGCTCACAGGTGTAATAAACTGCACTCCACTATCTGCATTGTCCTTCTGAGTGAGTCTGTTTCCCAGAACATGTGGCTACAACAGGGTGGCATCACTGACTCGATGGACATGAGTTTGAGCAAGCTCTGGGCATTGGTGATGGACATGGAAGCCTGGCATGCTGCAGTCCATGGTGTGGAAAAGAGTCGGCCATGACTGAGCAACTGAACTGACTGAGCACGACCTGGGAAGCCCTTGAGCCCCATTATACACTCTTTGTAATATGAAATGAAGTCGCTCAGTTGTGTCCAACTCTTTGCAATGCTATGGACTGTAGCCTGCCAGGCTCCTCCATCCATGGGGTTTTCCAGGCAAGAATACTGGAATGGGTTGCCATTTCCTTCGCCAGGGGAATCTTACCCACCCAGGGATTGAACCCCGATCTCCCACAGTGTGGGCAGACTACTGTCTGAGCCACCAGGGAAGCCTTTGGAATATATTAACATTTAAATGACACACCCACCATGAGAGTTCTGAGGCTAACCATCAAAGACCAAAAAAGAGGGCAGCGGCCTAATTTCTGGAAATCCCTGCCCCTTCCCTGAAATAGTTGAAGTAATCCTCTCAGTCATTAGCCTATGAAATTACCCAGCCTGTAGAAACTAACCACATTTTATTTCAGGGCCTCTTCTGAGATGGCAGATGGTCCTGATACTGTGGAGTATGTTTCTCCCTAAATAGATCCACTACCTATCACTTTGTCACTGAATTCCTTTCTGAGAAGGGTGAGAAAGTGACCTAAATGACCTTTAAGACTGATCAGTCTCAGAGTTCCTTTAAATCCCTGCTTGAGGGACTCCTCTGCGCAGTGGCTACAAATCTGCTGGCCAATGCAGGGGACACATATTCAATCCCTGGTGACCCAGGATTCCACATGCCGCAGAGCAACTAAGCTGGTGAGCGACAATACTGAACCCACGCTCTAGAGCCCTCATGCGGCAACAACTGAAGCTTGTGTGCCTAGAGCCTGTGTTCCAGGACAGGAGAGGCTGCTGCAACTGGAGAGTAGCCCCTGCTCTTTGCAACTAGAGAAAGCCTGTGTGCCGCAACAAGGACCCAGCACAGCCAAAAATAAATAAACAAAGCACTGTTAGGGCTTTCCTGGTGGCTCTGTGGTAAAGAATCTGTGTGCAAATACAGGAGGCACGGCTTCGATCCCTCCGTCAGGACAATCCCCTGGAAAAGGAAGTGGTAACCCACTCCAGTATTCTTGCTTGGGAAATCCCATGGACAGAGGAGCCTGATGGGCTATATATAGTGCATGGGGTCACAAAAGAGCTGGACACAACTCAGGGTTTAAACAACAAAACAGTGTGTACATGTAAATAGATAAAATCCCTGCTTAAGTTTGCCCATCTTAAAGTTTTCTCTGACAATCACAGTCCAGAATTCCTGGTCCCCTCTCTAAGCTCTTCTCTCTTCTCTTTACTGTCATATTTAACTTGATGTGTATGTCTCTCCAAGACTTTAAATTCCCTTGAGGCTAAAGACCAGAGTGTTCCAAGTGTTTCTCTTTTGAAACTTTAGGAAGTTTGTTTTTTGGACACATATTGTCCTGTTTCCTGTATTGTATTGGAAGTAAACTGTAGGTCATTTTAAGTCACAGATTATGGTTTATATGTATTTGTATTCCCTCACAGCACCCAATAGGTGCTTGATAAACATTGCTTTAAGTTGGGTGAAACGTGAAGAGAACTTTTGGCCCAAAGGAATGGGACAAAGATGAAAGGGCAAAAGGTCAAAAAAATACCACTGTTTTGGATACAAGTATGGACTTCCCTGGGGGCTCAGACGGTAAAAGCGTCTGCTTACACTGCCAGAGACCCGGTCTTGATCCCTGGGTGGGGAGGATCCCCTGGAGAAGGAAACGGCAACCCACTCAGGTACTCTTTCACATGGACGGAGAAGCCTGGAAGGCCGCAGTCCATGGGGTCGCAAAGAGTCCGACACGACTGAACGACTTCACTTCACTATGGACTTCTTACTTGCAGTGAGATAAAGTTCAGAAAGTTTTCCCACGGGCAACCTGGATATACTAAGAAAAAAATAGGGACTTCCCTATTTTTTTTTCCTGCAGGGGGCGTGGGTTTAATTGCTGATATGGAAGTAAGATCCCGAACGCTGCCTTGCGCAGCCAAAAAGTTAAAAAAAAAAAAAAAAAAGTATTACTATCACAATGTAAGATCATTGTAAAATATTAGAAACTAGAAATAGTAAAGGTGTTGAGAATGGGTTTCAAACAAAAACGATGTAACAATATAAATATTAACAGTATCAACATAGCCTATAGAAAGAGGGTTCAGCAGGCACGCAGTTATCCGCAGTGAGAAGATACTGAAATGAATGCAGACCTCTGCTGACTGATTAAACGTGTAGAAGACATACCCACAGTCACCCACAGTGATTTTATAGAGCGTCTGTAGGTCACTTTGTATTATCTGGGTGTGTTCGGTGATTCGATTCTGCCCGTCCCACTACTGAACTGAGCGCTTCATTCCCCTCTTTCCTTTCCTCCTCTAGCGCAGCCTTGAATCCCTCCGAGTGGAGTGGACAGAGGAACACACTTTGAGGGTCTTCTCTCCCGACCCTCACATATTAATACACGTGGTTTTCACTTGACAAAGGACTGGACCAAGATTTCTGCAGCTGCAACTTACATCCTGAATAAACAAACAGACCATTACAACGAACAAACAAAAGCAGGCCTATCTCTCTCGCGTCCCACAGACCAACTACCTTCCGGACCACCTCCTTTAAGGTGTTCCTCTAATCTTCCTGCTCCAGTTCAGAGCCTAGCCAGTCATAAAGTCCCTACTTCAGGAACGCCCAATCAGAGAGTCCTCACCTGCAGAAGGTGAGGCCTGGGTCGCCGTACGCGACAGTCTCCTGGCCCAATCAGGGGCGGATCGGGCTTGGAAAGGCTCCAATCCGCCTTACGGGGAGTAGTGGGCGGGACTGCACCTGGCGACGGTGAATCACTCAGAGGAGCGGCGGCTCCCTCCACCAATCGGAAAGTGCAGAGGAGCGGCGCCGACCAATCGGGCGTGAAGGGAAGGGCCGGGCTGGGCTCAACCTGGCGTCTGGAGTTTAGTCCCCGCGCTGCTGTGGGCAAAGCTGGTGTTTGTTTCTAGGGTCGCAGTGACTGCTGTCGCATCGGGATCTTGATCGTGATGGGTACAAAGGCGAAAGTCGGCAGTACAGAGTTGCTTCTCTTCACGTCGATGATCCTGTGTAAGTTCTCTGAGTTTTCGGAGTAATCTGTGCGTCTGATCGGAGGTTGGAGGGAGGCGCTCCCCACACCTCTGGCTCCCGAAAGGGGAGGGGTTCTGAAATCAGTCCGCCTCACCCTCCTAGTTCTCTTTTCCACGCTAGACTCGTCCCTCGTTTTTCCCTTCCCCCTTCCTCTGGTGAGTGGCTGGCTCCCCTCCCCCACATTTATGAATAAGGATCCCCTCTTACATCCACCTGGAGGGAGTTGCCTCTTCTGCGCTTTTACCAAAAATAACGGGGAAAGGTTGGTTCCCCTTTCCTCCATTCTCACTGGTGAGTGCTGGTGGGTTCGGGGGCGCTGCCTAGCCGGGATCAAACATCTGGGAAGGGCCATCCTTCCCCTCCAACATCCGCAAACCTATCCAAGATCAGTCGGGAGCCTCACGTCCCCTGACTCTCTTGTGATGTTTTGCTCCTGAAGGGTCCTCAGAGAAAATCTAATGGAGGTCGACTGGAGTGGAAGTCCCTTTCCCTGGTTGTTGCTGAAGGGTCTTTTTAGCTTTTCCCGAACCTCCGGGTTGCATGGTTGCTCCAGGAAAAGTGTCCAGTTGCAAAACCTTTTTTTTTTTTTTTTGAAGGAAATACATAAAATTGAAATCTAAAATTTCTTAGCACAGCATTCAAAGTTCCTTTCTAGCATAACTTACTTCAGGAGTCCTTGATAAATGTTGTTGACTGACAGACCATTCCCAGGGGAAGGTTCCTGTTTTTTGGTTGGCTGGTTCCTTCTCAGAGCCAGAACTCTGCCCTCCCTCCTGGCCGTGTTTGAGAGTTTTTGTTGCCTTTGTACACTCCCTTTCCTGTGGAACAATGAGGCTCCCTTGCTGGGGCAGGCCTCTGTCTATATAGTTGTGCTTGTGCCTGACTGAGTTTATGGTTTGTGCCTTAGTTTACTCGTGTCAGCACCTGTACCCTTACTTGATTCTTGAGCATCCGTGTGTGTGCTACTGTGAATAGTTGTGTCGGCAGGGGGTCTGTAAGAATCTCCATTTCCTCCTCAAGATCCCTATTTTAGGAAATGTAGAAGAGATGAACAATTAAGACCAATATTGGTGGTTACAAGATAATTCACTTTGCTTAGTGTGAAGGGTGCCCTTAGACAGATGGACTGACTTCTTTGTTTCTCATCACAAAAACATTAACCCCTGGGATGGACTGGACCAGTAACAAATCAGATCCTCCCTCCCTCTATTGTACAGATCAGGAAACAGGTACAAAGAGGGGAAATGACTTGATAAGACTGACCAAAGGACCTGGGACTGGAACCAAAGTCTCCTGACTCACTTTTCCTTTTTCTACCCTGGGGCGCATCTTAGGCCCCTTGAGACACAGGAACCAGCATATCAAAACATCAGTTTGGGCTACTGCTCCAGAGTCCACTGTCTCACCTACCTTTTTCAATTTTTCTTTCTCAGTAGATTCTTTCTTTTCTCACTTCTCCCTTTCATTCTACTCTTCCATTTCCCCGCTTTCTCCAATTTCCATTCTTTCCCTCCCACTCTTCTCCATTTACTTCTGTCTGTATCTTAGAACTGCTAGTGACACCCATAGTCATTTTCTTGTTGGGTGTGGTGCTCAGTACTAAACACTTTGCCAACCCCGTCAACCCTCGTACTCATCCCCCCACCTCCCAACCTAGAAATGTCTGAGTCAGTAACTGTATTTGTGACAGTATTTGTCAGGCTTATAAGACTCTTAGAACTGCATCCTTCTCCCTTTTCCTCTTTCCCCCTCATTTTCTAGAATAAACCCACAATGTATTGTCACAGATTGACACTGAAAGCCTTGTGATATCACCCTTCTGAGCTTGGGGATGCCCTCTAGTCTGCTCAGGGAATCAAACAGTGGTTTAGAGGGAACGTGAGATAATATTGTATTAGCTTGACAGGACGGTGGATCCTGGGAAGTAACATGTCCAGGAGATGGAGGAACTGACCTTGTCACATGTAAATAGGGCTAGACCTGGGAGATGCTATTTGGTTAGCACAGTGAGAATGGAAATAACAACCAGGCCACCCCCCACCTGGGCTCTCGCTTGACTTTCTGGCTTATTTGTGATCATAGTCTAGTAACTCAGTCTTTTCATCTGTAATACAAGAGTATTACAGGAGTAATAATACTCGTCCTAACCTCATCCTGAGGATCAACTGGGATAATAGCTACGTGACATACATGAAAGCAATTATTAGTGGGCAGCTCTTACCCCACTTTGGATTTTGTGAGGGTGAAAGAATGCTGCCCATAGTAGAGCAGGTCAGAGAAAGCAGGGAGGGACCCTGCTAGATTCCAAATGCCAGAGTGAAAAAGTAGGGGCTTTCTTGCCTGTCAGATGTGTCCTCTGCCCTTGGGATAGAAGCTTATATAGGATGCCTGCATGTCCTTGCTCCTCACATGGACTCTGTCATCAGGGAGGAAGAAGAAAAGATCAAGTAGTGGCCCAACCCCTGCCTGGGGAATCTAGTGGAGAAGAAGGCTTGAACCTGCTGGGACAGGGTTGGAGAATAAACACTGGGAGAACTGGGCCTGGGAAAAGAAAAACTGGTGACCAGGAATACTAGCCTCCCTCCTCCTAGAGAGCCAGTGCTTAAAAAAGTTTCCAGCTATCTCCTAAGCAGGAAGAGGCATTTCTGTTTAGCAAGATGGTGTACATCTAGGGTGACTTTTGCTGTGACCGCAGGGGAAGTGGAAACCTGGTTGGAAGCCTGGTGTTTGCACACACACCCCTTAATGAAGTGTCTGCACTGAGGCATTCCAGCAGGGAGAGACTGCTGCCCTGCGCCTGTCTGGGTCAGCCTGGGAGTCTGGCTGTTTCATATCGATATTTTGGACTCAAGCCTTTCTAGCCCTCCTGTTCAGGGTTAGACTCACCTCCAACTGTAGATTGGTGAGTCACTCCTTTCCCCCTCCCTCTGCGGGGGGTTCTCCCATGAAAGAATTGTTCCCTCGAAACCAGAACCTAGAAACCAGTGACGCCACAAGGTGAAACAAGGAAGTGAGTGGTAGTGGAATTCCAGTGTCTTAATAAGTTTTTCTCTCCTTGCTCCAGAACACTTTCCCCCTAATGACATTTCACTTCAGTTTTGTGATCTGGGCTTGCCTGGCATCTCCAGCCTAGTTTTGGCTTGGGGTGGAGCTGCTGTAATTAAAAAAACAAACAACAATGTTTGTCTGTTTAGAAGAGATTAATACATTAACGTCGTTCGAGAATCAAAATAATATTAAACGAGTGGGGTTATCACTCCCACCTGCTTCACACCTCCCCTAGTTTCCTGTGTATTTTTCCAGTGGTTTGTTATACAGATATCAGTATATATATTGCTTTCTTTTCCCTTTCCTGACACTAAAGGAGGCACCCTCCATACATTGTATTCCATCCTGTATCTTGTTTGTTTCATTTTATATGCCCTGGGGTTCTTTTCATATTGTTGGTGTGGCCTTGGCTGTTAGAATATTCCACCCCTCTCCCCACCTCCTCCCCAAGTCCTCTGGTTTAAAAGGTATCTATTCTGTGGATTCAGAAGAGCTGACACTCCTGCTCAAGGACAGATTTAGAAGCTACATATGTTTTATGTGAGAGATAAGGAAAAAAAATTGGGCTTGTTTTTCACTTCTGTTAGCATTGAGGGGAGACCTTGGGGATCTCTAAACTCAGCCCAGCTTCCTCTCTAGAGGTTCAGGAAAGAGCTGGATGGCCACTTGTCAAATGTAACTGAGGAAGAGGTTTCAGTGTTGTCAGAGGGTTGCGAACACACTGGGGTTTTCCAAGCGTTGAAAACTCAGAGTTCATCTGCCTGGGACTCCCTGATAAGCAGAGTTTCTGTCCAAAGTCCGCCTGGTGTCATTCGTTTTACAGTGTGGGGGTCAGATGGGAGGAAGCAGCTGGCTGGCCCGAAGTCTGATGCTAGGCCCTCGGAGTGAGCCCTGGGTAGGCAGGCACAGCCTGCTCTGTAATGAGTAGGTGGGTGGGGGAGGAGAGCCAAGCTGGTAGAACTGGAAATTCTGCTGAGAGAGGGTTGGAGGGAGCAATGGAGTGAAAGCTTTCCTGTCCTACAGAGCCATCACCACTCTCTGCTGTACTCAGAGGGCTGTGTCAGTTGACCCACGTCATTGAAAGTACAGCCAAGCCTGTTTAGACTTAGCCCAGCCAGTCTTTGGCTCACACAGCTTTCCTCTTGCCCACGCATTCCTTACCTGTCCCACCTCAACTCCCAGGAGTGAGTTTAGTCTCTACAGGGTGAGTGGTGGGAAGGAAGGAGCAAACCGGGGGTGGAAGCCCTGGGTCCAGGTTCTAATTGCACTGTAATGTCAGATTCAATTGTTAATCCAACAAGCATTGGTGTTTACTATGTTCTAAGCACTGTGCTGAGATTAGGGATTAAAAAATGAATAACCTCTTTTAATAAGAAACTCTGAGGGCAGTCGGGTATTTGTAACCATTAGCCAACAGCTGAAAACTGTGAGCATGCTGTATCTGGGGGGGCGCTTTCCGAGGCTTTGGCTTATTCTGAGGCTGGTGGGTCCTGTGAGGCTCATCTGCCTAGAGGGGAAGTTGGGATGAATTCTTAGAGAAAACCAGAGACTGGCTGGCTGGCTTCCTGGCTTCCCTCCTTTTCCTTCCTTCCTTTGTTTGTTTGTTTTTAAATGGATCAAAACAAACTCATTGCTTGAAAACACCTTAAGGAAAATTCTAATTATTAACGGGATTGCATAGTGAAACCAAAGTTTTCTTAATAAAGTAGTATAAGGAAGTAGCTTTTCTGTTTTGTGGGTTTGAACTGTGTTTATAGGGCTGGGTTGGTGGGTTCTGTCAGATATCTGGATGCCTCCACCCTCTGACCACCTTATTAACAGCACTGCTTTGGTGGCAAAGAACAGTTCTAAGAACGGGGGAGGATACAAATGTATCTCATTTTCTTTGTTTCTAAGGAACTATAGACATGTATTTACTAAGTAGAATACAGAGCACCATGCGTCAGGGGCTGTCATCGAAGTACAGAATGTTGGGGGAACATAGAGAAAGAGTTACTTTTCAAAATGATAAATTCTTTATTAAGAAATGATAGATATTCAATGCAGAAAATCGGAAAACAGAGAGATATAGAGAAAATAAAATCACATGCCATCCTGTTCTCTAGAGATAACACTGATTGCTGGCTTTATTCTAATCTTTCCTCTATGATTAACATGTGGTATAGCTGACCTGTGCAAAATATATTGGAAAAAAATGAAATGGCTGTTTGATGCCATTGACTTTTCCTTAAGCCTTGGCCCTGTGGGCAGATATTCATTTAGGTCACACCAGCTCAACAGAAATCCATACATACCAGTGTTTAAGCCAAGTTGTGTACTAAAACTACTTTGGGCTATGGCCAGTTTGTCAGATTAGGTAGGAATTCCAGTGGGAAAAAAAAACCCAAACTGTGTTATAGAGCCCTTCTCATTTAGGTTATTAATGACTGAATATCAGTTTTAAATGAAATGGGTGACTATCTCCATGACAGAGAGGACAGTAACATAAATGTTCTATGTGTTCTGTGATGGTAGCGTATTATTGCAAACCATGGCCATATATGTATTTTTTTCTTTCTTCCTTTTTTTTTTTGAGCAAACAATGCTTTAAATAAAATCCATTCTATAGTATTATACTGTATGACTATCCTGTAATTTACTTAATTGTTCACTTTTTGCTGAGCTTTTTTTTTTTTCCTTTGTTGTATAACATTAAATTGTCCTTGAATATACATCTTTAAGCTTACCTTTGATTATTTTCTTAGGTTATATTCCTAGAAGTTGGAGAGAGATTAATTTTGACTGGGGAAAGGTATAATGGACTAAGGGACACTGGCCCAGAATCTTGAAGGGTGAATGGTGTTTCACGGCTTCTCTGTTGGAGACGCTGTGTAGTACAGTAGTTTTGGAGACTCAGAATCAGGCAGACTTGGGTTAAGATTCCCACCTCGTTTGCAGCTGAGTGATGTGGGGCAACTATGAAAAAGCCTTGGTATTCTCATCTATAAAGTGGGATGATAACAATAATACTTGCCTTCCGGGGTTGTTTTCTTTCTCCTCGAAACATTTTTAATGAGACAATCCAATGCATGTGCTCACATTTCTTCCTGCCTTTTTTCTCTCCTTCAAGTTTATCAGACTCATATACAGGATCTTGATTGTAATTTCCTGTTTCTTACTCACCTGCTACTTCATTTCACCTTCAAAGTTTTATTTCATTATCCTGTGCTTCCTCGTGTGTTGTTACTCTCGATCATTCTTCCTTTGTTTTTGCCTTTGCTTTTGCCTCCCCTTTCTGCCTGTTTTATTTTTCTTTGCTTCTTGTGATCTGATTTTTTTTCCTTTCCTTTTTAACTCCCATTTCCCACTCTTTTTTTCTTTAACTTAAAATATTTAATGCATACTTGGCCATTACACAAATGTAGAAAACATAGAAACATAGAAAAGTTGCATGTATTCTCACCTCTCAGATAATATGCACTGTCAAGTGTTTGGAATCTATTCTTAGAGATACCTTTATGTGTATACTAGGATTATTTTTCTGAATAAATTGATCTACCTTAACTTTTGGCATGGCAATATGGTTAGTTTTATTTGTTTGTTTTTATTTTTACTTAGTTGTATGATTTATTGTACCCTGGAGCCAGGTTACCTGGTTAGAATCCTAGCTCTACCTCCTACTAGCTTTGAGACTTTGAGCAAATGACTTATTTCTGTGCTCCAATTAATGCATATGTAAGGTGGGAGCAATAATAAAATTTATTTCATAACATTGTTAGAAGGATTAAATGGAACCTGTAAAGGGCTCAGAAGAGTATCTGGTACATAGTAGTCAAGAAATATTAGCTGCTATTATCTTATTATTCATGCTATTTTTTTATTTATTTGGTCATGCTCAGTAACATGTGTCTAGAATTTGGATATAATTAATTAAACCTTGCAGAGGACAAACCTTGCAGAGGTCTTGTTTAGTTTTGTTGGGCTTCCCTGGTGACTCAGGAGTAAAGACTCCACCTGGCAGTTGGGGAGACCCAGCTTTGACCCCTGGTCTGGGAAGATCCTACATGCTGTGGGGCAGCTAAGCCCAGGGGCCACAGCTGCTGAGCCTGAGCCCTCGAGCCTGTGCTCCGAAAAGTGGCCCCTGCCCACCAAGACTAGAAAACAGCCTGTGCAGCAATGAGGACCCAGCACAGTCAAAAGTCAACAAAATTATATATTTAGAAAAGGGTGGGATAGAGGGTCCCTAGGGTCCCTTCCAAAAAAAATTTCTGTTGGTTTTTTTTTTTTTTTTTTTTAATTATTTTACGGAGGTATATTTTGCATACAACATTTTAGTTTCGGATGTACAAAATAGTAATATAACAATTATATTTATTGAAGAATGATCACCACAGTAAATGTACGTCTGTCATCATATATAGTTGTGGAATTTTTTTCCCTTGTGATAGAATTTTTAAGATTTACTCTCTTCAGTTCAGTCACTCAGTTGTGTTCGACTCTTTGCGACCCCATGAATTGCAGCATGCCAGGCCTCCCTGTCGGAGAAGGCAATGGCACCCCACTCCAGTACTCTTGCCTGGAAAATCCCATGGATGGAGGAGCCTGGTAGGCTGCAGTACATGGGGTCGCTAAGAGTCGGACACGACTGAGTGACTTCACTTTTACTTTTCACTTTCCTGCATTGGAGAAGAAAATGGCAACCCACTCCAGTGTTCTTGCCTGAAGAATCCCAGGGACGGGGGAGCCTGGTGGGCTGCCGTCTATGGGGTCACACACAGTCAGACACTACTGAAGTGACTTAGCAGCAGCAGCAGCAGGCCTCCCTGTCCATCACGAACTCCCGGAGTTCACTCAGACTCATGTCCATTGAATCAGTGATGCCATCCAGCCATCTTATTCTCTGTCGTCCCCTTCTCCTCCTGTCCCCATTCCCTCCCAGCATCAGGGTCTTTTCCAATGAGTCAACTCTTCACATGAGGTGGCCAAAGTACTGGAGTTTCAACTTTAGCATCATTCCTTCCAAAGAAATCCCAGAGCTGATCTCCTTCAGAATGGACTGGTTGGATCTCCTTGCAGTCCAAGGGACTCTCAAGAATCTTCTCCAACACCACAATTCAAAAGCATCAATTCTTCGGCGTTTAGCTTTCTTCACAGTTCAACTCTTGCATCCATACATGACCACTGGAAAAACCATAGCCTTGACCAGACGGACCTTTGTTGGCAAAGTAATATCTCTGCTTTTTGAATATGCTATCTAGGTTGGTCATAACTTTCCTTCCAAGGCGTAAGCGTCTTTTAATTTCATGGCTGCAGTCACCATCTGCAGTGATTTTGGAGCCCCCAAAAATGAAGTCTGACACTGTTTCCCCATCTATTTCCCGTGAAGTGATGGGACCAGATGCCATGATCTTCATTTTCTGAATGTTGAGCTTTAAGCCAACTTTTTCAATCTCCTCTTTCACTTTCATCAAGAGGCTTTTTAGTTCCTCTTCACTTTCTGCCATAAGGGTGGTGTCATCTGCATATCTTAGCAACTTCTAAATATGCAGTACAGCATTATTCACTATAGTTACTGTGTTGTGCATCATATCCCCATGACTTAGTTATTTTCTAACTTAAAGTTAGTACCTTTTGATCCTTTTCACTCATTTTTGCCCCCCACCCTCTCTTTGCCTCTGACAAGCACCCAATCTGTTTTCTGTGTCTGTGAGCTTGGAGTTTTTTTGTTTGTTTCTGATCCCACATATAAGTAACATCATATGGTATTTGGGCTTGCTCTGATTGACTTAATTCACTTCGCATAATGCCCTTAAAGTCCATCCCTGTTGTCACAAATGGCAAGATTTCATTCTTTTTAATGACTCAGTGATATTCCATTGTGTATTATGTGCATGCTCAAGCCTCAGCTAACTCTGTGGTGGCCTGTGTGAAGGGAAAAGGGGGATGTCTGTATTGGAAGCAAGTGCCACTGAGACTCACACGAGGTCTGTGAGTGTGGGAGCCTGTATTCCAGCTCAGAGTTGTGTGGAGGGTAAGGGATCCTTAGCCATTGAGTCTTGGCAGGAATTGGGGGCAGAGACTGAGAGGAAAGCAACTGTCAGGAAGGTAACTTGCATCTTGTTTTCTCCTTAGATTTGTTGTTAGTCGCTAAGTCATGTCTGATTCTTGTGACCCGGTGGACTGTAGCCCATCAGGCTCCTGTCCATGGATTCTTAAGCAAGAACAATTGGAGTGGGTTGCTGTTTCCTACTCCAGGGGATCTTCCCAACCCAGGGGTCAAAGCTGCATCTCTTGCTTCTCCTGCATCTCCTGCAGGTGGACCCTTCTTTGCCACCTGGGTAGAGAGAGCCCCAGATCATATGATACTTCCACATTTAACTTTTTGAAGAACCCCATACTGTTTTCTATCATGGCTGTATCAATTTATAGTCCCACCAACATGAGGTTTGCATGAGGGTTCCCTGCAGATGGTGACTGCAGCCATGAAATTAAAAGATGCTTACTGCTTGGAAGGAAAGTTATGACCAACCTAGATAGCATATTCAAAAGCAGAGACATTACTTTGCCAACAAAGGTTCGTCTAGTCAAGGCTATGGTTTTTCCTGTGGTCATGTATGGATGTGAGAGTTGGGCTGTGAAGAAGGCTGAGTGCCCAAGAATTGATGCTTTTGAATTGTGGTGTTGGAGAAGACTCTTGAGAGTCCCTTGGACTGCAAGGAGACCCAACCAGTCCATTCTGAAGGAGATCAGCCCTGGGATTTCTGGGATTTCTTTGGAAGGAATGATGCTAAAGTTGAAACTCCAGTACTTTGGCCACCTCATGCGAAGAGTTGACTCATTGGAAAAAGACTCTGATGCTGGGAGGGACTGGGGGCAAGAGGAGAAGGGGATGACAGAGGGTGAGATGGCTGGATGGCATCACTGACTCGATGGATGTGAGTCTGAGTGACCTCCGGGAGTTGGTGATGGACAGGGAGGCCTGGCGTGCTGAGATTCATGGGGTCGCAAAGAGTCGAACATGACTGAGCGACTGATCTGATCTGATCTGATCTGGTCCCTTTTCTCCATGTCTTCACCAGCATTCGTTGTTTCTTGTCTTTTCTGGGGTTGGGGAGCTTGTGGAATCTTAGTTCTTTGATCAGGAATCAAACCCATGCCCCCTGCAGTGGAAGCAAATATCTCTAACTACTGGACCACCAGTAAATCTCCTATTTCTTGTCCTTTTTGATAATAGCCATCCTAACAAGTGTGAGGTGTTACCTCATTATGGTTTTGATTTACATTCCTTGATAATTAATAATGTTGAACATCTTTTCATATACCTGTTGGCCATCTGTATGTCTGTCTTCCTTGGAAAAATGTCTATGTAGATCCTCTTGACAGTTTTTAAAATAGATTGCTTAGGTGTGGTTTGTTTGGTTTTTTTAACTATGATTTGTATGCATTCTTTATACATTTTAGGTATTAATCCTTTATCAGTTAAGTGAGTTGCAAATATTTTATCCCATTTTCTAGGTTGCATTTTTAGCTTTTTTTAAAAAAAAAAAAATTTAAATTTTATTTATTTATTTAGGCATGCTGTGTGGTATGTGGGATCTTAGTTCCTGCACCAGGGATCAAACCCTTACCTCCTGTCTTAGAAGCGTGAGTCTTACACTGCAGGCAAGACCCACCTTTTCCTTTTGTTGGTGGTTTCCTCTGCTGTGCAGCATGTTGATTTCTTCACTGGTCATGTCATCATGCATACTTGAGTCAAGGCTGTAGTGACTGGGGATTCAACCAGAATGCCATTGCCGATTTTGTATTGGTCTGCTTGGGACGCCGTAACAAAATACCAAAGACTAGGTAGCTTGAACAACACTAATTTATTTTCTCACAGTTCTGGAGCCCAGAAGTCCAAGATATCATGGTGCTGGTAGGGATGGCTCCCTCTGAAACCTCTCTTTGGCTTACAGTGGCCACGCTCTTGCTGTCTCTTCACCTGGTCATTCCCTCTATGGCATGAGTATGCTTAGTGTCTCTTTGTAGAACACCACCAATCAGATTGGATTAGGGCATGTCCTAAGGGCCTCATTTTAACAATTATATCATCCACAAAGGGCTTGTCTCCAAATACAGTTACTTTCTGAAGTTAGGGCTTTCATATATGAATTTTGAGGGAATACAATTCAATCCTTAAACACCAGAAACCATTTTGAAGATTTGGCAGAAAGAGCAATGATCTAGCCAGGTGTCTCCTCAGATGACTTGGGCTTGGGCTTACTTGGGTTGCTCTTGTGATCATGAAAGAAATAGGTTTTTTTTTTGTTTGTTTAACAACTTGTTGTCAATATTTAGAAAAATGTTAATTTAAGCTTCTGCAATGGTGACTTCAACCTTGACTCTTAGCTCCATACTGATGGAAGAGATCTGCTTGGCAATCTCAGGACTGTGCAGGTCATTGAGTTGTGTATGGATCCTCATCTGGAATCAGTTTCAAATATTAGAACTTTCACCACAAGGACTTTTCCTTGTAGTTATTCTCAGGGTTTTAGTAGGCATCCGAACCCGTCCTTACACTTTGAGATTCTTTCCCTTTGGGCCTCTGATCAGGTCAGTACATACCTTCTCCAAAGACTTCATGTTGCAGCTGGTGAGGGTGATTCTAATCCTATGAACTGTCAGCTCTGGCTCCACAGGAGTCTTTCTGTATCTTCAAAAGCCTTGACTGTGGCCGTGGGGCTTCCTGCAGGCTAGTTCCTTGGCGAGAGCAAGCAGTGAGTCAGGGAGCTGGAGCAGGTAACTCCAGGCTCTGCTGCAGCAGCAGCTGAGTTTTCCTCAAAGAGCTGGGGGTGTTTTAAATGGATTCCCATTTTTTTTTGTCCATTTCCCCACATTTTAGACCTTGCATTAGAAAACCTTCTAGCACTTCTTCCACTTTTGGCTCTGCACACTTCTGCATGTGGGAAACCAACCTCTACCATTGTGCAGGCAGATACCTACAGCTTTAAAGCTAGTGTTTTGAATCAAGTTTTTTGTGGGGGGGCGGCCGTGTGCCTCACGTGTCAATTTGAAAAATGGTCTTATCTTAACAAGTAGATGTTATAGTGAATGATTTGCTCTGACCTGATTTGTTAAGGTTCTGTGTTGTTCAATGTCAATTTGTACTAATTTGTACTTATGCTAAGTGATGAGAAAGAATGATAGATTAACATATAGTTCCTGCTCCTTTGGGAGTTTACTGCTTGATAGTGGAGACCTACAGGCACATAGATGATGTCATTATAATATGGGAAGTGCTTTGACAGTGTTTTGCATGGTGTAGTGCAAGCCTAGGAAGGAGACAGAGGAAGGATTGGGAGTGGGGTAAGTCATTTTTCAGAAAATAATGTGGGTGAATATCTGCTGGCCAGATGAAGAAAGAGGGGAAAGGGTATTCCGCATGGCTTGAATACCCTGAGCAAAAGCAGAGGTTGTGAAAGTCTTTGCTGGGAATTTTAAGTAGTTTTGTATTGCTGGGAGGTAAATTGCAAGAGTAGAGAGGGTGATGAAGATGATAAACTGATCACCAGGTTGGGTTTTGCTAGAACTATTGCCTGGCTGAAAAATTTGGATTTTATCTTATAGGCAATGTGGAATCACTGGAAGCTTGAAGCAAGTGTGATATCTGGACTTTCCAGAAGGCTGTATAGTGTAGCCCAGTCTCTGGAACTGGACTGCTTTGGTTTGAATCTGTAGCTCTGGGTCTCAGTTTCCCCATGCAGAAAAGAGATGATAATAACAGTATCATCCAACTCCTAAGGTTGTTGTAGGGATTAAATGGTAGTCCATGTAATGTGCTCATAGCAGAGCCTGGCATATAGTACATGCTCAATAAAGGTTAACTCTTTCTCCAGCAGTGGGGTGGAGGATGGATGTGAGTGGGCCAAGATTAAACAAGGCAGAGAAAACAACTGAAAGACTAAATGCAATTCTCCAGGTGATGATTTTGAGTTATGGTGCTGGAGAAGATTCTTGAGAGTCCCTTGGACAGCAAGGAGATCAAAACAGTCAATCCTAAAGGAAATCAATCCTGACTATTCATTGGAAGGACTGGGGCTGAAGCTGAAGCTCCAATACTTTGCCACCTGATATGAAGAGCAGACTCATTGGAAAAGACCCTGATGCTGGGAAAGATTGAGAGCAAGAGGAGAAGGAGGCAACAGAGCGTAAGATGATTTGATGGCATTATCAACTCAATGGATATGAGTTTGAGCAAATTCCAAGAGATAGTGAAAGACAGGGAAGCCTGGCGTGCTGCTGGCAGTGGAATTGTAGAGTCAGAACACAACTTAGTGACTGAACAACGAACAACAGGTGGTGATGGTACTAAAAGATTTTGGGAGATGGCATTGTAGTGCTTGGTGCTTGATTGACTAGAATGAAGGAAAGATGGTGATGACTTAAAAGTGGAGTAGTTAGCAGGATCAAACATCTTACCAAGAGCACAGAAAGTAACTGAAAAAGCAAATACTCAATATTTTAATTCTAAGACTATTTTAATGTTTTAGAAATTGCGATGTGACTTACAGCCAATATAAGTCTATTGTATATATTTCATTTTCCCCTGAGAAGTTTTTACTAAATCAGTGTTTTATCTTATAATCAGAGTATCTTAAAATTGAGGAGTACAATAATTGGTGCCCTTAGTAAAAGCAATTTTAATTTCAGGTTGAGAGCCAAAGATGTACTGAAGTAGGCTGAGCAGTGAACCCTTATGTTGGGTTGCAAACAGTATGTGTAGACTACTTCTTTAAGAAGTTTGGAGAAGAAGGGAGGAAAAAAGTGTAACCAGAGAGGGGTGCAAGATTAAGTGAAAGTGTTCTGTACAGAAAGGCACCAAAAATCTATTGATACCTTTGACTCTGTAACTTTTCTTGTTGTGAACTTAGGGGTAATTAAACATCACAATGGAGAAAGGCGAAGTTTTCTTCTGTTTTGGTTTACCATGTTAATTATCAATAGTAGGACATTTGTATGTATGTATGTACATTATGCCAAGTATACTCAGATGGTAACAAATCTGCCTGCAATGTGGTAGACCCAGATTTGATCCCTGGGTGGGGAAGATCCCCTAGAGAAGGATGGCTACTAACTCCAATATTCTTGCCTGGAAAATTCCATGGACAGAGAAGCCTGGCAGGCCATAGTCCACGGGGTCACAAAGTTGGCATGACTGAGCGACTAACACACATACAGTATGCTACATATAGGTCCAAGGTTAAACACAAAAGGGAGGTCGTGAGGCGGTAAGGGAAAATATAAAATAGATGAGGAGAATGGGTGTGAAAATTGTGGGTGTTGTGACGTAGTTGGGGTGTGATGAGGGAAAGCCCTCAACTCTGCTGATCTATACATGGTGGTTCTAGAAAAGAGTCAGTCTTTCTAAGGCTAAATGACAGTGATAGAGGAGAGATGGTTTGGTGGGCTGGAATGTAAGCATTTTTTCAGAAGTATTTACATTTACTTATATGCCTTACTTTGAAGTCAGAAAATGAAGTGTGTACAGAAGTCAGAAAAAGAAGTGTGTACAGAAGGACCTATCAGATCAGATCAGATCAGATCAGTCGCTCAGTCGAGTCCAACCCTTTGCGATCCCATGAATTGCAGCACACCAGGCCTCCATGTCCATCACCAACTCCTGGAGTTCACCCAGACTCACGTCCATCGAGTCAGTGATGCCATCCAGCCATCTCACCCTCTGTCGTCCCCTGCTCCTCCTGCCCCCAATCCCTCCCAGCATCAGAGTCTTCTCCAATGAGTCAACTCTTCACGTGAGGTGGCCAAAGTACTGGAGTTTCAGCTTTAGCATCATTCCTTCCAAAGAAATCCCAGGGCTGATCTCCTTCAGAATGGACTTGTTGGGTCTCCTTGCAGTCCAAGGGACTCTCAAGAGTCTTCTCAAACACCACAGTTCAGAAGCATCAATTCTTGGGTGCTCAGCCTTCTTCACAGTCCAATTCTCACATCCATACATGACCACAGGAAAAACCATAGCCTTGACTAGACGAACCTTTGTTGGCAAAGTAATGTCTCTGCTTTTGAATATGCTATCTAGGTTGGTCATAACTTTCCTTCCAAGGAGTAAGCGTCTTTTAATTTCATGGCTGCAGTTACCATCTGTAGTGATTTTGGAGCCCAGAAAAATAAAGTCGGACGCTGTTTCCACTGTTTCCCCATCTATTTCCCATGAAGTGATGGGCCCGGATGCCATGATCTTCGTTTTCTGAATGTTGAGCTTTAAGCCAACTTTTCCCCTCTCCACTTTCACTTTCATCAAGAGGCTTTTTAGTTCAACTGTACAAAAAAGATCTTCACAACCCAGATAATCATGATTGCGTGATCACTGACCTAGAGCCAGACATCCTGGAATGTGAAGTCAAGTGGGCCTTAGAAAGCATCACTATGAACAAAGCTAGTGGAGGTGATGGAATTCCAGTTGAGCTATTCCAAATCCTCAAAGATGATGCTGTGAAAGTGCTGCACTCAATATGCCAGCAAATTTGGAAAACTCAGCGGTGGCCACAGGACTGGAAAAGGTCAGTTTTCATCCCAATCCCAAAGAAAGGCAATGCCAAAGAATGCTCAAACTACCGCACAATTGCACTCATCTCACACGCTAGTCAAGTAATGCTCAAAATTCTCCAAGCCAGGCTTCAGCAATATGTGAACCGTGAGCTTCCTGATGCTCAAGCTGGTTTTAGAAAAGGCCGAGGAACCAGAGATCAAATTGCCAACATCCGCTGGATCATGGAAAAAGCAAGAGAGTTCCAGAAAAACATCTATTTCTGCTTTATTGACTATGCCAAAGCCTTTGACTGTGTGGATCACAATAAACTGTGGAAAATTCTGAAAGAGATGGGAATACCAGACCACCTGATCTGCCTCTTGAGAAATTTGTATGCAGGTCAGGAAGCAACAGTTAGAACTGGACATGGAACAACAGACTGGTTCCAAATAGGAAAAGGAGTACATCAAGGCTGTATATTGTCACCCTGTTTATTTAACTTATATGCAGAATACGTTATGAGAAATGCTGGACTGGAAGAAGCACAAGTTGGGATCAAGATTGCTGGGAGAAATATCAATAACCTCAGATATGCAGATGACACCACCCTTATGGCAGAAAGTGAAGAGGAACCACAAAGCCTCTTGATGAAAGTGAAAATGGAGAGTGAAAAGGCTGGCTTAAAGCTCAACATTCAGAAAACCAAGATCATGGCATCTGGTCCCATCACTTCATGGGAAATAGATGGGGAAAGAGTGGAAACAGTGTCAGACTTTATTTTTCTGGGCTCCAAAATCACTGCAGATGGTGACTGCAGCCATGAAATTAAAAGACGCTTACTCCTTGGAAGGAAAGTTATGACCAACCTAGATAGCATATTCAAAAGCAGAGACATTTCTTGGCCAACTAAGGTTCACCTAGTCAAGGCTATGGTCTTTTCTGTGGTAATATATGGATGTGAGAGCTATGAAGAAGGCTGAGCACCCAAGAATTGATGCTTCTGAACTGTGGTGTTGGAGAAGATTCTTGAGAGTCCCTTGGACTGCAAGGAGACCCAACAAGTCCATTCTGAAGGAGATCAGCCCTGGGATTTCTTTGGAAGGAATGATGCTAAAGCTGAAACTCCAGTACTTTGGCCACCTCATGCTAAGAGTTGACTCATTGGAAAAGACTCTAATGCTGGGAGGGATTGGAGGCAGGAGGAGAAGGGGATGACAGAGGATGAGATGGCTGGATGGTATCACTGACTCGATGGATGTGAGCTGAGTGACCTCCGGGAGTTGGTGATGGACACCAGGGAGGCCTGGCGTGCTGCGATTCATGGGGTTGCAAAGAGTCAGACACGACTGAGCGACTGATCTGATCTGATCACTTTCTGCCATAAGGGTGGTGTCATCTGCATACCTGAGGTTATTGATATTTCTCCCGGCAATCTTGATTCCAACTTGTGTTTCTTCCAGTCCAGTGTTTCTCATGATGTACTCTGCATATAAGTTAAATAAACAGGGTGACAATATACAGCCTTGATGTACTCCTTTTCCTATTTGGAACCAGTCTGTTGTTCCATGTCCAGTTCTAACTGTTGCTTCCTGACCTGCATACAAATTTCTCAAGAGGCAGATCAGGTGGTCCGGTATTCCCATCTCTTTCAGAATTTTCCACAGTTTATTGTGATCCACACAGTCAAAGGCTTTGGCATAGTCAATAAAGCAGAAATAGATGTTTTTCTGGAACTCTCTTGCTTTTTCCATGATCCAGCGGATGTTGGCAATTTGATCTCTGGTTCCTCTGCCATTTCTAAAACCAACTTGAACATCAGGAAGTTCACGGTTCACATATTGCTGAAGCCTGGCTTGGAGAATTTTGAGCATTACTTTACTAGCGTGTGAGATGAGTGCAATTGTGCAGTAGTTTGAGCATTCTTTGGCATTGCCTTTCTTTGGGATTGGGATGAAAACTGACCTTTTCCAGTCCTGTGGCCACTGCTGAATTTTCCAAATTTGCTGGCATATTGAGTGCAGCACTTTCACAGCATCATCTTTGAGGATTTGGAATAGCTCAACTGGAATTCCATCACCTCCACTAGCTTTGTTCATAGTGATGCTTTCTAAGGCCCACTTGTCTTCACATTCCAGGATGTCTGGCTCTAGGTCAGGGATCACACCATCGTGATTATCTGGATCTTGAAGATCTTTTTTGTACAGTTCTTCTGTGTATTCTTGCCATTTCTTCTTAATATCTTCTACTTCTGTTAGGTCCATACCATTTCTGTCCTTTATCGAGTCCATCTTTGCATGAAATGTTCCTTTGGTATCTCTGATTTTCTTGAAGAGATCCCTAGTCTTTCCCATTCTGTTGTTTTCCTCTATTTCTTTGCATTGATCCCTGAAGAAGGCTTTCTTATCTCTTCTTGCTATTCTTTGGAACTCTGCATTCAGATGTTTATATCTTTCCTTTTCTCCTTTGCTTTTCGCTTCTCTTCTTTTCACAGCTATTTGTAAGGCCTCCCCAGACAGCCATTTTGCTCTTTTTCATTTTTTTCCCATGGGGATGGTCTTGATCCCTATCTCCTGTACAATGTCACGAACTTCATTCCATAGTTCATCAGGCACTCTATCTATCAGATCTAGGCCCTTAAATCTATTTCTCACTTCCACTGTATAATCATAAGGGATTTGATTTAAGCCATACCTATGGGCAGATGATAATGATAATAAGGATCATACCTATTCGGTGCTTCCTGTTGGTCAGACACTTTTATAACCCCTTTATTTGTAGTAACTTGTTTAACTCTCAACAACAGCACTTTGATGTCAAAACTGTTATTATACCTATTTTACAAATGGGTAAACTGAGGTTCAAAGTGGCTTGCCCGGGTCACACAGATTATAAGTAACAGAGCTGGGATTTGAATGCAGGTAGGGTGGTTCCAGAGGCTTGTTTTGGAATGAGAAGGGGACCATGGATCAGAATGACTGGGGTGTCCTGCAGTCACTAGGAAGGAAGGACACAGTGGCTGGCTTGACTCATGGTGCAATATGCAGTCACAGTAGAACCCTGAGCATTGAGTCAGGTCATGGGGAAGTCATCAGCAGTGCCTGCATCAGAGGAGGGTGGGAAGGCCATGAGGTAAAGGGCCCTGTATTTTAAATAAGAGAAGAGAAGCCTGGACTAGGTAATAGCAGTCAGATTTCATGAGAAGGGGAAGATGCCTGTTGTCCATTATGTTTGTGAATCTATGTGGTGGTGTCATTCCTGAGCACGGTCTAGATCTGATGACCTGAGGGGACTCAAAAAAGAACTTTGGCTAAAGTTAGAAGTAAGGCAGAAATAATCATCAAATTCATATGCTGTGATTTATTTATCTGTCTTCTTTTAGGTGGCCTTTTATTCCAAGGGCTAGTTTTTAGCTTAATTAGAAGCTGTTCTTTATTTGGGTGGTGTCATAGGTTGGCTTCTTGGGAAGCTGACTCTTGAGATGTCAATTACTGTCCTAAGACATTTATGAGGGAGTGCTCTTGGGATCCACACCTATGGAAAGGAAGTCCCAACAAGGACTCAGCCTTCTGCACAGGGAAGCAGGAAGAGCCCTTCATTGTTGTCCCAAGTTGGGGAGGTAGGACGATAGAGCTGGGGCTTTATATGTCCTCCCCACACCCCACTTTTTTTTTTTTTTTTAAATCACATGGCATGTGCGATCTTAGTTCCCTGACCATGGATTGAACCCGCTTCCCCTACATTGGAAGCACAGTGTCTTAACCACTGGACCACCAGGGAAGTCCCCAAAAGTCAGTTCTTGCTGGTTCTCCCTCTCTATTTTTGACCACGGGACTGGCTCGGTTCCCCAGTCATGTATTGAATCCAAGCTACAGCAGTGGAAGTCCAGAATCCTAACCCCCCTCTCCTCTTGGTTAGGCATTGAATGCTGGTACCCTGACCCTGTTCTGCCTGGTCGGAGGCATGCCCCTGGGCAAGTGTGCTGGTTACCCTCAGAGAGGGATGACCGCAGCAGGCTTTTTCTGGGAGTAGTCCAGCAGCCAGGATGAGTTTTTAATTCCTGAAGAGAGATCTGGTTTTGAGTATCTGAGTGCACATCACAGGTAGCAAATTGTAAAATTTGAGAATCTTAAAAAAAATCCCCATCGTCAAAGCAGAGAAAGTTGACTTGGGCAAAAAATCAAAGCATTTCATTATCAGCATCCTTGATGAGAGCTGAATCAGAGAATTTCCCATGTCCTCAGATTTCAATCTGGTAAAGGTTATTTGCTTTAATTTCTGTGTCTCTTGTTACAATTGATTATAGATTTGACTTTGAAATGTAGTGCCAAATATACAGACACAAGATAATATGATTAGAAGTAATTTAGAGATAAAATGGACATGACTTTTAAAAGAATAATATTTTAGTACCTAGTTTCCCTCTTTTAAGGCGTGTGTTCTCAGTCGTGTCTGACTGAGCACACAGACTGTAGCCCTCCAGGCTCCTCTGGAGTGGGTTGCCACTCCAGTATTTGCCTCCTTGAAGGGCTCTTCTTAACCCTGGGATCGAACCCATGTCTTCTGCATTGGTAGGCAGATTCTTTACCACTGAGCTTACCTGGGAGGCACTGCCTCTGTTAAACCAGTGGCTTTTCTGAAAAGCAGCATGATGTATAAAATATGGTATAATAAGGGAAGAAAGCAGGGATAGGAGTAACCTGGATGCTAATCAGAGCTCTGTCATTTCCTAGCTATAAAAACTGGGATCTTCCACTTACCCTTTTAGACATTCAATTTTTTCATCAATAAAATGGGAGAGAGAATACTTAGCCTGGCTAATTCAGTGTTGTTGTATCAAATTGAAATAAATCCTCTCTAAATATTTAAGCCAGAAAAGAAAGGAAGAAAGAGGGACCCTTGGTGGTACAATGGATAAGAATTCTGGCCAGAGGGGGGAGATGGATTTGATCTCTGATCTGGAAAGATTCCAAATGTGGTGGAGCAGCTGAGCCCATGTGCCCCAACTACTGAGCCTGTGCTCTAAAGCCTATGCTGCACGTCAAGAGAAGCCACTGTAATGAGAACCTGTGCACTGCACAATGAAGGGTGGCCCCAAGCCATAGCAATCAGAAAAATTCACATGCAGCAACAAAGAGCCAGCGCAGCAAAATACAAATAAATTTATTATTAAAAAAAGAGAAAGAAACAAGAAAAAGAACCTAGAAGATTTCAGAGGATATCTAGTTCAAACCCTTCATGTTTCAGATGAGAAAAGGGAGCCTCAGGGGTCAAGAGACTATATTCAGTAATCAGCTCAGTTCAGTCACTCAGTTGTGTCCGACTCTGCAACTCCATGGACTGCAGCATGTTAGGCTTCCCTGTCCATCACCAACTCCTGGAGCTTGCTCAAACTCATGTCCGTCGAGTCAGTGATGCCATCCAACCATCTCATCCTCTGTCGTCCCCTTCTCCCCTTGCCTTCAATCTTTCTCAGCATCAGGGTCTTTTCCAATGAGTCTGTTCTTCGCATCAGGTGGCCAAAGTATTGGAGTTTCAGCTTCAGCATCAGTCCTTCCAATGAATATTCAGGATTGATTCCTTTAGGATTGACGGGTTGGATCTCCTTGCAGTCCAAGGGACTCTCAAGAGTCTTCTCCAGCACCACAGTTCAAAAGAATCAATTCTTCAAGCACTCAGCTTTCTTTTAAAATCCAACTCTCACATCCATACATGACTACTGGAAAAACCATAGGTTTGACTAGATGGACTTTGTTGGCAAAGTAATGTCTCTGTTTCTTAATAAGCTATCTAGGTTGGTCCTAACTTTTCTTCCGAGAAGCAAGTGTCTTTTAATTCTATGGCTGCAGTCACCATCTGCAGTGACTTTGGAGCCCCCAAAATAAAGTCTCTCATTGTTTCCATTGTTTTCCCATCTATTTGCCATGAGGTGATGGGACCAGATGCCATGATCTAAGTTTTCTGAATGTTGAGTTTTAAGCCTTCTTCTTTGCTTTCTGCCATAAAGGTGGTGTCATCTGCGTATCTGAGGTTATTGATATTTCTCCCAGCAATCTTGATTTCAGCTTATGCTTCAACCAGCCCGGCATTTCTTGTGATATACTCTGCATATAAGCTAAATAAGCAGAGTGACAATATACAGCCTTGAAGTACTCCTTTCCCAAGTTGGAACCAGTCTGTTGTTCCATGTCCAGTTCGAACTGTTGCTTCCTGACCTGCATACAGATTTCTTAGGAGGTAGGTCAGGTGGTCTGGTAGTCCCATCTCTTTCAGAATTTTCCAGTTTATTGTGATCCACAGAGTCAAAGGCTTTGGCATAATCAATAAAGCAGAAATAGATGTTTTTCTGGAACTCTCTTGCTTTTTCAATGATTCAACGGATGTTGGCAATTTGATCTCTGGTTCTTCTACCTTTTCTAAATCCAGCTTGAACATCTGGAAGTTCACGGTTCACGTACTGTTGAAGCCTGGCTTGGAGAATTTTGAGCATTACTTTACTAGCGTGTGGGATGAGTGCAATTGTGCAGTAGTTTGAACATACTTTGGCATTGCCCTTCTTTGGGATTGGGATGAAAACTGACCTTTTCCAGTCCTGTGGCTGCTGCTGAGTTTTCCAAACTTGCTGGCATGTTGAATGCAGCACTTTCACAGCATCATCTTTCAGGATTTGAAATAGCTCAACTGGAATTCCATCACCTCCGCTAGCTTTGTTTGTAGTGATGTTTCCTAAGGCCCACTTGACTTCACATTCCAGGATATCTGGCTCTAGGTGAGTGATCACACCATTGTGGTTATCTGAGTCAGGAAGATCTTTTTTGCATAGTTCTTCCATGTATTCTTGCCACCTCTTCTTAATATCTTCTGCTTCTGTTAGGTCCATACCATTTCTGTCCTTTATTGTGCCCATCTTTGTATGACATGTTCCCTTGGTTTCTCTAATTTTCTTGAAGAGATCTCTAGTATTTCCCATTCTATTGTTTTTCCTCTATATCTTTGCATTGATCACTGAGGAAGGCTTTCTCATGTCTTCTTGCTATTCTTTGTAATGCTGCATTCAAATGGGTATATCTTTCCTTTTCTCCTTTGCGTTTAGCTTCTCTTCTTTTCTCAGCTATTTGTAAGGCCTCCTCAGACAACCATTTTGCCTTCTTGCATTTCTTTTTCTTGGGGATGGTCTTGGTCCCTGCCTCCTGTACAGTGTCATGACCCTCCATCCATAGTTCTTCAGGCACTCTGTCCATCAGATCTAATCTTTTAAATCTATTTGTCATTTTCACTATATAATCATAAAGGATTTGATTTAGGTCATACCTGAATGGTTTAGTGGTTTTCCCTACTTTCTTCAATTTAAGTCTGAATTTGGCAATAAGGAGTTCATGATCTGAGCCACAGTGAGCTCCCGGTCTTGTTTTTGCTGACTGTATAGAGCTTCTCCATCCTTGGCTGCAAATAATGTAATCAATCTGACTTTGATATTGACCATCTGGTGATATCCATGTGTAGAGTCCTCTCTTGTATTAGAAGAGGGCGTTTGCTTACAACCAGTATGTTCTCTTGGCAAAACTCTATTAGCCTTTGCCCTGCTTCATTTTGTACTCCAAGGCAAACTTGCCTGTTACTCCAGGTATCTCTTGATTTCCTACTTTTGCATACTTAGTTATATGAGTAATTTAATAAAGGAAAAATATACTTGCATTGAACAGATGTGCTTGCATTTATCTAAGAAAGACAGGATTTTGACTAAAGCATCTTTCGTCAGTTTGGGCTTGGAAAGCATAATTGAGAGTAACTCTGCAAGTGCAGGCTGGTGACTGTATCACCATCCAGAGTCCTGTTCTGGTGCTTGTTTTGGAGTGTCAGCCCCTCCTGTGAACCTGCTGCCTCTCTCCCACCATGTTATTTATTTAGCCTGTCTCTCACCTCCTTTCTCAACCCCATCACACACACCACCTTTTCCTTCCCTTTTCCTTTGGGTGGAAGTGAAAGTGAAGTTGCTCAGTCGTGTTCGACTTTGCAACTCTATGGACTGTAGCCCACCAGGGTCCTCTGACTGTGGGATTTTCCAAGGAATAATACTGGAGTGGGTTGCCATTTCCTTCTCCAGGGGATCTTTCCAACCCAATGATTGAGATTCTGTTGAGGTGATCTGAGCCCACTTCTGGTCCAGAACCAGCTGTGTGATCTTAGACACGTTTCTTTACTTTAGTTCCTTGTGTAAAACTGGGATGATACTTGTCCTGCTGATCTGTCATGCTTGTTTCAAGGATCAAATGAAATAATGTTTGTGAAAACACCTTAAAAAGTACAAAATGCCCTCAAAATGCCGGGTATTATTACCCTATTACTGCTCCTTCCTTTCCTTCCCACCTTTGCCTCCAGCTTTCTGGCTTCTTGCCTGGATTGTCTGACAAGTGACAACAATTATTTGCTGAGAAGCTTTCTCTGAACCATGAAATGTCATTTGGGAAACTGTTCTTGGACTGGTAGGAACTAATTAGATTATTGGTAGTCACAGAGGGAATTTTTTTTTTTTTTTTTAATGAAGGACATTGCCTTAGAAATAAATGTTTTATTTCCATTGATTAAGCAAGTATTGGCCAGCAGTTTAGCAAAAAACATTTGAAGAAGGTGGTGAGAGGGTATGAAATCTGAGAGGAGTTTGGATCTCTTGACTCCCTTGACCTTGAGATCTCAGCAGAGGGTCCCAGCTCCAGATGCTCCATCAGCTGGGACTGCTTTTCCCTCTCCATGGCATTTCTCTGTCCACTCCTGATGGACCTGCCTCTCTTCTTTTCAGGCTTCCTGGCTTTGGGCAGGGGTGCGGTGCAAACCTATGAACCAGTAGTCAGAGTTCCTGAGAATAACCGTGAGTCGGGAGGGGCTGTGGGGGATGGTGGGAGCTGGGGTGAGAGGGAGGCGAGCAGGGGCAGACCTTTGGGGAACATCCACCCTAAGTGGTGCTTTGGGTCCATTTATTGCTGCTCCTTCCTCCAACTCACCCGGATTGTGCCTGCAGCTGCCAAGCTGTCCTGCTCCTACTCGGGCTTCTCCTCACCCCGTGTGGAGTGGAAGTTTACCCATGGTGATATCAGAGGTCTCGTTTGCTATAATAACAAAATCACAGGTGAGTCGCTCCATCTCCTTGCTGACTGTCTACTTGTAGAGGGATTGTTTTTGCTTGGATTCCAGGGGAGGGGGGCACCTTGGGGCTCAAGTCTCCAGGGCCTTCCCATTGCCCTTGCTGGTGGGAGGAAGAGAGCCCCTGTGTCTTGGGTACTGCCGTCATCAGCTTCTCTCAGCTCTTCAGCTCACTCTGCCCCTGCTTCCTCTCCCCTGGCAGCTTCCTATGAGAACCGAGTGACCTTCTCAGATACTGGCATCACCTTCCATTCTGTGACCCGGAAAGACACGGGGATGTATACTTGTATGGTCTCTGATGAGGGTGGCAACACCTACGGGGAGGTCACCGTCCAGCTCATTGTGCTTGGTATGTGCCGCAGGTCTTCTGTGTGGGTTTGCAGCTGGTTGCTTCTCTAAACCCTTAGCAGAGTCTGCTAAGCTTCAGAGCTCACTGATAGTGAGCATGCTCATGGCAGGTTGCAGGTGGGGCAGGGAGGAGGGTATTCAGAGTCCTGGTGCTGCCAGAGAGTGATAAACGCCTAGTTAGGGGGAAACTAAGGGCGCATTAAGGGCAGAGGGCTAGAGCTGATGGATGGGGGTGCCATGTTACTGTGCCTGCAGGCAGCTCTCCCACCCTTGTGACCAGTACCTTCTCTCCCTCTCCAGTGCCTCCATCCAAGCCTACAGTCAACATCCCCTCCTCTGTTACCATTGGAACCCGAGCTGTGCTGACCTGCTCAGAGAAAGATGGTTCCCCGCCGTCTGAATACAAGTGGTTCAAGGATGGAGTAGAGATGCCTCTGGAACCCAAGAGCAACCGTGCCTTCAGCAACTCTTCCTATACCCTGAACCAGAAGACAGGGGAGTTGGTACGGATGTGTGTGTGTGTGTTAGTTGCTGAGTCATGACCGACTCTTCGTGACCCCATGGACTGTAGCCTGCCAGGCTCCTTTGTCCGTGGAATTCTCCAGGCAAGAATACTGGAGTGGATTGCCATTTCCCTCTCCAGGGAATCTTCCTGACCCAGGGATCAAACCTCGGTCTCCTGCACTGTAGGCAGTGCAGGTGGGGTTGGGGTAAAAGGTGTGTGTGATGGGGTGCAGGGTGATAGAAGCTCTGAAGGTGGGGAAGAAGCAAGCAGCAAGGTAACTTTGGCATATGAGTGTCAGGAGACATAAAGGAGAGGTAAGTGGCTTCTTCAAGCAGGAAGCCAATTCGTTTTTTGCCCGCTAGATCTTTGACCCCGTGTCGGCCTCTGACACTGGAGATTTCACCTGTGTGGCACAGAATGGCTATGGGTCCCCCATGAAGTCAGACACTGTGCACATGGATGCTGGTGAGTGAGGGTGTGGCTGGGGCTTGTGCTCGGACCTGGGGTGCGGATTGGGGTCTGCTTTCCATCCTGGCTTTGGTGGTGCTGTCAGTGCCGTGAAGGCGCCTGACCTCTCCCTTGTATCCCATAGTGGAGCTCAATGTCGGGGGCATCGTGGCAGCTGTCCTTGTAACACTCATTCTCCTGGGAGCCTTGATTTTTGGCATCTGGTTCGCCTATAGCCGAGGCTACTTTGACAGTGAGTATTTGCCCTCAAAGGTGGATCCTCCCTGCTTTGGGGCCTGATTCTTGAGTGCCACCTGAATGCCGACCTGGTACTGAGCCTTTGTGTGCTGGGTTACCTCCCGGGAAGCATGGCTCACCCGTGTTTCAGGGCCACACACTGGGTTCCCCATCTTCCGGTGCCATGCTATCTTCTACTCTGCTGACACTCATGGTCCCATTTCTTGTCTTTCAGGAGCAAAGAAAGGGTGAGTGAGCTGCTGTCCAGGGGCTCTCTGAGGTTGAGAACGTGTTTGTGTATGGTTTGAAGCTGAGATGTGCCCAGGGGAAGAGGTTGGAGGGGAGGCGACCAGCCTGGTAGGGAGAACATCTGGATTCCTACCATGGTCCACTGTGGTCTTGTGCTTGTCCTTTCTCCCTCTACTCAAACCTCCTTACCAAGAGCTCCATGCGCCCTTGAAGTTCTCAGTCCTGGCCTCTAATGAGCGGAGGTTAAGGAGAGGGACTGAGGGGGCTGAGTGTCTCCATCTTCTGGCTTGTCTTTAGGACCTCCAATAAGAAGGTAATTTACAGCCAGCCCAGTGCTCGAAGTGACGTGAGTATGCCTGCCCTGGGATGGGGAGGGCCCCCTGGCTGGAGTCGGGGGTTTCCAGCCCGTGTTCACATGTATTCTGGGGATTATCTAGCAGCTAGAGAAGACTGATTTGGATGTTTTATTTCTCCAGGGGGAGTTCAGACAGACCTCGTCATTCTTGGTGTGACCCTGGTCCGGCTTCTCTCCTGTCCTCAGTGCTTGCCTTACTCAGGTGCTACCAGACTCTGGCCCCTGAAGTCTGTAGTTTCACAGGATGCCTTATGTGTCTTCGAGCCCCCTCAGGGGCCCCCACATTTATCTTAGGTTGTGTTTTGTAATAATTTCAGCAATGTGCACCTTCCTGCCTCCTTTCCTTTCCCATCACTGCTCAGTGGCCTGGGACTTGTTTCAAACCTTCTTGTTCCAGCCCTACAAGGGATCAGAGAGAAGTCCTGACTGATGCCTGCTGACCACAAGTAGACCACAAGAGCAGTGGGGTACTCACTGCCCCCTGCATGTAGTGGTTCTCAGATAGGAATCTGGAGCCTGGCTTCTTGACTCCTTCCTCCTGTGCTGAGGCCTGGTGCAGCTGTTCTAGAGTTGCGGCTGGAGACTGGAGCACCTGGAATGGTTGTTTGGAAACAGTGTCAAGTCTCTGCCACCTCTGCAGGCCACTTTCTTCTGTCTTCCTTGGGAAGTGCACCATCCTCTTCCCAAACACAAGCAGACTGACAACTGTCTGTAGGGAAAACAAGAGGCTGATCTGCAGAAAAGAAAGCAGGAGTCGGTAGCTCAAGCTATCACCCTTCTCTTGGTTGGAACAACTCTACCTGCCCTTTTAAGATACGTCTGTAGGGTTATGGAAATTTGTGTAGCAGTCAGTTCTGCTGAGCCTGTGAGTGTATGTGTGTGTGTGTGTGGTCTTAGCTCTATGTTGAAATTGAGTGTTCCAGAATCCTCTTGGGGTGGGAGGAGAACACCTGGCTGAAGTGATGCTGTGCTCCAGGTTCTACTTGATCTGACTCACCCAGTGAAAGAAGACCACCCTCCCACCTCTGCCAACCCAGATGCACTAATACACTTCCCAGAGGCTACAGGAAAAGCTGCTCCAGGGCCTGAGGCAGGACTTCTCAAATCTTTTGGAGAACCACTTCTTTACTAGTAGTTTAAAGTAGTACTACTACTTTATTTAGAGGATAGGCGTAACTGAGAGCAGGGGTGAGTGGGGTAGACACGCCTGGCCCTGCTTTCCTCATCCCATCTGGACCCTTCTTTGCCCTTGAATCTATTTCTCCCTTTACCCCAGTAGTCTATTTATTAACTAGCAAGAGGGCAAATAAGGGATCTTCTAGGATTGCTAATTTTGTGGAGGATGCTGAACACCATTTCACCATATTCTGTACCCTTATCTGACTAACAGTCCCTCCCAGAACTGAGATTTCTTTTCATCCAGGGTCCAGAAGGAAAAACAAAAAACAAATCATACTGTCACGCACCAATAAAAAATAAGCTTTCCAGATGGAAATAAAATCTAATTAGGCAATGAAAGTAGAGATTGTGAAACGGTTCAGTAAGAGTGAAAATATCAAAATATGTTTCAGTTTCCTGGTTGGGAGACAGGGTGGGAAGGAGTAAAGGGAGCAAAGGGCACAGGGAGGCAGAGGTGAATCATTGCTCTTGCGAGTCTGGAGCAAATGGTTCCTCACTCCCTAGGTCACTTGAGAGGAGTATGAGTCAGTGATTACCAGCCTTGGAATTTACTTCTCCAGCTAACAACAGCCCCTTTGAGTTGGAAAACACCTCGTCTGCTTTCATTTTAGAATGTTAAAACTAATTTTTGTAATAAATGTTTATTTTTCACATTGAGTTTGTTTAAATCCTGAAGTTCTAGCTTTAAAGAATTGAAACTCCCAGAGTGACTTCGACATTCAATTATCTTCTCTGTACTCTTTCAGAGATCAGGGATATCCTTCTACAGAATCTGGTGGTTAGATTTCAGTTTAATTTACCATTGGAAAAGGAAATGGCAACCCACTCCAGTATTCTTGCCTGGAAAATCCCATGGATGGAGGAGCCTGGCAGGCTACAGGCCATGGAGTTGCAAAGAGTCAGACACGACTGAGCCACTTCATTTTCACTTAACTTACCGTTAGACTGTACTTAAATGGTAATGCTTCAAATGAATATAATCTATATTAAAAGGAGACTTGGGGTTGGAGAACAGGGTGATTCTGTAGAGATTAGTGTTTTCGACATTGACCGAACCTGATTAGAGATAAAATGATTGAACATTAAGGATGTGTTTGTTGTCCCTGTGTTAATAGGATTTGCAGATCAAGGTGGGGGAAAGTGGGAAATGGATTGGTCCATTTCTGCATGCTCGGGCATGGGACAGATCAGTAAAGGAGATAAATGAGGAAAGTACAACTTGCACTTTAAAAATCTCCAGTTTTGTAGCTCTTGAAATCTATTGTCCCTTCCTTAAGATCTAGTATGAAATGGAACTTTTCTAAGAAGAGGAATTTGTAATTCCTGGAACTTGTGGAATCTTAGTTCCCCAACCAGGGATTGAACCCTCGGTCCATGACAGTGAAAGCCTGAGCCCTAACCACCGGACTACCAGGAGATTCCCCAGTTGTTTGTTGAATAATTACTATCATTCATAAAGTTACTGTATATTACTACTATCCCATTTCACAGACTGGGAAAAAGAGGCACAGAAATGCTAAGGAACCTAGGCAAATGTAGATCTAGGATTCAGGACAGCTTCAGAAGAGGCTGGGTAGCTTATGTTCTGCTCACAGTGACCCTGCATGAGAAAGGGCAGAAGGAGCTGGAGACAGAATTTAGCTTTCTCTGGGGAAGTATGTATGTGAGGATTAGGAGAGAGCAATGACACTTGGGGTTTTCTCTGAATTGTGACACCCGAACAGTACCTACAGTACAGATTGAGACTAGCAATTATGAAGCTCTTAGTAAAATGAAGGGCTTGTGAGTGCCACCTTCAGGAATGAAAGATAATGTCCCTGCCTGTGGCCCAGGTGGCAAATAAGGCATATCATATTTGTCGATAACAAGGAGCTAGCACAGCAACTTCATTAGTTGGCAAAATGAGAATACAAAAAAAATCTCAGGAGGCAGGAATGATAAACTTCATCTTAGAAGTTCAATAGTAGTAAGTGTAAGATTATATCTTTGGACTTGGAAAACCAATTCTTCATGTATAAAGTTGGAAAAATGTAGAATGTCTAGAAGCACAGAGATACTCCTTGCTGATAGTGCTAAAACCCTATATGAAGTTCTCTTTTAGGTGTCAAACTTTTTAAGACGATTACAGACAAATAGAATATCTTCATAGAAAGTGATAGGGATAGTGAAGGGGCTTAAAACTGTGTTATAGAAACTTCTAAAACCATGTCAAACCCAAAGAATCAAAGACTCAAGACAAAGATATTTGAAGATTACTGGATGGATGTCCTAAAGGGAGAAAATTAGAATCAATGGATGATGTCCAAGAAAGAAGACTGGTTATAATTCAGAATGTGCCCTTCAGAGCTTTAAGGAAGGGGTTTGTATGGTGGAAAGAATGTGTGCATGTGACCTGCTTGGTCGTGTCTGACTCTGACCCCATGGACTGTACCCACCAGGTTCCTTTGCCTATGGGATTTTCCAGGTGAGAATACTGGAGTGGGAAGAAAATATACACAACCCAATTTTTATATCATAGTAAAACATGCTGGAGAGGGGATGTGAAGAAGCAATCAGTTTCTCTGGTGAACACACCAACATAAATGCTGGAAGTCCTTTAACATGATGATGCTATACATATTACCCCATTCTGATACTGTTCTGTTGCTCACTGGTTGCCATCTCCACACATTCATCTACCTCAAGAATCAAAGGGATCAAATCTTTGCAGTGTTTTAGACATGTCTGCCATGGTTTAATTTCAGTGATAACTTTCTTCCATAAATTTGGTTTGTTTATTTTTTTACAAATCAGAAAGGTGAACTTGGCTCATAGAGTCTACTCGGTGAGCTCAAAGATACTTCCAGAGAATAAAATTTATACTTTTGTGACCCCATGTATGGTAGGTTCCTCTGTCCATAGGATTCTCCCGGCAAGGATGTTGTAGTGGGTTGTCATTTCCTTCTAAAGGGGATTTTCTTGACCCAGGGATCGAACTCCTTGCATTGCAGCCAGATTCTTTACCATTTGAGCCACCAGAGAAGCCCTATTTTATTCGTGAAAGTGAAAGTCACTCAGTTGTGTTCGACTCTTTGTGACCCCATGGAGTATACAGACCATGGAATTCTACAGGCCAGAATACTGGAGTGGGTAGCGTATTCCTTCTCCAATGGATCTTCCTGATCTAGGAATCAAACTGGGATCTCCTGCATTGCAGGCGGATTCTTTACCAGCTGAGCTATCATAAAAGAAGCTAAAGCACCTAACCTCATTTGATTTTGAACATAGACTAACATTTCTTTGGTCCAGGTCTATGACATCCCTGTGGAGAAAGAAACTCAGACAACAGAATAAGTGGGAACATCTGAATTAGAATAAGGGCTAAATCCCTGGAGCCGGCAGGAAAGGAATGAATGGAAAGTCAGATTTTTTAAAATGTTGAATTTTAAGCCAGATTTTTCCACTAACTTTCTTTTTTTTTTAATTTATTTTTTATTGAAGGATAATTGTTTTACAGAATTTTGTTTTCTGTCAAACCTCAGCATGAATCAGCCATCAGATCAGATCAGTCCCTCAGCCGTGGTTGCGACCCCATGAATTGCAGCACGCCAGACCTCCCTGTCCATCACCAACTCCCGGAATTCACTCAGACTCACGTCCATCCAGTCAGTGATGCCATCCAGCCATCTCATCCTCTGGCGTCCCCTTCTCCTGCCCCCAATCCCTCCCAGCACCAGAGTCTTTTCCAATGAGTCAACTCTTCGCATGAGGTGGCCAAACTACTGGAGTTTCACCCTTAGCATCATTCCTTCCAAAGAAATTCCAGGGCTGATCTCCTTCAGAATGGACTGGTTGGATCTTGCAGTCCAAGGGACTCTCAAGAGTCTTCTCCAACAGCACAGTTCAGAAGCATCAATTCTTGGGCACTCAGCCTTCTTCACAGTCCAGCTCTCACATCCATACATGACCACAGGAAAAACCATAGCCTTGACTAGATGAATCTTTGTTGGCAAAGTAATGTCTCTGCTTTTGAATATGCTATCTAGGTTGGTCATAACTTTCCTTCCAAGGAGTAAGCGCCTTTTAATTTCATGGCTGCAGTCATCATCTGCAGTGATTTTGGAGTCCAGAAAAATAAAGCCTGACACTGTTTCCACTGTTTCCCCATCTATTTCCCATGAAGTGATGGGACTGGATGCCATGATCTTCGTTTTCTGAATGTTGAGCTTTAAGCCAACTTTTTCACTCTCCTCTTTCACTTTCATCAAGAGGCTCTTCAGTTCCTCTTCACTTTCTGCCATAAGGGTGTTGTCATCTGCATATCTGAGGTTATTGATATTTCTGGCAATCTTGATTCCAGCTTGTGTTTCTTCCAGTCCAGCGTTTCTCATGATGTACTCTGCATATAAGTTAAATAAACAGGGTGACAGTATACAGCCTTGATGAACTCCTTTTCCTATTTGGAACCAGTCTGTTGTTCCATGTCCAGTTCTAACTGTTGCTTCCTGACCTGCATACAGATTTCTCAAGAGGCAGATCAGGTGGTCTGGTATTCCTATCTCTTTCAAAATTTTCCACAGTTTATTGTGATCCACACAGTCAAAGGTTTTGGCACAGAAAATGAAGCAGAAATAGATGTTTTTCTGGAGCTCTCTTGCTTTTTCCATGATCCAGCGGATGTTGGCAATTTGATCCCTGGTTCCTCTGCCTTTTCTAAAACCAGCTTGAACATCAGGAAGTTCACAGTTCACATATTGCTGAAGCCTGGCTTGGAGACTTTTGAGCATTACTTGACTAGCGTGTGAGATGAGTGCAATTGTGCGGTAGTTTGAGCATTCTTTGGCATTGCCTTTCTTTGGGATTGGGATGAAAACTGACCTTTTCCAGTCCTGTGGCCACTGCTGAGTTTTCCAAATTTGCTGGCATATTGAGTGTAGCACTTTCACAGCATCATCTTTGAGGATTTGGAATAGCTCAACTGGAATTCCATCACCTCCACTAGCTTTGTTTCTAGTGATGCTTTCTAAGGCTCACTTGACTTCACATTCCAGGATGTCTGGCTCTAGGTCAGTGATCACACCATCATGATTATCTGGGTCGTGAAGATCTTTTTTGTACAGTTCTTCTGTGTATTCTTGCCACCTCTTCTTAATATCTTCTGCTTCTGTTAGGTCCATACCATTTCTGTCCTTTATCGAGCCCATCTTTGCATGAAATGTTCCTTTGGTATCTCTGATTTTCTTGAAGAGATCCCTAGTCTTTCCCATTCTGTTATTTTCCTCTATTTCTTTGCATTGATCGCTGAAGAAGGCTTTCTTATCTCTTCTTGCTATTCTTTGGAACTCTGCATTCAGATGTTTATATCTTTCCTTTTCTCCTTTGCTTTTCACTTCTCTTCTTTTCACAGCTATTTGTAAGGCCTCCCCAGACAGCCATTTTGCTTTTTTGCATTTCTTTTCCATGGGGATTGTCTTGATCCCTGTCCCCTGTACAATGTCACGAACCTCATTCCATAGTTCATCAGGCACTCTATCTATCAGATCTAAGCCCTTAAATCTATTTCTCACTTCCACTGTATAATCATAAGGGATTTGATTTAGGTCATACCTGAATGGTCTAGTGGTTTTCCCTACTTTCTTCAATTTCAGTCTGAATTTGGCAATAAGGAGTTCATGGTCTGTCTGAGCCACAGTCAGCTTCTGGTCTTGTTTTTGCTGACTGTATAGAACTTCTCCATCTCTGGCTGCAAAGAATATAATCAATCTGATTTCGGTGTTGACCATCTGGTGATGTCCATGTATAGAGTCTTCTCTTGTGTTGTTGGAAGAGGGTGCTTGTTATGACTAGTGCATTTTTTGGGCAAAACTCTGTTAGTCTTTGCCCTGCTTCATTCCGTATTCCAAGGCCAAATTTGCCTGTTACTCCAGGTGTTTCTTGCCTTGTTAACTCAATGAAACTAAGCCATGCCTGTGGGGCAACCCAGGATGGGCGGGTCATAGTAGAGAGATCTGATAGGATGTGGTCCGCTGGAGAAGGGAATGGCAAACCACTTCAATATTCTTGCCTTGAGAACCCCATGAACAGTATGAAAAGGCAAAATGATTGGATACTGAAAGAGAAACTCCCTAGGCCAGTAGGTGCCCAATATGCTACCGAAGATCAGTGGAGAAATAACTCCAGAAAGAATGAAGGGATGGAGCCAAAGCAAAAAGAACACCCAGCTGTGGATGTGTATGGTGATAGAAGCAAGGTCCGATGCTGTAAAGAGCAATATTGCATAGGAACCTGGAATGTCAGGTCCATGAATCAAGTCAAATTGGAAATGGTCAAACAAGAGATGGCAAGAGTGAATGTCGACATTCTAGGAATCAGCGAACTCAAATGGACTGGAATGGGTGAATTTAACTCAGATGACCATTATATCTACTACTGCGGGCAGGAATCCGTCAGAAGAAATGGAGTGGCCATCATGGTCAACAAAAGAGTCTGAAATGCAGTACTTGGATACAATCTCAAAAACAACAGAATGATCTCTGTTCGTTTCCAAGGCAAACCATTCAATGTCACAGTAATCCAAGTCTATGCCCCAACCGGTAACACTGAAGAAGCTGAAGTTGAACGGTTCTATGAAGACCTACAAGACCTTTTAGAACTAACACCCAAAAAAGATGTCCTTTTCATTATAGGGGACTGGAATGCAAAAGTAGGAATCAGCCATAGGTATACATATATCCTTTCTCACTAACATTCTCACCTCTTGATTTTTAAGTGCTAGCCAAATGAAAACAAGCAGAAGAGAGATGGGGGACAGAGGGTCCCGGGCCTTGAAGTCTGAATTTTGTTCTTGGTGTGTGGACTGTAAAGGCAGTGGAACAGGGTACAGGGCTGAGAAGACAGCGAGCAGCCTCATTCACTTCCTGGTGTGTGGAGTCCTTCCCAGGGGGCTGGGCTCCTGGGTTTTCAATGCTCTTTCTGTCTCTGAGCCTAGCTCACAGTTTAACTGTTGAGGTGGCCAGGAAGGAGCACATTGAAACCTTCCTTGGGGAGGCATCACCCTATACAGGAAAGGCTGAATGCTGAGAATGAGGTCCATTTATCCCGGTCTGGAAGGAGCCTGGCAACAGCAGTGTGGCCAGAGGGATAAGCAAGGAGCACGGAAAACCCCTAAGGCTCCAGGCCTCTCTCTCTCACCTTTTCCCACCAATATTTTGACAACACTCCTAAGAGACTTGTGACCTAATTCTGTTTACACACAGAACACTTGAAGTCTACCTTGTAGGGGGAAAAAATCATTTCCCCACTACCCTCCTAGGTTCTTTATTTGGGGACCTGTCATTAGACTGACAAAAGACAATTTGGACGTATACAGCATAACAAAAGAGTAAAGTTTTAGTGAAAAGACCAGACAAAAAGAAAAAGACTTTCCAGGATTGGCAAATTGTAGGGAAGCAGAGAAGTCAATGGCAACCCACTCCAGTACTCTTGCCTGGAAAATCCCATGGATGAAAGAGCCTGGTAGGCTGCAGTCCATGGGGTTGCGAAGAGTTGGACAAGACTGATAGACTTCACTTTCACTTTTCACTTTCATGCATTGGAGAAGGAAATGGCAACCCACTCCAGTATTCTTGCCTAGAGAATCCCAGGGATGGGGGAGCCTGGTGGGCTGCTGTCTATGGGTTCGCACAGAGTCTGACACGACTGAAGCGACTTAGCAGCAGCAAGTATATGGGAGAAACTAATGGGACATGAATGTTAGGTTTGTTATATAGATTTTTTTCTTGGGCTGTCTCTGGGCTAAAGGCTAGAGTTTTCTCTGGTGATTAACTTCTGTCCTTTCTGGTAAAGGTGGAGGGGCACCTTAATAAATTTATGTCCTGCTTTTAGACAAATAGGGAAAGGGCAGAGGGCTTTTCTTGTATCCACTACTCATTCTCTTCAGGTTGAAATAATCAATATGCCAAGGTGGCATATTTTGGGGTGGCATATTCTGCTACCCATCAATATCTATTTTTGGAGGGGAGTTTTTGATGTTCATTTGCTCAGTCATGTCTCACTCTTTGCAACGCCATTGACTGCAGCATGTCAGGCCTCCCTGTCCTTCACTATCTCCTGGAGTTTGCTCAAACTTATGTCCATTAAGTTGATAATGCCATCCAACCATCTCATCCTCTGCCCTTTCTCTCCCAGCCTTCAATCTTTCCCATCATCAGGGTCTTTTCCAATGAGTCAACTCTTTGCATAGATGGCCAAAGTATTGGTGCTTTAGCTTCAGCATCAATCCTTCCAACGAATATTCAAGGTTGATTTTCTTTAGGATTAACTGGTTTGGTCTCCCTGCTGTCCAAGGGACTCTCAAGAGTCTTCTAGAACACCACAATTCAAAAGCATCAATTTTTCAGGGCTCAGCTTTCTTTATGATCCAACTCTCACGTCCATACATGACTACTGGAAAAACCATAGCTTTGACTATATGAACCTTTGTCAGCAAAGTTCATGGTTGTAGTCACCATCTGGAGTGATTTTGAAGCCCAAGAAAATAAAGTCTGTCACTGTTTCCATTTTTTCCCCATCTATTTGCCATGAAGTGATGGAACTGGATACCATGATCTTAGTTTTTTGAATGTTGAGTTTTAAGCCAGCTTTTTTACTTTCCTCTTTCACCTTCATCAAGAGACTCTTCAGTTCCTCTTCACTTTCTGCCATTAGGGTGGTGTCATCTGCATCTCCAAGAAACACAGGTTGAAATTTTTAAAGATGTCCATGCTGAAAAGGGATGTCACTGTAGCAGAAATATCATAGATTTTTTACAAAGGTGTTAGAAAGATGAGCATTCTTTAGAGTTTGAGATAAGCAGATTTAGGTGAAAAACAGCCTTATGTTTTCCCTCATGGAGGTTTTACACATTTAGGAATCATAGGAGAGCTGATGTGGCTGAAGTTGTTCCCTGCTGCTGCTGCTGCTAAGTTGCTTCAGTCGTGTCCGACTCTGTGCGACCTCATAGAGGGCAGCCCGCCAGGCTCCGCCGTCCCCAGGATTCTCCAGGCAAGAACAATGGAGTGGGGTGCCATTGCCTTCTCCAGAAGTTGTTCCCTAGGGAGCAGCAATCTGGTTGGAGGGCAGGACCTGAAGCTGTAGTTGCCTAGTGCTTTACATAGTGATAGTTGGCTTGGAAGCCTCATTAGTGCCAAGCATTGTTCTAAAACCAATAAATGCACCACCTCATTTAATCCTCACACCTAAACGGAGGGTACTCTATCATTCACATTTGCAGATGAGGAATTGAGGCAGGAAGCAGTTAAGTGTCTGGCCCAACATCATATAAGGGTAAATAGTGGAGTCAGAATGCAGACCCAGACAGACAAACTCCAGAGCCCAAATTCTAAAGACTCACTATTCTGCCTCTACCAAGGTTATAGAAATGTAATTATCTGTATGAAAAAGAGCTATTGGAAAGTTTCCCCAAACCACACCAGCACTGTCACTCTGTACACAACTCCAGAGGCTTTTTGGAAAATTCAAGAATATGAGATGCCTTGTTGGGAGGCACTGCAGGCCAGAGGTGCTTGCTACTCTTGTGGAATTCAATGAAAGCAGTGCCACGAGGATGCAACCTGGGGCTCTTGCCTGTAGCTCCCTGTGGTGCCTGCAGAATCCAGGCCTGGATCTGAGGTCTATTTCAAGAAAGCATTTCTTATGGATGCAGGTCAAATTTCCCTATACACTGAAAATTTTTTTAGTCCTAGGCCTTGATCATGTAAAAGAGAGACGGAAAAGGAGAAAAGAAGAAATAAAATAGAAAATAGAATGAGGTGAAAGAATTTGGCTAGTGTGGGAAGCAGGTGATAACAACCTTTAGCCTTCGATGTTAGAACAGAGCCTAAGTTCCAGGTGGTCTAAAGGCTGCCCTTTGCTACTGTCTGAATGTTTGAGTTCCACCCAAATTCATATGCTGAAATCCTAACCCTCAAAGGTGATGGTATTAGGAGGTGGAGTCTTTAGCAGAAGTTTAAGTCATGAGGGTGGGGCCTTCAATAATGGGATTGATGTGCTTATAAAAGAAGCTCCACAACACTCCCTGGCTCCTTCCACCAGGGAGGATACCAGAAGAACCATACTGGCATCCTAATCTCAAACTTCCAGCCTCTAAAACTGAAGAAATAAATTAGCATTGTTCATAAGCTACCCAGTCAACAGTATTTTTTTATAGTGGCCTAAATGAACCAAGGGATCCTCTAATATTTTAAAGGGTCTCAGTGGATGAAAGGACAAGACAGCAGGTATACTTGTGAAATAAAACTGGTAAAAGGGTTAAGCCTGTCAAATACAAATTGGCACTTGCCAAGGGCATTTGCCAGCAATTGAACACCAGCAAGAAGGGCATTTGCCTTCTAGCCATGCTATCACGGCTGCTGACCTTCAACACTGCCTGAAGGCAACTCAGGGTGGAGAGTGAGTCTCTCTGTGTTCCGGGGAAACTGGTGGAGCAGGTCTTTAGATATTTTCAGGAACTGATTTCCTGATTCCAATCCTTGCATCTCCTCATATCTAGAAAAGCACTCAATCCCTTCATGGTGATATCAGCTCTTCCTGACTAGCAGAAAATCCTGTAAAGAAAGCACTTGACTGCATTGAAATCCCCCTTCTCCAAAATCTTACATACTGACCCAGGACTTCTTTGGAGCAATCTCTCAGAGCTATTTGAAGTGCTGTCTCCCAGGCTGCCCCAAATAATACTTAACTTGCAACTCTCGCTTTATGCATCTTTTTAATTGGCTAGCCCCACGTCTGTTAAATTTTATCTGGGGCAGAATGAGGATTGCAGCCCAGAAGACAGCAACTCAGATAGCTCTGAGAAACTGTTCCAAAGAGGAAGGTGATATATGTGATTTTGGTGAAGGGGAAATACTTGCAATCAAGTACATATTTTTTCCCATAACGTTTCTACTAATCTTGTGAAGCTTTTGCTAGTCATGAGGAACAGTCATCACCCTGAAGGATTTTAGTGCTTTTCTAGATATGAAGAGATACAAGAATTGTGCTCATTAAATCAGCTCGTGAAATAGCTAACTATCTGAACACCTGTCCTGCCAGTTTTTTCCCAAACGGAGTGTCTCATTTCTGCTATCCACCCTGAACTTTCAGGGGATGTTGCAAGTCAGCAGTTGCAGCAGCACATGATTTAATCCTTGTAGAGGTAGATGGCAAGCATCCATGGCAAGTGCCAATTTGTAGTTGATAGAGGTAAAAAAGCAAAATGGCTGTCTGGGGAGGCCTTACAAATAGCTCTGAAAAGAAGAGAAGTGAAAAGCAAAGGAGAAAAGGAAAGATATAAACATCTGAATCCAGAGTTCCAAAGAATAGCAAGAAGAGATAAGAGAGCCTTCTTCAGCGATCAATGCAAAGAAATAGAGGAAAATAACAGAATGGGAAAGACTAGGGATCTCTTCAAGAAAATCAGAGATACCAAAGGAACATTTCATGCAAAGATGGGCTCGATAAAGGACAGAAATGGTATGGACCTAACAGAAGCAGAAGCTTTAAGAAGAGGTGGCAAGAATACACAGAAGAACTGTACAAAAAAGATCTTCATGACCCAGATAATCATGATGGTGTGATCATTGACCTAGAGCCAGACATCCTGGAATGTGAAGTCAAGTGAGCCTTAGAAAGCATCACTAGAAACAAAGCTAGTGGAGGTGATGGAATTCCAGTTGAAGCTATTCCAAATCCTGAAAGATGATGCTGTGAAAGTGCTACACTCAATATGCCAGCAAATTTGGAAAACTCAGCAGTGGCCACAGGACTGGAAAAGGTCAGTTTTCATTCCAATCCCAAAGAAAGGCAATGCCAAAGAATGCTCAAACTACCGCACAATTGCACTCATCTCACACGCTAGTAAAGTAATGCTCAAAAGTCTCCAAGCCAGGCTTCAGCAATATGTGAACTGTGAACTTCCTGATGTTCAAGCTGGTTTTAGAAAAGGCAGAGGAACCAGAGATCAAATTGCCAACATCCGCTGGATCATGGAAAAAGCAAGAGAGTTCCAGAAAAACATCTATTTCTGCTTTATTGACTATGCCAAAGCCTTTGACTGTGTAGATCACAATAAACTGTGGAAAATTCTGAGAGAGATGGGAATACCAGACCACCTGATCTGCCTCTTGAGAAATTTGTATGCAGGTCAGGAAGCAACAGTTAGAACTGGACATGGAACAACAGACTGGTTCCAAATAGGAAAAGGAGTACGTCAAGGCTGGATATTGTCACCCTGTTTATTTAACTTCTATGCAGAGTACATCATGAGAAACGCTGGACTGGAAGAAACACATGTTGGAATGAAGATTGCTGGGAGAAATATCAATAACCTCAGATATGCAGATGACACCACCCTTATGGCAGAAAGTGAAGAGGAACTAAAAAGCCTCTTGATGAAAGTGAAAGTGGAGAGTGAAAAGGTTGGCTTAAAGCTCAACATTCAGAAAACGAAGATCATGGCATCTGGTCCCATCACTACATGGGAAATAGATGGGGAAAGAGTGGAAACAGTGTCAGACTTTATTTTTCTGGGCTCCCAAATCACTGCAGATGGTGACTGCAGCCATGAAATTAAAAGGCGCTTACTCCTTGGAAGGAAAGTTATGACCAACCTAGATAGCATATTCAAAAGCAGAGACATTACTTTACCAACAAAGGTCCGTCCAGTCAAGGCTATGGTTTTTCCTGTGGTCATGTATGGATGTGAGAGCTGGACTGTGAAGAAGGCTGAGCGCCCAAGAATTGATGCTTTTGAACTGTGGTGTTGGAGAAGACTCTTGAGATTCCCTTGGACTGCAAGGAGATCCTACCAGTCCATTCTGAAGGAGATCAGCCCTGGGATTTCTTTGGAAGGAATGATGCTAAAGCTGAAACTCCTGTACTTTGGCCACCTCATGCAAAGAGTTGACTCATTGGAAAAGACTCTGATGCTGGGAGGGATTGGGGGCAGGAGGAGAAGGGGACGCCAGAGGATGAGATGGCTGAATGGCATCACTGACTTGATGGATGTGAGTCTGAGTGACGTCCGAGAGTTGGTGATGGACAGTGAGGCCTGGCGTGCTGTGATTTATGGGGTCGCAAAGAGTCAGACACGACTGAGCTACTAATCTGATCTGATCTGATCTGAGGTAGGGAAATGTTCAAAGGCCCAAATAGCCCTGAAGAAAAGGTACAGTACCTTTCCTGCAGCTAGACATGCTACCACCAGGGGGAGCTAGACCCTTCTGTCATGGCTATTCTCCCTAACGTGATGCTATGTTAAAGGCATGATTTCCTGGACATAGAGTTAAGTATGAGAAATTAAAAATAGTTAACTTCCCTTATCAGATTGGCAAAATTTTAAAATCTTGTACAGGGCAGGAAAAAGAATTTTGCATCCACCCTTCTAAATTCTTGGTTGGGGAACTGCCCCTTTTTCCCTATCCGCCCCTGCCCCCGCCGACCCTGTAATTTCTCTTAGAAAGGTTGACTTCTACTTAGTTTTTCAGAGCATTTCCTATGTTTGTTGTTTTTATTTATTTATCTTTGTTTGCTCCTTTTAAAAAGTAATCCACTCAAGATAGTCCTTAGGTCAAAGTAGGGGAGCAGAATCTGCCACTGTAAAATATGTCTCTTTGGCATGCCATGCTGTGCTTATTCGCTCAGTTGTGTCCGACTGTTTGCGACCCCTTGGACTGTAGCCCACCAGGCTCCTCTGTCCATGGGGATTCTCCAGGCAAGAAGGCTGGAGTGAGTAGCCTGTCCCTTCTGCAGGGGATCCTCCAGACTCAGGAATCGAACTGGGGTCTTCTACACTGCAGACAGACTCTTTACCAGCTGAGCTACCAGGGAAGCCATTGGCATATTCATTGTTTTAAGCTGGTTATTCTCTGAGAAACAGCAGACATGGTGAAGTGAAAGTGAAAGTTGCTCAGTCGTGTTCGACTCTTTGTGACTCCGTGGACTATACAGTCCATGGAATTCTCCAGGCCAGGATACTGCAGTGGGTAGCCTTTCCCTTCTCCAGGGAATCGTCCCAACCCAGGGATCAAATCCAAGTCTCCCGTATTGCAGGCAGATTCTTTACCAGAGGAAAAACAGCCCAAGAATACTGGAGTGGGTAGCCTATCCCTTCTCCAGCCGGGGCCCTATAAACCAAGTAGGAGTTGCCCTTTTGTAAGAAATGATTTCATTTGGGAGGGAAATCTCCGTTTGTAATGGTGTGCTTTCTCTGTACCTGTAAGAGGAAGATGACCAAATCTCTGGAAACTTACCAGCAGAGAAGACAATGACCTAAATCTGCATCACAATTACCCTTCTTTACTGTGCTTTTCCTGGTAACTTCGCATATGCACCGCCCCCATTCTCAACATTATCTTTTGTCTTTAGCTGAGGATGATATTTAAGGTGAAGAGTTTGGCCATTTTGTTGAGTTACACAGTTTCCTGAGCCAGTTACCCAGTTTCCTGGGTCTTTCCCCTGGATACATGTTATTAATTAAATTTTGCTTTTCTTTTGTTAATCTGGTTCATGTCAATTTATTTCTTAAACTAGCCAGAAAAAGCTAAAAGGGGAGAGGAAAATTTCTTCCTCTTCAATACCAAAAGGGCATATGTTGGGGTGGCATATTCTGCTCCCCTTCACTTGATAATATACTTGATCATCAAGGCTGGGGGAAACAAACATATTTTGCTGATGTGAATATAAAAAGGGGGCAATTTGTTGTCGACTACAAATTGGCACTTGCCAAGGGCATTTGCCAGTGACTGCACAACAACAGCAACAAGGAGGGCATTTGCCATCTGCTTCTGTGAAGATAGAATCCTGTGCTGCTGCCGCCGTTGACCTTCAACACTCCCTGAGGGAGTTCAGGGTGGAGAATAAGAGGCACTTTGCACTCCAGGGAAACTGGTGGAACGGGTCTTTAGATAGATGTTTTCAGGAAATGATTTCATGATCTCAGTCCTTGCATCTCATTTCTAGAAAAGCACTAAATCCCTTCATGATGACATCAGCTCCTTGTGACTAGTAGAAAACCTTTTGTAAGATAAGTGCTTGGTTGCTTTGAACTCCCCCTTCCCCTAAATCATATATGTTGACTTTCCTTCACTATCTCTTTGGAGCGGTTTCTCAGCTATCTGAGGTGCTGTCTCCTGAGTTGCAGTCCTTATTTTGCCCCAAATCAAAATCAACTCGTTACTCTCATGTTGTGCATGTTTTGTTTTTTTAGTTGACATTGTCAATATCATAGTAAAGGTACATAAATATTTAAAATATGATCTGACAAACATGTTAAAAAAAAAAAAAACTTGTCTGCTCACCTGCCATGCAGCAAAGCCAGTCTACTGATAACACGGTGTGGCAAAGGAAAGGACAGCATTTATTGATGTTTCAGGAATCTTTTTTTGAGGGGGGCACATATCAAGTGGTTTGCAGGATCCTAATTCCCCAACCAAGGAATCTAACCTGTGCCCTGTGCAGTGGAAGTGCAGAGTCCTAACTGCTGAACCGCTAGAAAATTCCTGATGTTTCAGGAATCTTAATCATCAGCCTTCCAGTTCCAACCAATCTGGGGTCTATGGACTTGTGGTCAGTATGAAGTCATAGCTCTCCACCTGGGTAGGGGTCTTAGTTTCTGCAAAACAACTCAAATATATGCATCAGATTATTTATTACCTGTGTTCCATGAGGAGAAACTAGAACTCTGTTTTATGGCTGAAATACTGTTAAGCCATCATTACTTTTCTTGCTTGACTGCTTTTCCTGTTTTTGTGCATGCCTCACTTCTCTAATTAGTAACTGCTCGAGTCTGCTCTTTGGAACTCAGAGAAGGCTTAGGAGACTATATTTTTTTCTCCAAATAAGAAGTGCGGGACATGGAGCAGCTTTTGAACCAGGGAAGTCCTTGCAGGTTCCTGCTCATTTTTAACCCACCTCCCCTTTTCTTTGATAGTTCTCAATTCTGACAGGACAAAGATGGGACAAGAAAGTGAAGGTGACAGGGGTGACAGTTTGACCCCTGGTAGAGGAAGTAAGATCATGCTTGCTGCTCATCACAATCAAAAAATCTGGGGGGAAAAAAAGGTTCAATAAGCTATGGTATATCCACACAATGAAATACTATGCACATGTCAACTGAAAAACACACAGTGTAGAAGTTGTGAGTTGGACTTCCCTGGTGATATAGTGGATGGGAATCTGCCTGCCAATTGCAGGGGACACGGGTTGGATCCCTGGTCCAGGAAGGTTCCACATGCTTTGGGGAGCTAAGTCCCTGCACCACAATTGCTGGAGCCCACATGCTCTAGAACCCTTGAGCCTGAGTGCTGCAATTACACAAACCTGTGTGCCCAGAGTCTGTGCTCTGCAACTAGAGAAATCACTGCAGTAAGAAGCCTGCATACCGCAACGAAAAGAAAGCTTGCATGCAGCAATGAAGACCTGGTGCAGAAAATAAATGCATACATAAATAAATAATTAAAAAAAGAAATTGGGAGTTACATTTTATTTGGGAACCTTTTATAGCACAAGAGAACATCTCAGATAGCACCGAAGAACTTCTCTAAAGAGGTAAGGGAGGAGCTGGGATATACATGAACTTTTTCTTTTTCTAGGAAGAACATGTAGTCAAACATCAAAATATTACTGTTAATCACAAAGAACAGCCATTTCAAGTTAAAAGTTTTAGTGCTTTTGTGTTGATGAGAAGATGCAAGAATCTGGAGTTCTTTGAAAATTTTCCTTAGATATGGATCCTAGCTATCTAGTGCCAAAGTACAGAATGTTTCCTGTTTTTTTTCCACCCTGACTATCTGAACATCCTTTCAGTGGAAGATGGCAGTGGCTAATGGCTTGATCCTTGTGGAACTGGAATGGCAGGCAACATTTTTTTCTTTACACAATTATTAAAAAGAAAGGAAGATTTCTATAAATCAATTTGAATACATAGTTTTATATATTTAACATATATGATATATCTAAAATATCTATACATTTAAATAACATTCTTCAAAGACTGAATTTTTAAAAATTTGAATTTTGGCTACACTAGGTTTTGCTGTGGCGTGTGGGCTCTCCAGTTGGGGTTCACAGGCCCAGTTGCCCCATGACTTGTGGGTTCTTAGTTCCCTGACCAGGGATTGAATCCATGTCCCCTGCATTGGATGGAGAAGGGGATGGCACCCCAGTCCAGTATTCTTGCCTGGAAAATCCCATGGACGGAGGAGCCTGGAAGGCTGCAGTCCATGGAGTCGCGAAGAGTCAGAAACGACTGAGCGAATTCACTTTCACTTTTCACTTTCATGCATTGGAGAAGGAAATGGCAACCCACTCCAGTGTTCTTGCCTGGAGAATCCCAGGGACGGGGGAGCCTGGTGGGCTGCCGTCTATGGGGTTGCACAGAGTCGGACACGACTGAAGTGACTTAGCAGCAGCAGCAGCAGCAGCAGCCCCTGCATTGGAAGGTGCATTCTTAACCCCTGAACCACCAGGGAAGTCCCTGGAATATGTTTTTTAAATGAAGAAAAAGCAAGGCTTCCTTTTTGGTAAAAAGTGATGAGAAATAAGACAGCATATTATATTTATTTTTGCAGAAACAAACACAGAAAGAAAAATAGTTAATGAAATTGTTTATCATTAAAACAATTGGTGGGTAAGATAAAGGTGAAAGAGAGATGATGGAGTGTGGCTCTGAGCTTACACTTTCTATTGTTTTGAATCTTGGAATTATAATTATGTTTTGCATATTTTAAAAAGTCAACAAGAAAAAAGTTAGATTTCATGGGAGAACTTGCCGAAGAGACTGCCATAACAGTACAAAGGAACTTGGAGATGATTATGCTTGAGTAGGAGCTGACTGTGGCTCAGACCATGAACTCCTTATTGCCAAATTCAGACTGAAATTGAAGAAAGTAGGGAAAACCACTAGACCACTCAGGTATGACCTAAATCAAATCCCTTATGATTATACAGTGGAAGTGAGAAATAGATTTAAGGGTCTAGATCTGATAGATAGAGTGCCTCTATGAACTATGGAATGAGGTTAGTGACATTGTACAGGAGCAAGGGATCAAGACCATCCCCATGGAAAAGAAATGCAAAAAAGCAAAATGGCTGTCTGGGGAGGCCTTACAAATAGCTGTGAAAAGAAGAGAAGTGAAAAGCAAAGGAGAAAAGGAAAGATATAAACATCTGAATGCAGAGTTCCAAAGAATAGCAAGAAGAGATAAGAAAGCCTTCTTCAGCAATCGATGCAAAGAAATAGAGGAAAACAACAGAATGGGAAAGACTAGGGATCTCTTCAAGAAAATCAGAGATACCAAAGGAACATTTCATGCAAAGATGGGCTCGATAAAGGACAGAAATAGTATGGACCTAATAGAAGCAGAAGATATTAAGAAGAAGGTGGCAAGAATACACAGAAGAACTGTACAAAAAAGATCTTCATGACCCAGATAATCATGATGGTGTGATCACTGACCTAGAGCCAGACATCCTGGAATGTGAAGTCAAGTGGGCCTTAGAAAGCATCACTATGAACAAAGCTAGTGGAGGTGATGGAATTCCAGTGAAGCTATTCCGAATCCTGAAAGATGATACTGTGAAAGTGCTGCACTCAATATGCCAGCAAATTTGGAAAACTCAGCAGTGGCCACAGGACTGGAAAAGGTCATTGTTCATTTCAATCCCAAAGAAAGGCAATGCCAAAGAATGCTCAAACTACCACACAGTTGCACTCATCTCACACGCTAGTAAAGTAATGCTCAAAAGTCTCCAAGCCAGGCTTCAGCAATATGTGAACCATGAAATTCCTGATGTTCAAGCTGGTTTTAGAAAAGGCAGAGGAACCAGAGATCAAATTGCCAACATCTGCTGGATCATGGAAAAAGCAAGAGAGTTCCAGAAAAACATCTATTTCTGCTTTATTGACTATGCCAAAGCCTTTGACTGTGTGGATCACAAGAAACTGTGGAAAATTCTGAGAGAGATGGGAATACCAGACCACCTGATCTGCCTCTTGAGAAATTTGTATGCAGGTCAGGAAGCAACAGTTAGAACTGGACATGGAACACCAGACTGGTTCCAAATAGGAAAAGGAGTAGGTCAAGGCTGTATATTGTCACCCTGTTTATTTAACTTCTATGCAGAGTACATCATGAGAAACGCTGGACTGGAAGAAACACATGTTGGAATGAAGATTGCTGGGAGAAATATCAATAACCTCAGATATGCAGATGACACCACCCTTATGGCAGAAAGTGAAGAGCAACTAAAAAGCCTCTTGATGAAGGTGAAAGTGGAGAGGGAAAAAGTAGGCTCGCTCAAAGCTCAACATTCAGAAAACGAAGATCATGGCATCTGGTCCCATCACTTCATGGGAAATAGATGGGGGAACAGTGGAAACAGTGTCAGACTTTATTTTTCTGGGCTCCAAAATCACTGCAGATGGTGACTGCAGCCATGAAATTAAAAGCTAGTGGAGGTGATGGAATTCCAGTGGAGCTATTCCAAGTCCTGAAAGATGATGCTGTGAAAGTGCTACACTCAATATGCCAGCAAATTTTGAAAACTCAGCAGTGGCCACAAGATTGGAAAAGGTCAGTTTTCATCCCAATCCCAAAGAAAGGCAATGCCAAAGAATGCTCAAACTACCGCACAATTGCACTCATCTCACACTCATCTCATTACTTGCTAGTAAAGTAATCCTCAAAATTCTCCAAGCCAGACTTCAGCAATATGTGAACCGTGAACTTCCTGATGTTCAAGCTGGTTTTAGAAAAGGCAGAGGAACCAGAGATCAAATTGCCAACATCCGCTGGATCATGGAAAAAGCAAGAGAGTTCCAGAAAAACATCTATTTCTGCTTTATTGACTATGCCAAAGCCTTTGACTGTGTAGATCACAATAAACTGTGGAAAATTCTAAAAGAGACGGGAATACCAGACCACCTGATCTGCCTCTTGAGAAATTTGTATGCAGGTCAGGAAGCAACAGTTAGAACTGGTCATGGAACAACAGACTGGTTCCAAATAGGAAAAGGAGTACATCAAGGCTGCATATTGTCACCATGTTTATTTAACTTATAAGCAGAGTACATCATGAGAAATGCTGGACTGGAAGAAACACAAGTTGGAATCAAGATTGCTGGGAGAAATATCAATAACCTCAGATATGCAGATGACACGACTCTTATGGCAGAAAGTGAGGAGGGGCTGAAAAGCCTCTTGATGAAAGTGAAAGTGGAGAGTGAAAAGGTTGGCTTAAAGCTCAACATTCAGAAAACGAAGATCATGGCATCTGGTCCCATCACTACATGGGAAATAGATGGGGAAACAGTGGAAACAGTGTCAGACTTTATTTTTCTGGGCTCCAAAATCACTGCAGATGGTGACTGCAGCCATGAAATTAAAAGACACTTACTCCTTGGAAGGAAAGTTATGACCAACCTAGATAGCATATTCAAAAGCAGAGACATTACTTTGCCAACAAAGGTCCGTCTAGTCAAGGCTATGGTCTTTCCTGTGGTCATGTATGGATGTGAGAGCTGGACTGTGAAGAAGGCTGAGCACTGAAGAATTGATGCTTTTGAACTGTGGTGTTGGAGAAGACTCTTGAGAGTCCCTTGGACTGCAAGAAGAGCCAACCAGTCCATTCTGAAGGAGATCAATCCTGGAATTTCTTTGGAAGGAATGATGGTAAAGCTGAAACTCCAGTATTTTGGCCACCTCATGCGAAGAGTTGACTCATTGGAGAAGACTCTGATGCTGGGAGGGATTGAGGGCAGGAGGAGAAGGGGACGACAGAGGATGAGATGGCTGGATGGCATCACTGACTTGATGGGTGTGAGTCTGAGTGACCTCCGGGAGCTGGTGATGGACAGGGAGGCCTGGTGTGCTGCGGTTCATGGGGTCGCGAAGAGTCGGACACGACTGAGCAACTGATCTGATCTGATCTACTCCTTGGAAGGAAAGTTATGACCAGCCTAGATAGCATATGGAAAAGCAGAGACATTACTTTGCCAACAAAGGTTCGTCTAGTCAAGGCTATGGTCTTTCCTGTGGTCATATATGGATGTGAGAGCTGGACTGTGAAGAAGGCTGAGCGCCCAAAAATTGATGCTTTTGAACTGTGGTGTTGGAGAAGACTCTTGAGAGTCCCTTGGACTGCAAGCAGATCCAACCCATCCATTCTGAAGGAGATCAGCCCTGGAATTTCTTTGGAAGGAATGATGCTGAAGCTGAAACTCCAGTACTTTGGCCACCTCATGCGAAGAGTTGACTCATTGGAGAAGACTCTGATGCTGGAGGGATTGGGGGTAAGAGGAGAAGGGGATGACAGAGGATGAGATGGCTGGATGGCATCACTGACTCGATGGACGTGAGTCTCAGTGAACTCTGGGAGTTTGTGATGGACAGGGAGGCCTAGCGTGCTGTGATTCATGGGGTCGCAAAGAGTGGAACACGACTGAGCAACTGATCTGATCTGATCTGGGCCACTTGATAGAATTTCTTATAGACACTGATGCAAACTTCTTGGTTGAAACCCAAAGAATTGGAGACCTTAGCAGTCATAAGGCTTATGTAATGCGGTTGTCAGGGAAGAAACAGGGGCACAGTTTCTTGGAGACCCTTTCATGCAACATCAATGGCCAGCTGTTTTTGTACTCCTTTTGTTTGTGCCTGGTTGTCTCATTCCTTTAATAGGAAGTGATTTATTAACTAAAGTTAGGGGTTTCTTTGTTTCTTGAGGGACAAAAGAACCACCCTTATTGCCAAACTGGTCTAACAGAAAGTAGGAAGGAACAGATTGAAGCTGAGATAGAAGCCTTTTTACACTCTGGTGTGTAGAATATAGAGGGTCCAGGCTTGGCCAAAGATATCCAAACAGTGGTTATTAAGTTAATACCTGGGTGGAAATTTCTCTGCAAAATGCAGAACCCTCTAAAATCAGAGGCACAGAGAGGAATCTCTCCCTCAGTTAAAAAATACTTTTTGCATGGTTTATTGGTACCTCAGTCTCCACACAATATGCTGATATTACCCATTCTTACACCCACTGGATAATATCAATTTGCATAAGATCTAAAGGCTATTAATGAAGCAGGGAAACCATCTAGCCTATTGTGCCTAAGCCTTATTCTATTCTGACTCACATCCCAGAGGAAGCCAACTGGCTTACTGTATCAGATTCAAAGGAAACCTTTTTCTACATTCCATCGGACAAAGAATCTCAGTGTCTTGTGTCCTCAAGTGGACAGATTCAGATACAGAAGAAACTGGACCATATACTTAGACTCGACTTTCCCAAGGATTTAGGGATAGCCCACATATTTTAGGGACTGCCTTGGCATAAGAACTGGGAATTCTTGTCCCATGACTGAGAATTAAAGGGAACAAATGGAGTTATTCTGCAATATGTAGATGATATTTTAATAGAAAGTTTTCCCTAAGAAGGCATCAGATGAGAATACTGTTAAGAACCTAACTCATTTATGAAAAAAAGGGTCATAAGGTGTTCAAAGTTAACGTGCAAATTTCTAAACAAGTTTTGTTATCTGGGATGCATGCTTATCCCAGGGAAGAGGTCTATATCTGCTGATAGAATAGTGTTAATTCAAAGATTAAAGTCTCCAAAAACCGTAAAACAATTTAGGACCTTCTTGGGAGTAACTGAATATTGCTGGGTTGGATTCCTGTTTATGGGCTAGATGCAAGACCATTATATGAGCTCCTAAAACAAAATGCAGAAACTGGACCATTAAATTGGGGGGATACAGTACAGGTCTTCCAAATTCTAAAAAGAAAATTATTAGACCCCCTTGCTCTGAGGTTGCCTAATTAAGAAAAAACATTTTTTCTCTTTGGTACTGAAGGAGGAGGTATGGCCCTTGGTGTGTTAACTCAATGTTTAGGACCTACATACCAGCCTGTTGCACATCTATTTAAGAATTTGGACCTCTAATGAGGAAAGCTATCCTACAAAATAGAATGGCTTTGGACATTATCACAGCTTCATGGGTGGGTTGGGGAGCGGGGCAGGTAACCTGTGCTGTCATTAAGACAGAATATTGTGTTTTTATTCCAGATGATTCTGTTAGTGTATCTCAATTACTGAGTCTCATGCACAAACAGATAAAAGCTCTAAATGACCCTCTCCTAGGTTTGGAAAGTATTTTGGGAAAATGGTTTGGGTCTAAGATGATGGCTGAAATTTTGGACAGGCTTCTGTGTTTGTACGTGTGTTCATGTGTGTCTATAAGTGTTATAGATGATGGTGCTGCCAAAAATTACTTCATAAAAGAGCCGTATTTAATTGACTTAAAGGAAATTAAGCACTTACATAATACTCAGAAATACAAAATAATCTGGCAGAATGAATTTCAGGTTCATGTTAGCTGGAAAATATTCAGAACAAAACTAATATCTGGTATTGAAGGTGACTTAAGCTTGTTGGTCTTTTAATTTCATGGCTGCAGTCACCATCTGAGCGACTGATCTGATCTGATAAGCTTGTTGGTTTGATTAATATAGACGTTCTAAAAATTATATAAAGTTTCTAAAATTGGAATATGTCTTCGTATAATGTGATAGTTCTAGTTATCTTAAAATATTGTGTGTCACAATGTTGCAGGGAGGGGGGACCCCTTTCAGGGCCCGAAATTGGGCTCTTGTCTAACACTGGAAATGAGATCCTTATCAGGATCTCCTGTTATAAAACAACTCATGCAAATGGTTACTATGGTGCCTGGCCAGGGTGGGCGGTTTCAATCAGTGTGCTTCCCCTAACAACAGCAGCAATGAGGATTGTTTATCAATTATACTGTAATCAGATGTTTAACTCTGTGTTTTAAGTCTTTTGTCATTTATAGATATTTTTATACTCTGGTGCTTATTATCAGAGTGCTTCATTATCAAGAAGATTCATAAAGAAAGCTGTGAAGCATTTACAACCGTTCCCTATCAAGATGATGGTTATGGGGAGTGTTCCAGCTCATACTGACTTAAAACAACAAGCTGTCTTGTCCCTGAGGCTGTGAGATCAGGCATCCAGATATATTTACTACCTGACAGGCATGGTCAATGCCCCTACTCAGCCTTGAAGCAGTTACAGAAGATGGACCACTGCCTTTTTCCTTCCCATAAGAATATGGGACAAAAATCTGAGCAAGAAACGACACAAGGAGGGAGGGGCGCAGGGTACTACATTTGAAAGAATGGCTTAACCTGAAGACACAACATAAATGGATAAATCTTCCCGACCCAGGGATCAAACCCCTGCCTCCTACATCTCCTGCATTGGCAGACACATTCTTTACTACTGAACCACCTGGAGAGCCTTCATTATAACATGTCAGCAAGCTAAATGACACACCCAGAGGAGCCATGACAGTTCCAAGGTCAACTCTCACAGACCAAAGAGTGGGTGGTGACCCAATTCCTGGAGATTGCACCCTGTCCCCAAAATAGTTGAAATAATCCTCCCACTCATCAGCCTGTGGGATTTTTGTTGCTGTTCAGTCACTAAGCTGTGTCTGACTCCTTGTTACCCCATGGACTGTAGCACACAGGTTCCTCTGTCCTCCACCATCTTCCACAGTTTGTCCAGATTCATGTCCAGTGGGACGGTGATGCTATCTAACCATCTCATCCTCTGCCTCCCCCTTCTCCTTTTGCCATCAATCTTTCCCAATGTTCAGGTCTTTTCTAATGACTCCGCTCTTCACATTGAAACCATTCACCTCAGATTGAGACTTGAATCCACATGGCAGGACTTGAACCCAGGCAAAAACCTGCTTGGGACTTGAACCCATGAGGTTGGGCCTTAAACCTGGCCCAAATCCATGATCTTCCAACTGAGATCACACACCTGGTTTTAGGACCTAGTGTGACTCAGGTTCTTGATGTCTCATTGCAGAAAAAATTCAGTGAGAAACAAAGTGATAGGTAAGAAGTGTTTTATTTCTTTCTTTCTTTTTTTTAAGAGAGAAACACACTCTACAGAGTGTGGGCCATCTCCGAAGGCAAGGGCAGCCTTGGGAGATACACACTCCATAGACAAGCGTGTGAGCCATCACAGAAGATGAGTGCAACCTCAAAATGTGTGGTTAGCTTTTATAGGCTGGGTAATTTCAATCATTGAAAGGACTCTTGCTGAAGCTAAAGCTCTGATACTTTGGCCACATGAAACAGGAGAAAAGGGGACAGGATACATTCTTAGAAAGAATGACATAGCCTGAGGACACAACATAAACTGGTTAGAATCAAATGGGTCCAAGATGGCAGAGAAGTCAACTTTAACTAGACCTTGATCCTTAGTGTATGTTCATTGTAACACATCAACAAGCTAAATCACACATCCAGAGGCACCATGACAGTTCCAAGGCCCACCATCAAAGACCAAACAATGGGCAGTGGCCCAATTCCTAGAAATCTCCACTCCTTTTCCAAAATGGTTGAAATAATTGTCTCACTCATTAGCCTATGAAATTACCCAGCCCATAAAAGTTAACCACTCCACATTTTGAGGCCACACTCTCTGGGACAGCCCACATTCTTGTCTGTGGAGTGTGTTTCTCAGTAAATTAACTTCTTAACTATCACTTTGTCTCTCACTGAATTCTTCATGCAATGAGACATCAAGAACAAGAGCTTCTTTAGGTCCTGAAGCCAGGTTTGCGGTCTCAGTTGGAAGAGAGTAGGTTTCTGCTGGGATCGAGTCCTGGCCATGTGGGTTTGAGTCCAAGCCCAATTTCGGCCAGGTTTGAGTCCTGAATATGTTGGTTTGAGTCGCAGCCATGTTAGTTTGAGTCCCAACCTGGGTTTTGGCTGAGTCCTGGCACATGGGTTCAAGTCTCAATCTGGGTGAATGGTTTCAAAATGATTCAGGACACAGGGAACAGCAACGACTCTAAAAAACCCAACACAACCTCCTTGCAAGGCTGCTACTGGCTTCCTTATAGCCCACTCTCATCCTTTCTTGGGAGTGTATTTTTGCTGTGCTTGGTAAAACTCTTGCTACTTAAAACTTCTCTATGCTGCTCGACTGAATTCTTTCCCTTCAGAGGGCAAGAATCAAGGAAATCACCATTCTGCCAAAATCGAGGAAATCACCATAATAATTGGGCTTCCCTGGTGGTTCAGCTGGTAAAGAATCCACCTGCAATGTTGGAGACCTGGGTTTGATCCCTGGCTTGGGAAGATCCCCTGGAGATAGGAAAGGCTGCTGCTGCTGCTGCTGCTAAGTCGCTTCAGTCGTGTCCGACTCCGTGCGACCCCACAGACGGAAGCTCACCAGGCTCCTCTGTCCCTGGGATTCTCCAGGCAAGAACAGTGGAGTGGGTTGCCATTTCCTTCTCCAATGCATGAAAGTGAAAAGTGAAAGTGAAGTCGCTCAGTCGTGTCCGACTCTTAGCGACCCCATGGACTGGAGCCTACCAGGATCTTCCGTCCATGGGATTTTCCAGGCAAAAGTACTGGGGTGGGGTGCCATTGCCTTCCCCGTAGGAAAGGCTACCTACTCCAGTATTCTGGCCTGGAGAATTCCATGAACTATAACAGTGTCAAAGAGTCAGACACGACTGAACATATTAATTACCTCCAGCTTAAAATTCCTCAGTGTATAGAGGGTACCATTACTGAACACAAGTTCATGTGCCTGATGCACAGTGAGATCAAACAAACCAAAAGGTTGGAGTTAGGGGCAGAGGAAGGTTCATTGTGGGGCCATACAAGGAGAATGGTGGCTTGTGCTTAAAAACCCCAAACTCCTTTAGGATTTCCAGGGAAAAGTTTTTATAGGCAAAATTTGGGGTGAGAGCTGCAGGGTGTGTGGCTTTCTTCTGACTGGTTGGTGGTGAGGTAACAAGGTGGTACTCCAGGAATCTTGTGCTTCAGCATGAGATTACCATCCTCTACTTGAGTGGGGCCCTTACTTTCTGCAGAAGAACTTAAAGACATTGCTGTGCTTGTCCCCTGAGGAGGAACTGGAACTTTGCCCTAGGGCTACATGATTATTCATTGACTGTTCCCGAAACCCATCCTATGGGGCTCCCAAGGATGGAGACTTTCTGTCCCCCATTTCTTGTAGGCAAGACTCCAGCCTCTGTGACCTTCCCTGAGTTCCAGATGGTGGCTTGGAATGGCTACTAATCAAGGGAGTATCAGCAAAGAAACCACTTGAGGCAAAGATGAAAGTGTTAGGGGAAGTACACTGATTGAAACCACCCACCCTGGCCAGGCACCATAGTAACCATTTGCATGAGTTGTTTTATAACAGGAGATCCTGATAAGGAACACAGAACTAATAAGCCACCACCAACCAGAAGACTTCTGGAAAGGTCTAAAGGAGACCCCGTGTGTCTGTCCACTTCCCCGAATCCCTCTCGCTAGCATCCATCTTGGCTGAGGAATGCGTGTGCCACCAGGAAAGACTCTGAGTTAGAATGATTGGCCAAAGACCACCCAGAAACTAATCCCATCACCATAAAACCCGACATTGTGAGCCACGTGGCATAGCATTTCTCCTGAGTTCCCTTACCCTACTGCTCTCCACCTGAGTGCCCTTTCCAATAAAATCTCTTGCTTGGTCAGCACGTGTCTCCTTGGACAATTTTTTTCTAAGTGTTAGACAAGGGTTCCCCCCTGCCCCCTTCCCTTCCTACAACAAAAGGAACCAGAGAAGCTCACCACCTGACCACCTGAGACAGGATTAAAGGAGGGCAAACCCTGCACCCACCCTAATCTTGACCGAGGTACCTTTGACCCTGCCTGGTGTAAAAACACTCATCAAATTCTCTGGGGTTGAGACACATAGGTTTTCAAGGCAGAAGCCTGGTATGTCTCCCTTTGCCTGGCAAAGCAAGAAAGCTGTTCGTTTCTACTTCTGTCTCAGGATATGATTCAGCACTGGAGTATAGAGAAGTCGAGCTTTTGGTAACATTCCCTTTTTGTTTCTGTATTCTGTCCCTTTCCTGATTACCAACCATTTGAATCAGCCCTTTGGGACTCAGGGAAGGTCTGGGAGCCTGAATGAAGCCTGTTTCCTACAAACATGAAATGGGAGACACAGAAAGGATATGTACTCAGAAGACCCCCCTGGGATTCTGTTCCCTTCACTAGAATCTGATAATCTGGAAAGATGCAGACAAAAAGTCTTTTAGTTTGATGCCCACTCCCTGCTTTGGGGACTTGGGAATGATGCAGGCCTAAACTGATCCCCCAAAGATAAGTATCTGCATATAAAACCCCTGAGGGTAGAACACAGGAATTCTTCAGACTCCTCCAGGGCCACCTCTTGTGGAGCCAGTCGAGGGCTCACAACTTGTCCCTTAACTTGTCAGCTTAAAAAAATGCACAACTTGAGCACTGTGAGTTAAGTTTTATTTGGGGCAAAATGAGGACTGCAGCCCACGAGTCAGCACTTCACTTCAGACAACTCTGAGAAACTGGTTCAAAGAGGCAGGGGGAAGGTCATTATATATGTAATTTTGGCGAAGCGGGAATACATGCAATCAAGCACACCTTCTCTGGAAGGTTTCTGCTGGTCTCCTGAAGCTTTTGCTAGTCATGAGGAACAGCCATCACCATAAAGAACTTTAGTGATTTTCTAGATATGAGGAGATACAAGATTTGGGCGCATAAAACCAGGTCCTAAAAATATCTAGATATATGAAGACGTCTCCTGACAGTTCCACCCCTCCACCCCCTCCCCCCAGCAAAAAGGGTTCATTTCTGCTCTCCACCTTAAACTCCTTTCAGTGGCCGTTGAAAGTCAGGAGCTGCAGCAGCACATGATTTAATCCTTGTAGAGGGAGAGGGCAAGTGCCGATTTGTAGTTAACACTAGCTTCCAAAGAGGAAGCCAGTCACCCAATCCCCAGTTGGAGATAAATGAATGTCAAACTTTGGGAGGTAGTTGAGCCCTGCATTGCTGTGGATAAGGCAAAGGGGGCCATCTAGTGGCTGCCTATCCCTTTGTTTTGTTATTCTTGGGGTGCCAATGACAGTCATCTTGGAGGAAACTATTGAGTAGGTCGTGTGGATCTTAGCAAAGTTCCTGACTTTGCGGAAATAGAGAAGTCTGGCCCCAGGTGTTTTCAAATGAGGACAGGACCTGTGCTGTAGGAAGGGGCTGCAGGGGCAGTGGGCCACAGAATGGGGCATAGAGCATCTCTATGGGGCTCGCAGAAAAGATGCAGGTGGGGGCTGAGTGCAAGCGCCTGACTTACTCACTCCTCCAGTAACCTCCATGGAGTTGCAAAAGAATGGAGCAGGACTTAGAGACTAAACAACAAACAAAACCAGGCATCTAACTTTCCAACAAGATGTAACTTGATTTCCTCCAGTATTTGACACTTGACCCTACCCTCAGTTCCACCTCCCATTTGTGGAGAGCAAATCCCAGTCAGACTGGTTTTGAACCTTTGTGATGGGGTTGAGCTGGAATGTCAGGGAGAGGCAAGGGTAAGACTTTAACAGCAGAGTTTACTAAATTCGCATTACAAAGAGTCAGGGTCCCTAAGCAAACTTGGGAACTATGGGTGCAAAGCAGCATTTTGTGGGTTGTGAGTGGGATGGAAGAAAGGGAATTGTGAAGAGTTGTTGTTCAGTTGCTCAGTCATGTCCAGCTCTTTGCAACCTGATGGGCTGCTGCATGCCAGGCTTCCTTGTCCTTCACCATCTTCCAGAGCTTGCTCAAACTCATGTCCATTGAGTTGATGATGCCATCTAACGGTTTTGTCCTCTGTTGTCCCCTTCTCTTCTTGCTTTCTACCTTTCCCAGCATCAGGTCTTTTCCAGGGTCTTTTCTGTGAAAAGTTACTAAGTAAGATCAAGGGTTTATCCCTTTTCAGTATCCTTTTGGGGGCCATGTAAATTATTTTGTATTGAAGGAAAGCAGAATTTCTCACCTCAAAACATGCCTCTTCAGCCTGAGGGTTATTTCAAGGTAAAGGTAATAAAATCTAACAGGAAAGCTCTTTATCTCTCCCTTAACTGCTTAAATTTACATTGGAAAGGGGGCCTGTACCAGGAAGAGAGCTATTACTTGAGACACCTAAAGAAATTTATTCACCTTTTGTTTTCCAAACACCTCTGCCTTCCTGTGAATTGTTTTCTTCCCCTTTGTCTACTTAAAGAAAAACCACACAAGGTGAAATTGCGAATTTAAATTTTGATTGTTACTGAATGCAAATTTGTGAGCCCAATCCACAGAGAGGCTGACCTTGGGTGGCCTCAGCCTGCTCTGGCTTGGAGCGGGGCTTGGGTTCCCAGCCGGAAACTGAGGCTGTGTTGCAGCAGTGTGAGCACCAAATCCTAACCACTAGACCAATGGTCAGTGACAAGGGCCTGGCTCTTTGGGTTTGCAGTAAAGAATTCCCACAAAGATAGAAAATAGGGAAACAAATAAAATATTTATTCAGAAGAAAAAAAGTACAGCATGTGTGGATAGACAAATGAGGGAACTCAGAGAGAGTGTCTGAATTGCTGAATTGCACCCTTCCATCGGGGAAGGCAATGGCACCCCACCCCAGTACTTTTGCCTGGAAAATCCCATGGTTGGAGGATCCTGGTAGGCTCCAGTCCATGGGGTCGCTAAGAGTCGGACACGACTGAGCGACTTCACTTTCATGCATTGGAGAAGGAAATGGCAACCCACTTCAGTATTCTTGCCTGGAGAATCCCAGGGACGGGGGAGCCTGGTGGGCTTCCGTCTATGGGGTTGCACAGAGTCGGACACGACTGAAGCGACTTAGCAGCAGCAGCAGCAAGCCTTCCATAGTTTGAATTACTTTTATGGGGCATTTCTTCTGAGTTTCCTTTGGCCAATCATTTTGATTTGCCTGGTTCACTATTCATGTTTGGTATATCTCAGGATCTCTCATGTGTGCATACACATTTCTTAGCCAAGTTGGATTTTAGCCAAGATGAATAGGTGTATGGGTAGAGAGTATCCTTTGACATAACCCCCTCTTTGACGTCAAAGGAGCCTTTTCTGCACATTTATGGCTGGGGATGTCTCTTGACTTCAAGAACGAGAAATGTATGTTCTGGATAGGGCCCAGCCTCCTCTCTTAATTGTCTTGCTGCTTTTGGAGTTTCAGTCCATTGGGAATGAATCTCCAATTGCTCTACCGTGTTGGGGGTGCATCTACCTCCTGCATCACACCCTCTGAGAAACATAAACCCCCAAAAATCTTTATTGGGCAGATGACAGGCAAAGGTCTGTTTTCTGTAACTTCTTCAGGCTGACAGGGCTTCATAAACCTTACCTAGTTGGAGTCACGGAGCTCTCACCCTGTCTCATTAAAGAGGTCCCACGGTGACTTCAGTTGCTTTTGCAGGATCTGCTGTGGGAAGTGGCTGAAGTCCCTGCATCACCATTGTCTTGTAGACCAGTCCTCAGTGACAAGATCCTAGCCTTTTGGCTTTGCAGAAGGGAATTCCCACAGAAGTGGTGTTTATTAGGAGGATAAAGAATATAGTGCCTGTGGATGGACACACGGGCAGGCTCAGAGAGAGAGTTGCACCCTGATGGTAGTTTGAATCACTTTTATGGGGCATTTCTTTCCAGTTTGTTTTGACCAATCATTTGCTTTGTTTGGTAAAGAGGCCATATTTGGCATGGCTCAGGGTCATCCCATGTGTGTGCACATCTTTTAGCCCAGATGGATTCTAGTAAGAGGCTTATGGGTAGTTGACATCACTTTCTTTGAGGTTATCCCCCCTCCCTTTTCAACCTCCAAGGAGCCTTTCAGTGCATGTGTAGTCGGGGACATCTCCTTAACTTTAGAATGAGGAATATGTGGTCTTTCATCTTTTATCTGTACAGGGCCCAGCCTCCTCCATCATCCTGTTTTTATAGAGTTTCTGCTATTATGAAATTTCTGTCCACAGGGGAGAAACTGTTGAGCCTGCCCATGCATCTCCTACCTCTAGGGCAAATAAACAAAAATGAGTTTAGAGCAAGGAAAGGTTTATTAGAGGTGTCAGATTAAGAAAAAGCACAATATGAGAGCTGTGAGTCAAGTTTTATTTGGGGCAAAACGAGGACTGCAGCCTGGGAGACGGCATTTCAGATACCTCTGAGAAACTACTCCCAAGATGCAGGAGGGAAAAATTGTATATATGTAATTTTGGTAAAGGGGAAATCAATCAAGCACATACTTCCCAGAAGGTTTCTACTAGTCTTGTGAAGCTTTTGCTAGTCATCAGAAAGAGCTGTCACCATGGATTTTAATACTTTTCCGGAGAGGAGACGCAAGAATTAGGCTCAAAAAATGGACTCCTGGGGCTTCCCTGGTGGCTCAGTGGTAGAGTCCACCTGCCAGTGCAGGAGACATGGGTTTGATCCCTCGTCTGGGAAGATTCCACATACCATGGAGCAACTAAGTCTGTGCACCGTAACCACTGAACCTGTGCTCTGGAGTCTGGGACCTGCACCTACTGAGCCCATGTGCTGCAACTACTGAAGCCCAAGAGCCCTGGAGTCCGTGCTCTGCAACAAGAGAGGCTGCTACCCAGAGAAGCTATCACACCACAGCTAGAGTGCAGCTCACTCGCTGCAATTAGAGACAAACCTGTGTATCATCCTGCACAACCAAAAAAAAAAAAAAAATGGCTCCTGAAAATATCTATCTGAAGCCCTGTCTTATTAGTTTTCCCCTCTCTGAGCACAGAGTGCCTCACTCTGTTATCGAATCCAAGCTCACTCCGCTCACCACATGACAGGCCAGTTAGCTGAGAGATGAGATGTTGAGGCAAGAAATACGACTTTCTTCAGAAAGCCAGCTGGGGAAGATGACAGACTAATGTCTAGAAATAACCATTTTATCATGGTCTGGATGCCATTTTCTTTTATAGAACGAGAGAGAGATGGGATGAGGAAGTAAAATAAAAAGGGCCATCAGTCTTGAAAATCATCTCTGGGAATGGCCAGTATTGGGGAAGGGATGTGTTAATACTCTTCTTTCTTGCAGCCATTAACATGTGGGCAGAGTCAGGTTATATTTCTGTGTGCTGAGCAAAGGCACTTTAGTTTAATAGTCCAGCAGAGGAGTGGGGTCCTTTTAGGAAGGCCGATATGTATGATTATAATAACAAAAACAAAAGAAAACAATAAAGGTTAAAGTCAAAGAAAGAGATCCAGCATGGAGTCAAGGCTCTTACCTGCAACAGTTTCTGCTGTCTACCCTGAACTCCTTTCAGAGGGTGTTGAAAATCAATAGGTGTAGCAGCATATGATTTAATCCTTGTAGAGGTAGATGGCAAGCGCCCAATCAACTGCCAATTTTTAGTTGACAGAGGGCTGAGCAAGAACAAGGGGCTTGTGTTCAAAAACTCCACACTCCCTGAAGGGTTTCAGCAAAGCATTTTTAAAGGCAAGGGGAGAAAGAGGTGTCCCAGGGCATGTGATCAGCTTCTGCACAATTCTCTGATTGGTTGATGGTGATCAGTCCTTGGGCACTAGAAGCAAGCTACTGCTCGTGATCATCAAGTATTAATAGTTAATTTCATCCATTTGGTGGTAGTTTTTTCAGTTGAAGAGTCGGACATGACTGAGTGACTGAACTGAACTGAACTTGTCAGTTGAAAAACTTGGGAAAGATGCATTAGATACCACTATCTAGGTCCTTCAGAGAGGAGAAAAAACAGAATTATGGGGGAACTGAGAAGGTCCCATATGGTCTGGCTTGGTTATATAATCAGGAGCTTACTTAGGACTTTTGAAACTGTACAACTCACATTAAGACTTCAACCCACTGTCTTTTAATTGAGATCACACACCTGGTCTCAGGATTCAGTGAGCTCAGGTCCCTTATGTCTTGTTGCAGAAAAAAGTCTAATGAGAGACAAAGTAATAGGTAAAGAGTGGATTTATTTAGAGAGATACATATTCCAAAGATAGGATGAGGTATATCTCAAAAAGTAAGAACAACTTTGGTAGAAACACACTTCACTGATATACTGTGGGCTATCTCAGAAGGTAAGTTCAGTCACTCAGTTGTGTCCTACTCTTTGCGACCGCATGAATTGCAGCAAGCCAGGCCTCCCTGTCCATCACCAACTCCCAGAGTTCACTTAGACTCACGTCCATCCAGTCAGTGATGCCATCCAGCCATCTCATCCTCCGCCGTCCCCTTCTCCTCCTGCCCCCAATCCCTCTCAGCGTCAGAGTCTTTTCCAATGAGTCAACTCTTTGCATGAGGTGGCCAACATACTGGAGTTTCAGCTTTAGCATCATTCCTTCCAAAGAACACCCAGGGCTGATCTCCTTTAGAATGGACTGGTTGGATCTCCTTGCAGGACAAGGGACTCTCAAGAGTCTTCTCCAACACTACAGTTCAAAAGCATCAATTCTTTGGCGCTCAGCTTTCTTCACAGCCCAACGTTCACATCCATACATGACCACTGGAAAAACCATAGCCTTGACTAGATGGTAAGAGGCCCCCAAATATGGAGAGGTTAGTTTTTATAGGTCGGGTAATTTCATAGATGAATGAATGGGAAGATTATTTCAACTATTTTAGAGAATTGTGGAGATTTCCAGGAATTAGGCCACTGCTCACTGATTTCTGATGGTTGGCCTTGAAACTGTCATAGTACTGGTGGGTGTATCACTTAGTTTGCTGAGGCTCAAGGTCTAGTGGAAGTTGATGCATCTTCCACCTTGACCTATTTTGTTCTAATCAGTTTAGGTCTTGTCCTTGGGCTATGTCATTCTTTTAAAGACTATCCTGATCCCTTCCCTCCTGTTTCAGAAGGGTAATTTGGATAGAGGATTGGTAGACTGAGTATTGGTAAAGGAGGAGACAGGCAAGTAGTAGCTAAATTGTACAACTCATATTGGGACTTGAACTCACAGTCTTTTGTTGAGATCATATACTTCATCTCAGGACTTAATGAAGCTCAGAACTTAGAAGTGGTAGAAGAGGAACCAGTATATACACAATTTTTTTTTTTTTTGGTCTAGGGAATACAAGCAGTCAAGCATACATACATCTTTCATCTGTTGGTGTTTTTATTTCTATAAAGAGCATAAAGATATTGTTATGTGTATCCCTTGAGGCGGAACCTGCCCCTGCCCCAAGGCTACACTGTTGATTCTTGGCTGTTCCTCCCTTGTATCTACATCCTCTCCTTCCCAGATTAGCAACTGTTTGAGTTTGTCCTTTGGAACTCAGGGCAGCTCATGGAGGCTGGAGTCTGTTCCTTACAAAGAATAGGAGACATGGAAAGGCTTCCAAGGCCAGGAGCCCCACAGGGTCTTGCTCGGTTTCACAAAGAGCTGTTAGGCCAAAGCACAGAGAGCCTCACTCTGTTCTTCACCCTGTTGGTGGGCAGCTGTTAGAGGGTTATGACAGTGGAGAACTGGGTGGTGAACAATGCTTTTTTTGTCCTTCCTCGTTCACACTTTTGTATCTCTAGATCTCCACCCCTTTTTTTAGCTAAGGATATTATATAAGCTTCAGTTACCTGGCTTCCTTTGATTCTTCATATCTTCACGTGCTCCTGGAGGTATGTAATTTTGTTTGTTTTTCCTCTGTTAATCTGTTTCATATAGTTTAATTATCAGACCAGTCAAAGAACATAGAACTGAGACCGGAAGGGGGCAGGGCACAACCTTTAAAACAATGACATAGCCTGAGAACACACATGACTTCAACTGATTAGAACCAACTAGGTATAAGATGGCAGATGAGTCATCTACTAGATCTTGAGCCTCAGTATACACTTAATGGTAGTTCCGTACTGTGAGTCAGAGGCTACATCATCGTCCGCGGAGAACGCTCACCCCTTCCGGCTGATTCCCTGGCTGCTGGAGCTGGACTCCCGCAAGGAGCCTAATTAAATACAATTAAGAACACAAATTATGTGGTCATGATGGAGAGATTTGACAGAATCACGTCGGAGGTCAGGGGCAGTGGCTGAGAGTGCCAGGCTGCGACCGCACAGGAATGGCGAGAGGAGCTACCCCGCGCCCGAGGTCAGGGGCGGCAAAGAGAGGAGTTACCCTGCGTCTGAGGCCAGGGGCAGCGGTGGGGAAGAGCTACCCCACACCCCAACGCCTGAGGCCAGGGGCGGCGGCGGGGAGGAGCAACCCCACGTCCAAGGAGCCGTGGCTGCATGAGTGCAGGAGGGCCTAGAGGAGCTATCCCACATTGAAGGTCAGGAAGGTTGGCGGCGAGGAGATAACCCTCGTCCAAGGTAAGGAGCAATGGCTGTGCTTTGCTGGAGCAGCTGTGAAGAGATACCCCATGCCCAAGGTAAGAGTAACCCGAGTAAGAGGGTAGGTGTTGCAAGAGGGCATTAGAGGGCAGACACACTGAAAACATACTCACAGAAAACTAGTCAATCTAATCACACTAGGACCACAGCCTTGTCTAACTCAGTGAAACTAAGCCATTCCCGTGGGGCAACCCAAGATGGGCGGGTCATGGTAGAGAGATCTGACAGAATGTGGTCCACTGGAGAAGGGAATGGCAAACCACTTCAGTATTCTTGCCTTGAGAAACCCATGAACAGTATGAAAAGGAAAAATGATAGGATACTGAAAGAGGAACTCTCCAAGTCAGTAGGGCCCAATATGCTACTGGAGATCAGTGGAGAAATAACCCCAGAAAGAATGAAGGGATGGAGCCAAAGCAAAAAGAATACCCAGCTGTGGATGTGACTGGTAATAGAAGCAAGGTCTGATGCTGTAAAGAGCAATATTGCATAGGAACCTGGAATGTCAGGTCCATGAATCAAGGCAAATTGGAAGTGGTCAAACAGGAGATGGCCAGAGTGAATGTCGACATTCTAGGAATCAGTGAACTGAAATGGACTGGAATGGGTGAATTTAACTCAGATGACCATTATATCTAGTACTGCGGGCAGGAATCCCTCAGAAGAAATGGAGTAGCCATCATGGTCAACAAAAGAGTCTGAAATACAATACTTGGACTGTATTTCCAACAGTCCAACTCTCTTGCTTTTTCGATGATCCAGCAGATGTTGGCAATTTGATCTCTGGTTCCTCTGCCTTTTCTAAAACCAGCTTGAACATCAGGAAGTTCACGGTTCACATATTGCTGAAGCCTGCCTGGCTTGGAGAATTTTAAGCATTACTTTACTAGCGTGTGAGATGAGTGCAATTGTAGAGGGTACAGAATGATCCCTGTTCGTTTCCAAGGCAAACCATTCAATATCACAGTAATCCAAGTCTATGCCCCAACCAGTAACGCTGAAGAAGCTGAAGTTGAACGGTTCTATGAAGACCTATAAGACCTTTTACAACTAACACCCAAAAAAGATGTCCTTTTCATTATAGGGGACTGGAATGCAAAAGTAGGAAGTCAAGAAACACCTGGAGTAACAGGCAAATTTGGCCTTGGAATACGGAATGAAGCAGGGCAAAGACTAATAGAGTTTTGCCAAGAAAATGCACTAGTCATAACAAACACCCTCTTCCAACAACACAAGAGAAGACTCCATACATCGACATCACCAGATGGTCAACACTGAAATCAGATTGATTACATTCTTTGCAGCCAATGGGGAAGGCAATGGCACCCCACCCCAGAACTCTTGCCTGGACAATCCCATGAACGGAGGAGCCTGGTAGGCTCCAGTCCATGGGGTCGCTAAGAGTCGGAGACGACTGAGCGACTTCTCTTTCACTTTTCACTTTCATGCATTGGAGAAGGAAATGGCAACTCACTCCAGTATTCTTGCCTGGAGAATCCCAGGGACAGAGGAGCCTGGTGGGCTGCCGTCTATGGGATCGCACAGAGTTGGACACGACTGAAGCGACTTAGCAGTAGCAGCAGTAGCAGTTTGCAGCCAAAGATGGAGAAGCTCTATACAGTCAGCAAAAACAAGACCAGGAGCTGACTGTGGTTCAGATCATGAACTCCTTATTGCCAAATTCAGACTGAAATTGAAGAAAGTAGGGAAAACCACTAGACCATTCAGGTATGACCTAAATCAAATCCCTTATGATTATACAGTGGAAGTGAGAAATAGATTTAAGGGCCTAGATCTGATAGATAGAGTGCCTGATGAACTATGGAATGAGGTTTGTGACATTGTACAGGAGACAGGGATCAAGACATCCCCATGGAAAAGAAATGCAAAAAGGAAAATGGCTGTCTGGGGGGCCTTACAAATAGCTGTGAAAAGAAGAGAAGCCAAAAGCAAAGGAGAAAAGGAAAGATAGAAGAATGCAGAGTTCCAAAGAATAGCAAGAAGAGATAAGAAAGCCTTCTTCAGCGATCAATGCAAAGAAATAGAGGAAAACAACAGAATGGGAAAGACTAGAGATCTCTTCAAGAAAATTAGAGATACCAAGGGAACCTTTCATGCAAAGATGGACTCGATAAAGGACAGAAATGGTATGGACCTAACAGAAGCAGAAGATATTAAGAAGAGGTGGCAAGAATACACAGAAGAACTGTACAAAAATGATCTTCAAGATCCAGATAATCACGATGGTGTGATCACTGACCTAGAGCCAGACATCCTGGAATGTGGAGTCAAGTGGGCCTTAGAAAGCATCACTACGAACAAAGCTAGTGGAGGTGATGGAATTCCAGTGGCGCTATTTCAAATCCTGAAAGATGATGCTGTGAAAGTGCTACACTCAATATGCCAACAAATTTGGAAAACTCAGCAGTAGTCACAGGACTCGAAAAAAATCAGTTTTCATTCCAATCCCAAAGAAAGGCAATGCCAAAGAATGCTCAAACTACCGCACAATTGCACTCATGTCACACGCTAGTAAAGTAATGCTCAAAATTCTCCAAGCCAGGCTTCAGCAATATGTGAACCGTGAACTTCCTGATGTTCAAGCTGGATTTAGAAAAGGCAGAGGAACCAGAGATCAAATTGCCAACATCTGCTGGATCATGGAAAAAGCAAGAGAGTTCCAGAAAAGCATTTATTGCTGCTTTATTGACTATGCCAAAGCCTTTGACTGTGTGGATCACAATAAACTGTGGAAAAGTTCTGAAAGAGATGGGAATACCAGACCACCTGATCTGCCTCTTGAGAAATTTGTATGCAGGTCAGGAAGCAACAGTTAGAACTGGACATGGAACAGCAGACTGTTCCAAATAGGAAAAGGAGTTTGTCAAGGCTGTATATGTCACCCTGTTTATTTAACTTCTATGCAGAGTATATCATGAGAAACACTGGACTGGAAGTAGCATAAGCTGGAATCAAGATTGCTGGGAGAAATATCAATAACCTCAGATATGCAGATGACACCACCCTTATGGCAGAAAGTGAAGAGGAACTACAAAGCCCCTTGATGAAAGTGGAAGTGGAGAGTGAAAAAGTTGGCTTAAAGCTCAACATTCAGAAAACGAATATCATTGCATCCGGTCCCATCACTTCATGGGAAATAGATGGGGAAACAGTGCAAACAGTGTCAGACTTTATTTTTGGGGGGCTCCAAAATCACGGCAGATGGTGACTGCAGCCATGAAATTAAAAGGCGCTTACTCCTTGGAAGGAAAGTTTGACCAACCTAGATAGCATATTCAAAAGCAGAGACATTACTTTGCCAACAAAAGTCCGTCTAGTCAAGGCTATGGTCTTTCCTGTGGTCATGTATGGATGTGAGAGCTGGACTGTGAAGAAGGCTGAACGCCCAAGAATGGATGCTTTTGAACTGTGGTGTTGGAGAAGACTTTTGAGAGTCCCTTGGACTGCAAGGAGATCCAACCAGTCCATTCTGAAGGAGATCAGCCCTGGGATTTCTTTGGAAGGAATGATGCTAAGGCTGAAACTCTAGTACTTTGGCCACCTCATGGGAAGAGTTGACTCATTGGAAAAGACTCATGCTGGGAGGAATTGGGGGTAAGAGGAGAAGGGGATGACAGAGGATGAGATGGCTGGATGGCATCACTGACTGGATGGACATGAGTCTGAGTGAACTCCGGGAGTTGGTGATGGACAGGGAGGCCTGGCTTGCTGCGATTCATGGGGTCACAAAGAGTCGGACACGACTGAGCGACTGAACTGAACTGATGCACTTATTGTAGCACATCAACATGCTAAATGACACATCCACAGGTGCTGTGAAGGTCAAAGAGTGAGCCGTGGCTCAATTCCTGAAAACCCTCACCCGTACCCAAAAGAGCTGGAATACTCTTCCCACTCATTAGCCTGTGAAATTATCCACCCTTATAAAAACTGGCAATCCCATATTCAGGACTATTGAAACCATACAATTCGTATTAGGACTTGAACTCAGATTAGGATTAGGTTAGCATACTCTGGTGCCTTTTTTGTCTCTTGCCTTCTGAGATGAGCCACACTCTTTCAATGAAATGTGTTTCCTCCCTAAGTAAACTTTTTTCACTTTACTCTTTCTTGCTCTTGAATTCTTTGTTTCATGAAACCAAGAACACACACTTGGTGGCTGTTGCAGGAACTGGGATGTGACCATCCTCCTGTGCCCCACTCTCCTGCAATAGAAGGGAGGCTGGGAAATTTTTTCTGCCCTTACATTGCTGATTTGAATTGTGAATTTTTTTTTAAGCACCATCCTTCTAGGACCTCCGGGAGTTGGTGATGGACAGGGAGGCCTGGCGTCCTGCAGTTCATGGGGTCGCAAAGAGTCGGACACGACTGAGCGACTGATCTGATCTGATCTGATCCTTCTAGGGGCTTTAACTTTACCAGTTTTGAAACTTTTATTTCTGCAAATTGTAACAAATATTGCTAACACTACCATTATAGGCAGAACTGTGTCTGCCTGCCCCTATCTGCCTATCCAATTAAACCGAAGTTCTAACACAGTTTAGAACTTGACATCTAAGTTGTCAGTCAAACACAAACATGGTTTTTGTTTATATTTGCCCATAAGGCCTTTAAAGAAGTGATTATAAAGCTGAGCAGGACCCCATTGGAAACTCCCCTGGTACAAATCTTTTCCGTGTCTTCGATTTCTTGTATGTAGGAAAGAAGCTTCAGCCTCCTAGATCTTCCCTGATAATCAAAGAGTAAATTCAAACAGTTGTTAATCAAAATAGTGAGGCAATGGGGAATGAAAAGAGGAACTGATCTTTGTCAGTCCCAACCTGAAGCAGCTTGAAGTGGATCTTTGTTTTCCTGGCCAGAGACTGAGGTGGGTTACAGCAGTGAAAACACCAAATCCTACCCACTAGACCAGTGGTCAGTGACAAAGCCCTGGCTCTTTGGCTTTGCAGAAAAGCATTCCCATAAAGGGAGAAAGTAGTGAAGCAAGTAAAGTATTTACTAGGTGGAAAAAGAGTTCATATGTGTGGATAGACACAAATGTGAGCTCAGAGAGAAAGTCCCCGAGTCTTACTCTTGTGGTAGTTTTAATCACTTTTGTGGAGTATCACTCTGGTTTTTCTTAGGCCTATCATTTTGATTTGCCTGGCTCAGAGTCCATATTTGGTATATCTTAGGAACCTCCCATATGTGCGCATGCTTCTCTTAGCCAAGATGGATTCTACTGCCAGAGGCCTATGGGTAGCCTGGCATCAGTTGGCATCACTTCCTTTTTGACCTCCAAGGACACGCATGGTCATGGAGATCTCTTGACTTTAAGAATGAGAAATATGTGGTCTGGGCAAGGCCTAGCCTCTTCTCTGAAATGCCCTTCTATTCTTATCTTAGAGTTTCAGTCCATAGAGAATGAATCTCCTATCACCTTACCCAGGGATGGACCTATCTATCTCCTGCCACAGAATGGTCGAGAAACTATAGTGCAGTGATAAAACAGGGACCTGGTTTCTACTCAGGTGATACACACAACAATATCTTTGGGTTCTGCAGGAACTAAAGTCCCCACCCAGGTGGAGGATGATAACTGCAGACTGAGTACAAGATTCCTGGTACACTGCCTTGCTACCTCCCTACCAACCAATCAGGAGAAAGTCTGCACACAGTGGAAGATAACAAAGACTCTGACCCCCCTTTCCAAATGATTAACTGAGATAAGCTTCCCCTCTCTTCCTTTAAAAACTTTCCTGGTCGAACAGAATCTATGAGCTGGTTCTTGGATAGGAGTCCACCTTCTCCCTATGTGGCTGACCTCCTGAATAAAGCAAACTTTCCTTTCTAACTAGCAGTTGTCTCTCAAATATTTCAAGTGCTTTCAAGTGGTGAACCTGAGTTCAGCAACAATTATGCTTAAATGAAGTCACCAGTTCAGTTCAATTGCTCAGTAGTGTTTGACTCTTTGTGACCCCATGGACTGCAGCACACCAAGCTTCCCTGTCCATCACCGATTCCCTGAGCTTGCTCAAACTCATGTCCATCAATTTGGTGATGCCATCTAACCATCTCATCCACTGTCATCCCCTTCTCCTCCTGCCTTCAATCTTTCCCAGCATCAAGGTCTTTTCCAATGATTCAGCTCTTTGCATCAGGTGGTCAAAATATTGGAGCTTCAACTTCAGCATCAGTCCTTCCAATGAATATTCAGGGCTGATTTCCTTTAGGATTGACTGGTTGAATCTCCTTGCAGTCCAAGGGACTCTCAAGTCTTCTCCAGCACCACAGTAGAAAAGCATCAGTTCTTTGGCACTCAGCTTTCTCTATAGGCCAATTCTCACATCCATACATGACTAATGGAAGAACCATAGCTTTGACTAGACGGACCTTTGTTGGCAAAGTAATATATCTGCTTTTTCATATGCTGTCTAGGTTGATCATATATTTTTTTCCAAGGAGCAAGTGTCTTTTAATCTCATGGCTGCAGTCACATCTGCAGTGATTTTGGAGCCCCAGAAAATAAAGTCTGCCACTGTTTCCATTGTTTCCCCATCTATTTGCCATGAAGGGATGGGACAGGATGCCATGGTCTTTGTTTTTTGAATGTTGAGTTTTAAGCCAGCTTTTTCACTCTTCTCTTTCATGTTCATCAAAAGGCTCTTTCTGCCATAAGGGTGGTGTCATCCGCATATCTGAGGTTATTGACATTTCTTCCAGCAATCTTTTTTTTTTTTTTTTTTTGGCTATCATCATCATCATTTTTACCCTCAAGTTCATCCAGGATAACTCCTATTCATCCTTCAAAACCCCATTTGGTTTCACCATCTGTCTTGCCCAGAATGAACTCTCAGTGATTTTTGTGACCATTTGAAAAGTTCCTAGACTGAGGCCCAGAGTAGCCAGGTCACTCCTCAGGTTTTTCAGCATCTGGCTCTTGCTTCCTCTGTCTGCCTAGTTCCAGGGCATGGGTCTCAGACTTGGCCAGTCCAGCTTAGGAGCATGTAGACACAGGTGGTATCAATTAAAATCCATCGCCAGCCGGCCCTGGACATCAGTGGTTGATGCCCACATGTAGGACTGCTTGGCCTTACACTCAGACACCCAGTGCCTCTGGCCCACATTCCAGCAGCCTCCTTCACCCTCATCAGGGCCATCTTCCTCAGTACTGGCAGCCTTGCAGTGGGTTTCAAAGAAGTACTGGCACAGGGGACTGCCGCCAGCTGCAGGCACCTCCTCCAGCATCTCCACCTCACACCCACGTAGGTCCACAGCAGTCCAGGGGTCTGTCACCAGCTGCGGATGGCATCACACAGGCTAGCTCTCCACAGCGACCAGCTGGTGCTGTCTTGTTCACCCATCGCAGATTGCGGTCAGCTGGGCTCCGGGTGTGCTCCCCAAAGGCCTCGGACTCCAGCAGAAAGAGCAGAGGGGGCCCCGTGAGGGTACCCCTGGATAGGGCTACGCAGGGGGAACAAGAAGTCGCACTCAGGTGCTGGAAATGGGGTCAAGGGTGAGGGTGGGGGGTGGGGCCCACTGGGACACTGCTACTGCTAAGTCACTTCAGTCGTGTCCGACTCTGTGCGACCCCATAGACGGCAGCCCACCAGGCTCCCCAGTCCCTGGGATTCTCCAGGCAAGAACACTGGAGTGGGTTGCCATTTCCTTCTCCAGTGATGAAAGTGAAAAGTGAAAGCGAAGCTGCTCAGTTGCGTCCGACTCGCAGCGACCCCAGGGACTGCAGCACCAGGCTCCTCCGTCCATGGGATTTTCCAGGCAAGAGTACTGGAGTGGGGTGCCATTGCCTTCTCTGACTGGGACACTGGGGAGGAGGAAAAATAGGAGGATGGGACGGGAGCCTGAGGGGTGAGGGAGCATCTCGCTGAGCACCTGTCAGCACTTCCTTACCTCTGAGCTCCAGGGCTTGGGACCCCCGGTTCCAGGGGGCCCCTGTTGGAGACACGGGTGGCCCCCTCCTTCCTGACATCTTAGAAGAGAGAGTGGGCAACCGTGTGGGGAGACCTCCTCAGCTCCCCCCAGCTGTCTCTGGCATGTCGGCTCCTCCTCCTGCTTACTGGCAGCACGGTCGGGAGCTCTTTCGGCAATCTTGATTCCAGCTTGTACTTCATCCAGCCTGGCATTTCCCTTGATGTACTCTGCATATAAGCTAAATAAGCAGGGTGACAATATACAGCTTTGATGTACTCCTTTCCCATTTTGGAACCAGTCCATTGATCCATGTCAGGTTCTAACTGTTGCTTCTTAACCTGCATACAGATTCTCAGGAGGCAGGTCAGGTGGTCTGGTATTCGCATCTCTTGAAGAATTTTCCACAGTTTGTTGTGATCCACAGAGTCAAAGGCTTTGGTGTAGTCAATAAAGCAGAAGTGGATGTTTTTCTGGAACTCTCTTGCTTTTTTGATCATCCAATGGATGTTGGCAATTTGATCTCTGCTTTCTCTGGCTTTTCTAAATCCAGCTTGAACATCTGGAAGTTTGAGGTTCATGTACTGTTGAAGCCTGGCTTGCAGAATTTTGAGCATTACTTTGCTAGAATGTGAAATGAATGCAGTTGTGCGGTAGTTTGAACACACTTTGGCATTGCCTTTCTTTTATATTGGAATGAAAACTGACCCTTTCCAGTCCTGTGGCTACTGATGAGTTATCCATATTTGCTGGCATATTGAGTGCAGCACTTTCACAGTATCATCTTTTAGGATTTGCAATAGCTCTGCTAGAATTCCATCACATCCACTAGCTTTGTTCATAGTGATGCTTCCCAAGGTCCACTTGACTTCTCACTCCAGGATATCTGGCTCTAGGTGAGTGATAAAACCATCATGTTATCTGGGTCATTAAGATTTTTTTGTACAGTTCTGTGTATTCTTGCCACCTCTTCTTAATAGCTTCTGTTTCTGTTAGGTCCATACTGTTTCTGTCCTTTTATTGTGCTCATCTTTGCATGAAATGTTCCCTTGGTATCACTAATTTTCTTGAAGACATCTCTAGTCTCTTCCATTCTATTGTTTTACCCTATTTCTTTGCACTGATCATTAAGATGGCTTTCTTATCTCTCCTTGCTGTTCTTTGGAACTCTACATTCAAATGGGTATATCTTTCTTTTTCTACTTTGCCTTTAGATTGTTCAGCTCATAGAGAGATAATCTGATGATGCCCACCTGTGAATGGATGCAAAAAAGAAGAGATTAACACACCCCTTCCAAAGGCTGGCCTTTCCCAGAGATGTTTTGCAAGACTGAAGACCCTTTCTACTTTACTGCTTCATTGCCTCTCCCTGTCTATTCTGCCTTTCAATTTTTCAATATTTATTTATTTGGCTGCCCCAGGTCTTAGTTGTGGCATACATACAAACTCTTAGTTGTAGCATGTGGGATCCAGTTTCCTGACCAGGGACCAAACCTAGGCCCCTGGCATTGGGAGCAGAGAGTTTTAGCCACTAGACCACCAGGGAAGTCCCTATTCTGCCTTTTGACTTTAGTTCCTCATTGCTTCTCTCCCTCTGGCTCTATAAAAGAACCTGGCATCCAGACCCTGAGAAGATGGTTACTTTGAGACATTAGTCTGCCATCTTCTTGCAGTCAGCCAGCTTTCTGAATAAAGTTGTATTCCTTGCCTCAATACCTCATCTCTTGTATTCACTGGCCTGTCATGGGTCGAGCAGAGTGTGGTTACACTTGGTACCACATTCAGTTGGCTTCACACAGCTGAGGGCTATGTGGTAAGTATACTTTAAAAATCATTCTCAGGTTAGGTGTCCCCAGAATGCCAGTTTTTCTTTTGATCAAAAAAGAAAGAAAACAGGAAATTACGAGAAGCATTTAAATTGAGGACTTGTTTTGCATCTATCAAGTCATAGTAAAAACAAAATAAACAAATAAACCTCAAAATACACTCTTTCACCAAGACTGGGATCTTTTGGAAAACTAAAAAGTTAATGGACTGTTGATGGTGGTGAAAATGGTTACAGAGTCTTCTGGATGCATTACAGCAGCATACTTCAGTGGCTATAAAATTGTTCACACCCTGAAGTTCAGTAATCCTTTTCATGGGAATCTGCCCCAAGGAAGCAATTAAACAGAAGCAAAAGCCTGTATAAATATATATATATATGTATATATTATATATATTATGAAAGATATCCATTGTAAGCATGATTTGTAAGAGTAAAAACCTGGAAAGAAACCAAATTCTCAACAATAAACAAACTGTTGAGTTAAAACACAAAGGCCAATGAAATAGTATGCAGCTATTAAAAATGATAATTACAAAGCACATGTATAAACATGAAAATGTTTATGATTTTTGCACATACACATACTTAAAATACAAAATAGCATCCATCATAATTACATCTATATGGAAAAATGTCATATAGGCAATGTTGGTTGAATTTGGATGAATCAAAATAATTTTGTTAAGTAGCAAGGTTGTAAAGTGTTTTTCTTTTTAGAAATTTTATTTGAATGATATAGTAGATTATAGTTTTTTCTACTAAAGAAGTGATCTGTCATGTAGAACCTTGCCAGTGGGCTCTGCCAAAGTGTAATTTAAAAAAAGTTCAAGATGTGATTCATATGACTGTAAAGTTAACGTGTGTCAGATGTTTATTTAACTCATTAATGAGGAATCTAGTGGATAGTAAAGCTGATTCAAAGAGAATTTGTGGAATAGAGATTTATATAGTAGTCAGGAGGTGCCTTCTGGAATAAGTCAACCAAGAAACAAACTAGACAACAAAACTTTGTGGTAGTCTTCAATCATTTATGCTTTTATCAGGCAAAAATTGACAAATTAACGTGTAGCTTCAGTTTAAGCCCTAATTAATTTTAAATAGTAAATTAGAGCAGCACTGTCCAGTAGAAGCATAATGCAAGCTGCATATGTAATTAAAATTTTTCTATTAACTGTAAAAAAGTAAAAAGAGAAGGTGAACTTAATTTTAATATGTGTGTAGCCAAAATATTATCATTTCAATATGTAGTCAATGTAAAAAATTGATTCTCTTGCTTAGTCTTCAAAATCTACTGTGTATTAATACTCACCTAAAGCTCCGCTCAATTTTTATGCTACATATTCATTAGAATTGTTGATGTTGCATTTAGGTTTCATGAAATTTACAGTCAAAAGAGTTGTTTCAAGTCTAGTTAAAAATCTACTGGGAATTTCCTGGCGACCCAGTGGTTAGGACTTGACATTTTCACTGTTTGAGGAACTAAGATCCTGCAAGGCTAGGACTTGCTTAGTGGTCCAGTGGTTTAGACTCCTTGCTTCCAAAGCGGTGGGTGTGGATTCAGTCTCTAGTCAGGGAAGTAAGTTTCCACATGCTGCACAGCAAGGCCAAATAATAAAAAGTAAATAAAAAATAACAAATGGAAACACAGATGTCGAGAATGGACTTACGGACACAGTGGGGTAAGGAGAGAATGGAAAGAATGGAGAAAGTAGCACTGACGTGTACACACTAGTATGTGTGAAACAGAGAGTTGGTGAGATGATGATGCTGGTGTTCGGTTGTTCAGTCGTGTATGACTGTTTGTGAGCCCACGGACTGTAGCACGCCAGGCTACTCTGTCCTTCATCATCTCCCAGAGTTTGCTCAAACTCATGTCCATTGAATCGGTGATGCCATCTAACCTTCTTGTCCTCTGCCATCCCCTTCTCCTCCTGTCCTCAATCTTTTCCAGCATCAGGGTCTTCTCCTGGGAGTCGTCTTTCCATCAGGTGGCCAAAATAATGGAGCTTCAGCTTCAGCCCTAATCCTTCCAGTGAATATTCACAGTTGATCTCCTTTAGGATTGACTAGTTTGATCTCCGGGGGAAGGCAATGGCACCCCACCCCAGTACTCTTGCCTGGGAAATCCCATGGACGGAGGAGCCTGGTGGGCTCCAGTCCATGGGGTCGCTAAGAGTCGGACACGACTGGGCGACTTCGCTTTCACTTTTCACTTTCATGCATTGGAGAAGGAAATGGCAACCCACTCCAGTATTCTTGCCTGGTGAATCCCAGGGACGGAGGAGCCTGGTGGGCTGCCGTCTTTGGGATCGCACAGAGTCGGACACGACTGAAGCGACTCAGCAGCAGTTTGATCTCCTTGCAGTCCAAGCTACTCTCAAGAGTCTTCTCCAACACCATAGTTCAAAAGCATCAATTCTTCAGTGTTCAGCCTTCTTTATGGTCCAACTCTCAAATCCATTCATGACTTCTGGAAAAACCATAGCTTTGACTACCCGGACCTTTGTTGACTAAGTGATGTCTCTGCTTTTTAATACACCGTCTAGGTTTGTCATAGATTTTCTTCCAAGGACAAGCATCTTTTAATTTCATGGCTGCAGTCACCATCTGCAGTGATTTTGGAGCCTCAAAAAGTAAAGTTTCTCACTGTTTCCACTGTTTCCCCATCTATTTGCATGAAGTGATGGGCCTTGATGCCATGATCTTAATTTTTTGAATGTTGAGTTTTAAGCCAGTTTTTTCACTCTCCTCTTTCACCTTTATCAAGAGGTTCTTTGATCCTTCTTCACTTTCTGCTACAAGGTGGTGTCATTTGCTTATCTGAGGTTATTGATATTTTTCTGGCAATCTTGATTTTAGCTTATCATTCATCCAGCCTGGCATTTCTCATGACATACTCTGCATTTAAGTTAAATTAACAGGGTGACAATATATAGTCTTGGCATACTCCTTTCCCAATTTGGAACCAGTCCATTGTTCCTTGTCTACTTCTAACTGTTGCTTCTTGACCTGCTTATGGGTTTCGCAGGAGGCAGGTAAGGTGGTCTGGTATTCCCGTCTCTTGAAGAATTTCCCACAGTTTGTTGTGTTCGTCAAAGTCAAAGGCTTTAGCATAGTCAATGAAGCAGAAGTAGATGTTTTTCTGGAATTCTCTTGCTTTTTCTATGATCCAAAGGATGTTGGCAATTTGATCTCTGGTTCTTCTGCCTTTTCTAAACTCAGCTTGAACATTTGGGAGTTCTTGGTTCATGTTCTGTTGAAGCCTTGCTTGGAGAATTTTGAGCATTACTTTGCTAGCATGTGAAATAAGTGCAATTGTGCAGTAGTTGGAGCATTGTTTGGCATATATAGCTGGTGAGAAGTTGCTATATTAACACAAGGAACACAGCCTGGCACTCTGTGATGACATAGAAGGGTGTGGTGGTGGTGGTGGGGAGGGCAGGGAAGCTGAAGAAAGAGAGAATATATGTATAATTATAGTTGATTCACGTTGTTGTATGGCAGAAACCAACACATTATCAAGCAATTTTTATCCAATTAAAAGATAAAAAACAATAACAATAAGATCCCACAAGGGGTTTGGCTCAGTCAAAAACAAATAACATCCCCAAACCCTACCTATGATACAAATAAAGACAAAGACCTCTGTTATAAAAAAGTGTATATATATATATATATATATATATATTTAAAAGTTTCCCAATAACTCTAGCTTTAACATTTAAATTAATTAAAATGAAATAAAATTAAACATTGGGTTGTGCTTGCTACATTTTAGGTGGTCAGCAGACACGTGTGGCTGTGGTTGGAGTATTGGACAGCCTAGAAGGAGAGGGTGAGATAATCCTTGGGGAGGCCTCTTGGGCCATGCTTGTGTATGACCCTGAAACCACAAGCAGTCATCTTTTCACCTTATTTGAGAGTTTTGGACAATTTTTATCAAGAGTTCTGAGGGTATATAAATTATCTTGATTTTTAAAAACAGCTTTATTGAAATATAATCCACATACCATAAATATATAGTTAAATGTTCAGTTTACATAAATGTATAGTTGAATGGTTTTTTTAGTATATTCACAGAATTGTGTCATCATCACAATCAAATTTAGGACATTTTTATCACCCCCAAAGAAACCCCATACCCGTTGCAGACACACCCCATTTCCCCCAAACTCCTCAGCCCTACGTAGCCACTAATTCTTTCTATGGATTTGACTATTCTTAATATTTCATATAAATAATGTAATATGTGTGTAATTGATGGGTAGGGAATGTATGTGGATTATATCTTTGGATTCTAGCTACCACACCCGCATTTATCAGTCATTTTAAAATTAGGTGGGGCCATCTGACTTGTGGACAATGGGCTGTTGGCAAAAATGACATATTTCATTTCCAGGCTAAAGCAAAGAAAAACGTGCAAGATACTCCAGATGTATTATTTCTTCTGCAACTAAGAAGGCCTCATGGTGTAGTTACTGTGACTTGCTGCACAGATGATAATTATTTTGCATTTCCCCAGACCTGCAACTGACTTTGCATTAGCAAGCAATAAACCTGTGTTGTGATAAGCCACTTAATTTGGAGGCTGTTTGCTAGGGGAACATAACGGACCTCATTCTGATGAAAACATATTACTTATGTCCTTACTTCACCTCTAAACCCAATACTGCTGCTGTTGCTGCAGCTTTGACTTCTCCTTGCCTGCCTCATCTACTGAGCCTGCCTTCTCGCCGTTGCTCATGACTTCTCTGGATAAACTTGTTTAATATAGCTTGGCTCTGGGATCTCCCATCCTTAGTGGCTGGTGTACCTGGCTTATTGGTCTTGGATTTCCCTTTTAGACCTGTTGTAGGGTTGGCAATGGCACCCCACTCCAGTACTCTTGCCTGGAAAATCCCATGGATAGAGGAGCCTGGTAGGTTGCAGTCCATGGGGTTGCTAGGAGTCGGACACGACTGAGTGACTTCACTTTGACTTTTCACTTTCATGCATTGGAGAAGGAAATGGCAACCCACTCGAGTGTTCTTGCCTGGAGAATCCCAGGGACGGGGGAACCTGGTGGGCTGCTGTCTCTGGGGTCGCACAGAGTCGGACACGACTGAAGTGACTTAGCAGCAGCAGCAGCAGGGTCATAGTGAACAGAGGGATCTGTCTCAAAGTTAAAAATTGAAGGTCCTTTGACCTCAGTTAGGCTCAACTGCAAAAAACTGTAGGCAAAGGGCAGCTGACTAGAAATTTTTAATTTAAGGAGTGATTTGGGGAAAAAGACTTGAAGAATGATTTGATCATAGGAGCAGGGTATATGGCTCTGACTTTGTGATTGATAATAAAAAAAATACATATATTTGGTCTTCATCTCCATTTCTGGGACAGAGCTCTAAGACCCTAGGAGTTTCTTCAGTGATGAGAAGGATACAGATATCCTCTGTTATGCAAATGAGGTGAAATTTGAGCCCCAACTAGGGTCTGGGGCTGGTTGCCAGGAGAACCAACCATGTGATTAGAGGGTTGGAACTTTCACTCCCACCTCTCTTGACCCTTAGGGAGGGGAGAGGGATTGGAGGTTGAATCAACCAGTGATCAATGATTTAGTCAATAAAGCCTGTGTAATGAAGCCTCCAAAACCCCCCAAAGGACAGGGTTCAGAGCTTCTGGGTTGGTGACCATGTGGAGCTTTGAGACTAGCATTCTCAGAGAGGGCGTAGAAGTTTCCATACCTTGCTCTGTGTATTTCTTCTATCTGGCTCTTCTTGAGTTATATCCTTTCATAATAAACTGATCATCTAGTAAGTAAAATGTTTCTCTGAGTTCTGTAAGCTGTTCTAGCAAATTAATTGAACCTAAGGAAGGAGTCCATGGAACCTCTCATCTATAGCCAGAAGCACAGATGACACTCTGGACTTGCAACTGATGTCTGAAGTGGGCAGGGGGAAGTCTTGTGAGACTGAGTCCTTAACCTCTGGCTAGATAGCATCAGAATTGTGTTTAATTGTAGGACACCCAGCTAGTGGTGCTTGGCAGTGTGGGGAAACCCTCCTCCCCCTACTAGAATAGGGTGCAGAATTCTTCTTTTTTTTTGGTGCAAAATTCTTAATGGCAGAGGAGTGAGGCTGAAGAAAGGGAGATCAGTTAGGGAAATGGTAGTGTAACTGTTACTGCCAAAGTCAGTAACTAAATTTACATTATATAATGTTTTATAGCTGAACTTAGATCATTTATTATTAATCATCATAATTCTATAAGATAGTCATTGTTCTCTTTTTAGCTGGAATACCAAGGTTTGGGCATGCTGGTGATTTGCAGTTACTAATAGGCAAAGCCAGTACATTCATCAGTTCGTTCATACAATCTTATTTAATTCAAATTCCTTTTCAGAATCCTTCTAGGTGGGTCACTGCTCCCAAAACTATATCCTGGCACACACAAACAAGGATGATATTTACATGGCATTACTGAGGGAGGTGCTCCTTAGTATTGCCAATAGATGACATTCTGGTGGTGGGCATTATACCTAAAGTCTTCTGCTAAGATAATAACTGAAAATAGGAAAGCCATATAAATAATATTCAAATATAATTTTAATTTAAGTGAATATTTAAGTGGTTGTGAAATATCGTTTTGGCTTTTGTATCACTATAAAGATGGTGACTGCAGCCATGAAATTAAAAGACGCTTACTCCTTGGAAGGAAGGTTATGGCCAACCTAGATAGCATATTCAAAAGCAGAGACATCACTTTGCCAACAAAGGTTCGCCTAGTCAAGGCTATGGTCTTTCCTGTGGTCATGTATGGATGTGAGAGCTGGACTGTGAAGAAGGCTGAGCGCCGAAGAATTGATGCTTTTGAACTGTGGTGTTGGAGAAGACTCTTGGGAGTCCCTTGGACTGCAAGGAGATCCAATCGGTCCATTCTGAAGGAGATCAGACCTGGGATTTCTTTGGAAGGAATGATGCTCAAGCTGAAACTCCAGTATTTTGGCCACCTCATGCGAAGAGTTGACTCATTGGAGAAGACTCTGATGCTGGGAGGGATTGAGGGCAGGAGGATAAGGGGACGACAGAGGATGAGATGGCTGGATGGCATCGCTGACTCGATGAATGTGAGTCTGGGTGACCTCCGAGAGCTGGTGATGGATGGCGAGGCCTGGCGTGCTGCAGTTCATGGGGTCGTGGGGAGTCGGACACGACTGAGCGACTGATCTGATCTGATCTGATCACTATAAAAAATTTACAGCCATCAGGATCTCCTGGGACACCTGTAACCTGTTTACACTCTACAAAGGTGCTAAGTTACAGGAGCTGGGAAACTCTGGGCAATGCACTGCCCTGTAAGCTGAGAACACAGGGATGAAGGAGACAGAATGATTACCCACAAGAATTATATCTAATAGGCAGAACCTAACAAAATGATTTTACGATGTAGTTTAATAAATCTGATGACAGAAGTATATCTAGGGTGCAACCTAACTCAGGCCAAGGGAGTGCCGGTATACTAACCATTTCTTTTCTTTCGTTTTGTTTTTCTTTTTTCACAGAAGGAGGTGTTGGGACTCAGGGCAGGCTGCCCCCAGATATGCCAAAATGGCATATTGATTATTTTGAATGGGAGATACTTAAGGAAAGGCCAATTCAAGAGGTATGCCCAGGCCTTCCTCTCTGTCTCCTTGAAAGTAGAGAATAAATTTCCCACGTGAAAGGTACCACGTGAAAGGTACCCTCTCTGCACCTGGAGATATAAGGATACCCTTATCAACAGGGTTAGTGATATTGGGGCCAAGAAGTGTGTATAAACAAACTTTGCTACTTGAGTAAACTCTGTAGATTCTTCATTAGTTAAGCACCCAAAGCCTATGTTTGTCTTATCAATTCCTCACAAATTTATTGTTTGTCTAAAAAGTCTGAAAAACTGCTTCATAGGTGCCATTCCTGGGATCTCTGCACACATAAATTTGTTTTTTCCCCTCTTGTTGATTTGTCTTGTGTGAATTTAATTACTAGACCAGCCAGAATAACTTGAGAAGGGTGAGGGAAAGTTTCTCCCTCCCCAACAGTAGCATTTATTTGAGGCCTAACATGAAATTTTACAAATAAGATTTATATAAACACAAATCCACATTCAGTCATAAGGCAGATAACAAATGACAAGTAAAAACAAAGAAAATCAATTGGTGACTATGAAACTGTGTAACTGAAATTGGGACTTGAACCAACGAGGCTGGGACTCAAATTCAGCCAAAACTCACAGTCTTCCTCATGAGATCATATACCTAGCTTCAGCATTTAACGAAGCCCAGTTCTTTGATATCTCATTACAGAAAGAATTCAGTGAGAAATAAAGTGACAGGTAAAAAGTGGTTTTATTTAGAGGGAAACATACTCGACAGAGTTGTGCTATCTCAGAAGGTGAGAGGCCCTGAAATATGGCATGGTTAGTTTTATGGGCTGAGTAGTTTCACAAGCTAATGAGTGGGAGAGTTATTTCAACTCTTTTGAGGAAGGGGTAGGGATTTCCAGGAATTGGGCCACCACCCACCTTTTGACCTTTGATGGTTGACCTCAGTATGGTCATGGCACTGGTCAGTCAGTCAGTCCAACTGCTCAGTTATGTCCGACTCTTTGGAACCCCATGCACTGCAGTACACCAGGCTTCCCTGCCCATCACCAACTCACATAGCTTGCTCAAACTCACATTGATAGACTGGGTGATGCCATCCAACCATCTCATTCTCTGTCGTCCCCTTCTCCTCCTGCCTTCAATCTTTTCCAGCATCAGGGTCTTTTCCAATGAGTCAATTCTTCACATCAGGTGGCCAAAGTATTGGAGCTTCAGCTTCAGCATCAGTCCTTCCAATGAATATTCAGGACTGATTTCCTTTAGGATTGACTGGTTTGATCTCCTTGCAGTCCAAGGGACTCTCAAGTCTTCTCCAGCACCACAGTTCAAAAGCATCAGTTCTTTGGCACTCAGCTTTCACCAACTCTCACATCCATACATGACTACTGGAAAAACCGTAGCTTTGACTAGACAGACCTTTGTTGGCAAAGTAATGTCTCTGCTTTTTAATATGCTATCTAGGTTGGTCATTGCTTTTCTTCCAAAGAGCAAGCATCTTTTAATTTTATGGCTACAGTCACCATCTGCATTGATTTTGGAGTTCCCCAAAATCAAATCTCTCAGTTTCTTTTGTTTCCCCATCTATATACCATGAAGTGATGGGACCAGACGCCATGATCTTCATTTTTTGAATGTTGAGTTTTAAGCCAACTTTTTCACTCTCCTCTTTCACTTTTATCAAGAGACTCTTTAGTTTCTCTTCACTTTCTGACATAATGGTGGTGTCATCTGTATATCTGCAGTTATTGATATTTCTCCCGGCCATCTTGATTCCAGCTTGTGCTTCATCCAGCCTGGCATTTTGCGTGATGTACTCTGAATATTAAATAAGTGGGGTCACAATATACAGCCTTGATGTACTCCTTATCCAATTTGAAACTAGTCTGTTGTTCCATGCCCAGTTCTAACTGTTGCTTCCTAATCTGCATACAGATTTCTCAAGAGGCAGGTCAGGTGGTCCGGTATTCCCATCTCTTGAAGAATTTTCCACAGTTTGTTGTGATCCACACAAAGGCTTTTGTGTAGTCAATAAAGCAGATGTTTTTCTGGAACTCTCTTGCTTTTTTGATCATCCAGTAGATGTTGGCAGTTTGATCTCTGGTTCCTCTGCCTTTTCTAAATCCAGCTTGTACATCTGGAAGTTCATGGTTCATGTACTGTTGAAGCCTGGCTTGCAGAATTTTGAGCATTACTTTGCTAGCATATGAGGTGAGTGCAATTGTGTGGTAGTTTGAACATATTTTGGCATTGCCTTTCTTTTGTATTGGAATGAAAACTGACCTTTTCCAGGCCTGTGGCCACTGCTGACTTTCCCAAATTTGCTGGCATATTGAATGCAGCACTTTCACAGCATTCTTTTAGGACTTGAAATAGCTCAGCTAGAATCCCATCACCTCCACTAACTTTGTGATGCTTCCCAAGGTCCATTTGATTTCTCACTCCAGGAATGTTTGGCTGTCTGTGAGTGATCAAACCATCATGGTTATCTGGGTCGTGAAGATCTCTTTTGTACAGTTCTTTTGTGTATTCTTGCTACCTCTTCTTAATATCTACTGCTTCTGTTAGGTCCATATTGTTTCTGTCCTTTATTGTGTCCATCTTTGCATGAAATGTTCCCTTGGTATCTCTAATTTTCTTGAAGAGATCTCTAGTCTTTCCCATTCTATTGTTTTCCTCTATTTCTTTGCATTGATCACTGAAGAAGGCTTTCTTATCTCTTCTTGCTATTCTTTGGAACTCTGTATTCAGATGGGTATATCTTTCCTTTTGACCTTTGCTTTTGGTTTCTCTTCTTTTCTCAAATATTTGTAAGGCCTCCTTAGACAAACATTTTGCCTTCTTGCATTTCTTTTTCTTGGGAATGGTTTTGATCACCGCCTCATGTACAATGCTATGAACCTCCACCCATAGTTCTTCAGGCACTCTATCAGATCTATTCCCTTGAATCTATTTGTCACTTCCACTGTATAATTGTAAGGGATTTGATTTAGGTGATACCTGAATGGTCTAGTGGTTTTCCCTGGTAGGTATGTCATTTAGCTTGCTGATCTGTTACAATGAACATATACTGAAGGCCCAAGGCCTAGTGGAAGTCAACTTATCTTCCATCTTGGATCTGCTTGGTTCTAATCAGTTTATGTCATGTCCTCAGGCTATGTCACTCTTTTAAAGAATGTGCTTTTCCCCCTTCCCTCCTGTTTCAATTATATACAGTGGGACATAGTTTTGTCTTATACAGTAGAAAATCTTTTACAAGATAATCATTTTAAATCAACAGAAGGCCAATCATTAATACCTCAGCACCTACTCTGATTTTCTCCAATGCCCCCAACTAGTATGGCTGGAAATCATTTTGGTGATTGTCTCCTGCTTGAGATGCATTGCCATACGTGCTCTGTTTGCCAATATCTGCGTATTCTAGTCCATATCCAGATTTCCCATAGTTCTATGCAGTATCTTCATGCCACCCATAGCCACTATAGTTTTGATCACCACTGTAGGCACTAAACAAGGTTCTGAGACTCATTCCTGTGTGTGTGTGTATAGGCTTCCCCATACCAACAAGCAATATTTGGATGCCACAGAGTGTCTGAGCATTTGACTCAATTTTGACACTACCTGCCCCGAGATAGAATCAGATTCCACAGGTAAAGTGCTCAGTCCCACAAGCTGTAGTTTTTTCATATCTGACTCTGTCACCCCATGGACTGTAGCAAGCCAGGCTTCCCTGTCCTTCACTATTTCCCAGAGTTTGCTCAGATTCATGTCCTTTGAGTAGGTGATGTTATCTAACCATCTTATCCTCTGCCGCCCTCTTCTCCTTTTGCATTCAGTCTTTCCCAGAATCAGGGTGGGGGGCCACAAAGGGCAGAAACCAGGGTCAATCAGGAGGCAGAGATAGTGAGGGGAAATCTTATGCAAGAGCCCTTATTGTGGTTTCCACAGGAAGAGGTAAAGCAGGATAAGCAGGTTTTGGGTTGGCTAGTTTGAACAGTTTCGCAGTATCTGGGGCACAGGGGCTGTCTCTAGTTGTCTGGTTCCTGATCCTTGGTGACTGGGGCAGGTTGACAGTGTCCTGGAATGTGAGACCCTAACAGACAGGAGGCTGAGGGTTCCAGCTCTGTATTGGTTGGTTTGCACATGACAGGAAAGTTCACAAGCAACAAAGCTGTAGTCATCAAAACAGTGTGGTACTATCACAAAAATAGAAATATAGATCAATGGAACAAGATCAAGGGCCCAGAAATAAACCCATGCACCCATGGTCAATTAATCTATGATGAAGGAGGCATGGCTACACAATTTTGAAAAGACAGTCTCTTCAACAAATGGTGGTGGGAAAACTGGACAGCAACATGGAAAAAAACCAAATTAGATCATTCTTTAATACCATACAAAAAATAAGCTTACAATGGATTAAAGATCTAAAGGTGAGACTGAACACTGTAAAACTCTTAAAGGAAAACATAGGCAGAGCACTCCTAACATAGATGGCAGCAGTATCTTTTTTGATCTATTTTCTAGAATAATGGAAATAAGAAACAAGAATGAATAAGTGGGACTTAATTAAGCCTAAAAGCTTTGGCAGAGCAAAGAAAACCAGAAAAAACAAAACAAAACAAAACAAAAGACAACCCACAGACTTGGAGTAAATATTTTCAAATGGTGTGACTGATGAGGGGTTAGTCTCCAAAATCTACTAACAGCTCATGAAGCTTAATACCATCAAAACAAACAATCCAATCAAAAAATGGGCAGAAGACCAAAATAGACATTTCTCCAAAGAATACATACAGATGGCCAAGAGACACACGAAAAGATGCTCAACATTGTTAGTAATTCAGTTCAGTTGCTCAGTCGTGTCCGACTCTTTGCGACCCCATGAATTGCAGCACATCAGGCCTCCCTGTATATCACCAACTCCCGGAATTGACTCAAACTCATGTCCATCGAGTCGGTGATGCCATCCAGCCATCTCATCCTCTGTCTTCCCCTTCTCCTCCTGCCCCCAATCCCTCCCAGCATCAGAGTCTTTTCCAATGAGTCAACTCTTTGCATGAGGTGGCCAAAGTACTGGAGTTTCAGCTTTACCATCATTCCTTCCAAAGAAACCCCAGGGCTGATCTCCTTTAGAATGGACTGGTTGGATCTCTTCGCAGTCCAAGGGACTCTCAAGAGTCTTCTCCAGCACCACAGTTCAAAAGCATCAATTCTTTGGCGCTCAGCTTTCTTCACAGTCCAACTCTCACAGCCATATATGACCACTGTAGCCTTGATTAGACGGACCTTTGTTGGCAAAGTAATGTCTCTGCTTTTGAATATGCTATCTAGATTGGTCATAACTTTCCTTCCAAGGAGTAAGCGTCTTTTAATTTCATGGCTGCAGTCACCATCTGCAGGGATTTTGGAGCCCCCCCAATAAAGTCTGACACTGTTTCCACTGTTTCCCCATCTATTTGCCATGAAATGATGGGACTGGATGCCATGATCTTCGTTTTCTGAATGTTGAGCTTTAAGCCAACTTTTTCACTCTCTTCTTTCACTTTCATCAAGAGGCTTTTTAGTTCCTCTTCACTTTCTACTAGTTATTAGAGAAATGCAAATCAAAACTAAAATGAGATATCAACTCACACCAGTAAAATGGCTATCATCAAAAAATTCACAAACATTAAGTGCTGAAGAGGGTGTGGAGAGAAAAGAATCCTCCTGCACTGTTGGTGGGAATGGAAATTGGTATAGCTACTATGGAAAATAGTATGGAGGTTCCTTAAAAAAAGCTAAAAAAGCTAGAGTTAACCACATAGCTCTGCAACCCCACTCCCCGGTATACATCTGGAGGAAAACATGGTCTGGCAGGATACATGCACCCCAGTGTTTATTGCAATATATTTACAGTAGCCAAGACATGGAAGAAACCTGAATGCCCATTGATATAGGAATGGATAAGGAAGAAGTGGTACATGTATACACTGGAATATTACCCAGCCATTAAAAAGAATGAAGTAATGCCATTTGCAACAGCATGGATGTACCTAGAGATTGTGATATTGAGTGACAGAGAAGTAAGTCAGATAGAGAAAAAAAAGTATGATATCCCATATCCCTTATATGTAGAATCTAAAAAGAAATGATACAAATACACTTATATACAAAAATAGAAATAGACTCACAGACTTAAAGAACAAATTTATGGTTACCAGCGGGGAAGGGTGGAGGGAAGGGATAATTAGGGAGGTTTGGAGATCAATATGTATAACCAACCTGACTGCTATTAACAAAGAACAACATGTTGAAGCTGAAGATGGAGACTGACTTCATTTTACTTCATTTTAATGTAAGCAGCCAGCTGGGTCATGGAAATGAGATATTGAGATTAAGAAATGACAACCGAGTCTCTTTCATATAGAAACTATATATCTATATTGCTTTTTCGACTGCACTGTGTGGCTTGCAGGATCTTTGTTCCCTGACCAGGGATAGAACCCAGGGCCTCAGCTGTGAAAGCTCAGAGTCCTAACCATTGGACAGGTAGGGAATTCCCTAGAAACTATATTTTATTCATCTTTTTTTGTTATTTAGTTGCTAGGTCGTCCTACTCTTTTGTGACCCCATGGATCCATAGCCCATCAGGCTCCTCTGTCCGTGGGATTTCTCAGGCAAGAATACTGGAGTTGGTTGTCGTTTCTTTCTCCAAAGGATCTTCCCACCCCAGGGATCAAACCCGCATCTTCTGTGTCTCCTACATTGGCAGGTGGATTCTTTACCACTGAGCCACCATGAAAGCTCTTATTCATTTTATATCCTGGCATCTATTAGGACACCTGGTTCATAGAATATATACAGTAAATGCTCTTGTATAGAGCATGGCCTAAAGGGAAAGATATAAATTCCTGGGCTAGGAAAAACATCTAAACAGGCCAGGTTGCTTGCAAAAACTTAGCCTAGACAGGAAATGGTACAGCAAAGAAGAGTTAGGCTTCCCTGTATAAGACAACGTTGGGAAGTTAGTGATTGATGTCGGAGATTATCGAGAGGCCGTTATAGCTCTGGGAGCCAGAGGCAGGGTAACTCTTCTGAGGGGGAAATTCAGCAGTAGGAAGTTCCTTGTTTCAGGGATGCTGAGGAACATGAGAACAGAGATGTCTAATATCTCATTTTTATTTATTTTTGGTGCTGGCAGTAGTAATTCCTCTCTATTATCCAAAAACCTTCAGTAGCGATCTCAACAACTGCCTTGGATTGGTGATATTTGCAGATAAAAGAAGAGGCTTCATACTTGGTCTTACATATAGTGTAAGGATGAGAACTGTGTGGGAGGAGAGACGTGAGAGAGTTCAGCAAGAACAAGAAGTCAGAGCCAGAGGTAGCCATGACGGGCCCCTGGGAATCCCTTGAACTCTCAGAGAGGGCATGGGGTTTTTCCAGAGTATGTAGCATAGGAAACTGAGTCAGCAGATTTTTTTTTTTTGTCCAGTGAAAGTTGGAAGATTTGGACTTGGGGACATTCTGGCTACAATGTGTTACATATTCATTTATTAAAGCATACATTTAATAGTTTTTATTGAACACTTAGTGTATGGCACACACAGAGGATAGAATAGTGAGTAAAAACAGATGTGGTCTCAGGTACCTTAGAGTGTTCTTCAACTTATGACTATATAGAGATGTCAAAGGGATCTATCCAATGAGACTGTCTGAAATATCACCCTTGAGAGAAAACCATGGTTTGAGATTATTTATAGACAATGAGTCATTAAGGATGTGTTTGTAAACTCATCTAAGCCAAATTGATTGTTCACAGTTGTCGAGTTCTTTTTGGTAGGTGTGAGTGATCTTGATGATTTGAGGTAGTGAAGGCTATGGGTCTTCTTTTCCACAGCCTCCCCTGCTGAACTGATATATTACAAGGAAAGCAAATCTCAAACTAAAATCTACCATACTATTCGTTATGGAAAAGGTGCAAAGCAAATACACAACTTGTTCTTTGGAGTTCAGTGAAGTAACAGCACTCTGCATCTAGGCACTTCAGGTTCACTAGAGCCAGATGTGACAATATTCTCTTGCAGGACTAAGCGTTCCTTTTAATTGGATCAGGATCGGACTCCTCTTTTAAACGGCAGAATGTGAGAGTCTCAGGCTGAAGGCATGCTGCCAATCATTAGGTCTGTAGGTTGTACACAGGCCCGTACAGCATTTCTAGCCCCCCTCTAAGAGGAACATCACTCATTACCATTTCTTTCTTTCTTTTTCCCAAACTTTAAACTTTGTATTTTGTATTGGGGTATAGTTGATTAACAGTGTTGTGATAGTTTCAGGTGAACAGTGAAGGGACTCAGCCATACATATACATGTATCTGTTCTTCCCCAAACCCCTCTCCCACCCAGGCTGGCACAGAAGCTTGAGTAGAGTTGCATGTGCTACACAATAGGTTCTTATTGGTTATCCGTTTTGAGTATAGCAATGTGTACGTGTCCTTCCCAAACTCATGACTATCTCTTTAGCTGTCAGCAACCATAAGTTCTTTTCCTAAGTCTGATTCATCACCATTTCTTTGGTTAGGAACATCACCAAAGAAAAAAATGTTTATCATCTCTTATGGTTGTCACCCTGCTTATTTAACTTATATGCAGAGTACATCATGAGAAACGCTGGGCTGGAAGAAGCACAGCTGGAATCAAGATTGCCGGGAGAAATATCAATAACCTCGATATGCAGATGAAACCACCCTTATGGCAGAAAATGAAGAGGAACTAAAAAGCCTCTTGGTGAAAATTAAAGAGGAGACTGAAAAAGTTGGCTTAAAGCTCAACATTCAGTAAACGAAGATCATGGCATCTGGTCCCATCACTTCATGGGAAATAGATGGGGAAACAGTGGAAACAGTGTCAGACTTTATTTTTTTGAGCTTCAAAATCACTGCAGATGGTGACTGCAGCCATGAAATTAAAAGATGCTTACTCCTTGGAAGGAAAGTTTTGACCAACCTAGATAGCATATTCAAAAGCAGAGACATTACTTTGCCAACAAAGGTCCGTCTAATCAAGGCTATGGTTTTCCCAGTGGTCATGTGTGGATGTGAGAGTTGGACTGTGAAGAAAGCTGAGCGCCAAAGAATTGATGCTTTTGAACTGTGGTGTTGGAGAAGACTCTTGAGAATCCCTTAGACTGCAAGGAGACCCAACCAGTCCATCCTAAAGAAGATCAGCCCTGGATGTTCATTGGAAGGACTGATGCTGAGGCTGAAACTCCAATACTTTGGCCACCTCATGCGAAGAGTTGACTTATTGGAAAAGACCCTGATGCTGGGAGGGATTGGGGTTAGGAGGAGAAGGGGACGACAGAGGATGAGATGGCTCGATGGCATTACCGACTAGATGGACATGAGTTTGGGTAAACTCCGGGAGTTGGTGATGGACAGGGAGGCCAGGCGTGCTGCGATTCAGGGGGTCGCAAAGAGTCGAACACGACTGAGTGACTGAACTGAACTGAGGGTTAGTTCTCTGGTAATCTAGGGTCTTGGAGTCAGTGCTTCCACTCCAAAGTCTCAGGGCTGGATCTTGGTCAGGAATGATGTTCCACAAGTGGTTTGTTATGGCATTAAGTGAGGTTAAAACAAATATTCAAAACAAGAAACCAAAGATGAACCCCAGACAAATGGCAGTTACAAAATCAGACAAGTAATAATTAAAATAATGGAATGTACACATATACATATATGCCCATGAGCAAGGTCAAAACAGTCCACCAAAAAAAGGTGTACAGTAGATTGACCTGGCAAACAAAGGAAATAAAAAATCATATTTACCAGTTAGGAAGAAAAACTAACTGAAGCACAAACTGGAAAACAAAATTAAAAGCAAGGTGCCAAGTGGGGAAAAAAACAATGAAGACAAAATTAACAAATAACGTTGAGAGGAAAGGAAAGAAAGAAAATAAAGAAAGAATACATATGCAAAGTTAAATAGAGGCAGATGAAGATTTATATACATTAAAGATTAACTGCAAGGGGAAAAGAACTCTAGGAAAGGCAAAGAATAAATAGAAAAAGTTTAATAGGTTTAAAAAATTATAAATTAAAATTATAAAAACAGAAATAAAAAAGGAAAGGAAGAAGAAGGAAAAAAAGAAAAAAAGGAAAACTTCACAGAAGTGCAAAAGCCCAACGTAGAGGTAGAGGATTATAACAACAATAAAAAGTGTGACTGAATATACATATATACATATACACCCATCAGATCAGATCAGATCAGTCGCTCAGTTGTGTCCGACTCTGCAATTCCATGAACTGCAGCACGCCAGGCCTCCCTGTCCATCACCAACTCCCGGAGTTCACTGAGACGTCCATCGAGTCAGTGATGCCATCCAGCCATCTCATCCTCTGTTGTCCCCTTCTCCTCTTGCTTCCAATCCCTCCCAGCATCAGAGTCTTCTCCAATGAGTCAACTCAATGCATGAGGTGGCCAAAGTACAGGAGTTTCAGCTTTAGCATCATTCCTTCCAAAGAAATCCCAGGGCTGATCTCCTTCAGAATGGACTGGTTGGATCTCCTTGCAGTCTAAGGGACTCTCAAGAGTCTTCTCCAACACCACAGTTCAAAAGCATCAATTCTTCGGCGCTCAGCCTTCTTCACAGTCCAGCTCTCACATCCAAACATGACCACAGGAAAAACCATAGCCTTGACTAGACGAACCTTTGTTGGCAAAGTAATGTCTCTGCTTTTGAATATGCTATCTAGGTTGGTCATAACTTTCCTTCCAAGGAGTAAGCGTCTTTTAACTTCATGGCTGCAGTCACCATCTGCAGTGATTTTGGAGCCCAGAAAAATAAAGTCTGACACTGTTTCCACTGTTTCGCCATCTATTTCCCATGAAGTGATGGGACTGGATGCCATTATCTTCATTTTCTGAATGTTGAGCTTTAAGCCAACTTTTTCACTCTGCACTTTCACTTTCATCAAGAGGCTTTTTAGTTCCTCTTCACTTTCTGCCATAAGGGTGATGTCATCTGCATATCTGAGGTTATTGATATTTCTCCCAGCAATCTTGATTCCAACCTGTGTTTCTTCCAGTCCATCATTTCTGATAATGTACTCTGCACATAAGTTAAATAAACAGGGTGACAATATACAGCCTTGACGAACTCCTTTTCCTATTTGGAACCAGTCTGTTGTTCCATGTCCAGTTCGAGCTGTTGCTTCCTGACCTGCATACAAATTTCTCAAGAGGCAGATGAGGTGGTCTGGTATTCTCATCTCTTTCAGAATTTTCCACAGTTTCTTATGATCCACACAGTCAAAGGCTTTGGCATAGTCAATAAAGCAGAAATAGATGTTTTTCTGGAACTCTCTTGCTTTTTCCATGATCCAGCAGATGTTGGCAATTTGATCTCTGGTTCCTCTGCCTTTTCTAAAACCAGCTTGACCATCAGGAAGTTCACGGTTCACATATTGCTGAAGTCTGGCTTGGAGAATTTTGAGCATCACTTTACTAGCCTGTGAGATGAGTGCAAATGTGCGGTAGTTTGAGCATTCTTTGGCATTGCCTTTCTTTGGGATTGGAATGAAAACTAACCTTTTCCAGTCCTGTGGCCACTGCTGAGTTTTCAAAATTTGCTGGCATATTGAGTGTAGCACTTTCACAGCATCATCTTTCAGGATTTGGAGTAGCTCAACTGGAATTCCATCACCTCAACTAGGTTTGTTTGTGGTGATGCTTTCTAAGGCCCACTTGACTTCACATTCCAGGATGTCTGGCTCTAGGTCAGTGATCACACCATCGTGATTATCTGGGTTGTGAAGATCTTTTTTGTACAGTTCTTCTGTGTATTCTTGCCATCTTTTCTTAATATCTTCTGTTTCTGTTAGGTCCATACCATTTCTGTCCTTTATCGAGCCCATCTTTGCATGAAATGTTCCTTTGGTATCTCTGATTTTCTTGAAGAGATCCCTAGTCTTTCCCATTCTGTTGTTTTCCTCTATTTCTTTGCATTGATTGCAAAGGAAGGCTTTCTTATCTCTTCTTGCTATTCTTTGGAATTCTGCATTCAGATGCTTCTATCTTTCCTTTTCTCCTTTGCTTTTCGCTTCTCTTCTTTTCAGAGCTATTTGTAAGGCCTCCCCAGACAGCCATTTTGCTTTTTTGCATTTCTTTTCCGTGGGGATGGTCTTGGTCCCTGTCTCCTGTACAATGTCACGAACCTCATTCCATAGTTCATCAGGCACTCTATCTATCAGATCTAGGCCCTTAAATCTATTTCTCACTTCTACTGTATAATCATAAGGGATTTGATTTAGGTCATACCTGAATGGTCTAGTGGTTTTCCCTACTTTCTTCAATTTCAGTCTGAATTTGGCAATAAGGAGTTCATGGTCTGAGCCACAGTCAGCTCCTGGTCTTGTTTTTGCTGACTGTATAGAGCTTCTCCATCTTTGGCTGCAAAGAACATAATCAATCTGATTTCGGTGTTGACCATCTGGTGATGTCCATGTATAGAGCCTTACCACCAACCGATCAAAAAGGGTCACAAATCCTGCAACCCTCACCACAAATGCTGCCTTCTGTTTCCGAGGACCAGAGATGACCATCGTTTTAGGTCTCCATTTTGGCCCTTGTCTATTTCATCTCTGAGAGGGCCAACAGTTTCAAACTAAATTGCTGTTACTACAAAGGTGGAAACTGGTTTCAGATGTGGAACACCCCAACTTAGATCATGTAGAGAGAGAGACTTCTGCTCTGCTAGGCAGGCCTACGCCCATGCATAGCAGGAAGAAGTTACAGAAGAAAGAGTCCTCCACCCCAATTCCCAAGAAGTATCTTGAGTCTCTCAGAGGGGAGTTGTTAGGGGAAGCAGATTGATTGAAACCGCCCACCCTGGCCAGGCACCATTGTAACTATTTGCATGAGTTGTTTTATGACAGGAGATCCTGATAAGGAATACAGAACTAATAAGCCACCACCAACTGAAAGAGTTTGGGAAAGGTTGAAAGGAGACACCGCGTGTCCGTCCACTTCCCGGAATCCCTCTCGCTAGCATCCATCTTGGCTGAGCAATGCGTGCGCCACCAGGAAAGACCCTGAATTAGAATGATTGGCCAAAGACCACCCGGAAACTAATCCCATCACCATAAAACCCCAGACTGGGAGCCACGCAGCACAGCAGGTCTCCTGGGTTCCCTTACCCTACTGCTCTCCACCCAGGTGCTCTTTCCCAATAAAATCTCTTGCTTTGTCAGCACATGTGTCTCCTCGGACAATTCATTTCTGAGTGTTAGACAAGAGCCCAGTTTCGGGCCCTGGAAGGGGTCACCCTTCCTGCAACAATTTGATAATAATATACTGAGATTTTACCCAGACCAAGTCATGTGATAAATTCCAGAAGAAGGCAGGCAGATTTGAAAACAGAGGGGAATAACACTAATGCTTTATTTTTGTCAAGATCAGGGGTTTACAAACCATTGCCCATGACCTGTTTTTTATGGCCAGTGAGCTGAGCATGGGTTTATGTATTTAAAGGCTGGGAATTCTCTGGTGGTCCTGTGGTTAGGACTTCAAGTTTTCACTGTCAAGGGCCCGGGTTGCGGAACTAAGATCCTGTAAGCCATGTGGCATGGCCCGGGAGGCAGAAGTGATCACCATTATTTCTAAATTATTTTCTAAGTTTAGTAAAACTAAGATCAATATTCCACAAAATCACCATTGTTCAACTTCACTAATAATCAAAGAAATGTAGATGACAAGTTTGCTTTTTTAAAAAAGTTGAAATTGACAAAAACATGATAAATCATAGTTTCTAGTAGTGAACTCAGTGCATCATTCCAATCCCAGTTTTTCCCCTTTCTTCTAATGTCAGTACAAAATATTAAAATTCTCAGACTCCTTAGTATCTAGAGTTGCCATGATAGAAGTGCTAGTGAGTAGAAGTCTAAATATTCTTTGTTCATCCTTTATTCTTCTTTATCCCTGGAAACAGATAGGATGATTGGAGTGACAGTAGCCATTCTGTGATCAGGAGGCTGAAAAAAAATTATGTCAAAGAAGGTGAAGTAGGAATATCAAAGAAGTCAAGTACCTTCTTAAAGTGGTTGAGTCTCACACTAGTCCTTTGTTGCCTACCCCTGGAATTTTTATTTTGTGATAAATAAATCCACTGAATTATTTAAGCTGCTGTGAAAGGTTTTTTTTATTATTTGCAGCCAAATATAATCCTTGACAAGAGGTTCAGGAAATGGACTCTTAGGAATGCCCTGGTGGTCTAGTGGTTAGGACATCAGGCTTCCACTAAAGGGGGCGTGGGTTCTATCCCTGGTTAAGGAACTAAGATCCCTCGAGCCACACAGTGAGGTAAAAAAGAAAACAAACAAACAATGGACTCTTTTAAGACAGATTGGTAGTTGCCAGAGGAGGAGTGGGGTGGGAGAGTGAAACAGATGAAGGGGATTAAGACGTATAAATTTCCAGTTATAAAAAAAGTAGCAGTTCCTCAGCCAGGTCTCTCACCACCGCCATGAGGACAGCATGGCAGGTGCTGAGTTGTGGGCGGTGCTGGAGCAGCGGCTTATCTCGAATAGCCAAAGCGATCTTGAGAAAGAAGAATGGAACTGGAGGAATCAACCTGCCTGACTTCAGGCTCTACTACAAAGCCACAGTCATCAAGATAGTATGGTACTGACACAAAGACAGAAATATAGATCAATGGAACAAAATAGAAAGCCCAGAGATAAATCCACGCACCTATGGACACCGTATCTTTGACAAAGAAGGCAAGAATATACAATGGAGAAAATACAATCTCTTTAACAAGTGGTGCTGGGAAAACTGGTCAACTACTTGTAAAAGAATGAAATTAGAACACTTTCTAACACCATACACAAAAATAAACTCAAAATGGATTAAAGATCTAAACATAAGACCAGAAACTATAAAACTCTTAGAGGGGAGCATAGGCAAAACACTCTCCGACATACATCACAGCAGGATCCTCTATGACCCACCTCCCAGAATACTAGAAATAAAAGCAAAAGTAAACAAATGGGATCTAATTAAAATTAAAAAGCTTCTGCACAACAAAGGAAACTATAAGCAAGGTGAAAAGACAGCCTTCAGAATGGGAGAAAATAATAGCAAATGAAGCAACTGATAAACAACTAATCTCAAGAATATACAAGCAACTCCTACAGCTCAATTCCAGAAAAATAAATGACCCAATCAAAATGGGACAAAGAACTAAATAGACATTTCTCCAAAGAAGACATACAGATGGCTAACAAACTCATGAAAAGATGCTCAACATCACTCATTATTAGAGAAATGCAAATCAAAACCACAATGAGGTACCATTTCATGCCAGTCAGAATGGCTGCAATCCAAAAGTCTACAAGCAATAAATGCTAGAGAGGATGTGGAGAAAAAGGAACCCTCTTACACTGTTGGTGGGAATGCAAACTAGTACAGCCACTGTGGAGAACAGTGTGAAGATTCCTTAAAAAACTGGAAATAGAACTGCCATACAACCCAGCAATCCCACTGCTGGGCATACACACCAAGGAAACCAGAATTGAAAGAGACACGTGTACCTCAATGTTCATCACAGCACTGTTTATAATAGCCAGGACATGGAAGCAACCTAGATGTCCATCAGCAGATGAATGGATGAGACAGCTGTGGTACATATACACAATGGAGTATTACTCAGCCATTAAAAAGAATAGATTTGAATCAGTTCTAATGAGGTGGATGAAACTGGAGCCTATTATACAGAGTGAAGTAAGCCAGAAAGAAAAACACCAATACAGTATACTAACGCATATATATGGAATTTAGAATGATGGTAACGTCAACCCTGTATGCAAGACAGCAAAAGAGTCACAGATGTATAGAACAGTCTTTTGGACTCTGTGGGAGAGGGAATGGGGGGATGATTTGGGAAAATGGCATTGAAACATGTATAATATCATATAAGAAACAAATCGCCAGTCCAGGTTTGATGCAGGATACAGGATACTTAGGGCGGGTGCACTGGGATGACTTGGAGGGATGGTATGGGGAGGGAGGTGGGAGGGGGTTCAGGATGGGGAACACGTGTACATCCGTGGTGGATGCATGTTGGTATATGGCAAAACCAATAAGTAAAAAAAAAAAAAAAAAAGAATTACAGAATTTTCAACACTTTCTACAATAAAAAGCAAATACTACATAAAAACCAATGTGGAAGAGAAAAGAAAAAAGTAAGTCATGGGAATATAATGTACTTAGTCATTAATTAATGTAGGGTATTCGTTAACTTTGTAAGGTAACAGATGGTAACTAGACTTACTGTGGTGACCATATTGCAGTTGATTTTGCAGACCATAATTGTTGAATTGCTATGTTGTATACCTAAAACTAATATAGTATGTCAATTGTGCCTATTAAAAAACCAATGTGGAAGAGAAAAAAAAAAAAAAAAAAGTAAGTCAGTAATGTACTTAGAGCAACTTCACTTTCACTTTTCACTTTCATGCATTGGAGAAGGAAATGGCAACCCACTCCAGTGTTCTTGCCTGGAGAATCCCAGGGATCGGGGAGCCTGGTGGGCTGCCATCTATGGGGTCGCACAGAGTTGGACACAACTGAAGTGACTTAGCAGCAGTAGTCATTAATTAATGTAGGGTATTTGTTAACTTTGTAAGGTAACAGATGGTAACTAGACTTACTGTGGTGACCATATTGCAGTTGATATTGCAGACCATAATTGTTGCATTGCTGTGTTGTATACTTAAATCTAATATAGTATGTCTATTATGCCTATTAAAAAAAGAGAAATAAATGGATCCTCTAATTCTCTACAGGTAGAAACAAAAACTGGCAGAAAGTTCCAGATGGACAATACATTAAAAAATGTTCATAAGTGTATTTAGTCCAAATCATGGTTCCTGAAATTCACCTGGCCCTTAGAAATTTATTAATATATCAGAGTCTTAGTTTTTTTTAACTGAATACAGGTCATACAGATATTAATAAAGTACAGATAATAATAGTAAAGTCCTCACTTGTTGTTTTTTATAAATATTAAATAAAGTAACATTACAGCCTTTAAAAGAGTGCCTGGATTGTGATAACTGCTTGATACTTTTTAACTATTATTATATTTTTAAGAGTTTTGAAGGAAATCAGCCCTGGGATTTCTTGGGAAGGAAGGATGCTAAAGCTGAAACTCCAGTACATTGGCCACCTCATGCAAAGAGTTGACTCATTGGAAAAGACTCTGATGCTGGGAGGGACTGGGTGCAGGAGGAGAAGGGGACGACAGAGGTTGAGATGGCGGATAGCATCACTGACTGGATGGATGTGAGTCTGAGTTAGCTCCGGAAGTTGGTGATGGACAGGGAGGCCTGGCCTGCTGCGATTCATGGGGTCACAAAGAGTAGAACACGACTGAGGGACTGAACTGAACTGAACTGAAGAGTTTTGAAAAATCTACTTCAATTCTGTTTTACTCAATTATTAAAAAGAGATTTTGGGACACTTTTGCTGAATAATCACTATATGCTGCTGCTAAGTCTTCAGTCTTGTCCGACTCTGTGCGACCCCAGAGAAGGCAGCCCACCAGCCTTCCCCGTCCCTGGGATTCTCCAGGCAAGAACACTGGAGTGGGTTGCCATTTCCTTCTCCAATGCATGAAAGTGAAAAGTGAAAGTGAAGTCGCTCAGTCATGTCCGACTCTTAGCGACCCCATGGACTGCAGCCTGCCAGGCTCCTCCGTCCATGGGATTTTCCAGGCAAGAGTACTGGAGTGGGGTGCCATTGCCTTTTCCCACTATACTATGAATTGTGGTAAACTCTGCAACAGATGAAAACAATATGTTCATTGAGTTGTAGAGTACAGTGGGATGGAGGGTGAAGTTAAGGGAATGGTAGGGAGAGGCATACATGTAAGCAAATTATCCAAACACTATGAGTACACTTTTTCTACAGAATCTAAGAGATTAATGCATTAAAAACATTATTAGTTTAAGTTTTAGGACACACAATGTATAAAGATGTAATTTTGTGACATCAGCAACAGAAAGGGATGGGGGCAGAGCTATAAAGAAAGAGTTGTATAATATTGAAGTTAAGCTGTTAAAAATCAAATATGGCATTATAACTTTAGCAGGTTACATGTAATCTTCATGTTGAGCACAAATTAAATAGTATAGAAAATACACAAAAGACGGAGAAGCCAATGGCACCCCACTCCAGTACTCTTGCCTGGAAAATCTCATGGACAGAAGGCCTGGTGGGCTGTAGTCCATGTGGTCACTAAGAGTCGGACACGACTGAGCAACTTCACTTTTACTTTTCACGTTCCTGCATTGGAGAAGGAAATGGCAACCAACTCCAGTGTTCTTGCCTGGAGAATCCCAGGGACTGTGGAGCCTGGTGGGCTGCCATCTATGGGATCGCACAGAGTCAGACATGACTGAAGCGACTTAACAGTATACACAAAAGAAAATGAGGAAAGAATTTAAATGTTTCCCTACAAAAAAATTACCAACTGAACACAAAAGAAGACAGTAATGCAGGTGATGAGAAAGGAAAATCTTTTTTTTTTTTTCTTTTTAATTGGAGGAGATTTGCTTTACAATGTTGTGTTGGTTTCCGTTGTATAACAATGGAGAAATGAAAACCTGTAAGGTATATAGAAAACAGAACAAAATGAAAGAAGTAAATCCCCCCTTGTCAGCAATTACTTTAAATATTAATGAATTAAAATTTCCAATAAAAAGATAGAGATGGCAGAATGAATTAAAAAATCATGATCAGGACTTCCCTGGTAGTCTAGTGGTTAGGAATCTGCCTGCCGATGCAGGGGACATAGGTTCCATCCCTGGTATGGGAAGATACCACATTCCATGGAGCAACTAAGCCTGCGTGCCACACCACTGGAGCCCACACACCTGGCGCCTGTGCTCCACAGGAGAAGCCGCCACAATGAGAAGCCCATATACCACAAGTAGAAAGCAGCCCTTGCTCGCCGCAACTAGAGAAAGCCTGTGCACAGCAGCAAAGACCGAGCACAGACGAACGGTAAAAATAAGTCATGATCCAACTCTCTGATATCTCCAAGAGACTCATTTTAGATCTGAAGATGCCAATAGATTGAAAGTGAATAAAAGTGAAAGTCAGGAGAAAGATATTCCATGCAAATATTGATATTAATATCAGACAAAATAGATTAAAAAAAAGTAGCAAGGGACAAAGGACATTATACATTTATAAAGTTCAGTACAGAAAAATGATACAGCAATTATAAACATTTATACAACTAATAACATACCATTATAATATATAAAGCAAAGATGGACATAACTGAGAGATAGTTCTACAATAGGCATGCAGCCCCAAAGGGAAAGAGGTGGGAAACTTAATAACAACCAAAACAGCCCTTGAATTCTCCTTCCAAAGAGCAAAGGAACTTTCCTTATCTCTCCCTATTCCCTGTTAGGTTGAGATCCTTTCCTTGTTTTATAAAGTCCCTGGGGATTGCTGCTGGGTCTTTTAGGAGGAAAACCCAGAGGTGCCTCTGATCACATATTTTGCCCCATGGAGATGAAGACAGGTTTTCTCAGGACTAGACCAGGCTCAACACAGAATCATAACTTAGGACTTGTCACAAAGTTTATTTACTTCTATGGGAAACAAGAAAAAGTTGTTACAAAATTTTAAAAAAATTTCCCATTAAAAATTAAAAAGCAAAAATAGAACATATGTTATCAGTATTATTTTACATGAAAGGTATTTTAACAACACCAACATAGAAAAGCCACAGTCACAGAGTAAATGTAGTTTTTTAGCTTGAATATATCTAGTTCCATAGAAAACCTATATTTTTGTTCTAATAGTTTTTATTTTTTATTTTTTGAAATGACAAGTTATTTAATTAGGTTCTTTGCAAGCAGTTCAGAACACTGCTTTGTGAGGATAAATTCCATTTGTGAGAGCAAACACGGAGCGGAGGTAGCCCTGGAACTGAGGGACAGCTTTGATTCTTCGCAGAATTTGTGAGTCCACAGCTTTCTGATCAACCTTGCGCTGCTCTGTGATCTCGTATTTCTCTCTCTCTGTGTCGAAGATCTCACCCTCCTGGTGTCTGAGTTTACACAGCTTCTTCTTCTTGAAGTAAGTGTCAGTGAGATGTTCTGGGATTTTCACACCACTGATATCGATTTTGGTGGAGGTGGCAATGACAAATTTCTGGTGTGTTCTACGCAGAGGAACTCGATTGAGGGATAGAGGCCCAGTCACAAGTAGCAAGCCACTGCCCAGCTGCTTCAGGAAAACGACCCTCTTGCCTCTGTGGCGCCCAGTGAGGATGATCAGAATGGTCCCAGGAGTGATGCTGGCACGCAGCTTCCTTACATGCTTACTGAAGGGTTTTTTGCCGTGACTCAACAGGTAAGAGAAACCCCAGTAAGACAGTAGGTCTTGAAAGAGGGCATCAGAGGGCAAATACACTAAAACCATTCTCACAGAAAACTAGTCAATCTAATCACACCAGGACCACACCCTTGTCTAACTCAATGAAATTAAGCCATGCCCGAAGGGCAACCTGGGATGGGTGGGTCATGGTGGAGAGATCTGACAGGGTGTGGTCCGCTGGAGAAGGGAATGGCAAACCACTTCAGTATTCTTGCCTTGAGAACCCCATGAACAGTATGAAAAGACAAAATGATAGGATACTGAAAGAGAAACCCCCCAGGTCAGTAGGGGCCCAATATGCTACTGGAGATCAGTGGAGAAATAACTCCAGAAAGAATGAAGGGATGGAGCCAAAGCAGAAAGAATACCCAGCTGTGGGTGTGTCTGGTGATAGAAGCAAAGTCCGATGCTGTAAAGAGCAATATTGCATAGGAACCTGGAATGTCAGGTCCATGAATCAAGGCAAATTGGAAGTGGTCAAACAAGAGATGGCAAGAGTGAATGTCGACATTCTAGGAATTAGCGAACTCAAATGGACTGGAATGGGTGAATTTAACTCAGAGGACCATTATATCTACTACTGTGGGCAGGAATCCCTCAGAAGAAATGGAGTGGCCATCATGGTCAACAAAAGAGTCCGAAATGCAGTACTTGGATGCAATCTCAAAAATGACAGAATGATCTCTGTTCGTTTCCAAGGCAAACCATTCAATGTCACAGTAATCCAAATCTATGCCCCAACCAGTAACGCCGAAGAAGCTGAAGTTGAACGGTTCTATGAAGACCTACAAGACCTTCTAGAACTAACACCCAAAAAAGATGTCCTTTTCATTATAGGGGACTGGAATGCAAAAGTAGGAAGTCAAGAAACACCTGGAGTAACAGGCAAATTTGGCCTTGGAACACGGAATGAAGCAGGGCAAAGACTAATAGAGTTTTGCCAAGAAAATGCACTGGTCATAGCAAATACCCTCTTCCAACAACACAAGAGAAGACTCTATACATGGACATCACCAGATGGTCAACACCGAAATCAGATCGATTATATTCTTTGTAACCAAAGATGGAGAAGCTCTATACAATCAGCAAAAACAAGACCAGGAGCTGACTGTGGCTCAGACCATGAACTTCTTATTGCCAAATTCAGACTGAAATTGAAGAAAGTAGGGAAAACCACTAGACCATTCAGGTATGACCTAAATTAAATCCCTTATGATTATACAGTGGAAGTGAGAAATAGATTTAAGGGCCTAGATCTGATAGATAGAGTGCCTGATGAACTATGGAATGAGGTTCGTGACATTGTACAGGAGACAGGGATCAAGACCATCCCCATGGAAAAGAAATGCAAAAAAGCAAAATGGCTGTCTGGGGAGGCCTTACAAATAGCCGTGAAAAGAAGAGAAGCGAAAAACAAAGGAGAAAAGGAAAGATATAAACATCTGAATGCAGAGTTCCAAAGAATAGCAAGAAGAGATAAGAAAGCCTTCTTCAGTGATCAATGCAAAGAAATAGAGGAAAACAACAGAATGGGAAAGACTAGGGATCTCTTCAAGAAAATCAGAGATACCAAAGGAACATTTCATGCAAAGATGGGCACGATAAAGGACAGAAATGGTATGGACCTAACAGAAGCAGAAGATATTAAGAAGAGGTGGCAAGAATACACAGAAGAACTGTACAAAAAAGAGCTTCACGACCCAGATAATCATGATGATGTGATCCCTGACCTAGAGCCAGACATCTTGGAATGTGAAGTCAAGTGGGCCTTAGAAAGCATCACTAGAAACAAAGCTAGTGGAGGTGATGGAATTCCAGTGGAGCTATTCCAAATCCTGAAAGATGATGCTGTGAAAGTGCTACACTCAATATGCCAGCAAATTTGGAAAACTCAGCCGTGGCCACAAGATTGGAAAAGGTCAGTTTTCATCCCAATCCCAAAGAAAGGCAATGCCAAAGAATGCTCAAACTACTGAACAATTGCACTCATCTCACACGCTAGTAAAGTAATGCTCAAAATTCTCCAAGCCAGGCTTCAGCAATATGTGAACCGTGAACTTCCTGATGTTCAAGCTGGTTTTAGAAAAGGCAGAGGAACCAGAGATCAAATTGCCAACATCCGCTGGATCATGGAAAAAGCAAGAGAGTTCCAGAAAAACATCTATTTCTGCTTTATTGACTATGCCAAAGCCTTTGACTGTATAGATCACAATAAACTGTGGAAAATTCTGAGAGAGATGGGAATACCAGACCACCTGATCTGCCTCTTGAGAAATCTGTATGCAGGTCAGGAAGCAACAGTTAGAACTGGTTATGGAACAACAGACTGGTTCCAAATAGGAAAAGGAGTACGTCAAGGCTGCATATTGTCACCATGTTTATTTAACTTATATGCAGAGTACATCATGAGAAATGCTGGACTGGAAGAAACACAAGTTGGAATCAAGATTGCTGGGAGAAATATCAATAACCTCAGATATGCAGATGACACCACTCTTATGGCAGAAAGTGAAGAGGGGCTAAAAGCCTCTTGATGAGAGTGAAAGTGGAGAGTGAAAAGGTTGGCTTAAAGCTCAACATTCAGAAAATGAAGATCATGGCATCTGGTCCCATCACATGGGAAATAGATGGGGAAACAGTGGAAACAGTGTCAGACTTTCTTTTTCTGGGCTCCCAAATCAGTGCAGATGGTGACTGCAGCCATGAAATTAAAAGACGCTTACTCCTTGGAAGGAAAGTTATGACCAACCTAGATAGCATATTCAAAAGCAGAGACATTACTTTACCAACCAAGGTTTGCCTAGTCAAGGCTATGGTCTTTCCTGTGGTCATGTATGGATGTGAGAGCTGGACTGTGAAGAAGGCTGAGCGCCGAAGAATTGATGCTTTTGAACTGTGGTGTTGGAGAAGACTCTTGAGAGTCCCTTGTACTGCAAGAAGATCCAATCAGTCCATTCTGAAGGAGATCAATCCTGGAATTCCTTTGGAAGGAATGATGCTAAAGCTGAAACTCCAGTATTTTGGCCACCTCATGCGAAGAGTTGACTCATTGGAGAAGACTCTGATGCTGGGAGGGATTGAGGGCAGGAGAAGAAGGGGACGACAGAGGATGAGATGGCTGGATGGCATCACTGACTTGATGGGTGTGAGTCTGAGTGACCTCCGGGAGTTGGTGATGGACAGGGAGGCCTGGCGTGCTGCGGTTCATGGGGTTGCAAAGAGTCGGACACGACTGAGCGACTGATCTGATCTGATCAACAGTTTCCGAGGCACATCTTCAGTAGGGTAATACCTAGGCATTTTGCGAAGTTTGACCACTCGGGTACCACCATTCTTGTCGCCACCAACTGGTTTTGTGACAGTAGCAAGAACACGAAACTTCTTCTTCTTTTCGACCTTGGATTTAGCTGCTGAATACTTTCTCTTGTACAAGGCCTTTCTGGAGTACATGGCTGATTGGGAATATCTGCCAATTCCTCTGACCAGGACAGGATTTCGGCAGCAGTGGGGCTTCCCCTTCTTAACTTTCTTCACCTTTTCCACTTTTTTAGCCTTGTTGCCAGCATCAGCCTTCTTGGCTTCAGGTTTTTTCTCCTTAGTATCTGGCTTCTCAGCCTTTTCACCCGCCATCTTGCAAGATGGGAAAGAGCTGTTCTGATAGTTTTTATGTTGTATGCCTAACACTGTCATGACCTGCCCCAGTCTTCAGATGGTGATTTGTGAATCTTTGTTTTAGTACAAACCCCTCTCATGATCAAAAAGTGTAACATTACTCATACTCTGGAGACAGTGAGTTCTTCAAGAACACATTTTTATCTCTCTTTTCCAGTGACAAACTCAACTACTTCCTTGTATATAATTTCATAATTTTAAGATAAGCTTTTATTATGTACTTGATTTCATCGCATTTCAAATATTTATTTATCTTGTATGTAATTCTTAAGAAAAAGTTGGTTGTTTCCCTTGTTTGCTAAGCTAACATATTCTATTTTGAGGAATGAAGGAAATGAATTACTCAATAAGTCCTGGTGAACTAACATAAAAAAAGAGTTCTCAGATGTATACGAGTAAGAATTAAAAGAGTTTCAAGGATAGACCATAACTAGGCCTAAAACCTGGGTCTGCCACCAGGATGTAGTAACTAAAAAACAAGCTTTCAGTACCCCAGCACACTGTTATATTCCGTAAGACTGAAATGCTAGTGTAGGGTAAAACCAAGATGGGGTTTTAAGTGAGCAATGGGTATGGTGACAATTTTTTAAAGGAGTATAGTTTTAATTTGAAATTTTAATGCAAATTGTTCCTTTGGATATATAAATTAAGATGTAAAAAATCAGATTTCATATTCTTGAAAAACACCAAAATATGTTATTATACCCCAAATATTGGTATTTTGGAACTTGAGAGCACAGTAATTCAGAATGTCAGTACATGAATGAACGTCTGGAAACGTACTCAGTCTAAACGCAATTAAAAAGGTATTGCTTTATTCTACCAAAGTTTACTAGTAAAATTTTAGAAGTCTGATATGTAGTGCAGGAATAATATTTCTCAGCTCCCTTAGCTGCTAGGTTGTGTTCTTGCCACTACTTACTATATTGTGTTGGAGAAGGCAATGGCACCCCACTCCAGTACTCTTGCCTGGAAAATCCCATGGATGGAGGAGCCTGGTGGGCTGCAGTCCATGCGGTTGCTAGGAGTCGGACACGACTGACTTCACTTTCACTTTTCACTTTCATGCATTGGAGAAGGAAATGGCAACCCACTCCAGTGTTCTTGCCTGGAGAATCCCAGGGACGGGGGAGCCTGGTGGGCTGCCGTCTATGGGGTCGCACAGAGTCGGACATGACTGAAGCGACTTAGCAGCAGCAGCGACTATATTATGTGTGAGATACTAAATAGCATATACTTGTTTTTGACTAAAGTGGACAGAGACAAAGATTTTGGGAGTGGTATGTATCTGTATCTATCTATCTGGAGGAGGAAATGGCAACCAACTCCAGGATTCTTACCTGGAAAATTCCGTGGACAGGGGAGCCTCCCAGGCTATAGTCTATGAGTCACAAAGGGTCAGACACAACTGGTCGAACACACATATAGGGCTTTTGTGTGTGTGTGTGTCCTGATAGAAGATGATTTATCAAGGAAATTTTACCCTACTATTTGCCTGTTGAAGACCCAGAATTAGTTATTCCTTTCACTCCTGCTTGCAAAACGACCACTTTTTCTCCCAGACCCTCCACTTTGTGATACACAACCAAAGCAGCTGACTCTCGCAGTGCTGACATTGTTTTCCTGAGGTCTTCCTTTAATGCCCCAGTGCAGTCTGTACATCTCACACCTCCTGAGATACCACAGGCAACACATTTAGCCTTTCCCCCTAAAACAGAACATAGAATGCCATCCTTCCAACCTCGAAGATTAGTTTCCTCATCAGACATAAACATACCACCAAGCCAGGGCCCCGTATTTTATGGGGTCATTTCCTGAGGCTGGAAAAAGGATGATGTGGACTTGTGCCCTGCCTGGTAAAGGCTTCAGCGAGAAAGTGACCCTTTGTGCTTACATTATTTGGCTAGAACAAGTCCCATGGCCCACTTAACTTCATAGAGAAGTGGCATAGTCTTTCTTGTGCCTCCAGAAAGAAGATAATTAATCACAGTGAACAACCCAAATGACTACCTGAGAAATTGCCTGATTAAGTGGTATTAGTGGTCATTTCCCTGTGTTTGTAGCAAACAGGTCAGTCCTCTCTCCATCTCTCTCTCCAATCCTGTCTTCTCTGAAAACAAATTCAGATGGTTGTGATGTAGTAGAGTGCACGGGTAAGTGTAAGTTATTAATAACATTCCAGGCCTTGGATTAGATAGTGGTTTATATGTGTGTAAGGCATTTGCCTTCCTCTGTATTGAACAAGCATGATGGCACCTGTATCTTGGACAGCAAAGCGATATGCTGCTGGAGGCCCAGGAAGGACAGGAAGCAATGTCCTGAACACCAGCAACTGATCCCCCAGAGCAGCCCCAGCAGCAGAGGTGGGGGAAATGAAGTATCACAGGGTCAGTGGTCAGCCAGAGTCTGGGTGGTGGACAGTTCTGAAAGGAGTGGGGCTGGCATGGGTGTGGAATGGAAATGTAGAACATTGTAAGCAGGTGAACCCTGGGGATTATGGGCTTCAAATGTGGACAAGAAATCTCCTAATAATGGGAGGGAATGAAAGTCAGAGAAATTTCAGTTTGCTATGGATGCTAGTTGAGCTGAGTGGAACTCCCAGGCTGGCGGACCCTAGAAAGTTACACTGTTACACTGAAAAGATTAATGATAATTGCACTGTGGTTATATATGAGATATCTCTATTAATAAAATACAAACTTATCTATAGGAAAGAGACTTCATGTATGTAAAGTGAAGTCGCTCAGTTGTGTCCAGTTCTTTGCGACCCCATGGACTGTAGCCTACCAGGCTCTTCAGTCCATGGAATTTTCCAGGCAAGAGTCCTGGAGTGGGTTGCCATTTCCTTCTCCAGGGGATCTTCCCAACCCAGGGATCAAACCTGTGTCTCCCCGCACTGCAGGCCGACGCTTTACCGTCTGAGCCACCACAGGACAGTGGCTCAGGTATGTAACTTACCCTCAGTTTGCCCAGAAAAAGTGCTGTGTGTGAATAGAGAGAGAGGGTATACATGATAGAGTAAGTAGGGTGAAGCACAAACAGTAGGTGGATCTAGGTAAAGCCTGTATTTGTGTTTATGATCTGTTTTTATTTTTACAATATTCTGTAAATTTTCAATTACTTCTGCTGCTGCTGCTAAGTCGCTTCAGTCGTGTCCCACTCTGTGTGACCCCATAGACGGCAGCCCACCAGGCTCCCCCGTCCCTGGGATTCTCCAGGCAAGAACACTGGAGTGGGTTGCCATTTCCTTCTCCAATGCATGAAAGTGAAAAGTGAAAGTGAAGTCGCTCAGTCGTGTCCGACCCTCAGCAACCCCATGGACTGCAGCCCACCAGGCTCCTCCGTCCATGGGATTTTCCAGGCAAGAGTACTGGAGTGGTGTGCCAGAATGACATGACAGTGTGACATCACATAATTAGGGGTTGGAAAAAGGCCATAGCAGGACAGGGGAGTATCCATCAGCTTTTCCAAGGGGTGGGGGTGTCAGGGACGGCTTCATGGTGAAGTTTCAGGAGAGACTGGAAGGATGATGACTTGACAGAGGCGTGTGAGGCCCTGGAGCATCTGACTGAGGTGGGAGCAGGACAGGCTTCAGGGGAGAACCGTGAGGTCCCGTCCATCCCCCGAGTCTGTTATGGAAGGGAGCACTGTGTGAGTGTCACCTGTGTGCCCAAGAGTGCTGCCTCCTGCCCCTCCAGCCAGCCACACATTCCTTCTCATTGCCTGGGCCTGAGGCTCAGGACCCTTCAAAGGAAGAATGCTCGAGGGCGGGGCCTGCAGCCCACAGCAGGCTGGGATGGGCAGGGCCCATATGCTCAGCACTTTAAGTACCTCAGCCCTCCCTGCAGAGGCAGTAGCTCTGAGACTCCTCCTGGTTGGGTGCTCTCAGCTCCTGGCATCTGTGAGGGAGGAAGCAGAGAGCTAGCTCCCTGTGCTGAGTCTGAGACAGGATCCCAGTGTGTGGGGAGCCACAATGCCAGCTCAGGTCTGGTCTTGGCCTTAAGGATGGGGAGTTTCAGAGAAAGGAGACTGTGGCCCCTTCAGGATTTGTAGGATTGAATGGGGTGGGGTCTGTTCCAGGAGGTTCCAGAGTGCGCAGAATCCCATCACTTTTCATTTGAGTTTTCCTTACTCAGAGAGTTCAAAGAGAAAGGATGGAAGGGAGAGAAAGGATGAACCAGCCAATGACCGTGTGCATCTCCTTTCTACTTAGGGCACAGGAGTCAGGTTTTACTTCCTGCTGTTCCTCTCTGTGGCCACCAGAGGGCTGAGTGCAGGTAAGTCACTCAGGAGCAGTAGTTTCATCAGCTCAGATGTGCAGTGGAGCAGAGAGAGTAGAACCAGGTTGGATGCTGAAGTCCTGGACTAGAGGGGGAGTCCTGGAGATGCAGAGAAGCCACACTTTGCAGCCAGATTGAGCTGTGGCCAGAGTGTTGATTGCTGGTCTCTCTGGATGTTTGGTCTGAAGCTGAGGCCTGTCCTGGGGCTCCATCTGTGCCTCTGTGTGGCTGAGGGGGCTCAGGGGAGACATGGTGGTGAAGATTGTGCTTCCTTCTAGCTGCTCCTGCTGCTATGGCCTTGGCCTTGGGGTTCCCAGAGGGTGCTTGGTGGTCAGGGCTGTGTCCAGGGAACATCCTTCCCTAGTCTTCATCCTCACAATTCCATTTATCACAGTAGGCATAATGAGAGTTTTTGTGCTTAATGGGTTGTGGAGAAGAATGCAAGTGTTGAGTGTGTACTAGATTGTGTTCAGCTAGTCTTAGCGGAGAGAATCCTGACCTCTGGGGCCTCACAGCCTAGGGATGAGCCTGTGAAGTGGGAAGGGGCTAGAAGCCTGGAAGGCTGGTGTGAGCGGCATGAGACTGAGCATTATCCTCACATCCTCTAGCAGGGACGCTTTCTGTTGAGAAGCTCTGGGAGGAGGAAACCTGTGCTCCTGACCTGTCTTTCCTTCCAAGAAGCTGCAAGGAAATCAAAGAAAGTTGCCATAAAGCAGGTGGTGAGTAATAACCCAACTCAGCATCCTTTCCTTTTAACCACTTTTTAGCTAAACAGATCTTGGTCATGGAGATCAAGAGGGGGTGTGCCTACCGCTCCTGTCTGCTGTGACTCCAGCTTCCAGCCTAGGAGATTTCTATTGGGAATTTTGAGGCTTTTGGGTCCAACCTAGTTGTCAGAGACATGATCTTCTGACCACAGGGAGAATGTGGTGTTTCTGGTGTGTCTTAGCCTGATGGCTGTAGCTGCAATGAGTGTAAGATTTTTTCCTGCTTGTAAGATAAGAAGTGAGTTGTGCCCTAGTGTCATGGATTCTGGTAGAAAACATGAGCCTCCAGAGGCAGAGACATAGAGCTTTATTAGTCACAATTACAGAAGTAGCCAGAGCATCAGCTTTTTCCTGTGCTGGTGTTCTGGGTCCCATCCCATCCCAGTGATGTGAAAAGGGCCAGGAGATATCTGCCAATGTAGTTTGTTTGCCAAGTGGCTCATAAATTGGGTTTGTCAAGCAAATGTAAGTCTTTTCGGATAAGACAGCTTATCTTCTCTGGGGCTGAGTACAAGGAAGAACTGTGCAGTTAGGGAATCTGAATCTCATATAATGGGCAGTGACCATGCCTGCCCTTAGCTCTGAGTTGCAGAGGCCACATCCTAATGTAGACTTGAGATGTGGTCAGGTGTGATTTCTGGCTTCTTCTGGCCAGAAGAAGGCTCTATCCTTAGGGAGATACCATCTCTGTCTCCTAGGATGTTTGCTCTACAAAGTCTTTGAAAAGGTAGCGTGAAACAAAGGCAGTCAATGTCCACAGAGAATTGTCCTCAACAAGCGGATATGTGTGGGAGCCTTCAGGATACATTTCTGACTTGCCAGAGTCTTTCTGGTTGTGAGTCTGAGATGGACCCTGTGCTCTCAGACAGGGGGTCTCTGGCTGGTTCCCTCTGCAGATGGCCTGTATCACCTCCGCACTCAGAATGGTGTCGTCTACCAGACCTTCTGTGACATGACCTCTGCGGGTGGTGGCTGGACCCTGGTGGCCAGCGTCCATGAGAACAACATGCGTGGGAAATGCACAGTGGGCGATCGCTGGTCCAGTCAGCAGGGCAACAGGGCTGACTACCCAGAAGGTGATGGCAACTGGGCCAACTACAACACGTTTGGGTCTGCAGAGGCTGCCACCAGTGATGACTACAAGGTACTGAGCCCCCAGGTGGGAAAGGGTGGGAGCTGAGTGTGGCTGGAGCAGAGCATGTGGAAGGGAGGGTGGGAGATGGGGATGTGGAGGTGGGGCTGGAGAAGAAGAAAGACAGAAGTCCATGTCTTGAATGACAAATTCCTCTCACCAAGGTTGTCTGTGTGGTGGGGTCTCGTCGTCTACTGAAGGGAGGCGAGGGTCTGGGCACTGCTGGGCACCTGTTCCCTGGAGACCTGAGCTCTCAGCTCCACTGAGGACTGTGTGTGTGTGTCTTCGGCTGGTGGTACCTCCTGGGCTGTTCAGGCTGAGTGTGTGTCCCTCTGTAGAACCCTGGCTACTATGACATCCATGCCCAGGACCTGGGCATCTGGCATGTGCCCAACAAGTCCCCCATGCAGCACTGGAGGAACAGCTCCCTGCTGAGGTATCATACCAACACCGGCTTCTTCCAAAGACTGGGGCACAATCTGTTTGGACTCTACCAGGTACATGGGGCTGCTGGCTGGGGGTGGGGGGCACTACCTTAGGTGAGCAGAGAGTCAAGTGTTTGGGATGGGGAGTAAGTCTGCTCTGTCCATATCACTAAGGGCCTCTGCTTGGCTTTCTACCACCTCTGGGTCACTATGAACTAGTGTGCCACTTCTTTCAGAGGAACTGAGTCAGGCAGGGGAAGAAGCCTAGGGGAGAGGATTGGGGGTAGGTAGAGAGTGAAAAGGGTAGGGGTCTTGAGGCTGGTTACGGTCCTAGCTATGGGTGGCAGGGGGGAAATACACCAGTATTATTCATACTGATTCCTGAATAATGCCACATGAGGGTATTAAAGCCTTTACTGCCCAGAATGGCAGTGTCTCTGTTGTCTTCCACAATCTGTATTTTGGGTCCCTGCAGAAATACCCAGTGAAATATGGAGTAGGGATTTGCTGGACTGACAACGGCCCAGCCATTCCTGTCGACTATGACTTTGGTGATGCTGAGAAAACTGCATCTTATTACTCACCATATGGTCAGCGTGAGTATCTGCTTCCAAAGCCCAGTTGTCAATCCTTTTCTGCACTATCCAGGAGAGTGTAAATAAGAAAAGTTAATGATCCTTCAGTTCAGTTCAGTTCAATCGCTCAGTCGTGTCCGACTCTTTGCGACCCCATGAATTGCAGCACGCCAGGCCTCCCTGGCAATGGCACCCCACTCCAGTACTTTTGCCTGGAAAATCCCATGGACTGAGGAGCCTGGTAGGCTGCAGTACATGGGGTCGCTAAGTGTTGGACACGACTGAGCGACTTCACTTTCACTTTCACTTTTCACTTTCATGCATTGGAGAAGGAAATGGCAACCCACTCCAGTGTCCTTGCCTGGAGAATCCCAGGGATGGGGGAGCCTGGCGGGCTGCTGTCCATGGGGTCACACAGAGTTGGACACGACTGAAGTGACTTAGCAGCAGCAGCAGCAGGCCTCCCTGTCCGTCACCAACTCCTGGAGTTCACTAAAACTGATGTCCATTGAGTTGGTGATGCCATCCAGCTGTCTCATCCTCTCTCGTCCCCTTCTCCTCCTGCCCCCAATCCCTCCCAGCATCAGGGTCTTTTCCAATGAGTCAACTCTTCGCATGAGGTGGCCAACCTACTGGCGTTTCAGCTTTAGCATCATTCCTTCCAATGAACACCCAGGACTGATCTCCTGTAACCCTAATGATCCTTAGCATTTATTAAACATGTACAATATGCCACGCTGTTTTCTAGGAATGTGACATGGATTTTTGCTATGTAACCATCATGAAAAAACTATAAACTCAGGCTTCTTAACTAATAACCTTGTTTGATTCTTTTCTCCCCTTAGTTTATTTTTAATTTCCCCTTAGTTTATTATTTATTTAAAACCAATACCATATTGTGTTGGTTTCTGCCATACATCAACAGGAATCAACCATAGGTATACATATGTGCCCTCCCTCTTGAACCCCTCACCCCATTCTACCCCTCTAGGAAGTCACAGAGCCCTGGTTTGAGTTTCCCGAGTCACTGTAAGAATCTTACAATAGTTAAGAGCTAATTAATGTGCACGGTTGAGAACCACTTGCAAAGTAATGAGAAAAATTTGATTTTGTTATAAGGGATAGCTATTATTGTAAGAAGACCTTTTAAGCATGATAAAGCCACAGAACTTGTCTTTGGTGGGAAAATAAGAGTCATTTTACTTTAAAGTCACGGTAATTGAATGAGAAGCGTGCCAGCAGAGACCGATGGCTGCTTCTGATCATTGCTTATTCCTGCTGAGCCTCTGGAGGTCTTCTTGCTGATCTGTCAGTGGATCTCATTTCTCTTATGAGCCTTAGACAAGTGACTTTTGTGAGCTTGAGCCTTGTCTTCTTGGCCCAGATGGAGGGAGAGTCTCTTCTTTCCTTTTTCAAGGCCAGGATGCAGCAGCCACTGTTGAAAAGTGCTGGGCTTTATGCCCACAGATTGGCTGTAAGCTGACCTGTTGATTTAGGGAATTCCTGGGCTGGTCAAAGGGAAGATATTTCCAGTTTGTCCTTTGAATCCTTGGCCTTTTCTCTGCCTCTTCTTTTCCAGGAGAATTTGTTGCAGGATTTGTCCAGTTCAGGGTGTTTAACAATGAGAGAGCAGCCCATGCCCTGTGTGCTGGGATGAGAGTCACTGGCTGTAACACTGAGCACGTGAGTTTGGGGAAGACCCATAGCTTGTCCGGGTGAGCGTATGTGTGTGTATGTTTTTGGGTGTGTGTGTACCTGTCTTGAGTGTTTGATGTGGCTTGCATTTTTACTCTGTTCTGGCATTTTGTAGACATAATTTTTAAATTGTAGCTATTATTATTTTTTTTTAGCTTTTATTTTTTAATTGAGATTCAATTGATCTATAACATTATGTTAGTTTCTGGTATATAGCATAGTGATTCTATATTTTTATATATTATGAAATGATCACTGTAACAACTCTAGCCAACACCCAGCACTACTCACAGTTGTAAATTCTTTTTTCTTGTGATGAGAAGTTTTAACATCTACTTTCATAGTAACTTTTCAATGTATAATATAGTATTATGACCAGTGTCACCATATTGTACATTACACCCCCAGCATGAAAGTTTGGAACATCATCGATGGTCCAGTGATTAGGACTCTAGAATTCTGCTGTTGTTGTTGTTGTTCAATTGCTAAGTCATGTCCCTCTCTCTATGACCCCATGAACTGCAGCATGCCAGGCTTCCCTGTCCTTCACTATCTCTCAGAGTTTGCTCAAGTTCATGTCCATTGAGTCAGTGGTGCCATCCAACCATCTCATCCTCTGTTGACCCCTTCTCCTCTTGCCCTCAATCTTTACCAGCATCAGGGTCTTTCCCAATGAGTCAGGTCTTTGCATTAGGTGGCCAGACTATTGGAGCTTCAGCTTCAGCACCTATCCTTTCAGTGAAAATTCAGGGTTGATTGCCTTCAGGACTGAGTGCTTTGCTCTCCTTACTGTCCAAGGGATTCTCAAAAGTCTTTTCCAGCATCAGAGTTCAAAAGCATCAATTCTTTGCTTCTCAGTCTTCTTTATAGTACAACTGTCACATCCATAAATGACTACTGGAAAAACCACAGCTTTGACTACAGGGACCTTTGTTGGCAAAGTGATCCTCTGCTTTTTAACACACTGTCTAGGTTTGTCATAGGTTTTTTTCCCAAGGAGCAAGCGTCTTTTAATTTTGTGGCTGCTGTCACTGTCTGTAGTATGGAGTCTAAGAAAATGAAATCTCATGCTGTTTCTATTTGCCCATTTATTTGCTACATTTCCCCATCTATTTGCCTTCAAGTGGTAGGATCAGATGCCATGTTCTTTGATTTCTGAATGTTGAGTTTTAAGCCAGTTTTTTCACTCTCCTCTTTCCCCTTGATCAAGAGGCTCTTTAGTTCTTCTTCACTTTCTGCCATTAAAGTTGTATCATCTGTATATCTGAGATTGTTGACATTTCTTCTGGCAATATTGATTCTAGCTTGTGCTTTATCCAGGCTTGCATTTTGCATGATGTACTCTGTGTATAACTTAAATAAGCAGGGTGATAACATACAGCCTTGATGAACTTCTTTCCCAATTTTGAACCAGTCTGTTGTTCCATGTCCAGTTCTAACTGTGGCTTTTTGTCCTGCATACAGGTTTCTCAGGAGGCAGGTAAGGTGGTCTGGTGTTCCCATTCCATTAAGAATATTTCAGTTGGTTGTGATCCATACAGTCAAAGGCTTTATCATAGTCAGTGAAGCAGCATAGATTTTTTTTTTTTGAAATTGCCTTGCTTTCTATGATCCAGCATATATTGGCAATTTGATCTCTGGTTCTTCTGCCTTCTCTAAACCCAGCTTGTACATCTCTGGAAGTTCTCAGATCTCATGCTGTTGAAGCCTAACTTGAAGGATTTTGAGCATATCTTGCTGGCATGTGAAATGAATGTAATTGTATGGTAATTTGAACATTCTTTGGCACTGCCTTTCTTTGGGATTTGAATGAAAACTCGCCTTTTCAGTCCTGTGGCCACTGCTGAATTTTCCAAATTTGCTGGCATAGTGAGTGCAGCATTTTAACAGTATCCTCTTTTAGGATATGAAATAGGTCAGCAGGAATTCCATCACCTCCAACTTTGTCTGTAGTGATGCTTCCTAAGGCCCTTAAGGCTTTCTTATCTCTCCTTGCTATTCTTTGGAACTCTGCATTCAAATGGGTATATCTTTCCTTTTCTCCTTTACCTTTTGTTCCTCTTCTTTTGTCAGCTATTTGGAAGGGCTCCTCAGACAACCATCTTGCCTTTGCATTTCTTTTTCTTTGGGATGGTTTTGGTCACCACTTCTGGTAAGTGTTACGAACCTCCATCCATAGTTCTTCAGGCACTCTATCATATCTAATTCCTTGAATTTGTTTTTCACTTCTGCTGTATAATCATAAAGGATTTGATTTAGGTCCTACCTGAATGGCCTAGTGGTTTTCCCTACTTCTTCAATTTGAGCCTGAATTTTGCAATAAGGAGCTCATGATCTGATCATGATCAGCTCCAGGTCCTGTTTTTTGCTGAGTGTATTGGGCTTCTCCACCTTTGGCTGCAAAGAATATAATCAATCTGATTTTGGTACTGACCATCGGGTGATGTCCACGTGCAGAGTTGTCTCTTGTGTTGTTGGAAGAGAGTGTTTGCTATGAAGAGTGCTCTCCCTTGGGAAAACTCTGTTAGCCTTTGCCTGCTTCATTTTGACTCCCAAGCCAAACTTGCCTATTATTGCAGGTATCTCTTGACTTCCTACGTTTGCATTCCAGTCCCCATGATGAAAAAGACATCTTTTTTTGGTTTTAGTTTTAGGAAGTCTTGTAGGTCTTTGTAGAATCATTCAACTTCAGCTTCTTCATAGTGGTTGGGAGATAGACGTGGATTGCTGTGATGCTGAATGATTTGTCTTGGAAATGAAATGAGATTATTCTGTCATTTTTGAGATTGCACCTAAGTACTGCATTTCAGATTCTTCTGTTTACTCTGAGGTCTACTCCATTTCTTCTAAGGGATTCTTACCTGCAGTAGTAGATATAATGGTTATCTAAATTAAATTCTCTGATTCCCATCCATTTTAGTTCACTGATTCCTAAAATGTCCATGTTCACTCTTGTCATCTCCTGTTTGACCACATGGACCTAACATTTCAGCTTCGTATGCAATATTGTTCTTTACAGCATTGAGCTTTGCCTTCACCACCAGATACAACCTCAGCTGGGCATCATTTCTGCTTTGGCTCAGCCTCTTCATTCTTTCTGGAGCTATTTCTCCATCTTCTCAATAGTATATCGGCCAGCTGCCGACCTGGGTGGCGGCGGTGGGGTTCGTCTTTCAGTGTTATGTCTTTTTGCCTTTTCATACTGCTCATGGTGTTCTCAAGGCAAGAATACTGAAGTGGTTTGCCATTCCCTTCTCCAGTGGACCACGTTTTTCAGGTCCTAATTAGCAGGGACATGCGCTTTAGCCGCTCAGCGTAGCTGGATGACATGCTTAGTACCCTGGCCATCCTACTGCTAGTCCGCATTGAACGTTTAAACCTTCAGTACGTGGCTGGGGGTTGAGGCAAAGGCCCTTCTGAGTGGTTGGGAAGTGGGTCCAGAGAAGGATGGAGCTGATGCAGGAGGACTCCCAGGAGCAGAGGGCACTTGCCTCCACCACTGCTGCTGGCCACCATGGAGCCGATCCGCCACCCTGGAGCCAAGAGTCCACTGTGGAGCTGATCCGCTGCCTGCATCTTCATATTTATATTCCTGATGTTTTGAAGATCAATTTCCCACTGTAGGGGCCCCAACTGGATCCCTAGTTGGGGAACTGAGATCTGTAAAACGCGTGGCATGAACAAGAAAAATGAACTGAAAGTTTATTCCTTTTGACCACTGTACATAATTTACCATATTGAAGTTCAATTTATGTATATTCTCATATATGATTAGCATTTTTATGTTGTGTTTAAGAAATATTTCTGTTTGTTGAGGTCACAAAGACATTCTCAAATATTCTTAGTAAATTCTAGAAACTTTAGGTTTTTGTGATTTCCAGTCTTGTAGAAGAGAGCACTATAGGTGCATTGGCTGGAGACTGTCTTTGATGGGTATTTTGTGATTGGAGGGGCAAGAAGAAGAGGGTTTCAGAAATATAGGGGGGAGGACATTCACTTAGGCTCTTTTCCTTTCACGCTGGTCAGTCTAAGAAATGCGACCCCGATGGATATCTTCATTTCCCCCCTCAAATATGTTTGCCCATTTGTCAGTCACAATGAGACAACTGTGTCCTCATGAAAGAGCCATAGGGTTACGATTCTGAGGATAATGCAGGTGTGGGCCCTGGGAGTGGGGTGGGATGTGTCGCCCCCTACATTGGCTTCCATGGAGCCTTATCGTGTTCATTAGTGCTCATTTGCATGTACCCTTGCAAGCACTGATTCCATAAAAATACATGATAGAGCGCCCACAAAGTGCTCGATATTAGACATGCACAGCTGACAGTCATTTTAAGGAAATCAGACTGAATGGGATGGAGACATAAGTGCACGGTTGCAATGTGGTGTCACCTGTGGTAGCAAAATAAACAAGGGTCCTGGGGAACAAAATGTAGGAGCTCCTACCTCTAATGATGGCACACAGCTGATTCTCCGAGTTGGTGACATTTTTGTTGAATCTCAAAAGCTGTGTGTAGAGTTCAGCAAGTAACAAGGGCAGAAAGATGCCTGTCTAGCATGAATGACTAACATTTTCAGAATCACTGGCATTTGAGTGACCATGGGGGTGTTGAAGGGCCCTTGAGCTGTTGTTTGCTTTTGGAGCATCTTGTGTATTTAAGTAGAAGCAGGAGCCAAAGCTGGAAATACCTACAGGAAGCAGGGACTTTTCCATTCTGTTTAGAATGTAGATTTCATGTTATAGAAGATGTGACTCATCAGAGGATTTTGAACAGAGGAGTGACCTGATCAGCTTTGATGTTTCTATAATGATGTATAGCCAGGTGGAGGACATGGATCCAAGAGCAGGGGAATTAGGGGCAGGGAGGTAATGAGGCAGGTGTAAAGATGCAGATGTGAAATGCTGAGGACCTGAGCCAGGGTTTTCAAGGCCAATAAGAGAGAGAATTAGTTTTGTTTTGCTCAACTGGAGTGTTAGATGTAGAGATATGTGGACGGAGACATGCGGCTGCAGTTGCCTATGGGGTTTCAAGCACAGAAAATATGGACCTGCCTTCCGAGATTTAGGAGTTTCTTGACAATGTATGATTATGCTGATACTAGGAAAAGGCATGGGAGAAGATCAGCCATCATCAGGAGACTGGTGCGGCCAGAATAGCATTTGGGGGAATCAGTTGAGGGAAAAGGGTGTGGTAAAAGGCCTGAGAATAAAGATGAAAGAAGGTAGAAAGGAATTCAGGAAAGAACATGATTTCAGAGTCCACTAGAGGGAGGATTTCTGGCCACGAAGTGGTCAAGGCCAAGTAGGAGGAGCACCAAAGGTTCCAGGGGATTTAAAGATTAAGATCTCTGTGGTGTCCACAGCCAACCCCTCACTGTGTCTTCTTCCTGCTCCCCCAGCACTGCATAGGTGGAGGAGGATTCTTCCCAGAGGGCAATCCCGTGCAGTGTGGGGATTTCTCTTCCTTTGACTGGGATGGATACGGAACTCACCGGGGTTACAGCACCAGCCAGGAGATCACTGAGGCAGCTGTGCTCCTGTTCTACCGCTGAGAGCTGAGTGCATGAGATGTGGAACCCAGCTCCTAAGTCCAGAAACTCAGAGATGGAAAAATGTTTCCATTTTCTCCAACAAGGAAAGGAGAATAAATTACATCATTTGTGACTCTTAAGTTTTTTTGAATTCTTTTTACAAATTGACTGACACCTGGAAGATGTATTAAAATAATGCCTCTTATTCTGGTGACTTTTGATTTACTTTCTGAGTTGGGAACTTCTAGTCTCAGGTCCCAGAACACAAGTTTGCCCCTCTTTCTAGGCAAATCCTGAGTAAGACTGAGGAGCAAGGGAAAGTTTTTCTCATTAATTTTCCCTACCACATTGTTATTGGCTAGTCAAATGAAGCTCTCAAAGGAAACAATGAAGAAAAATGACTATTATTTAGATTCTGTAGGAAAAAAGTTGAGTAGTTGAGACTACCCATTTCCTTTATTTTTCTAGCTTTGACAGTTAAGACATTGTCCCTAAATGATTCTAGTATGAATTGCAATGTGTGTGTTGGGGAGGGTTGTCTCAGCTCCAAGAAATGCACTGATAACTAGGTGGAGGTTCTACAATTCAACTCAATGTTGACCCAATCTACTATGAGAAATCCTCAGATCCCACATGTGAATGGCTCAGTCCTATACATCTGCCCCTTGGACCCCCAACTTCAGATACCAGTTGAAAGTCTGTAAGGACCAGCTATATATTTGAGGGTACAGTGAATCCCTTCTTTGGTTCAACTAATTTGTTAGAGTGGCTCACAGAACTCAGAAACAACTGGTGATTGATTTATTATAAAAAGATAAAAATTGGGAACTCCCCTATGTAAGAGACGCTTAGGGTACAGTATGGGGACAGTGTAAGGAGATTCCATGCCCTCTCAGCCTATCACCAACCCTGATTCTCCCATCTGTTCTCCAGTCCAAAAATCCTCTGAACCCAGTTCTTTGGGTTTCTTTTCTTTTCTTTTTTAACAAAGGCTTCATTACATAGGCATGATTGATTTAATCATTTACCAGGGCAATTGTTTCCATCTCCAGCCCTTCTTCCCTCCAGGAGGGTCAGAGTTTGTAGTACTGATAGTTCTAACCCTTTAATCTTGTGTTTAGTCACCTGGCAACCAGCCTACCTCCTTAGGTGTGATTCAAAAGTTACTTCATTCACATAACACAATAAACCTTTTTTTTGTTTTGTTTTTTGTTTTTTGCTCTGATCACATAAGACCTCCAAGAGTTTTAGGAACTTAGTGCCAGAAACAGGATGAAAACAAAATTGATACTTAGTGTAAAGCAGTATCACACTCCCCAAGGATGTGAATGGCAGGATCTGGGCCCTTCAGTTGCTTACTCAACAGCAGAGCTACACATTGAATTAGGTCTCAGTGCATCATCTGTACAATGTGAATTCGATGACAACAGTTCTGGCTATGAGCAGAGTGCAGATATTTTATTCTATTTTGTTCAAAACACAAATCTGATCATAACTTTCCTCACCTCCCATCACTGTACTCTTTCTCCATTGCTCCTTGTGGATTAGAGGTGCTGCTGCTGCTAAGTCATTTCAGTCGTGTTCGACTCTTAGCGACCTCATGGACTGCAGCCTACCAGGCTCCTCCGTCCATGGGATTTTCCAGGCAAGAGTACTGGAGTGGGGTGCCATTGCCTTCTCCAGTGGATTAGAGCAGTGATTCTCAAATAGGGTGGGAGATGGAGGAGATGAAGTTGCTGTTGTCTCTCAGGAGGACTGTCAGATTTGGCAAATAAAAATATAGGAGACTCACCTACCCTTTATTTCAGATAAAGAATGAATAATGTTTTTAGTATAAATGTGTCTCCCACAATATTTACCTGGAGACCCTACCCCCAGCGAACACTTGGAAGCATTTGGAGACATTTTCATGCCTGGAGTGCCACTGGATAGAGGCCATGGCTGCTGTGAAATACCATCCATTGCACAGGACCCCTCCCTCAAATGGAGAGTGATGTGATCTGAAATGTCAGTAGTGTGTTTGAGAAACCCTGGACACAGGACTTGCTTTATTTGTAGAGTATTGACATTCTGAGTTTCTGAACATTTGTAAAAAAATTTAAGAAAATGTGTTTAATTTAAACATTTCACAAAAATCTATTTCATTATCAGGCCCTATTATTTAATAATTTTATGCATTCAAGTTGATGAAATGGAAATTCCTATTCTAAGAGAAATCAAGAAAATTTCAGCATAAAAATTTCTCCACCCCTTGGCCTCCTTGGTCTCCTCTCCTGTGCACTGTGTATCTGCGTTATGCATCCACCAAACCTCTGTATTGGCAGAAATACTTGCTCAGTCAAAAAGAGCACCATTCTCCTAGCACCAAGGCAACTCCTTAATAGGCAACATTCCTTCTTGAGCTCGTTAAGAGGTCAGGATTTTATAAACTCTCTACATCATTTAATGTACAGTCATCTATCTCATAAACCTATATAGGACGTCCCTGGTGGGCCAGTGGTAAAGAATCTTCCTGCCAATGCAGAGGACATGGGTTTGATCCCTGCTCAAGGAAGATTTCACTTGCTGTGGGGCAATTAAGCCATGTGCCACAACTACTGAGCCCAAGCTCTGGAGCCTGGCAGCTGTACCTTGTGAGCCTGAGTGCCACAACTACTGAAGCCCGTGTGCTCTAGAGCCGAGGCTCCACCATCTGAGCGGCCACCACAGTGAGAAGTGAATGCAGCTGATGCCTAATATCCAAGCAACATTCACTTGACTGTCAAGATGTTTGTATTCTTTTTGTTAAACTGATCCTCCAAATTCTGTCCCCTGAATCACTCCCTAGCATGCAGCTGGGAGTCCCCAGTCCTGTAATGCACTGCCAAGTTATTCCTTGTCAGGTTGGATTTGGCAGTGTACCAGGTCATGGGCTGGAACCCAGCAAGCCAGCCCTCACAGTCAAAACAGCCCTCACCGTCAAAGAGAGCTGAACCATGGATTGCAGGTCCAGCAAAACCCAAGTTGATGTCACAAGCAAGGTTTATTGACTCTCTCTTGTAAGAAGACTTGATTGTGCCATTTTTCTTTACCGTGTAAGTGAGAGAAGGTAGTACCACATTCAGATCCAACCTGGACAAATCTGGTCTTCATTTTAATTCTATTCTGCTCCCAGCGTGTCATCAGTGTTGCACTGTTCTGTGGTAGATCATACAGTACAGGTATTTGGCTCTAAGCTGCCAGGCACTTGACCCGTGTCTGTGTTGGATGATGTTGAGAATGTTGTGTCAGTGCGTGATTTTGTTTTCACATCCAGACAACCCCAAACCAGTCCTCCCTTGGAAATGTCTCTGGCAGATCTTCCAGTGTCACCTCATGACAGAGGAGTACACATCGTTTACACACAGCTCAGTGTGTAGGTCTCAATGGCAAGACTGTGAGAAGAAGTCGTCTCGTATCTACTGAGGGCGAGCTGCAGCCAGCTGAGGCCACGGGCTTGTTATGGTTTGGGCGGCAGCTGTCCTGGCTGGAGGGTGAAGTGAAAGCCTTGTGGTTGCTCTTGGCTAAACCTGATTTGTATGGTGGTTGATCAGCCACTGTTCATGTACACTTGACCCTTGAACTATGTGTGGGTTGTGGGCCAACCCTCCTCACAGTCTAAAATCTACATATAAATTATAGTTGATCATCTGTACCCATAGTACCTCCATATCTGAGGTTCCTCTGTGTTTGTGGCCAACATCTGCAGATTGAATGAGTCACAAATTGTGTAGTCCATATTATTTAATATTGGAAAAAAAAAAATCCATGTGTAAGTAGACCAGACTAGTTCAAACCTGCTTTGTTCTAGTGTCAATTGCATTGCCCTTCCTAGTATCTTCTCTTTTTTTCACCTCTTTATTAAATCTTTGTTCCTTATTAGCTCATTCCTGATTTTCCTTACAGCTCATTTATTTTTCCTTTCTCTACTTATTTTTGTTATTTCTTGCCTTATTTCTCTCTCCTCATGTCAAGGTGTTGCCCAACCAAGATTGAGTCTTATGCCTTGTGTGCAGAAAAACCTGTCTACTGACACAGAGTTGTGGTGAAGGAAAGTGCAGCATTTACTGTAGGTGACAGCAACCATGAATTCATTTTCTAAGTCTGTCTCTTCTTATTTTGTAAATAAGTTCATTTGTATAATTTCTTTTTCAGTTCAGTTCGGTTCATTTGTTCAGTCATGTCCAACTCTTTGCGACCCCATGAATCGCAGCACGCCAGGCCTCCCTGTCCATCACCAACTCCCGGAGTTCACTCACATTCACGTCCATTGAGTCAGTAATGGCATTCAGCCATCTCATCCTCTGTCGTCCCCTTCTCTTCCTGCCCCCAATCCCTCCCAGAATCAGGATCTTTTCCAATGAGTCAACTCTTCGCGTGAGGTGGCCAAAGTACTGGAGTTTCAGCTTTATCATCAGTCCTTCCAAAGAACACCCAGGACTGATCTCCTTTAGAATGGACTTGTTGAATCTCCTTGCAGTCCAACGGGCTCTCAAGAGTCTTCTCCAACACCATAGTTAAAAAGCTTAAATTCTTAGATATAATGGTCGTCTCAGTTAAATTCACCCATTCCAGTTCATTTTAATTCACTGATTCCTACAATTTCGATGTTCACTATTGCCATCTCCTGTTTGACCACTTCCAATTTGCCTTGATTCATTGACCTAAGTTTCCAGGAGTTAGTAATATATAGGGAGGCCTGGCATGCTGCAATTCATGGGGTCATAAAGAGTCGGACACAACTGAACAACTGAACTGACCTGAACTGAACCGATAGTTGCATGAGCTTATTTCTTGGTTTTGTATCCTGTTCCATTGAACTATATTTTTATTTTTGTGTCAGTACCATACTGTTTTGATGACTGTAGCTTTGTAGTGTAGTCTGAAATCAGGGAGCTTGATTCCTACAGTTCCGTTTTTCTTTTTCAAGATTGCTTTGTCTATTTGGGGTCTTATGTATTTCCATATAACCTTTGAGACTTTTTTTCATTCTAGTTCTGTGAAAACTGCCATTGGTAATTTGATAGGGGTTGCTTTGAATCTGTAGATTTCCTTGAGTAGTATAGTCATTTTGCAAATATTGATTCTTCCAATCCATGATCATAGTGTATGTTTCCGTCTGTTTATGTCTTCTTTGATCTTTTTCATCAGCATCTTATAGTTTTTGAAACACAGGTTTTTGTCTCCTTAGGTAGGTTTATTCCTAGGTATTTTATTCTTTTTGATGCAATGATAAATGGAATTGCTTCTTGAATTTCTCTTTTTGATCTTTTGCTGTTAGTGTATAAAAATACAATAGATCTCTGTGTATTAATTTTGTAGCCTGCAACTTTACCAAATTCACTGATGAGCTCTAGTAGTTTTCTGATAGCATCTTTAGGATCTTCTATGTAGAGAATCATGTCCTCTGCAAAAATTAACAGTTCAACTTCTTCTTTTCCAATTTGTATTCCCTTTACTTCTTTTTCTTCTCTGATTGCTATAGCTAACTTCCAAAACTGTGCTGAATAAAAGTGGTGAGAATGGACATCCTTGTCCTGTCTTGTCTTGTTCCTGATCTCAGAGGGAATGCTTTCAGTTTTTCACCACTGAGTATGATGCTAGCCCTAATCCAAGAAAAGTAGAGATACCAAGGGAACATTTCATGCAAAGATGGGCAGAAGGACAGAAATGCAAAGGACAGAAATGGTATGGACCTAACAGAAGCAGAAGATATTAAGAAGAGGAGGCAAGAATACACAGAAGAAGTATACAGAAAAGGTCTTCATGACCCAGATAACCACGATGGTGTGATCACTCACCTACCCCCAGACATCCTGGAATGTAAAGTCAAGTGGGCCTTAGGAAGCATCACTATGAACAAAGCTAGTGGAGGTGATGCAATTCCAGTTGAGCTATTTCAAATCCTAAAAGACGATGCTGTGGAACTGCTGACTTAATATGCCAGCAAATTTGGAAAACTCAGCAGTGGCCACAGGACTGGACTGGAAAAGGTCAGTTTTCATTCCAATCCCAAAGAAAGGCAATGCCAAAGAATGCTCAAACTACCACCCAATTGCACCCATCTCACATGCTAGTAAAGTAATGCTCAAAATTCTCCAAGCCAGGCTTCAACAAATAATGTGAACCATGAACTTCCAGATGTTCAAGATGGATTTAGAAAAGGCAGAGGAACCAGAGGTCAAATTGCCAGTATCCATTGGGTCATTGATAAAGCAAGAGAATTCCAGAAAAATATCTATTTCTGCTTTATTGACTATGCCAAAGCCTTTGACTGTGTGTGAAAGGTTGTTGTTGAATTACACAAAGATGCCAGGATTCTTGGTCCCCGGAGGAGAAGAATTCAATCTGGGGCCAGAGACGCTCATAGCTTTTGTGTAATAAAGTTTTATTAAAGTATAAAGGAGATAGAGAAAGATTCTGACATAGGCATCAGAAGGGAGCAGAAAGAGGACCCCCGTGCTAGTCTTCAGCTGGATGTTATATAGTCACTAGCAGTCTGTTAATGAAAGAAAGGAACGTCTTAAAACTCAGAATGGCACCAGGCCCCTCAGCCATAAGATGCATTTTGGCATAATATTAGCACCCAATGGTTCATCCTGGGCCATAAAATGATTAACTTGAATCTTGAAGAAGGGCAGATCACCATACAAATAGTTTCATTTACATAGATTAGGGGACCAATATCTGAGTTTAACATACTGGTTTGTCAAGTAGGTTCTGAGCCAAGAGGCAGAACTGACTTGAAGACAGAGTTTGAGGTAACTGCATAGTACATTAGCATAGCTTGAGACAAATATTTCCATAGGAAAAAGGCATTGGTTAACTCGAGGTTTGAGAATAGTTAACTTCAGGTGAAACCAGGAGTCATTATGGCAACACAGTATTTTAAGAGAAACCTCCTTTTAAATTTGTATAGAGAAGGAAAAAATATCGCTAGTTTGTTTCCTCCTGCCGCTTAAGAGAGAGAGATATGTCTGACACTTGCAGGCTATTTCCTCTGTTTGGAGACCCCTGGCCTTCCTGCCTGTTACCCTCTCATGTGGATCATAATAAACTGTGGAAAATTCTGAAAGAGATGGGAATACCAGATCACCTGACCTGCCTCTTGAGAAATCTGTATGCAGGCCAGGAATCAATAGTTAGAACTGGACATGGAACAACAGACTGGTTCCAAATAGGGAAAGGAGTATATCCAGGCTGCATATTGTCACCCTGCTTATTTAACTTATGTGCAGAGTACATCATGAGAAATGCTGAGCTGGATGAAGCACACGCTAGAATCAAGATTGCTGGGAGAAATATCAATAACCTCAGACACGCAGATGACATCACTCATGGCAGAAAGTGAAGAATAACCAAAGAGCTTCTTGATCAAAGTAAAAGAGGAGAGTGAAAAAGTTGGCTTAAAGCTGAACATTCAGAAAACTAAGATCATGGCATCCGGTCCCATCACTTCATGGCAAATAGATGCAGAACCAGTGAAAACAGTGTCAGACTTTATTTTTTTGGGCTTCAAAATCCCTGCAGATGGTGACTGCAGCCATGAAATTAAAAGACGCTTACTCCTTGTAAGGAAAGTTGTTGTAGCCACATGTTCCGGAAAACAAACTCATTCAGAAGGACAATGCAGATAGTGGAGTGCAGTTTATTACACCAGCGGGCTGAAGGCAGAGTCTCCTCTTAGCCAAGGACCCTGACCAGCATTTGTGAAAATCTTTTATACCCAATGTGTTTTTGTCTGAACCCACCACTCCAAATTCCTTGAGACTTACATAAACCAAGGAAAATACAATCCCAATAACCCCATCATTCACGTGCTATGTGCTCATGTGCTCAAACAGTCAAACAATTAGCCAATAATCAATAAACCTGAGGTTACACTCTGATAGATACAGAAAAATGTATGGCCTGTCTGGAGGAAGGGATGATTAGTGTATGTTTTCTCTTAGGCGATGAGTAACCTAGATGCAATCTTCAAGGTTCCCCTGTCTGGAGGGGGGTCGTATCCTTCTTTTGTTGTTTTCATAGGCACTAAACACAGAGTTCAGAGTCCATTGGAAAGGTGGCTGAGCATGATCAGCATGAACAGGCCTAAGTTGGAGTCCAGGCCCTATGAATTCCTTCTTCATTATGACCAACCTAGATAGCATATTTGGAGAAGGCGATGGCACCCCACTCCAGTACTCTTGCCTGGAAAATCCCATGGATGGAGGAGCCTGGTGAGCTGCAGTCCATGGGGTTGTGGAGAGTCAGACGTGATAAGTGACTTCCCCTTCACCTTTCACTTTCATGCATTGGAGAAGGAAATGGCAACCCACTCCAGTGTTCTTGCCTAGAGAATCCCAGGAACGGGGGAGCCAGGTGGGCTGCTGTCTATGGGGTCACAGAGAGTCGGACATGACTGAAGTGACTTAGCAGCAGCAGCAGCAGCTAGCATATTAAAAAGCAGAGATGTTACTTTGCCAGCAAAGGTCCATCTAGTCAAGGCTATGGTTTTTCCAGTAGTCATGTATGGATGTGAGAGTTGGACTATAAAGAAAGCTGAGCACTGAAGAATTAATGCTTTTGAACTGTGGTGTTGGAGAAGACTCTTGAGAGTCCCTTGGACTGCAAGAAGATCCAACCAGTACATTCTAAAGGAGATCAGTCCTGACTATTCTTTGGAAGGACTGATGCTGAAGCTCCAATACTTTGGCCACCTGATGCGAACTGACTCCTTGGAAAAGACCCTGATGCTGGGAAAGATTGAAGGTTGGAGAAGGGGTCGACAGAGGATGAGATGGCTGGATGGCATCACTGACTCAATGGACATGAGTTTGAGTAAACTCTGGGAGTTGGTGATGGACAGGGAGGCCTGGCGTGCTGCAGTCCATGGGGTCGCAAAGAGTCAGGCACGACTGAGCAACTGAACTGAACTGATGACGCTAGCTGTAGGTTTGTCATATATGACCTTTATTATGTTGAGCTGTGTACCCTCTAGGCCCACTTTCTGGAGAGTTTTATCATAAATGGGTGCTGAGTTTTGTCGACAGACTTTTCTGCATCTATTGAGAGGATCATGTGGTATTATTCAAATTGTTGATATGGTATATCACATTGGCTGATTTGTGGTTGTTGAAAGTTCCTTGCATCCCCGGGATGAATCCCACTGGATCATGGTGTATGATCTTTTTAATGTATTGTTGGATACAGATTGCTAGTATTTTGTTGAGGATTTTTACATCTATCTTCATCAGTGATATTAGCCTGTAATTTTCTTTTTTTGTGGTATCTTTGTCTGGTTTTGGTATAAGGGTGATGGTGGCCTCATGAAATGAATTGGGAAATTTCCTTTCTCTGCAACTTTTTGGAACAGTTTCAGAGGGATAAAGGTTTGATAACTCTTCCCTAAATGTTTGATAAAATTCACCCGTGAAGCCGTCAGGTCCTAGACTTTTGTTTGTTGTGAAGTTTTCAATCACGGTTTCAATTTCAGTGCTTGGTCTGTTCATATATTTTCTGTTTCTTACTGGTTCAGTCTTGGGGAACTGTACCTTTCTAAGAGCTTGTCCATTTCTTCCAGGTTGTCCATTTTATTGGCATACAGTTGTTCACAGTAGTCTGTTATTCTTGGTATTTTTATGGAGTCAGTTGTAACTTTGGAGAAGGAAATGGCACCCCACTCCAGTACTCTTGCCTGGAAAATCCCATGGACAGAGGAGCCTGGTGGGCTGCAGTCCATGGGGTCGCTAAGAGTCGGACATGACTGAGTGACTTCACTTTTACTTTTCACTTTCGTGCATTGGAGAAGGAAATGGCAACCCACTCCAGTGTTCTTGCCTGGAGAATCCCAGAGACAGGGGAGCCTGATGGGCTGCCATCTATGGGGTCGTATAGAGTCGGACATGACTGAAGTGACTTAGCAATAGCAGCAGCAGTTGTAACTTAATCGTTTTCATTTCTAATTTTACTAATCTGAGTCCTCTCCCTTTTTTTCTTGATGAGTCTGGATAAAGGTTTATCAGTCTTGTTTATCTTTTCAGAGAACCAGCTTTTAGTTTCATTGATCTTTGCAATTGCTTTTTTTGTCTCTATTTCATTTATTTCTACTCTGATATTTATGATTTCCTTCCTTCTACTATTTAGGTTTTGTTTGTTCTTCTTTCTCTAGTTGTTTTAGGTGTGAGGTTAAGTTGTTTATTTCAAATTTTTCTTGAGGTAAGATTGTATTGCTATAAACTTCCTTCTTTGAACTGCTTTTGCTGCATCCTATAAGTTTTGGACCATTTAACTTTTGTTTTAATTTGTCTCTAGGCATTTTTTATTCCTTCAGTGATCCAGTGGTTGTTTACTAGCATGTTGTTTAGCCACCACAAATTTGTATTTCTCAGAGTTTTTTTCTTGTGGTTTATTTCTAATCTTATAGTGCGATCATCAGAAAAGATGCTTGAGACGATTTTGATTCTTTTAAATTTACCAAGGCTCACTTTTTGGCTCTATAAATATCAATTAAGTTCAGCTTAGGGGCCAGAGATTAAATAGCTAACATCTGTTGGATCATAGAAAAAGCAAGAGAATTACAGAAAACGTACTTCTGCTTTGTTGACTATGCTAAAGCCTTTGCTGTGTGGATGAAACAAACTGTGGAAAATTCTTAAAGAGATGGGAATACTAGACCATCTTACCTGCCTCCTGAGAAATGTGTTTGCAAGTTAAGATGCAACTTTAGAACCAGACATGGGAAAATGGACTTGTTCAAAATTGGGAAAGGTGTACATCATGGCTGTATATTGTTACCCTTCTTATTTTACGTATATGCAGAGTACATCATGCGAAATGCTGGGCTGGATGAAGTGCAAGCTGGTATCAAGACTGCTGGAAGAAATATCAATAACCTCAGATATACAGATGACATCACTCTTATGGCAGAAAGCAAAGAGAAACTAAAGAGCCTCTTGATGAAAGTAAAAGAGGAGTGTGAAAAAGCTGGCTTTAAACTCAACATTCTAAAAACAAAAATCATGGCATCCATTCCATCACTTCTTGGCAAATAGATGGGGAAACAAAGGAAACCATGAGAGACTTTATTTTCTTGGGCTCCAAAATCACTGCAGATGGTGACTTCAGCCATGAAATCTCAAGACGCTTGCACCTTAGAAAAAAAACGATGACCTACCTAGACAGCATATTAAAAAGCAGAGACATTACTTTGCAGATGAAGGTCCATCTAATCAAGGCTATCGTTTTTCCAGTAGTCATGTATGGATGTGAGAGTTGGACCATAAAGAAGGCTGATAACGTAAGAATTGATGCTTTTGAACTGTAGTGTTGGAGAAGACTCTTGGGAGTCCCTTGGACTGCAAGGAGATTCAACCAGTCAATCCTAAAGGAAATCAATTCTGAATATTCATTGAAAAGACTGATGCTGAAGCTGAAGGTCCTATACTTTGGCCACCTGATGCAAAGAACTGACTCACTGGAAAAGAATCCGATACTGGGTAAGATTGAAGGCAGGAGGAGAAGGGAACGACAGAGGGCAAGATGTTTGCATGTAATCACTGACTCAATGGACATGAGTTTGAGCAATCTCTGGGAAGTGGTGAAGGACAGGGAAGCCTGGCTTGCTGCAGTCCATGGGGTCTTAAAGAGTTGGACAGGACCGAGTGACTGAACAAGAACAATGAAAATGAGAATGAAAAGAGGGCAGGGATGGTAAAGTATTATCAGATCAATTAGACCTAAAAATTTGTAAGAGAGAAAGTACATTATATATTAACAATGGTTCAGTATGGCAAGAAGATACAGCAATTATAAACATTTATTCAACTAACAACAGACCTTCAAAATACATAAAGCAAAGATGGACATCGCTGAAAGAAGAGATAGTGTATAATAAGCATGTAACTCCAAAGGGAAAGGGGTGGGAGACTTTTCGCAGAACTGTAACAGCCCCTGAATTCTCCTTCTAAGGACTTAAGGAGCTTTCCCCTATCTTTCTCTCCTTCCATGAGCTTCTTGGAATGAAGTGTTCCCTGCCAAGTTGAGAACTTTGGCTTGTTTTGTAAATTCCCTAGGGTTGCTTCTGTGTCTTTTAGGAGGACAGCTTAGTCATGCTCCTGCCCAAATACTTGCTCAATAGAGATGAAGACTTTGGTTTTCTCAGGGCTAGATTAGGCTCAGCACAGAATCATAAACTTACTACTACATAAAATTCATTTACTTCATGGGAAACAATATAAAGTTACTGAATTTGTCAGTTAAAGACTAAGAAGCTAAAACTGAACCTCCGTAATCCATATCATTTTACATGAAAGACATAAAAAAATTATATTGGAATATAGTTGATCTACATTGTTGTGTTAGTTTAGGTGTACAGCAAAGTGGAAAGAATTTTAACACTGACAAAATACAATGGCCATGCTGCTGCTAAGTCGCTTTAGTCGTGTCTGACTCTGCACAACCCCATAAACGGCAGCCCACCAGGCTTCCCCGTCCCTGGGATTCTCCAGGCAAGAACATTGGAGTGGGTTGCCATTTCCTTCTCCAATGCATGAAAGTGAAAAGTGAAAATGAAGTTGCTCAGTCGTGTCCGACTCTCAGTGACCCCACAGACTGCAGCCCACCAGGCTCCTCCATCCATGGGATTTTCCAGGCAAGAGTACTGGAGTGGGGTGCCATTGCCTTCTCCATAACCACAGAATAAATATACTTCTTTAGCTTCAAAATGTCTAGTTCTTGGGAAAGGAATTTTGTATGTTGTATGTCAACCAATTGAAATATCATTACCTGCCACAATCTTTAGGTGACATTTTGTGAATATTTGATTCAGTTTAAACTCCTCTTATAATCTAAATATTTGATATTGTTCATACACTGAAATCAATGGTTTCTTTGAGAAAAAAGATTTACCTCCCTTTCCCCAGGACAGAATCAACCACTTCCTGAAATATATTTTCATAATTTTGAGGCAAGCCTTTATTATAGAATTGATAACATTGCAATGAAATATTTATTTTTCTCTGATAGCAATTTCCAGGAAAGTGTCGATGGCTTTCCATGTCTATAAGCTAATATTTTATATTTTGAGAATGCCAAGGAAATGAATTAGTCAATAGATCCAGATTAATTACAAAAGAAAAAGACATCTGGGAGTGAGAGTATTTAGCAACTGCAAGAATAGACTACATGTAGGTCTGAAACCTGGGTCTGCCACCAGGATGTTGTGACTACAAAACAAGCTTTCAGTACCCCATTGTGGCTGTTGTTCAGTCACTAAGTCGTGTCTGACTCTTTGCAACCCTGTGGACAACAGCAAGCCATGCTTCCCTGTCCCTCACTATCTCCCAGAATTTGCTCAAACTCATGTCCATTGGGTTGGGGATGCTATCCAACCATCTCACCCTCTGCTGCCCTCTTCTTCTGCCTTTAATCTTTCCCAGCATCAGGGTCTTTTCCAGTGAGTTCACTGTTCCCATCACGTGGCCAAAGTGTTGGACCTGCACCTTCAGCATCAGCCCTTCTAATGAACATTCAGGGTTGATTTCCTTCAGGATTGACTGGTGATCTCCTTGCTGTCCTAGGGACTCTCAAAAGTCTTTTTTAGCACCGCAGTTCAAAAGCGTCAATTCTTTGGCTCTCAGCCTTGTTTACAAACAAGCTTTCAGTATCCCAGTACACTGTAATATTCTGTAAGATTGAAATGCTAGTGTACTTACTGGGATAAAATCAGGATGGGCTTTTAAGTGAGAATAGATATGGTGACATTTTTTTAAAGGAGTGCAGAATTATTCAGTTTGAAAAATTAATGCAAAGTGATCCTCAAGATATATACTGTTACATAAATTCAGATTTCATAGTTTTTCAAAAGACAGTAACACATGTTATTACTGTATACATGTATACATGTTATTACCCCAAATATTAAGATTTTGGATATTTGGCACACTTTATTTCAGAATGTTGGTTACAGACACAACCCTTCCTTCCCTGGCTTAGGTTTTTGGACTTTCTAAGGTGTCATCTAGTAGTTACATATCCTTTTGGTAGAGGTCACTGAATATGCCTTTGGCTACGTATTCTCAATTTGTCTCATGTTAGAAATAGTATTCAGCGGAGGATGATACCATGAGTTGATGGCCAAAGAATGAACATCTGGAAGGTGACTCAACCCTAATGTATGGCTTTATTCCCTCAAATTTTTCTAGTCAAATTTTAGAAGTTTGATATCATGCAGCAGCAATGTTTCTCAGCTGCTAGGTTGTATGTGTGTAACTAGTCAGCTTATTTTACATGGAATATGCTGTGCTTGGTCACTCAGTCGTGTCTGACTCTTTGTGACACCATGAACTGTAGGTGTCACAGACTTCTCTGTCCAAGGGGATTCTCCAGGCAAGAATACTGGAGTGGGTTGACATACCCTCCTCCAGGGGATCTTTTCAACTCAGGGATCGAACCCAGGTCTCCCACATAGCAGACAGATTCTTTACTGTCTGAGCCACCAGGGAAGCCCTGTACATGGGATGCCAAATAGTAAAATACTTGCTCTTTACTGAGGTGCATATGGGAAAATGTTTTGGGAGCTATTATGTGTGTGCATGTGTGTATGCCCTCGTTGAAGATGATTTATGAAGGAAATTTTCCACACTGTTTGCCTGCTGAAGACCCAGAATTCATTATTCCTTTCATTTCTCCTTGCAAAACAGGCCAGTTTTTCTCCCAGACCGTCTTCTTTGTAATACAAAACCAAGACAACTGACATGCAGTGCTGACATTGTTTCCCTGAGGTCTGCCTTTAATGTCCTGGTGCAGTCTGTACATCACACACCTCCTGAGATACCATAGGGAACATATTCAGCATTTCCCCTAAAACAGAACACAGAACACCATCCTTCTAACCTCGAAGATTAGTTTCCTCATCAGACATAAACAGACCACCAAGCCAGGGCCCCATATTTTACGGGGTCATTTCCTGAGGCTGGAAAAAGGATGATGTGGACTTGTGCCCTGCCTGGTAAAGGCTTCAGCCTGAAACTGACCCTTTCTGCTCACATTTCTTGGCTAGAACAAGTCCCATGGCCCACCTAACTTCACAGAGGAGAGGTGCAGTCTTTCCTTTGCCTCCAAGAAGAAGGGAGTTAATCACAGTGAACAACCCACATGACTACCTGAGAAATTGTCTGATTAAGTGGTATCAGTGGTCATTTCCCTATGGCTGTAGCAAACAGCAGCGATGTATGGGAGGGAGGTCAGTCCTCTCTCCATCTCTCCCTCCAACTCTGTCCTCTCTGAAAACAAATTCAGGTGGTTGTGATGTAGTAGAGTGCACGGGTAAGTGTAAGTTATTAATAACCTTCCAGGCCTTGGATTAGATAGTGGTTTGTATGTGTGTAAGGCATTTGCCTTCCTCTGCAGTGAACAAGCATGATGGCGCCTGTATCTTGGACAGCAAAGAGATATGCTTCTGGAGGCCCAGGAAGGACAGGAAGCAATGTCCTGAACACCAGCAACTGATTCCCCAGAGCAGGCCCAGCAGCAGAGGTGGCGGAAATGAGGTATCACAGGGTCAGTGGTCAGCCAGAGTCTGGGCGGTGGACAGTGCTGAAAGGAGTGGGGCTGGCATGGGTGTGGAATGGAGATGTGGAACATTGTAAGCAGGTGTACCCTGGGGATTATGGGCTTCAAATGTGGACAAGAAATCTCCTAATAATGGGAGGGAATGAAAGCCAGAGAAATTCCAGTTTGCTGTGGATCCTAGTTGAGCTGAATGGAACTCCCACGCTGGTGGACCCTAGCAAGTTACACTGTTACACTGAAAAGAGTTAATGATAATTGTACTGTGGTTATATACGAGATATCTCTATTAATAAAACACAAATTATCTATGGGAAAGAGCCTTCATGTAGGTAACTTACCCTCAGTTTGCCCAGAAAAAGTGTTGTGTAAGTTTGTGTGTGAATATAGAGAGAGGGTATACATGATAAAGTATGTAGGGTGAAACACAAACAGCAGGTGGATCTAAGTAAAGGCTATATTTGTGTTTATGATCTGTTTTTATTTTTACAATATTTTGTAAATTTTCAATTATTTCTAATCCAAATAAATACAAGAATGACATGACAGTGTGACATCACATAATTAGGGGTTGGAAAAAGGCCATAGCAGGACAGGGGAGTATCCATCAGCTTTTCCAAGGGGTGGGGGTGTCAGGGACGGCTTCATGGTGAAGTTTCAGGAGAGACTGGAAGGATGATGACTTGACAGAGGCGTGTGAGGCCCTGGAGCATCTGACTGAGGTGGGAGCAGGACAGGCTTCAGGGGAGAACCGTGAGGTCCCGTCCATCCCCCGAGTCTGTTATGGAAGGGAGCACTGTGTGAGTGTCACCTGTGTGCCCAAGAGTGCTGCCTCCTGCCCCTCCAGCCAGCCACACATTCCTTCTCATTGCCTGGGCCTGAGGCTCAGGACCCTTCAAAGGAAGAGTGCTCGAGGGCGGGGCCTGCAGCCCACAGCAGGCTGGGATGGGCAGGGCCCATATGCTCAGCACTTTAAGTACCTCAGCCCTCCCTGCGGAGGCAGTAGCTGTAAGACTCCTGGTTGGGCGCTCTCAGCTCCTGGCATCTGTGAGGGAGGAAGCAGAGAGCTAGCTCCCTGTGCTGAGTCTGAGACAGGATCCCAGTGTGTGGGGAGCCACAATGCCAGCTCAGGTCTGGTCTTGGCCTTAAGGATGGGGAGTTTCAGAGAAAGGAGACTGTGGCCCCTTCAGGATTTGTAGGATTGAATGGGGTGGGGTCTGTTCCAGGAGGTTCCAGAGTGCGCAGAATCCCATCACTTTTCATTTGAGTTTTCCTTACTCAGAGAGTTCAAAGAGAAAGGATGGAAGGGAGAGAAAGGATGAACCAGCCAATGACCGTGTGCATCTCCTTTCTACTTAGGGCACAGGAGTCAGGTTTTACTTCCTGCTGTTCCTCTCTGTGGCCACCAGAGGGCTGAGTGCAGGTAAGTCACTCAGGAGCAGTAGTTTCATCAGCTCAGATGTGCAGTGGAGCAGAGAGAGTAGAACCAGGTTGGATGCTGAAGTCCTGGACTAGAGGGGGAGTCCTGGAGATGCAGAGAAGCCACACTTTGCAGCCAGATTGAGCTGTGGCCAGAGTGTTGATTGCTGGTCTCTCTGGATGTTTGGTCTGAAGCTGAGGCCTGTCCTGGGGCTCCATCTGTGCCTCTGTGTGGCTGAGGGGGCTCAGGGGAGACATGGTGGTGAAGATTGTGCTTCCTTCTAGCTGCTCCTGCTGCTATGGCCTTGGCCTTGGGGTTCCCAGAGGGTGCTTGGTGGTCAGGGCTGTGTCCAGGGAACATCCTTCCCTAGTCTTCATCCTCACAATTCCATTTATCACAGTAGGCATAATGAGAGTTTTTGTGCTTAATGGGTTGTGGAGAAGAATGCAAGTGTTGAGTGTGTACTAGATTGTGTTCAGCTAGTCTTAGCGGAGAGAATCCTGACCTCTGGGGCCTCACAGCCTAGGGATGAGCCTGTGAAGTGGGAAGGGGCTAGAAGCCTGGAAGGCTGGTGTGAGCGGCATGAGACTGAGCATTATCCTCACATCCTCTAGCAGGGACGCTTTCTGTTGAGAAGCTCTGGGAGGAGGAAACCTGTGCTCCTGACCTGTCTTTCCTTCCAAGAAGCTGCAAGGAAATCAAAGAAAGTTGCCATAAAGCAGGTGGTGAGTAATAACCCAACTCAGCATCCTTTCCTTTTAACCACTTTTTAGCTAAACAGATCTTGGTCATGGAGATCAAGAGGGGGTGTGCCTACCGCTCCTGTCTGCTGTGACTCCAGCTTCCAGCCTAGGAGATTTCTATTGGGAATTTTGAGGCTTTTGGGTCCAACCTAGTTGTCAGAGACATGATCTTCTGACCACAGGGAGAATGTGGTGTTTCTGATGCGTCTTAGCATGATGGCTGTAGCTGCAATGAGTGTAAGATTTTTCCCTGCTTGTAAGATAAGAAGTGAGTTGTGCCCTAGTGTCATGGATTCTGGTAGAAAACATGAGCCTCCAGAGGCAGAGACATAGAGCTTTATTAGTCACAATTACAGAAGTAGCCAGAGCATCAGCTTTTTCCTGTGCTGGTGTTCTGGGTCCCATCCCATCCCAGTGATGTGAAAAGGGCCAGGAGATATCTGCCAATGTAGTTTGTTTGCCAAGTGGCTCATAAATTGGGTTTGTCAAGCAAATGTAAGTCTTTTCGGATAAGACAGCTTATCTTCTCTGGGGCTGAGTACAAGGAAGAACTGTGCAGTTAGGGAATCTGAATCTCATATAATGGGCAGTGACCATGCCTGCCCTTAGCTCTGAGTTGCAGAGGCCACATCCTGATGTGACTTGAGATGTGGTCAGGTGGGATTTCTGGCCTCTTCTGGCCAGAAGGCTCTATCCCGAGGGAGATACCATCTCTGTCTCCTAGGATGTTTGCTCTACAAAGTCTTTGAAAAGGTAGCGTGAAACAAAGGCAGTCAATGTCCACAGAGAATTGTCCTCAACAAGCGGATATGTGTGGGAGCCTTCAGGATACATTTCTGACTTGCCAGAGTCTTTCTGGTTGTGAGTCTGAGATGGACCCTGTGCTCTCAGACAGGGGGTCTCTGGCTGGTTCCCTCTGCAGATGGCCTGTATCACCTCCGCACTCAGAATGGTGTCGTCTACCAGACCTTCTGTGACATGACCTCTGCGGGTGGTGGCTGGACCCTGGTGGCCAGCGTCCATGAGAACAACATGCATGGGAAATGCACGTTGGGCGATCGCTGGTCCAGTCAGCAGGGCAACAGGGCTGACAACCCAGAGGGCGACGGCAACTGGGCCAACTACAACACGTTTGGGTCTGCAGAGGCTGCCACCAGTGATGACTACAAGGTACTGAGCCCCCAGGTGGGAAAGGGTGGGAGCTGAGTGTGGCTGGAGCAAAGCATGTGGAAGGGAGGGTGGGAGATGGGGATGTGGAGGTGGGGCTGGAGAAGAAGAAAGACAGAAGTCCATGTCTTGAATGACAGATTCCTCTCACCAAGGTTGTCTGTGTGGTGGGGTCTCGTCGTCTGCTGGAGGGAGGCGAGGGTCTGGGCACTGCTGGGCACCTGTTCCCTGGAGACCTGAGCTCTCAGCTCCACTGAAGACTTTGTGTGTGGGTCTTTGGCTGGTGGTACCTCCTGGGCTGTTCAGGCTGAGTGTGTGTCCCTCTGTAGAACCCTGGCTACTATGACATCCATGCTCAGGACCTGGGCATCTGGCATGTGCCCAACAAGTCCCCCATGCAGCACTGGAGGAACAGCTCCCTGCTGAGGTACCACACCAATACTGGCTTCTTCTGCAGACTGGGGCACAATCTGTTTGGACTCTACCAGGTACATGGGGCTGCTGGCTGGGGGGTGGGGGGCACTACCTTTGGTGAGCAGAGTCAAGTGTTTGGGATGGGGAGTAAGTCTGCTCTGTCCATATCACTAAGGGCCTCTGCTTGGCTTTCTACCACCTCTGGGTCACTATGAACTAGTGTGCCGCTTCTTTCAGAGGAACTGTGAGCCAAGCAGGGGAAGAAGCCTAGGGGAGAGGATTGGGGGTGGGTAGAGAGTGAAAGAGTCAGACATGACTGAGTGAGTTCACTTTCACTTTTCACTTTCTTGCATTGGAGAAGGAAATGGCACCCCACTCCAATGTTTTTACCTGTAGAATCCCATGGACAGGGGAGCCTGGTGGGCTGCCATCTTTGGGGTCGCACAGAGTCTGACACGACTGAAGGGACTTAGCAGTAGCAGCAGCAGCAGAGAGTGAAAAGGATAGGGGTCTTGAGGCTGGTTAGGGTCCTAGCTATGGGTGGCAGTGGGGAAATACACTAGTATTATTCATACCGATTCCTGAATAATGCCACATGAGGGTATTAAAGCCTTTACTGCCCAGAATGGCAGTGTCTCTGTTGTCTTCCACAATCTGTATTTTGGGTCCCTGCAGAAATACCCAGTGAAATACGGAGCAGGGAATTGCTGGACTGACAATGGCCCAGTCATTCCTGTCGACTATGACTTTGGTGATGCTGAGAAAACTGCATCTTATTACTCACCAAATGGTCAGCGTGAGTATCTGCTTCCACAGCCCAGTTGTCAACCCTTCTCTGCACTCTTGGGGAAAGTGTAAATAAGAAAAGTTAATGATCCTTCAGTTCAGTTCAGTCGCTCAGTCGAGTCCGACTCTTTGCGACCCCATGAATTGCAGCATGCCAGGCCTCCCTGTCCATCACCAACTCCCACAGTTCACTCAAACTCAGATCCATCGAGTCTGTGAATCTATCCAGCCGTCTCATCCTCTGTCTTCCCCTTCTCCTCCTATCCCTCCCAGCATCAGGGTCTTTTCCAATGAGTCAACTCTTCGCATGAGGTGGCCAACATACTGGCATTTCAGCTTCAGCATCATTCCTTCCAAAGAACATCCAGGACTCATCTTCAGTAACCCGAATGATCCTTAGTATTTATTAAACATGTTCAATATACCAAGCTGTTTTCTAGGAATGTGACATGGATTTTTGTTATGTAACCATCTTGAAAAAAACTATAAGCTCAGGCTTCTTAACTAATAACCCTGTTTGATTCTTTTCCCCCCTTAGTTTATTTATTTTAAACCAATACCATATTGTGTTGGTTTCTGCCATACATCAATAGGAATCAACCATAGGTATACATATGTCCCCTCCCTCTGGAGCCTCCCACCCCATTCTACCCCTCTAGGAAGTCACAGAGCCCTGATTTGAGTTTCCTGAGTCACTGTAAGAATTTTACAATAGTTAAGAGCTAATTAATGTGCACAGGTGAGAACAACATGCAAAGTAATGAGAAAAGTTTGTTTTTGTTGTGAGGGATAGCTATTATTGTAAGAAGAACTTTTAAGCATGAAAAAGCCACAGAATTTGTCTTTGGTGGGAAAATAAGAGTCATTTTACTTTAAAGTCACAGTAATTGGATGAGAAGTGTGCCAGCAGAGACCGATGGCTGCTTCTGATCATTGCTTATTCCTGCTGAGCCTCTGGAGGTCTTCTTGCTGATCTGTCAGTGGATCTCATTTCTCCTATGAGCCTTAGACAGACAAGTGACTTTTGTGAGCCTGAGCCTTGGTCTTCTTGCCCCAGATGGAGGGAGGGTCTCTTCTTTCCTTTTTCAAGGCCAGGATGCAGCAGCCACTGTCGAAAAATGCTGGGCTCTATGCCCACAGATTGGCTGTAAGCTGACCTGTTGATTTAGGGAATTCCTGGGCTGGTCAAAGGGAAGATATTTCCAGTTTGTCCTTTGAATCCTTGGCCTTTTCTCTGCCTCTTCTTTTCCAGGAGAATTTGTTGCAGGATTTGTCCAGTTCAGGGTGTTTAACAATGAGAGAGCAGCCCATGCCCTGTGTGCTGGGATGAGAGTCACTGGCTGTAACACTGAGCACGTGAGTTTGGGGAAGACCCATAGCTTGTCCGGGTGAGTGTATGTGTGTGTATGTTTGTGGGTATGTGTGTACCTGTCTTGAGTGTTTGATGTGGCTTGCATTTTTACTCTTTTCTGGCATTTTGTAGACATAATTTTTAAATTGTAGCTATTATTATTTTTTTAGCTCTTATTTTTTAATTGAGATTCAATTGATCTATAACATTATATTACTTTCTGGTATATAGCTTAGTGATTCTATATTTTTATATATTATGAAATGATCGCTGTAACAAGTCTGGCCAACACCCAGCACTACTCACAGTTGCAAATTCTTTTTTCTTGTGATGAGAAGTTTTAACATCTTCTTTCATAGTAACTTTTCAATGTATAATATAGTATTATGACTAGTGTCACCATACCATACATTACACCCCCAGGACTTATTTTATACATGAAAGTTTGGAGCATCACTGACGGTCCAGTGCTTAGGACTCTGGAATTCCACTGTTGTTGTTGTTCAATTGCTAAGTCACGTCCCTCTCTTTGTGACCCCATGAACTGCAGCGTGCCAGGCTTCCCTGTCCTTCACTATCTCTCAGAGTTTGCTCAAGTTCATGTCCATTGAGTCAGTGGTGCCATCCAGCCATCTCATCCTCTGTTGACCCCTTCTCCTCTTGCCCTCAATCTTTACCAGCATCAGGGTCTTTCCCAATGAGTCAGGTCTTTGCATTAGGTGGCCAAAGTATTGGAGCTTCAGCTTCAGCACCAATCCTTTCAATGAAAATTCAGGGTTGATTGCCTTTAGGACTGAGTGCTTTGGTCTCCTTACTGTCCAAGGGACTCTCAAAAGTCTTGTCCAGCATCACAGTTCAAAAGCATCAATTCTTTGCTTCTCATCCTTCTTTATAGTACAACTGTCACATCCATAAATGACTACTGGAAAAACCACAGCTTTGACTACAGGGACCTTTGTCGGCAAAGTGATCCTCTGCTTTTTAACACACCGTCTAGGTTTGTCATAGGTTTTCTTCCAAGGAGCAAGCGTCTTTTAATTTTGTGGCTGCCGTCACTGTCTGTAGTGATTATGGAGTCCAAGAAAATGAAATCTGATGCTGTTTCCACATTTTACCCATCTATTTGCCATCAAGTGGTAGGATCAGATGTCATGATCTTTGTTTTCTGAATGTTGAGTTTTAAGCCAGTTTTTTCACTCTCCTCTTTCCCCTTGATCAAGAGGCTCTTTAGTTCCTCTTCACTTTCTGCCATTAAAGTCGTATCATCTGTATATCTGAGGTTGTTGACATTTCTTCTGGCAATATTGATTCCAGCTTGTGCTTTATTCAGGCTTGCATTTTGCATGATGTACTCTGTGTATAACTTAAATAAGCAAGGTGACAACATACAGCCTTTTTGTACTCCTTTCCCAATTTTGAACCAGTCCATTGTTCCATGTCCAGTTCTAACTGTGGCTTTTTGTCCTGCATACAGGTTTCTCAGGAGGCAAGTAAGGTGGTCTGGTATTCCCATTTCATTAAGAATATTTCAGCTGGTTGTGATTCACACAGTCAAAGGCTTTAGCATAGTCAGTGAAGCAGCATAAATTTTTTTTTTTGAAATTGCCTTGCTTTTTATGATCCAGCATATATTGGCAATTTGATCTCTGGTTCTTCTGCCTTCTCTAAACCCAGCTTGTACATCTCTGGAAGTTCTCAGTTCTCATACTGCTGAAGCCTAACTTGAAGGATTTTGAGCATATCTTGCTGGCATGTGAAATGAATGTAATTGTATGGTAATTTGAACATTCTTTGGCACTGCCTTTCTTTGGGTTTCAAATGAAAACTCACCTTTTCAGTCCTATGGCCACTGCTGAATTTTCCAAATTTACTGGCATAGTGAGTGCAGCATTTTAACAGCATCATCTTTTAGGATATGAGATAGGTCAGTAGGAATTCCATCACCTCCAACTTTGTCTGTAGTGATGCTTCCTAAGGCCCTTAAGGCTTTCTTATCTCTCCTTGCTATTCTTTGGAACTCTGCATTCAAATGGGTATATCTTTCCTTTTCTCCTTTACCTTTTGTTCCTCTTCTTTTGTCAGCTATTTGGAAGGGCTCTTCAGACAACCATCTTGCCTTTGCATTTCTTTTTCTTTGGGATGGTTTTGGTCACCACTTCTGGTAAAGGTTACGAACCTCCATCCATAGTTCTTCAGGCACTCTGTCAGATCTAATTCCTTGAATTTGTTACTTCTGCTGTATAATCATAAAGGATTTGATTTAGGTCCTACCTGAATGGCCTAGTGGTTTTCCCTACTTCTTCAATTTGAGCCTGAATTTTGCAATAAGGAGCTCATGATCTGTTCATGATCAGTTCCAGGTCCTGTTTTTGCTGAGTGTATAGAGCTTCTCCACCTTTGGCTGCAAAGAATATAATCAATCTGATTTTGGTACTGACCATTGAGTGATGTCCACTTGCAGAGTTGTCTCTTGTGTTGTTGGAAGAGAGTGTTTGCTATGATGAGTGTGCTCCCTTGGGAAAACTCTGTTAGCCTTTGCCCTGCTTCATTTTGTACTCCAAAGTCAAACTTGCCTATTATTGCAGGTATCTCTTGACTTCCTACGTTTGCATTCCAGTCCCCATGATGAGAAAGACATCTTTTTTTGGTTTTAGTTTTAGGAAGTCTTGTAGGTCTTCATAGAATCATTGAACTTCAGCTTCTTCTTAGTGGTTGGAGTTAGACTTGGATTGCCATTTGCTGAATAATTTGCCTTGGAAATGAAATGAGATCATTCTGTCATTTTTGAGATTGCACCTAAGTACTGCATTTCAGACTCTTCTGTTTACTCTGAGGTCTACTCCATTTCTTCTTGTGGGTAAGGGATTCGTACCCACAGTAGTGGATATAATGGTCATCTAAATTAAATTCTCCAATTCCCGTCCATTGTAGTTCACTGATTCCTAAAATGTCCATGTTCACTCTTGTCATCTCCTGTTTGACCACATGGACCTAACATTTCGGCTTCCTATGCAACATTGTTCTTTACAGCATTGAGCTTTGCCTTCACCACCAGATACAACCACAACTGGGCATCATTTCTGCTTTGGCTCAGCCTCTTCATTCTTTCTGGAGCTATTTCTCCATCTTCTCAATAGTATATCGGCCAGCTGCCGGCCTGGGTGGGGGGCGGGGGGTGGGGTTCGTTTTTCAGTGTTATGTCTTTTTGCCTTTTCATACTGCTCATGGTGTTCTCAAGGCAAGAATACTGAAGTGGTTTGCTATTCCCTTCTCCAGTGGGCCACGTTTTTCAGGCCCTAATTAGCAGGGACATGCGCTTTAGCTGCTCAGCGTAGCTGGATGACATGCTTAGTGCCCTGGCCGTCCTACTGCTATTCCGCATTGAATGTTTAAACCTTCACGGGCCATCAGACATCGGTCATTAGGTGGCTAGGGGTTGAGGCAAAGGCCTGCTGAAATGGTTCGGAAGTGGGTCCGAAGAAGGCGGGAACTGATGCTGGAGGACTCCCAGGAGCAGAGGGCAATTGCCTCCACCATTGCCGCTGGCCACCCTGGAGCCGATCCGCCACCCTGGAGCCAAGAGTCCACCGTGGAGCTGTTCCACTGCCCGCATCTTCATATTTATATTCATGATGCTTTGAAGATCAATTTCCCACTGTAGGGCGCCCAACTGGATCCTTAGTTGGGGAACTGAGATCTGTAACATGCCTGGCATGAACAAGAAAAATGAACTGAAAGTTTTCCTTTTTACCACTGAACATAATTTACTGTATTGAAGTTCAATTTATGTATATTGTCATATATGATTAGCATTTTTATGTTGTGTTTAAGAAATATTTCTGTTTGTTGAGGTCACAAAGACATTCTCAAATATTCTTAGTAAATTCTAGAAGCTTTAGGTTTTTGTTGTTTTTCCAGTCTTGTAGAAGAGAACACTATAGGTGCGTTGGCTGGAGACTGTCTTTGATGGGTATTTTCTGACTGGAGAGGCAAGAAGAGGAGGGTGTCAGAAGTATAAAGGGGAGAACATTCACTTAGGCCCTTTTCCTTTCACGGCTGTCAGTCTAAGACATGTGACCCTGAAGGACGTCTTCATCTCCCCCCTCAAATATGTGCCCATTTGTCAGTCAAAGTGAAACAACTGTGTGCTCATGAAAGAGCCCTTAGGTTACGATTCTGAGGATAAAGCAGGTGTGGGCCCTGGGAGTGGGGTGGGATGTGTCGCCCCCTACATTGGCTTCCATGAAGCCTTATCGTGTTCATTAGTGCTCATTTGCATGTACCCTTGCAAGCACTGATTCCATAAAAATACATGATAGAGCGCCCACAAAGTGCTCGATATTAGACATGCACAGCTGACAGTCATTTTAAGGAAATCAGACTGAATGGGATGGAGACATAAGTGCACGGTTGCAATGTGGTGTCACCTGTGGTAGCAACATAAACAAGGGACCTGGGGAACAAAATGTAGGAGCTCTTACCTCTAATGATGGCACACAGCTGATTCTCTGAGTTGGTGACATTTTTGTTGAATCTCAAAAGCTGTGTGTAGAGTTCAGCAAGTAACAAGGGCAGAAGGATGCCTGTCTAGCATGAGTGACTAACATTTTCAGAATCACTGGTGTTTGAGAGACCATGGGGATGTTGAAGGGCCCTTGAGCTGTTGTTTGCTTTTGGAACATCTTGTGCATTTAGGTAGAAACAGGAGCCAAAGCTGGAAATACCTACAGGAAGCAGGGTAAGCAGGGGCTTTTCCATTCTATCCAGGATGTAGATTTCATGTTATAGAAGATGTGACTCATCAGAGGATTTTGAACAGAGGAGTGACCTGATCAGCTTTGATGTTTCTATAATGATGTATAGCCAGGTGGAGGACATGGATCCAAGAGCAGGGGAATTAGGGGCAGGGAGGTAATGAGGCAGGTGTAAAGATGCAGATGTGAAATGCTGAGGACCTGAGCCAGGGTGTTTAAGGCCAATAAGAGAGAGAATTAGTTTTGTTTTGCTCAACTGGAGTGTTAGATGTAGAGATATGTGGATGGAGACACGCGGCTGCAGTTGCCTATGGGGTTTCAAGCACAGAAAATATGGACCTGACTTCCATATTTTAGGAGTTTCTTTATAATGTATGATTAGGCTGATACTAACAAAAGTCATTGGAGAAGATGCACCATCATCAGGAGACTGTGGTGTGGCCAGAACAGTGGGAAGTAGCATTTGGGAGAATCAGTTGAGTGAAAAGCATGAGGTAAAAGGTCTGAGAATAAAGATGAAGGAAGGTAGAAAGGAATTCAGGAAAGAACATGATTTCAGTGTCCACCGAAGGGAGGATTTTTGGCAGGGGAGTGGTCAAGGCCAAGTAGGAGGAGCACCAAAGATTCCAGGGGATTTAAAGATTAAGATCTCCATGGTGTCCACAGCCAACCCCTCACTGTGTCTTCTCCCTGCCCCCCAGCACTGCATTGGTGGAGGAGGATTCTTCCCAGAGGGTGATCCCGTGCAGTGTGGGGATTTCTCTTCCTTTGACTGGGATGGATATGGAACTCACCGAGGTTACAGCACCAGCCGGGAGATCACTGAGGCAGCTGTGCTCCTGTTCTACCGCTGAGAGCTGAGTGCATGTGACGTGGAACCAAGCTCCTAAGTCCAGAAACTCAGAGATGGAAAAATGTTTCCATTTTCTCCAACAGGGAAAGGAGAATAAATTACATCATTTGTGACTCTTTAGTTTTTTTGAATTCTTTTTACAAATTGACTGACACATGGAAGATGTATTAAAATAATGCCTCTTATTCTATTTGTTGGGAAGCATAGGAGAAGGGGACGACAGAGGATGAGATGGCTGGATGGCATCACTGACTCGATGGATGCGAGTCTGGGTGACCTCCGGGAGCTGGTGATGGACAGGGAGGCCTGGCGTGCTGCGGTTCATGGGGTCGCAGAGTCGGACACGACTGAGCGACTGAGCTGATTCTGATCTGATCTGATAGTACATATTAGCCGTATTAGGAGAAAGTCCTTGGGAAAATGGCAAAGGGCCAGAAGTACCTGGCTTTGTGTACTGCAGACAGAAAAACATCTCCTGCCTTTGGTTATGCTTGGCGCCAAGATTTAATAATGAATAGGGATGTTACTTGAGAAAACGGGTTATGGGATAAGCACATGAGTCACTTAGAGTGCACTCTCCTTGAAATGTTTTTACTGATTATGTGTTAACCCTGTATGCACTCTGCTGGTTGTATACTCTAAGCTCTTTGTTCCTGCCTCTATAAAAAGTCTTGACTGCAGAAATAAACTTGTCATTTCTTGCAAGAGACTGTCCGAGTGTCATTCTTTCAGGTTTGTTGCTTCCAAGTCCCAGGGAGAAAAATCCTCAACAAGTGGCGCCCGAACAGGGACATGAAAGGAAGGCTGAACAAAGCAATGAGGCCCTGCAGAAAGAGGTAAGCAGGATGGGACAACATAGCATTTCTATAATGCATCATTTTTTGAAACAAAACTGTGTTAATGTTTCAAGAGATCAGTTGAATGACTGCTATCATATACTATTGGAACATAATCCAATGTTCCCAGAGGAGGGGACACTTGATCTTGATGTATGGAAAAGGATTAAAAATAATGTTTTGCGAGATTATCGGCAAGGGTTACACGGGCTATCAAAGAGCAAATTGAAGGGCATAACGTTGATTTGGAAGTAAAAACTATTCAACCTTTACATGAATATGAGCTTAAGGAACAAGATATGCAAGGTGCTTTGAAATATAAGAATGTTATGCTCAATCAGACACAATCCTTAGAAAAACAACTTAGAGACATATATATACAGGATACGTCAAAATTGAAGCCACTTAGAATGGAGGTCATTTCATTCAACGGACAGCCTAAATCTGAGGTTTTTCCTTCTGCTCCGTCTGTAACAGCAATTGCTAACTTTGCTCGTACTAATCATTTCACTCCTCCTCAGGAGAGGCCTGCTTGCACTTTCGCTTTCCCAGTGGAATTTAATTAACCTGCCCAAGACCAAAGTACTTGGGCTAATCTAGATTTTGGCATGTCATACAGCTTTAAGAAAGCATGCACTCTGTATGGACCTATTTCTCCTTACTGTATAGAATTTCTCAGAGGATGAGCTGACCATTGGATGCCATATGATTTTTTTCAAGTAGCAAAGATGGTTTTAAATCCTCAACAATTACTGCAATGTTGATGAGGCCTGACAGCTGATGATTGACCAGCAATCTCATGGTAACCCTGCCAATTTAACCTATGATATACTCACTGGAACAAGAGCCATGGCAGATATGATTGTGCAATTAGCTAATATTACCCCTCAGATGTTATATTTCATTAAAGAAACTGCCTGCAGGGCATAAGCAAAGGTTGATAGCACTAACTTGATGGTTCATTTATTAAGATTATTCAAGGACATGAAGAAGAATATTCTCAATTTATAGGGAAATTAAAGGATACAATCGAAAAATCTATTAAGGATGTGACTTTACAAAATATTATTTTAAAACAACTTGCTTTTGAAAACGCTAATGAGGAATATCAATCCATGCTTAGACCAATTTGAGAGACTAACTGTCTTATTGAATATTTGAAAGCTTATAAGGATATTGGATCTATGTCCCATAGAACAAAATTGGCAATATTGGAAACCTTTAATGTACAAAAAGCTGCTAATGCCAAATGTTTTAACTGTGGGAAGCCCAACCATATGAAAAAACAATGTCGCATGTCAACACAGGCCAGAAAAAATAATACTACTTCTAATAAGAAGAGACCCCCAGGAGTATGTCCAAGATGTAAAAAGGGGTTCTATTGGCTGAATGAATGTCATTCCAAATTTGATAAGGATGGAAGCACTTTGAACCCTGGTGCACAACAAAAACAACAGGGAAACTGATAAAGGGGCCGTCCTCTAGCCCTGCTACAAAAGGAGGACCTAGCGTTATAACACTACAAGCAGCTACATCTAAGAGTGCTTGCATTGATATACCTAGTCCTTATGATATTGAACTAATAGAATTATACAACCCCCACAAAATTCCCACTGGATATTATGGCCCACTTCCACTCGGGACAATGGGACTAATTTTGGGACATAGCTGCACAATGAGAGGTTTAGTGGTATTGACTGATGTTATGAATGAAGATTATGAAAGGGAAATACATGTTATGGTAAATGTTGTGAAAATGGGAAATATATACTTACAAAAAAGGGAACATTTTGCACAATTATTACTTTTGCCATATGTCAAACCAATGAAGGCATCTGATAACGTTTGGCAGGGAGGCTTTAGCAATACCAACCTTACTGCTGCACTATCCACCTTGTTAAAGGAACATCAGAAACCCATGCTTACTTTACACATACGGGGAAAAAATTTCACAGGCATGTTAGATATTGGAGCTGACATTTCAATCATTAGAGCTACAGAATGGCCCCTTGATTGGGGTAAGGCTATGGCTCCTTCTAGACTATTAGGAATAGATGAAGCTGATGCCGCACAAACTTTTGTCAGTGCATCCTATTTACAAGTGTATGGCCCTGATCAAATTATAGCTTATTTTAAACCATATATTACTAATATCCCTATCAATTTATGGGGACGGGATTTTCTTGAACAAATGAAAGCCAAAATTTCTTTAAATGAACCTTTTTAATGGGGACCATTGAGTTAACACTGCTGCCTCTCGATTGGGAATCTGATACCCCAATATGGACACCTCAATGGTCCCTAAATAAAGAAAAATTGGCAACTCTTACACGATTAGTAAATGAACTATTACAAAAAGCTCATATAGAACCTTCATTTTCCCCATGGAATTCCCCTGTTTTTGTAATAAAAAAGAAATCAGGAAAATGGCAAATGTTGATAGATTTAAGAAATATTAATAATACCATGTTACCTATGGGGCCCTTACTACCCGGATTGCCCTCCCCTTCTATGGTACCAAAAGGATGGTCTATAAGTACTATTGACTTACAAGACTGCTTTTTTACTATACCTCTGCACTCTAAAGATAGAAAATGTTTTGCCTTTTCAGTTCCTTCTATAAATCACATGGCTCCTGTTAAAAGATTTCAGTGGAAGGTGCTACCTCAGGGAATGATGAACTCTCCTACCATTTGCCAATATCTCATATCTGTTTTATTACAACCCATTAGAGATAAGTATCCTACTGCGTTTATAATTCATTACATGGATGATATACTTCTCTCTGTGGAATCTGAACTCTGTTTGCAACAGTTATATAATGAAATTACTAGTACTTTTCAAAATCATGGCCTGCTTGTTGTGCTAGATAAAATCCAATGGAAAGAACCCTTTAATTTTTAGGACATGTTATGGAAGAATCTAAAATCAAACCTCAAAAAATTCAAATTTCTATGCAGTCTTTACGCACACTGAATGATTTTCAGAAATTCCTAGGAGATATTAATTGGCTATGGCCATCTGTCAGCATCCCCACCTATGCCTTACAAAATCTATTTAAAGTCTTAGAGGGATCCCTTGACCTTAATAGCCCTAGGCAACTAACAAAAGAGGCCAAAGAAGAACTGGCCTTAATGGAGAAACACATTCAACAATCTTTTTCAACTCGGCTAGAGTATGATCAACCAGTTTATTTATATATATTCCCCACTGAACATTCGTCCACTACAATTATAGCTCAGCATAACCCAATAGAATGGGTATATTTACACACTAAACAGTCTAAAAAAATTGTATCATATATTGAGAAAATAGGGCACTTAATTATGTAAGGAAGAAGCCATGTACAAACATTGACTGGATTTGATCCATGTGCAATACACATTCCCTTGACAAAAAAAGAATTGCAAATTGCCTTACAATATAACTTGACCATGCAAATGGCATTAAATGATTTTCAAAATATTATCTCATTTCATTTGCTGAAAGGAAAATTTTGGGACTTTCTACAATGTACTAAATTCATTGTAACTAATATCATTGCATCCCAGCCTATTTCCAATGCACCCACCTATTTCACTGATGGCAACAAGAAAAGCATAACAGATTGTTGGCCCTGATATCAAAGAGAAATTATCCACTACCTATTCTTCAATACAAAGCATTGAATTATATGCTCTTTTGTCACTTCAACCATTATCCTTCAACGTATATACTGATTCCAAATACCTTGCTTCCCTTTTTCCTGATTTTGTTACCGCCTTTTTATACAACCTAGATGAAGAATTATATACTCTATTTTCACAGACCCAAGCTTTAATTCGCTCATGTATGGAACCCTTCTTTATTGCACATATACGTGCTCATTCAGGTTTACCTGGTCCTCTGGTCGCAAGAAATGATGCTGTTGACAAGCTCATAGCTCCCATTTTTACATCTGCCAGTGACAAACATGCTAATCTTCATACCAATGCTAACAAATTGCACTCTAAATACCATATTCCTCTCACTGAAATATGGCATATTATTAAAACCTGTGATGTCTGCGCCCCTCTGCATTCACAGACTACGGTTTCAGGAGTTAATCCCCGGGGGGAAACAGCCTAATTCCCTTTGGCAATCTGATTTCACTCACTGCTCCTTAGGAAAGTTTTCTTTACTTTTTGTCTCAGTTGATACATTTTCAGACTTTATCTAGATGGTACCTGTCTCTTCAGAATCCAGTAAACATGCCATTTCCTCACTCTTCCTCACCTTCCCTGTTATGGGGATTCCTTCTGTCTTGAAAACAGACAATGGACCTGCATTCACCTTGCATTTGTTTCATTCATTTTTATCAGAGTGGAACATAACACACATTGCAGAAATACCCTATAATCCTCAGGGTCAAATTATTATTGAAAGAGCCCACCGCACCCTAAAAACTCATTAAAACAGAAAGGGGGAATATAGAAGAGAAGATACACTTCTTATCCCATGAACCCTCAATTACTATTATCTTTAACTCTTTATTCCCTGAATTTTTTAAACTTAACAAAAAATAATTCTGACACTCGTGCAGATAGACATTTTGCAGAAGACAAAAACAACAAACTAGAAATCAATACACCAATATGGTATAAGCAATTTAATCAATGGCTGCCAGGAATCTTAGGACTCCTAGGCAAGTGTTATGGTCTTGTCATTGCAGATGGAGAGGAAATCTGGGTTCTCCTTTGCTATGTCCATTACCAGGAGGGACCCCAAGACTGGACTCCCTCGGGAAATGACGAAGTTGATGTGAAGGGTCTCGTCAATGACCCTGGAGGAGCCAATGAGGAAATGCCATCTTCTGAATCCTTACCCGACATGGGCTCAAGTGAAAACATGACTCGTCAGGCTGAGCAGACACTGAAGAGCAAGAGGAACATCATAACTGCTCCTGGTTTAATAGATTAAGCATTGGAGGCTTTCATAAAACTAAGACAAGTTTCTGGACTGATAAGGACATATTGCTGAGTTGGTATAATGGGGGCTTATCACCCCCACGACCCAGGATTGTCGTTCCCATTGTGGGGCCAGAGCAATGGCACATTTGGAAAAGTCCAGCAGCTTTAGAGCACTTCGCTAATGTTTATGGGACTATGGGTGTGTTTCGTCCTAATTATACCTTCCTATATAACAGTCCTGGCTATACTCAATCGTGTGTTCACCTTCCGTATTTGTTTATTGTAGGGCATTTTGATATTGACTTATGGACCAAGATTTTCAATTGTACTGCATGTGCCTTGTATACCTGCCTTAATCACACCATTTCATATCACAATGCTAGCATTGCGCTAGTTAAACAAAGATCTGAGTTATGGCTCCCTGTAAACTTAACTGAACCTTGGACTGATTCTGTATTTCTTTCTGTATTATTGAAAACTGGACTTAGGCAATCTAAGCACATCATTGGGTGGATTATTGCAGGCATCTTAAGCCTTATTTCTATTATGACTATAGGAACTTTGTCTGGTATGGCTTTACATAATTCTATACAAAATCATGATTTTATCACTGCTTGGCACAAAGACTCTCATGATCTTTGGACTCGACAAGCTCAAATAGATCAGCAATTACAAACATGATTTAATGAGTTACAAACTATGGTTATCCACTTAGGAGATCAGGTGCAGCAACTGACTTTCCAAACACATATACGTTGTCACTGGAATTTTACTTCTTTTTGTCTGACTAACATGCCCTATAATAGCACTGAATATCCTTGCTGCTGCTGCTGCTAAGTCACTTCAGTCGTGTCTGACTCTGTGCGACCCCATAGACGGCAGCCCACCAGGCTCCCCCGTCCCTGGGATTCTCCAGGCAAGAACACTGGAGTGGGTTGCCATTGCCTTCTCCAATGCATAAAAGTGAAAAGTGAAAGTGAAGTTGCTCAGTCGTTCCGACTCTTAGCGACCCCATGGACTGTGGCCCACCGGGGTCCTCTGTCCACGGGATTTTCCAGGCAAGAGTACTGGGGTGGGGTGCCATTGAATATCCTTGGGATAAAGTTAAAGCGCATTTGCAAGATCTCACAGATAACTCAAGTTTAGACATCAATTTGTTGAAACAGTAAGTTGCTAATCTTCAAGTTAAGGTACCTAAGGAATTGTACAGCACTCAATTTTATGATACTTTAACCAAAACCTATCGTCTCTAGACCCTAGAACTTGGTTTTCAGGAAGCAACATTTTTATATATGTATTAATCACCCTGATTTTTCTGTCATTGCTTATAGGATTCAGATGTCTTTACTCAAGACTCTCTGCCTTCCACAATGGAGTCCAACTAGCAGCCACCGTGCTTAAATTAAAAACAAAAGGAGGATATGTTGGGAAGCGTAGTACAAAATAGCCATATTAGGAGAAAGTCCTTGGGAAAATGGCAAGGGCCAGAAGTACCCGGCTTTGTGTACTGCGGACAGAAAAACATCTCCTGCCTTTGGTTATGCTCGGCGCCAAGATTTAATAATAAATAGGGATGTTACTTGAGAAAACAGGTTATGGGATAAGCACATGAGTCACTTAGAGTGCGCTGTCCTTGAAGTGTTTTTACTGATTATGTGTTAACCCTGTATGCACTCTGCTGGCTGTATACTCTAAGTTCTTTGTTCCTGCCTCTATAAAAAGGCTTGACAGCAGAAATAAACTTGTCAGTCCTTGCAAGAGACTGTCCGAGTGTTATTCTTTCAGGTTCGTTGCTTCCAAGTCCTGGAGAGAAAATCCCCAACACTGGTGACTTTTGATTTACTTTTTGAGTTGGGAAGAAGGCTGAGCGCCGAAGAATTGATGCTTTTGAACTGTGGTGTTGGAGAAGACTCTTGAGAGTCCCTTGGACTGCAAGAAGATCCAACCAGTCCATTCTGAAGGAGATCAATCCTGGAATTTCTTTAGAAGGAATGATGCTAAAGCTGAAACTCCAGTATTTTGGCCACCTCATGCGAAGAGTTGACTCATTGGAGAAGACTCTGATGCTGGGAGGAATTGAGGGCAGGAGGAGAAGGGGACGACAGAGGATAAGATGGCTGGATGGCATCACTGACTCGATGGATGCGAGTCTGAGTGACCTCCGGGAGCTGGTGATGGACAGGGAGGCCTGGCGTGCTGCGGTTCATGGGGTCGCAAAGAGTCGGACACGACTGAGCGACTGATCTGATCTGATCTGATCTTGAGTTGGGAACTTCTAGTCTCAGGTCCCAGAACATAAGTTTGCCCCTCTTTCTGGGCAAATCCTGAGTAAGACTGAAGAGCAAGGGAAAGTTTTTCTCATTAGTTTTTCCTACCATATTGTTATTGGCTAGTCAAATGAAGCTCTCAAAGGAAACAATGAAGAAAAGATGACTATTATTTAGATTCTGTGGGAAAAAGGTTGGGTAGTTGAGACTACCCATTTCCTTTATTTTTCTAGCTTTGACAGTTAAGACGTTGTTCCTAAAATGATTCTAGTATGAATTGCAATGTGTGTGTGTTGGGGAGGGTTGTCTCAGCTCCAAGAAATGCACTGATAACTAGGTGGATGCCTGGGACCAGCCCCGGCTGATCCAGGGTCTTTGAAGGGGAGACGGCTTCGGTGAAGATAATAGCTTTATTTACATATCAATTAGAGACATTAAGAGTAATTAAAAGAGGATAGCTCAGTAGGAAAATTCAGAGAAGAGAGGCTGAGTGGCTTGGCTTACATGGAAAATCAATATAACCTGTGACACCAGGTTAGCTCTGACCACGGAGACTGCAGGCACCCTCTCGAATAGTGGAAATTGACCCCCCACCTTAGGCACTTTCTCGAGTGGGTCTTTGAAGCCCAGGCAAATAAATGGTCACAGAGGATATCCATGGTCCAGATGGAAACTTCAGCTGGAATGTAAAGGAAAGAATGACACGGGGAGACCAAGCTTTGGTGAGCAAGGCCCGTAGCTTTATTTTCAACAGGGGCTTTTATACCCTAAGTTACACATAGAGGATAATAGGGGATGTGAAATCATGCAAAGGTCAGCAGTCTTTGATCCTTATAAAAAACCAGGGTTTCTTTCCTGCAAATTTATCACATACAAATGGTTCAGGTGATTTACATCATCTTCTGGCCAGAAGGCCTATTAACATTTTATGACTCTTGACAAAAGTTTGTCAACCACGAGACTTATTTTCTCTAAGAGTAATTATTTTAAGGTTTGGTGGCATCTTCATCCGAAGTGTTAGATAAACTTGCATTCCTATAGGGCAGAGGCACAGTGGGTTTACAACAAAGGAAAGAATTTATTACCTTAAGGGTCTAAAGTTACTAGCACCAAGGCCACTACTTATTTTTTCTACAAACCAACTATATTAATTAATACACATTCAAGGATACAAAACAGGGGATGTGAAAACTTGGCAACAAGCATTGGCTCATTAATGAAATCATTTACTAGTTTTATTCTGACAGTTTCTAACTCTCTGAGAGACTCTAAGCTATTTGAATATCTTAAGCTTCTCTAAGCTTCTCGTGCCTCTCACGGTTGAGAGACTGTAAACAATCGTATGCATAGCTGTAGGAGTCCGGGTAAACTTGTCAGGCCAGTTAAAGAGCTATTTGAGGAGTTTGGATTTAAACACTCCTAATGCCCAGGAACTTTATTAATTGGAGCTGTGAGTTAACTCTTTATTAGAGAGAGCGAGATGGTGGTGGGGGACAGCCCCCAGTAAAGTCAGAGGTGAGAGCACAAAGCAATAAAGTAGGCAGACTCTGGTTTTTTGGGGGTAGATGCTCGAGAATATCCGGGGGGACTCCTGAGGCTTAATCCTGCCTTTGCGTATGCCGAGCCTCCTTCCTCATGACCTTTGTCATGAGTAGAGTGCCTCTCCACGCTGGCTTCTGACAGGTGGAGGTCCTACAATTCAACTCAATGTTGACCCAATCTACTATGAGAAATCCTCAGATCCCACATGTGAATGGCTCAGTCCTATACATCTGCCCCTTGGATTCCCCACTTCAGACACCAGTTGGAAGTCTGGAAGGACCAGCTATATATTTGAGGGTCCAGTGAATCCCTTCTTTGGTTCAACTAATTTGTTAGAGTGGCTCACAGAACTCAAAAACAACTGGTGATTGATTTATTATAAAAAGATAAAAATTGGGAACTGCCCTATGTAAGAGATGCTTAGGGTACAGTAATGGGGACAGTGTAAGGAGATTCCATGACCTCTCAGCCTATCACCAACCCTGATTCTCCCATCTGTTCTCCAATCCAGAAACCCTCTGGACCCAGTTCTTTGGGTTTCTTTTCTTTTTCTTTTTTAACAAAGGCTTCATTACATAGGCATGATTGATTTAATCATTTACCAGGGCAGATGTTTCCATCTCCAGCCCTTCTTCCCTCCAGGAGGGTCAGGGTTTGCGGTACTGATAGTTCTAACCCTTTAATCATGTGGTTAGTCACCTGGCAACCAGACTACCTCCTTAGGTGTGATTCAAAAGTTACTTCATTCACATAACACAATAAACCTTTTTTTTTGTTTGTTTTTTGCTTTTTTGCTCTGACCACTTAAGACCTCCAAGAGTTTTAGGAACTCAGTGCCAGAAACAGGATGAAAACAAAATTGATACTTAGTGTAAAGCAGTATCACACTTCCCAAGGATGTGAATGGCAGAATCTGGGCTTCCGTCTTCAGCTGCTTACTCAAAAACTGAGCTACACATTGTATTAGGTCTCAGCGCATCATCTGTACAATGCGAATTCGATGACAACAGTTCTGGCTATGAGCAGACTGCAGATATTTTATTCTACTTTGTTCAAAAGGCAAATCTGATGATAACTTTCCTCACCTTCCATCACTGTACTCTTTCTCTATTGCTCCTTGTGGATTAGAACAGTGATTCTCAAATAGGGTGGGAGATGGAGGAGATGAAGGTGCTGTTGTCTCTCAGGAGGACTGCCAGATTTGGCAAATAAAAATATAAGAGACTCACCTACACTTTATTTCAGATAAAGAATGAATGATGTCTTTAGTATAAATGTGTCTCCCCCAATATTTACCTGGAGACCCTACCCCCAGCGAACACCTGGGAACATTTGGAGACATTTTCATGCCTGGGAGGTGATGTTGTGGGGCTGGAGTGCCACTGGATAGAGGCCATGGCTGCTGTGAAACACCATCCATTGCACAGGACCCCTCCCTCAAATGGAGAGTGATGTGATCTGAAATGTCAGTAGTGTGTTTGAGAAACCCTGGACACAGATCAGATCAGATCAGTCGCTCAGTCGTGTCCGACTCTTTGCGACCCCATGAACTGCAGCACGCCAGGCCTCCCTATCCATCACCAGCTCTCGGAGGTCACTCAGACTCACATTCATCGAGTCAGTGATGCCATCCAGCCATCTCATCCTCTGTCGTCCCCTTCTCCTCCTGCCCCCAATCCCTCCCAGCATCAGAGTCTTCTCCAATGAGTCAACTCTTCGCATGAGGTGGCCAAAGTACTGGAGTTTCAGCTTTAGCATCATTCCTTCCAAAGAAATCCCAGGGCTGATCTCCTTCAGAATGGACCAGTTGGATCTCCTTGCAGTCCAAGGGACTCTCAAGAGTCTTCTCCAGCACCACAGTTCAAAAGCATTAATTCTTTGGTGCTCAGCCTTCTTCACAGTCCAGCTCTCACATCCATACATGACCACAGGAAAGACCATAGCCTTGACTAGGCAAACCTTTGTTGGCAAAGTGATGTCTCTGCTTTTGAATATGCTATCTAGGTTGGTCATAACTTTCCTTCCAAGGAGTAAGCGTCTTTTAATTTCATGGCTGCAGTCACCATCTGCAGTGATTTTGGAGCCCAGAAAAAGAAAGTCTGACACTGTTTCCACTGTTTCTCCATCTATTTCCCATGTAGTGATGGGACCAGATGCCATGATCTTCGTTTTCTGAATGTTGAGCTTTAAGCCAACCTTTTCACTCTCCACTTTCACTTTCATCAAGAGGCTTTTGAGTTCCTCTTCACTTTCTGCCATAAGGGTGGTGTCACCTGCATATACTTGCTTTATTTGTAGAGTATTGACATTCTGAGTTTCTGAACATTTGTAGCTGAGGGCAAAAAAGAAAAATTTAAGAAAATGTGTTTAAACATTTCACAAAAATCTATTTAATTATCGGGCCCAAGTATTTAATAATTTTATGCATTCAAGTTGATGAAATGGAAATTCCTATTCTAAGAGAAGTCAAGAAAATTTCAGCATAAAAATTTGTCCACCCCTTGGCCTCCTTGGTCTCCTCTACTGTGCACTGTGTATCTGCCTTATGCATCCACCAAACCTCTGTATTGGCAAAAATACTTGCTCAGTCATAAAGAGCACCATTCTCCTAGCACCAAGGCAACTCCTTAATAGGCAACATTCCTTCTTGAGCTCGTTAAGAGGTCAGCATGGCCCATCATTTTGTACTTAGAGATCAGGATTTTATAAACTCTCTACATCCTTTAATGTACAGCCATCTATCTCATAAACCTATATAGGACTTCCCTGGTGGGCAAGTGATAAAGAATCTGTATGCCAATGCAGAGGACATGGGTTTGATCCCTGCTCCAGGAAGATTTCACTTGCTGTGGGGCAATTAAGCCATGTGCCACAACTACTGAGCCCAAGCTCTGGAGCCTGGGAGCTGTACCTTCTGAGCCTGAGTGCCACAACTACTGAAGCCCGCATGCTCTAGAGCCGAGGCTCCACCACCCGGGCGGCCACCACAGTGAGAAGCCTGTGCACCACCATTAGAGAGCAGCCCCCACTGGCCGCTGCAGCTGGAGGAGGCCTGTGAGCAGCAACCAAGGCCCAGCACAGCCAGAATACATACATAAATGAAAAGAGAAACTTATATAACTAGGCGTGGACCTCTAACTGGTAGAACAGTCCTTGGAGGTTTTAGAGAGGCTGTTCCTGGGTTACCATCCTCGGTTTAATTTGAATAAAATTCCATTTCTTTCATAGATCATCGAATTAATTTCTTCATTGACTGGAATGCATAGGTGACTGGAACACTGCAGCCTTGGCAACTAGATAGATAATTTCTATTTAGCTAGACAGCCAGTTTACTTAAAATTGTCCACACTTCTAAAATACAGTTCTTTTGTAAATTATCCTTTGTTTTGATGACTGGGGGTCAGGAGAGGGAGAATGAAGCCTACTGGTCACAGGGGAATTGTGTCAAGACCCATCTTCTGATATCTCTTCCTAGAGGTTTCTACATTTAGATAAACCTCCCACCCCAGAGAAACTCCAAGTTTATGGCCTCCAACAGTAATGCTCTTCCTGTTTACCAGAAGACACGTCAGCTTCACATCAGACACACTGTCTAAATGAAGCTCATTCCATTTGAACCAGAATTGGTGACTTTTGCAGAAACAGAAGTAATGGGATCCAACTGACATTTAGCTGGAATACCCAAATGAATGCAGCTGATGCCTGATATTCAAGCAATATTCACTTGACTGTCAAGATCTTCATACTCTTTTTGTTAAACTGATCCTCCAAATTCTGTTCCCTGAATCACTCCCTAGCATGCAGCTGGAAGTCCCCAGTCCTGTAATGCACTGCCAAGTTATTCCTTGTCAGGTTGGATTTGGCAGTGTACCAGGTCATGGGCTGGAACCCAGCAAGCCAGCCCTCACAGTCGAAACAGCCCTCACCATCAAAGAGAGCTGAACCATGGATTGCAGGTCCAGCAAAACCCAAGTTGATGTCACAAGCAAGGTTTATTGACTCTCTCTTGTAAGAAGACTTGACTTTGCCATTTTTCTCTACCGTGTTAATGAGAGAAGGTAGTACCACATTCAGATCCAACCTGGACAAATCTGGTCTTTATTTTAATTCGATTCTGCTCGCAGCGTGTCATCAGTGTTGCACTGTTCTGTGGTAGATCATACAGTACAGGTATTTGGCTCTAAGCTGCCAGGCACTTGACCCATGTCTGTGTTAGATGATGTTGAGAATGTTGTGTCAGTGCGTGATTTTATTTTCACATCCAGACAACCCCAAACCAGTCCTCCCTTGGAAATGTCTCTGGCAGATCTTCCAGTGTCACCTCATGACAGAGGAGTACACATCGTTTACACACAGCTCAGTGTGTAGGTCTCAATGGCAAGACTGTGAGAAGCAGTCGTCTGGTGTCTACTGAGGGCGAGCTGCAGCCACAGCTGAGGCCATGGGCTTGTTATGGGTTGGGCGGCAGCCGTCCTGGCTGGAGGGTGAAGTGAAAGCCTTGTGGTTGCTCTTGGCTAAACCTGATTTGTATGGTGGATGATCAGCCACTCCTCATGTACAGTTGACCCTTGAACTATGTGTGGGTTGTGGGCCAACTTTCCTCACAGTATAAAATCTACATATATCTTATAGTTGATCATCTGTACCCATAGTACCTCCATACCTGAGGTTCCTCTGTGTTTGTGGCCAACATCTGCAGATTGAATGAGTCACAAATTGTGTAGTTTATATTATTTAATATTGGGGAAAAAAATCCATGTGTAAGTGGACCAGCCTAGTTCAAACCTGCTTTGTTCCAGGGTCAATTGCATTTCCCTCCCTAGTATCTTCTCTTTTTTTCACTTCTTTATTAAATCTCTGTTCCTTATTAGCTCTTTCCTGATTTTCCTTACAGCTCATTTATTTTTCCTTTCTCTACTTATTTTTGTTACTTCTTGCCTTATTTCTCTCTCCTCATGTCAAGGTGTTGCTGAACCAAGATTGAGTCTTATGCCTTGTGTGCAGAAAAGCCTGTCTACTGACACAGGGTTGTGGTGAAGGAAAGTGCAGCATTTACTGTAGGTGACAGTAACCATGAATTCATTTTCTAAGTCTGTCCCTTCCTATTTCGTAAATAAGTTCATTTGTGTAATTTCTTTTTCAGTTCATTTCAGTTGCTCAGTCATGTCTGACTCTTTGCAACCCCATGAATTGCAGTATGCCAGGCCTCCCTTGTCCATCACCAACTCCCAGATTCACTCAAACTCATGTCCATTGAGTCGGTGATGCCATACAGCCATCTCATCCTCTGTTGTCCCCTTCTCCTCCTGCCCCCAATCCCTCCCAGCATCAGAGTCTTTTCCAACGGGTTAACTCTTCGCATGAAGTGGCCAAAGTACTGGAGTTTCAGCTTTAGCATCATTCCTTCCAAAGAACACCCAGGACCAATCTCCTTTAGAATGGACTGGTTGGATCTCTTTGCAGTCCAAGGGACTCTTAAGAGTCTTCTCCAACACCACAGTTTAAAAGCTTCAATTCTTAGATATAATGGTCATCTGAGTTAAATTCACCCATTCCAGTCCATTTTAGTTCACTGATTCCTAGAATGTCGACGTTCACTCTTGCCATCTCCTGTTTGACTACTTCCAATTTGCCTTGATTCATTGACCTAACATTCCAGGTTCCTATACAATGTTGCTTAGATTCCACATATCAGATCAGATCAGTCGCTCAGTCGTGTCTGACTCTTTGTGACCCCATGAATGCAGCACACAGGCTTTCCTGTCCATCACCAGCTCCCGGAGTTCACTCAGACTCATGTCCATCCAGTCAGTGATGTCATCCAGGCATCTCATCCTCTGTCATCCCCTTCTCCTCCTGCCCCCAATCTCTCCCAGCAGCAGAGTCTTTTCCAGTGAGTCAACTCTTCACATGAGGTGGCCAAATTGCTGGAGTTTCAGCTTTAGCATCATTCCTTCCAAAGAAATCCCAGGGCTGATCTCCTTCACGATGGACTGGTTGGATCTCCTTGCAGGCCAAGGGACTCTCAAGAGTCTTCTCCAACACCACAGTTCAAAAGCATCAATTCTTCGACGCTCAGCCTTCTTCACAGTCCAGCTCTCACATCCATACATGACCACATGAAAAACCATAGCCATGACTAGACGAACCTATGTTGGCAAAGTAATGTCTCTGCTTTTGAATATGCTATCTAGGTTGGTCATAACTTTCCTTCCAAGGAGTAAGCGTCTTTTAATTTCATGGCTGCAGTCACCGTCTGTAGTGATTTTGGAGCCCAGAAAAATAAAGTCTGACACTGTTTCCACTGTTTCCCCATCTATTTGCCATGAAGTGATGGGACCGGATGCCATGATCTTAGTTTCTGAATGTTGAGCTTTAAGCCAACTTTTTCACTCTCCACTTTCACTTTCATCAAGATGCTTTGTAGTTCCTCTTCACTTTCTGCCATAAGAGTGGTGTCATCTGCATATCTGAGGTTATTGATATTTCTCCCTGCAATCTTCATTCCAACTTGTATTTCTTCCAGTCCGGTGTTTCTCATGATGTACTCTGCATATAAGTTAAATAAGCAGGGTGACAATATATAGCCTTGACGTACTCTTTTTCCTATTTGGAACCAGTCTGTTGTTCCATGTTCAGTTCTAACTGTTGCTTCCTGACCTGCATACAAATTTCTCAAGAGGCAGATCAGGTGGTCTGATATTCCACATATAAGGGATGTAATATTTCTCCTTACTTACTTCTGTCTGACTTACTTCACTCAGTATGACACTCTCTAGGTCCATCCATGTTGCTGAAAATGGCATTATTTCATTCTTTTTAATGACTGAGTAATATTTCATTGTGTGTGTGTATATACATGTATATATGTATGACATCATATATATGTTTGTATATGTATATATATATATCTCACATATGTCTTCTTTATCCATTACTCTGTGGATGGACATTTATGTTTTTTCCATGTCTTTCCAACATTGTGTAGTCTTGGCTCCTTTATCTTAGATTAATTTAATCTGATTAATTATATAAAGTATAGATGCCCGAGCTTATTTCTGGGTTTTCTATCCTGTTCCATTAAGCTATATTTCTATTTTTGTGCCAGTACCATACTGTTTTGATGACTATAGCTTTATAGTATAGTCTGAAATTAGGGAGCTTGATTTCTACAGATTCACTTTTCTTTTTTCAAGATTTCTTTGACTATTTGGGGTCTTATGTGTTTCCATATAAATTTTGAGACTTTTTTTTGGTTCTAGTTCAGTGAAAACTGCCATTGGTAATTTGAAAGGGGTTGCTTTGAGCCTATAGATTTCCTTGGGTAGTATAGTCATTTTGCAAATATTGATTCTTCCAATCCATGATCATGGTGTATCTTTCTATCTGTTTATGTCTTCTTTGATCTTTTTCATCAGCATTTTATAGTTTTTTAAACACAGATTTTTGTCTCCTTCAGATCAGATCAGATCAGATCAGTTGCTCAGTCGTGTCCGACTCTTTGCGACCCTATGAACTGCAGCACGCCAGGCCTCCCTATCCATCACCAGCTCTCGGAGATCACCCAGACTCACATTCATGGAGTCAGTGATGCCATCCAGCCATCTCATCCTCTGTCGTCCCCTTCTCCTCCTGCCCTCAATCCCTCCCAGCATCAGAGTCTTCTCCAGTGAGTCAACTCTTCGCATGAGGTGGCCAAAGTACTGGAGTTTCAGCTTTGGCATCATTCCTTCCAAAGAAATCCCAGGTCTGATCTCCTTCAGAATGGACCAGTTGGATCTCCTTGCAGTCCAAGGGACTCTCAAGAGTCTTCTCCAACACCCAGTTCTTTGTCTCCTTAGGTAGGTTTATTCCTAGGTATCTTTTTCTTTTTCATGCAATGATAAATGGAATTGATCTTGAATTTCTCTTTTTGATCTTTTGCTCTTAGTGTATAAAAATACAATAGATCTCTGTGTATTAATTTTGTAGCCTGCAACTTTTCCAAATTCATTGATGAGCTCTAGTAGTTTTCTGATAGCATCTTTAGGATCTTCTATTAGAATATCATGTCCTCTGCAAACATTGACAGTTCAACTTCTTCTTTTCCAATTTGGTTTCCCTTTACTTCTTCTTCATTTTTTTTTTTGAACTTCCCTGGTGGCTCAGATGGTAAAGCATCTGTCTATGATGTGGGAGACCCAGGTTCGATCCCTGGGTTGGGAAGATCCCTTGGAGAAGGAAATGGCAATCCACTTCAGTACTATTGCCTGGAAAATCCCATGGACAGAGGAGCCTGGTAGGATATAGTCCAGGGGGTCGCAAAGAGTCGGACACAACTGAGCGACTTCACATTACTTCTTTTTCTTCTCTGATTGCTATAGCTAACTTCCAAAACTGTGCTGAATAAAAGCGGTGAGAATGGACATCCTTGTCCTGTCTTGTCTTGTTCCTGATCTCAGAGGGAATGCTTTCAGCTTTTCACCACTGAGTATGATGCTAGCTCTAATTCAAGAAAAGTAGAACAAGGGAACATTTCATGCAAAGATGGGTTCAATAAAGGACAGAAATGGTATGGACCTAATAGAAGCAGAAGATATTAAGAAGAGGTGGCAAGAATACACAGAAGTATACAGAAAAGATCTTCATGACCCAGATAACCACAATGGTGTGATCATTCACCTAGACCCAGACATCCTGGAATGTGAAGTCAAGTGGGCCTTAGGAAGCATCACTATGAGCAAAGCTAGTAGAGATGATGGAATTCCAGTTCAGCTATTTCAAATCCTAAAAGGCGATGCTGTGGAACTGCTGACTTAATATGCCAGCAAATTTGGAAAACTCAGCAGTGGCCACAGGACTGGAAAAGGTCAGTTTTCATTCTAATCCCAAAGAAAGGCAATGCCAAAGAATGCTCAAACTTCCACCCAATTGCACCCATCTCACATGCTCGTAAAGTAATGCTCAAAATTCTCCAAGCCAGGCTTCAACAATATGTGAACCATGAACTTTCAGATGTTCAAGATGGATTTAGAAAAGGCAGAGGAACTAGAGATAAAATTGCCAATATCTGTTGGATCATTGAAAACGCAAGAGAGTTCCAGAAAAATATCTATTTCTGCTTTATTGACTATGTCAAAGCCTTTGATTGTGTGGATCATAATAAACTATGGAAAATTCTGAAAGAGATGGGAATACCAGACCACCTGACCTGCATCTTGAGACATCTGTTTGCAGGCCAGGAATCAACAGTTAGAACTAGACATGGAACAACAGACTGGTTCCAAATAGGGAAAGGAGTACATCAAGGCTGCATATTGTCACCCTGCATATTTAACTTCTATGCAGAATATATCATGAGAAATGCTGAGCTGGATGAAGTACAAGCTAGAATCAAGATTGCTGGGAGAAATATCAGTAACCTCAGACATGCAGATGACATCACTCATGGCAGAAAGTGAAGAAGAACCAAAGAACCTCTTGATGAAAGTGAAAGAGGAGAGTGAAAACGTTGGCTTAAAGCTCAACATTCAGAAAACTAAGATCATGGCATCCGGTCCTATCACTTCATGGCAAATAGATGCAGAAACAGTGGAAACAGTGTAAGACTTTATTTTTTGGGCTCCAAAATCACTGCAGATGGTGACTGCAGCCATGAAATTAAAAGACACTTACTCCTTGGAAGGAAAGTTATGACCAACCTAGATAGCATATTAAAAAGCAGAGATGTTACTTTGCCAGCAAAGGTCCATCTAGTCAAGGCTATGGTTTTTCCAGTAGTCATGTATCGATGTGAGAGATGGACTATAAAGAAAGCTGAGCACTGAAGAATTAATGCTTTTGAACTGTGGTGTTGGAGAAGACTCTTGAGAGTCCCTTGGACTGCAAGGAGATCCAACCAGTTCATCCTAAAGGAAATCAGTCCTGAATATTCATTGGAAGGACTGATGCTGAAGCTGAAGCTCCAATACTTTGGCCACCTGATGTGAACTGGCTCCTTCGAAAAAAACCCTGATGCTGGGAAAGATTGAAGGTTGGAGGAGAAGGGGATGACAGAGGATGAGATGGTTGGATGGCATCACTGACTCAGTGGGCATGAGTTTGAGTAAACTCTGGGAGTTGGTGATGGACAGGGAGGCTTGGCGTGCTGCAGTCCATGGGGTCGCAGAGTCAGGCATGACTGAGAGACTGAACTGAACTGATGATGGTAACTGTAGGTTTGTCATATATGGCTTTTATTATGTTGAGCTGTGTACCCTCTAGGTCCACTTTCTGGAGAGTTTTTATCATAAATGGGTGCTAAGTTTTGTCGACAGCGTTTTCTGCATCTATTGAGATGATCATGTGGTATTATTCAAATTGTTGATATAGTGTATCACATTGGCTGATTTGTGGTTGTTGAAATTCCTTGCATTCCTGGGATGAATCCCACTTGATCATGGTGTATGATCTTTTTAATATATTGTTGGATACAGTTGCTAGTATTTTGTTGAGTATTTTTACATCTATCTTCATCAGTGATATTAGCCTGTAATTTTCTTTATTTGTGGTATCTTTGGTTTTGGTATCATGGTGATGGTGGCCTCATGAAATGAATCGGGAAGCTTTCCTTTCTCTGCAACTTTTTGGAGCAGTATCAAAGAGATAAAAGTTTGATAACTCTTCCCTAAATGTTTGATAAAATTCACCCGTGAAGCCATCAGGTCCTAGACTTTTGTTCGTTGGGAAGTTTTCAATCACAGTTTCGATTTCAGTGCTCGGTGTGTTCATATATTTTCTGTTTCTTACTGGTTCGGTCTTGGGAGACTGTACCCTTCTAAGAACTTGTCCATTTCTTCCAGGTTGTCCATTTTATTGGCATACAGTTGTTCGCAGTAGCCTGTTATTCTTGGTATTTCTATGGAGTAGGTTGTAACTTAACCGTTTTCATTTCTAATTTTACTGATCTGAGTCCTCTCCCTTTTTTTCTTGATGAGTCTGGCTAAAGGTTTATCAGTCTTGTTTATCTTTTCAGAGAACCAGCTTTTAGTTTCATTGATCTTTGCAATTGCTATTTTTTGTCTCTATGTCATTTATTTCTACTCTGATATTTATGATTTCCTTCCTTCTACTAATTTTAGGTTTTGTTTGTTCTTCTTTCTCTAGTTGTTTTAGGTGTGAGGTTAAGTTGTTTATATCAAATTTTTCTTGAGGTAAGATTGTATTGCTATAAACTTCCTTCTTCGAACTGCTTTTGCTGCATCCAGTAAGTTTTGGACCATTTAGCTTTTGCTTTAATTTGTCTCTAGGCATTTTTTTTATTCCTTCAGTGATCCAGTGGTTGCTTAGTAGCATGTTGTTTAGCCACCACAAGTTTGTATTTCTCAGAGGTTTTTTTTCTTGTGGTTTATTTCTAATCTCATAGTGCTGTCATCAGAAAAGATGCTTGACATGATTTTGATTCTTTTAAATTTACCAAGGCTCACCTTGTGGCTCTATACATATCAATCAAGTTCAACTTAGGAACCAGACATTAAGTAGCTAACATCTGTTGGATCATAGAAAAAGCAAGAGAATTACAGAAAACATGTGCTTCTGTTTTATTGACTATGCTAAAGGCTTTGTGTGTGGATGAAACAAACTGTGGAAAATTATTAAAGAGATGGGAATACTAGACCACCTTGCCTGCCTCCTGAGAAATCTGTTTGCAGGTTAAGATGCAACTGTTAGGACTGGACATGGAAAAATGGACTTGTTCAAAATTGGGAATGGTGTACATCACGACTGTATATTGTTACCCTGCTTATTTAACTTATATGCAGAGTATATCATGGGAAATGCTGGGCTGGATAAAGTGCAAGCTGGTATCAAGAGTGCTGGAAGAAATATCAATAACCTCAGATATACAGATGACATCACTCTTATGGCAGAAAGCAAAGAGAAACTAAAGAGCCTCTTGATGAAAGTAAAAGAGGAGAGTGAAAAAGCTGACTTTAAATTCAACATTCCAAAAACAAAGATCATTGCATCCATTCCATCACTTCTTGGCAAATAGACGGGGAAACAAAGGAAACCATGAGAGACTTTATTTTCTTGGGCTCCAAAATCACTGCAGATGGTGACTGCAGCCATGAAATTAAAGATGCTTGCACCTTAGAAAAAAAGCTATGACCTATCTAGACAGCATATTAAAAAGCAGAGACATTACTTTGCAGACGAGGGTCCATCTAGTCAAGGCTATGGTTTTTCCAGTAGTCATGTATGGATGTGAGAGTTGGACCATAAAGAAAGCTGATAACTTAAGAATTCATGCTTTTGAACTGTAGTGTTGGAGAAGACTCTTGGGAGTCCCTTGGACTTCAAGGGGATCAAATCAGCCAATCCTAAAGGAAATCTATCCTGAATATTCATTGAAAGGACTGCTGCTGAAGCTGAAGTTCCTATACTTTGGCCACCTGATGCAAAGAACTGACTCATTGGAAAAGACCCCGATACTGGGTAAGATTGAAGGCAGGAGGAGAAGGGAACGATAGAGGGCAAGATATTTGCATGTCATCACTGACTCAATGGACATGAGTTTGAGCAATCTCTGGGAAATGGTGAAGGACAGGGAAGCCTGGCTTGCTACAGTCCTTGGAGTCTTAAAGAGTTGGACAGGACCGAGTGACTGAACAAGAACAATGAAAATGACAATGAAAAGAGGGCAGGGATGGTAAAGTATTATCAGATCAATTAGACCTAAAAATTTGTAAGAGGAAAAGTACATTATATATTAACAATGGTTCAATATGGCAAGAAGATACAGCAATTATAAACATTTATGCAACTAACAACAGACCTTCAAAATACATAAAACAAAGATGGACATCGCTGAAAGAAGAGATAGTGTATAATAAGCATGTAACCCCAAAGGGAAAGGGGTGGGAGACTTTTCGCAGAACGGTAACAGCCCCTGAATTCTCCTTCTAAGGACTGAAGGAGCTTTCCCCTATCTTTATCTCCTTCCATGAGCTTCTTGGAACGAAGTGTTCCCTGCCAAGTTGAGAACTTTGGCTTGTTTTGTAAATTCCCTAGGGTTGCTTCCGTGTGTTTTAGGAGGACAGCTTAGTTGTGCTCCTGTCCAAATACTTGCTCAATAGAGACAAAGACTTTGGCTTTCTCAGGGCTAGATTAGGCTCAGCACAGAATCATAAACTTACCACTTACATAAAATTCATTTACTTCATGGGAAACAATATAAAGTTACCGAATTTGTCAGTTAAAGACTAAGAAGCTAAAACTGAACATCTATAATCCATATCATTTTACATGAAAGACATTAAAAAATTATATTGGAGTATAGTTGATTTACATTCTTGTGTTAGCTTAGGTGTACAGCACAGTGGAAAGAATTTTAACACTAACAAAACAGAATGGCCATAACCACAGAATAAATATACTTCTTTAGCTTCAATATATCTAGTTCTTGGGAAAAGAGTTTTGTGTGTTATATGTCAACCAATTGAAGTATCATTACCTGCCACAATCTTTAGATGACATTTTGTAAATATTTGATTCAGTTTAAATTCCCCTTATAATCTGAATATTTGATATTGTTCATATACTGGAGTCAATGATTTCTTTGAGAAAAAAAATTTACCTCCCTTTCCCCAGGACAGAATCAACCACTTCCTCCAATGTATTTTCATAATTTTGAGGCAAGCCTTCATTATATAATTGATAACATTGCAATGAAATATTTATTTTTCTCTGATAGCAATTCCCAGGAATTGCTGGGTTGGTTGATGTCTTTCCATGTCTATAAGCTAATATTTTATATTTTCAGAATGTAAAGGAAATGAATTACTCAATAGATCCAGATTAATTATAAAAGAAAAAGACTGAGGCATCTGGGAGTAAGAGTATTTAGCAACTGCAAGAATAGACTACATGTAGGTCTAAAACCTGGGTCTGCCACCAGGATGTTGTGACTACAAAACAAGCATTCAGTACCCCATTTGTGCTGTTGTTCAGTCACTAAGTCGTGTCTGACTCTTTGCAACCCTGTGGACAACAGCAAGCCATGCTTCCCTGTCCCTCACTATCTCCCAGAATTTGCTCAAACTCATGTCCATTGGGTTGGGGATGCTATCCAACCATCTCATCCTCTGCTGTCCTCTTCTTCTGCCTTTAATCTTTCCCAGCATCAGGGTCTTTTCCAATGAGTCCACTGTTCCCATCAAGTGGCCAAAATATTGCACCTGCACCTTCAGCATCAGCCCTTCTAATGAACATTCAGGGTTAATTTCCTTCAGGATTGACTGGTGATCTCCGTGTTGTCCTAGGGACTCTCAAAAGTCTTTTCTAGTGCCACAATTCAAAAGCGTCAATTCTTTGGCTCTCAGCCTTCTTTACAAAACAAGCTTTAAGTATCCCAGTACCCTGTGATATTCTGTAAGATTGAAATGCTAGTGTACTTACTGGGATAAAATCAGGATGGGCTTTTAAGTGAGAATAGATTTGGTGACATTTTTTTTAAAAGGAGTTAGAATTATTAAGTTTGAAAATTTAATGCAGACTGATCCTCAAGATATATACTGTTACATAAATTCAGATTTCATAGTTTTTCAAAAGACAGTAACACATGTTATTACTGTATACATGTATACATGTTATTACCCCAAATATTAGGATTTTGGATATTAGGCACACTTTATTTCAGAATGTCAGTTACAGACACAACCCTTCCTTCCCTGGCTGAGGTTTTTGGACTTTCTAAGGTGTCATCTAGTAGTTACATATCCTTTTGGTAGACGACACTGAATATTCCTTTGGCCACATATTCTCAATTGTCTCATGTTAGAAACAGTATTCAGCACAGGATGATGCCATGTGTTGATGGCCAAACAATGAACATCTGGAAGGTGACTCCATCCAAATACATTGCTTTATTCCCTCAAATCTTACTAGTCAAATTTTAGAAGTTTGATATCATGGAGCAGCAACATTTCTCAGCTGCTAGGTTGTATGTGTGTAACTAGTCAGCTCATTTAACATGGAATATGCTGTGCTCGGTCACTCAGTCATGTCTGACTCTTCGTGACACCGTGAACTGTAGGTGTCACAGGCTTCTCTGACTAAGAGGATTCTCCAGGCAAGAATACTGGAGTGGGTTGACATACCCTCCTCCAGGGGATCTTTCCAACTCAGGGATTGAACCCAGGTCTCCCACATAGCAGACAGATTCTTTTCTGTCTGAGCCACCAGGGAAGCCCTGTACATGGGATGCCAAATAGTAAAATACTTGATCTTTACTGAGGTGCATTTGGAAAAATGTTTTGGGAGCTATTATGTGTGTGCATGTATGTGTGCCCTTGTTGAAGATGATTTATGAAGGAAATTTTTGGCACTGTTGGCCTGCTGAAGACCCAGAATCTGTTATTCCTTTAATTTCTCCTTGCAAAACAGACCAGTTTTTCTTCCAGATCGTCTCCTTTGTAATACAGAACCAATACAGCTGACATGCAGTGCTGATATTGTTTCCCTGAGGTCTGCCTTTAACGCCCCTGTGCAGTCTGTACATCACACAATTTCTGAGACACCACAGGCAATATATTTAGCATTTCTCCTAAAACAGAGCACAGAATGCCATCCTTTCAACCTCGAAGATTAGTTTTCTCATCAGACATAAACATACCACCAAGCCAGGGCCCCGTATTTTATGGGGTCATTTCCTGAGGCTGGAAAAATGATGATGTGGACTTGTGCCCTGCTTTGTAAAGGCTCCAGCCTGAAACTGACCCTTTCTGCTCACATTTCTCGGCTAGAACAAGTCCCATGGCCCACCTAACTTCACAGAGGAGAGGTGCAGTCTTTCCTGTGCCTCCAAAAAGAAGGGAGATAATCACAGTGAACAACCCAAATGACTACCTGAGAAATTGTCTGATTAAGTGGTATTAGTGGTCATTTTCCTATGGCTGTAGCAAACAGCAGAGATGTATGGGAGGGAGGTCAGTCCTCTCTCCATCTCTCCCTCCAACTCTGTCCTCTCTGAAAACAAATTCAGGTGGTTGTGATGTAGTAGAGTGCATGGGTAAGTAAGTGTAAGTTATTAATAACATTCCAGGCCTTGGATTAGATAGTGGGTTTATATGTGTGTAAGGCATTTGCCTTCCTCTGCACTGAACAAGCATGATGGCTCCTGTATCTTGGACAGCAAAGAGATGTGGTGTTGGAGGAAGCAGTGCCTTGAACATCAGCATCTGACCCCGAGAGCAGCCCCAGCAGCACAGGGGATGGAAATGAGGTGTCTTAGGCTCATTTGTCAGTGCTCTGAATCCTTGATATCTATTCCTTTCAAGGAATTGGCCTGGTTTGGGTGTGGAATGGGAAAATTCAGTTGTCAGCAGGTATAAAACATCCCCTAGGGATTATGGGCTTCAGTGTGGACAGAAATCTCCTAATAATGGGAAGAAATGAAAGCCAGAGAAATTTCACTCTGATGAATGCCAGCTGAGCTGAGTAGAATTCCCAGGTTAGTGGACCCTAGAAAAACACCTGTTACATTAAAAAAAGTGAATGATACATAATTGATAATTTCACTGTGGTTATATGTGGGAAATCCCTACTAGGAAAACACATATTTGTCTAGGGAAAGGGCCTTCATGTATGTAACTTACTCTCAATTTGTTTTTAAAGAAAAAGCCTGTGTGAGTTTGTGTATGTGCACAGAGAGAAGGCACACGTGCTAAAGCAAATTGGGTAAAACACAAACTATAGGTGAATCCAGGTAGAATCTACGTGTGTCTTTGTACTACTCTTATTTTTGCAATTTTCTGTAAATGTTCAATTATTTTAGCCTCAAAATTAAAACAGAATGACACGACAGTGTGGCACATGTCATAATTAGAGTGACAAAGTCCCTATTAGGCCAGGGGAGTATCCATCAGCTTTGCCTGGGGGTGGGGGTGTCAGGGCAGGCTTCATGGAGAAGTTTCGAGAGAGACTGGAAGGATGACGACCTGATGGAGGTGTATGAGGCCCGGGGCATCTGACTGAGGTGGGAGCAGGACAGGCTGCAGGGGAGAACGGTGAGGTCCTGTCCATCCCGAGAGTCTGTTGCGGAAGGGAGCACTGTGTGTGCTCTGACCCCGCAGGGCTCGCGCTCCTCATGGTGAGTGTCACTTGTGTGCCCAAGAGTGCTGCCTCCTGCCCCTCCAGCCAGTTACACAATCCTCATTGCCGGAGCCAAGCCTCAGGAACCTCCAAGGGAAGAAAGCTTGAGGGTGGGACTTGCAGCCCAAAGTGGGCTGGGCCCACACATGCTTTGCTCTCCCCATAAAGACTCAGCACTTCACTCATGTCAGGACTCTCTGCAGAGGCAGTACTGTAAGTCTCCATCTGACAGGGAATTCACGGTTCCTGGGATCTGGGAGGAAGGAAGGAGGAAGTTCTCTGTGCTGACTTTGAGATAAGCTCGGAGTGTGTGGGGCGCCACGATGCCAGCTCAGGTCTGGTCTTGCTTGGTCTCAGGAATGGGGAGTTTCAGAGAAAGGAGCCTGTGGTCCCTTAAGGATTTGAGGGTTGGATGAGGTTGGGTGTATTCCAGTAGGTTTGAGAATGCCCAGGAGGCCATTACTTCCCATTTGAGGTTTCCTTACTCAGAAAGTTCAGGCAGCAAGGATGGGAAGATGAAAAATGATGAATCTGCCAATGATGTGCATCATTTTCTTCTTAGGGACCAGGGGCCAGATTCTACCTCCTGTTGTTCCTCTTTCTGGCCGCTAGAGGGCGGGGTGCAGGTAGGTCACTCAGGAGCAGCAGTTTCATCAGCTCACCCAGGTAGGTGCACAGTGGAGCAGAGGGAATAGAGCTGGGCTGGATGCTGAGGTCCTGGCCCAGAGGGGAGTCGTGGAGATGCAGAGAAGCCACACTTTGCAGCCAAATTGAGCTGTGGCCTGAGTGTTGGTTGCTGGTCTCTCTGGATGTTTGGTCTGAAGCTAAGGCCTGTCCTGGGGCTCCATCTGTGCCTCTGTGTTTGGCTGAGGGGGTTAAGGGGAACCATGGTGGTGAAGATTGTGCTTCCTTCTAGTGGCTTCTGCTCATATGGCCTTGGCCTTGGAGTTTCCCAGAGGGAGATGGTATTCAGGGCTGTGTCCAGGGAACAACCTCTTCATCCTCCTAATTCCCTTCCTTGTAGTAGGCACTATGATAGCTGTGGAGGTGGGGCTGGAGAAGAAGAAAGACAGAAGTCCATGTCTTGAATCACAGCTTCCTCCCACCAAGGCTGTTTGGGTGGTGGGGCCTCATCATATTCTGGAAGGGTGGGGGTCTGAGCACTGCTGGGCACCTGGCCTCCTGGAGCCCTGAGCTCTCAGCTCCACTGAGGGCTGTGTCTGTGGGTCTTTGGCTGGTGGTACCTCCTGGGCTGGTCAGACTGAGTGTGTGTTCCTCTGCAGAACCATGGCTACTACAACATCCAGGCCCAGGACCTGGGCATCTGGTATGTGCCCAATAAGTCCCCCCTGCAGCACTGGAGGAACAGCTCCCTGCTGGGGTACCACAGCAACACTGGCTTCTTCCGGAGACTGGGGCACAATCTGTTTGGACTCTACCAGGTACATGGCGCTGCTGGCTGGGGGTGGGGGCACTTCTTTTGGTGAGCTGAGAGACAAGAGTTTTGGGTGAGAATAAGTCTGGTCTGGGTCCCATATCCCTAGCAGGTACTTGTTCTTGGCTCTTTATTCCCACTCTGGGCCAAGTGAACTCATGGTCTACCTCTCTTGAGAGTTCTGAGCTAAGCAAGGGAAGAAGCATATGGCAGAAGAGAGAGGGACTCAAGGATGTTGGACATAGTTATGATGGCGGGCAGGTGGGGAGGAATTAGTATTTTAAGGCTGATCTGAAAATGACACCTGAGGGCATTACATCTCCTGCTTGTCCTCACACAATCTGTATGTTGGTCTCTGTAGAAATACCCAGTGAAATACAGAGCAGGGAAGTGCTGGACTGACAACGGCCCAGCCATTGCTGTTGACTATGACTTTGGCAATGCTGAGAAAACTGCATCTTATTACTCACCAGATGGTCAGCATGAATACCTCCTTCCCAAGCCCAGTCATCAGCTCTTCCCTGCTCTCTTAGGGCAAGTGTAACTAGCAACAGTTAATGATTGCTAGCATTTATTGAACACATACAATGTACCATGGTATAATATAGAAACTTAACATGATTTCGTGTCATTTTATCATCATGAGAAAAGAATGAAGTTAGTATTACTCTTCTCCATTGCAGAGGATACAAGCTCAGTCTTCTTAACCAATACCCTGTATAACTCTTACAATAGTTAAGGAAAGGGGTGAGTTAAAGTTCAGAGGCAAAAACAAATAACAAAGTGGTGAGAAAAATTTGTTTTTGTAATGATGAATAGAATAGAGAAGCTGAAGTTGACCAGTTCCATGAAGACCTACAAGACCTTGTAGAACTAACACCAAAAAAGATGTACTTTTCATCATGGGCATCGGAATGCAACAGTAGGAAGTCAAGAGATAACTGGAGTAACAGGCAAGTTTGGCCTTGGAGTACAGAATGAAGCAGGGCAAAAGCTAACAGAGTTTTGCCAAAAGAACACACTGGTCATAGCAAACACCCTCTTCCAATGACACAGAACACAACTCTGCACATGGATATCACCAGTTTGTCAATACCAAAATCAGATTATGTTCTCTGCAGCCAAAGATGGAGAAGCTCTATACAGTCAGCAAAAATAAGACCTAGAGCTGACTGTGGGTCGGATCATGAGCTCCTTATTGTAAACTTAAGGCTTAAATTAAAAAAAGTAGGGAAAAACATCAAGACATTCAGGTATGATTTACATGAAATTCCTTATGATTATACAGTGGAAGTTACAAATAGATTCAAGGGATTAGATCTGGTAGACAAAGTGCCTAAAGAACTATGGACAAATATTCATAACATTGTACCCAAGGTGGTGACCAAAATCATCTCAAAGAAAAAGAAATGCAAAAAGGCAAAATGGTTGTTTGAGGAGGCCTTTTCTAAATCCAGCTTGTACATCTGGAAGTTCTCGGTTCATGTACTGATGAAGCCTAGCTTGAAGGATGTTAAGCATTACCTTGCTAGCATGTGAAATGAGTATAATTGTGCAGTAATTTGAATATTTTTGTTTAGAAAATAAAGTTTAGAAAATAGCTGAGAAAAAGAGATGCTAAAGGCAAAGGAGAAAGGGAACAAATACCCAACTGAATGCAGAGGTACAAAGAATAGTAAGAAGAGATAAGAAAGCCTTCTTGAGGGAACAATGCAAAGAAATGGAGAAAAGCAATAGAATGGAAAAGATTAGAGGTCTCTTCAAGGAAACATTTCATGCAAAGACAGGCACAATAAAGGATGGAAATTACAAGGACCTAATAAAAAGAGAAGAGATTAAGAAGGGGTGGAAAGAATACATAGAAAAACTATATTAAAAAGGTCTTAGTGATCTGGAAAACCATGATGGTGTCATCACTCACCTGGAGGCAGAAATCATAGAGCGCAAATTTAAGTAGGTCTTAGGAAGGATTACTATATACAAAGCTAGTGGAGGTGCTAGAATTCAAGCTGAGCTGTTTGAAATCTTAAAAGATGATGCTGTTAAAGTGCAGCAATCAATATGCCAGCAAATTTGAATAACTCAGCATTGGCCATGGGATTGGAAATGATCAATTTTCATTCCAATCCCAAAGAAAGGCAATGCCAAAAATATTGAAGTTACTGCACAATTGTGCTCATTTCACACGCTAACAAGGTAATGCTCAAAATCCTTCAAGCTAGGCTTCAATAGTACTTGAACCGAGAACTTTCAGATATACAAACTAGATTTAGAAAAGGCAGAGGAACCAGAGATCAAACTGCCAACAGCCACTGTATCATAAAAAAGTAATGAAATTCCAGAAAAACATCTACTTCTGCTTCATCGACTATGCTAAAGCCTTTGTGTGGATCACAGAAAACTGTGGAAAATATTTAAAGAGATGGGAACACCAAATCACCTTACCTGTCTCCTGGGAAACCTGTATGTAGATCAAGAAGCAAGTTAGAACCAGACATGGAACAACAGCCTGGTTCAAAATTGGGAAAGGAGTAGGTCAAGGCTATATATTGTCACCCTGCTTATTTGACTTTTATGTAGGGTGCATCATGTGACATGGCAAGCTGGGTGAATCAACAAGCCAAAATCAAGATTACCTGGAGAATTATCAACAACCTCAGTTACGTAGATGATACCACTTTAATAGCATAAAGTGAAGTGGAACTAAAGAGCCTTTTGATGAAGGTGAAAGAGAAGAGTGAAAAAGCTGGCTTAAAGCTCAGCATTCAAAAAACTAAGATTATGGCATTCTGTCCTATTACTTCATGGCAAATAGAAGGAGAAAAAGTGGAAATAAAGTGACAGACTTTATTTTCTTGGGCTCCCATATCACTGCAGACAGTGACTGCCGCCACGAAATTAAAAGACGCTAACTCCTTGGAAGAAGAAAAGCTATGACAAACCTGCTGCTGCTGCTAAGTCGCTTCAGTCATGTCCGACTCTGTGCGACCCCATGGATGGCAGCCCACCAGGCTTCCCCGTCCCTAGGATTCTCCAGGCAAGAACACTGGAGTGGGTTGCCATTTCCTTCTCCAATGCATGAAAGTGAAAAGTGAAAGTGAAGTTGCTCAGTCGTGTCTGACTCCTAGCAACCCCATGGACTGTAGCCCACCAGGCTCTTCCATCCATGGGATTTTCCAGGCAAGAGTACTGGAGTGGGGTGCCTTTGCCTTCTCCAATGACAAATCTAGACAGTGTATTAAAAAGCAGAGACATCACTTTTCAGACAAAGATCTGTACAATCAAAGCTCTAGTTTTTCCAGTAGTCATGTATGGTTGTGAGAGTTGGACCATAAAGAAGACTGAGTGCCAAAGAATTGATGCTTTTGCACTGTGGTGTTGGAGAAGACTCTTGAAAGTCCCCTGGGCAGCAAGGAGATCAAATCAGTGAATCCTAAAGGAAATCAGCCCTGAATATTCATTGGAAGGACTGATGCTGAAGTTCCAATAATTTGGCTGTTTGATGGGAAGAGCGGACTCATTGGAAAAGACTCTGATCTGGGGAAAGATTGAGAGCAAGAAGAGAAGGGGATGACAGAGGATGAGATGGTTGGATGGCATCATTTACTCAATGGATATGAGTTTGAGCAAACTCTGGGAGATGGCGAAGGACAGGGAAGCTTGATGTGCTGCAGTCTATTGGGTTGCAAAGAGTCTGACATGATTTAGTGACTGAACAACAAATGATGGATAACTATTATTTTAAAGAAGGCACAAACTTAAGTTTTTGGTGGGAAAATGAGTCATTTTACATTAAAGTCATGGTAATTGGATGAGAAGTGTGCTAGCAGAAACAGATGGCCACTTCTGATAACTGCTTATTCCTGCTGGACCTCCGAAGATCTTCTTGCTGATCTCTCAGTGGATTATTAATTTCACCTATGAGCTTTAGGCAGACAAGTGACTCTTGTGAACACAAGCCTTGGTCCTGTTTCTCCAGATGGAGGGAAGTTCTCCTCCAGAGAAGTTCAGAGCCAGGATGTAGCAGCTGCTGTCCACAGAGGTGCTGGGTTTCATCCCCGCAGCTTGGAGTCCTGGGCTATAACCTGACCTGTTGATTTAGGGAATCCCTGGGCTGGTCAAAAGGAAGCTGTTTTCAGTTCATCCTTTGAATACTCAGCCCTTTCTCTGCCTCTTCTTTTTCAGGAGAATTTGTTCCAGGATTTGTCCAGTTCAGGGTGTTCAACAACGAGAGAGCAGCCCAAGCCCTGTGTGCTGGGATGAGAGTCACTGGCTGCAACACTGAGTTCGTGAGTTTTGGGAAGAATCATGGCTTGTGCGTGTGTGTATGTGTGTCTGTGTTTGTGTGCACAACCCCTTATGGGTTATACTGGTGTATGTCTCTGTTGCTTTCATTTTTCTTCTTTTGCTAGTATTTTGTGGACATAATTTAAAAATTGTTACTATTATTTTTACTTGAAATGTAATCAATATGTAATATTATGTTAGTTTCAGGTGTGTACCATAATGATTTTATATTTTTATGTATTGTGAAATGGTCATCAGGATAAATCTAGTCAGCATCCACTACCACACATAGCTACAAATTCTTTTTTTCTTCCGAGGAAAACTTTTAACATCTACTCTTTTATAATTTTTCAATGTACACCATAATATCATGACTATAGGAAGCAAATGGAGAAGGAAATGGCAACCCACTCCAGTGTTCTTGCCTGGAGAATCCCAGGGACGGGGGAGCCTGGTGGGCTGCCGTCTATGGGGTCGCACAGAGTCGGACACGACTGAAGTGACTTAGCAGTAGCAGCATAGGAAGCATACTGTATATTACATCCCCAGGAACTTAATTTATAAGTGATAGTTTGTACCTTTAATCATTAGACATAATTTACTTCATCAAAGTACAATTTATCTATATTCTCATGTATTATTGTTTATGTTGTGTTTAAGAAGTATTTTCATATATTGAGATCACAAAAATATTGTCTAATATTCTTATTGACTTCTAGAATCTTTATGTTTTTGTTGTATCTTCCGTCTTGTAGAAGTGAGCAGCAGAGGTGTGCCAGCTGGAGAGTGTCTCTGAGGGACATTTTGTGACTGGAGGGGCAGGAGGAAAAGGGAGTCAGAGCTCTAAGGACAAGCATGCTCACTCACAACGTTTCCTTCCACACCTGTCAGGCTGAGAAATGTGACCCTGAAGTCAAGGACATCTTCACTTCCCACTGCAACGATCAGTTTGTCCATGTGTCAGTCAGAAAGAGGCAGCTGTGCCCTCATGACAAGGCCCCTAGATTCCGATCTGGAGGATCATGTGTGTGTTGGTCCTGGGAGCAGGGTTGGGTGAGTCCCCCCTACTCTGGATTCTGTGAATCCTTATTCTGTTCATAAGTTCCCATTTGCATTTACCCCTGTATGTACTGACTCAAAAATACATGGGAGGGTACCTACAAAGTGCTGGGTATAAGAACTGTAAGCTGACAGAGTCATCTTAAGGAACTCAAGTGGTTAGGGACAGATTTGTAAATGCACGATTGCAATCTCGTGTGGTACCGCCCGAGATAGAAACATAAACAAAGGGCTCTGGGGACACAATACAGGAGCTAATACCTCTACTAACGGCACACAGTTGATTCTGCAGGAAGGTGACATTTTTGGTGAATATCAAAAGATGTGTGTAGAGTTCAACAGGCAGAAAGGGGCAAATAGTGTCTTTTGAGGATGAACAACTAACATGTTCAAAATCACTGGGATTTGATAGACCATGAGGTATTGAGGAGGCAGTGAGCTGTTGTGTAAATTGTATCATGGTATGCACATGGTGTAGAATCAAGAGCTAATAATACTTGCAGGAAGTAGGGAAAGGAGGGGCTTTTGCATTATGTTCAGGACATAGAGTTTATGTTATAGGTGATGGGACACATCAGAGGAGTTTGACCAGATTAGTGACCTGATCACTTTGGTTTAGCAAGGACGGGGAGACATGGATTCAAGAACAGGGAAATAAGAGTCAACGAGTCCATGAGGCAGGTGCAAAGGTGCAGATGTGAGACACCGAGGACTTGAGCTAGGGTGTTGTTGATAAAGCTGAAAGAGTAAGGATGGGTTGGATAGATGGTGGAATCAACAGTTCTTGATGATTAAATGAATATGGGAGATGGCAAGTGATGAAGACCGAACAGACTTCAGGGTTTTGTTTTGGGTGACTGGATGCTATCAGTTAAGATGTGTGATGAGAGAGGAATAGATTCAAGGACAGCAAGAGAGAATTAGTTTTGTTTTGCTCAAGTGGGGTTTTAGATCTAAAGATATGTAGGTGGAGACATCCATGTGACAGTTGGATATGGGGTTTCAAACGCAGAAAGTAACTGGCTCCCCTCTGAAATTTAGGAGCATCATGACAATGTATGATTATGCTGGTGTTAGCAAAAGTCATGGGAGAAGATGAGCCTCACTGGGAGAGTGAGAAGTGGACAGAGCTGTGAGGAATGGCATTTGGGGAAATGATTAAGGAAAACAGGTGAGCTAAGGGGCTTGAGAATAAACGGGAAAGAAGGTAAAAAGGAATTCAGGAGAAACTTGATTTCAGAGTCCACTGGAGAGTTAGTTCTGTGCAGGGGAGGGGTCAAGGCCAAGTAGGAGAAGGACCAAAATTACAGGGGATTTGACCATTAAGAGCTCACTGGTGTGTCCACAGGCAACCCCTCACTGTGTCTTCCCCCTGCCCCCCAGCACTGCGTCAGTGGAGGAGAATTCTTTCCAGAGAGCAGTCCCTTGCAGTGTAGGGATTTCTCCTCCTTTGACTGGAATGGATACGGAGCTCACTGGGGTTATAGCTTCAGCCGGGAGATCACTGAGGCAGCTGTGCTCCTGTTCTACCACGGAGAGCTGTGTGGTGTGAGACATGGAATCCAGCTCCTAAGCCCAGACCCTCAGAGATGGAAAAAATAGAATGTTAACAAGGAGGGGAAGGGAATAAATTATATCACTTTGTGCATTTTGTGGTTTTGAATTTCTTTGAGTCTATTTACAAATTGGCCAGGACCTGAAGACCTGAAGGGATGTTTTGAAACAATACCACTCATTCTGGTGAATACCTCTTTGAGCATTCTGAGTTTGGAACTTCAAGTCACAACTCCAAGTTCTTGAACACAAGTTTGCCCATTTATGGCGACCCTAGTGTGAGACTGATGGGCAGAGGAAAATTATTCTTATGAATTTTTTGTAACATACTGTTATTAGCTCGGAGAAGGCAATGGCACCCCACTCCAGTACTCTTGCCTGGAAAATCCCATGGATGGAGGAGGCTGGTGGGCTGCAGTCCATGGGGTCGCTAAGAGTCGGACACGATTGAGCGACTTCACTTTCACTTTTTCGCTTTCATGCATTGGAGAAGGAAATGGCAACCCACTCCAGTTTTCTTGCCTGGAGAATCCCAGGGGCAGGAGAGCCTGGTGGGCTGACGTCTATGGGGTCACGCAGAGTCAGACACGACTGAAGTGACTTAGCAGTAGCAGCAGTTATTAGCTAATCAAGTAAAGTCCTCAACATAAACATCTTAAAGAATAATAGATTACTTAGATTCAGTAGTAAAAGAGAGATTAAGGTCACAGCTGTCCATTTCCTTTATTCCTTCAGCTTTGACACTCAGGACACTGTCTCTACAATGATTCTCAAACATACGTGTTGCAATGTGTGTGTGTCTGGGAGGGTTCTCACAATACGAGGACATTCACTGAAAAGTAGCTGGGAGTCCTCCAAGTCAACTCAATTTTGACCCAATCTACCGGGAGACAGTGCCAGATCCCCGTGTGAAAGGCTGAGTCCTACAAGTCTGCCCCTTGAATCCTTCTGAGGGGAGAACTGCAGCCACAGCTAAGGCCTTGGGGCTTTTTTTGGTTTGGGCAGCAGCTGTCCTAGCTGGAGGGTGAAGTGAAAGCCCTGTGGTTGTTCTTGCCTAAACTTGGCTTGTATGGTACTAGGTCATGTACTGTTAATATATAGTTAATCCTTGAACAGCCTGTGGGCACCAACCCCCTGCACAGTTGATTAGCTCATACTTGGCCCTCTGTACCATGGTTCCTCCATATCTGCGGTTTCTGAATTTGTGGTCAGCAGCTGCAGGTTCAGTGAGTCATGGATGGTGTAGTATTGTCAAGGAAACCTGCATATAAGTTGACCAACACAAATCAAATCTGTATTGTTCAAGAGTCACCTGTATTTGCTTTTTTTCTAGTATCTTCTTTTGCTTTCACTTCCTTAGTGAATCTTTGTCCCTTGCTAGGACATTCCTGACTTCACCTTTTACTCCTTTATTCTTTCTTTCTCTACTCATTTTTTGTCACCTCTTGCCTTTTTTCTCTCTCCTCATGTCAGGGTGTTATAAAACCAAACTTGTGTCTGCTGGCCCATATGTGCAGGGAAGCCAATCTACTGACATGGAGCTGTGATGAAGGAAAGCACAACATTTACTGCAAGTGCTCAGCAAGGAGTTTAGGTAGCTAATGCCCATAAAATGCCCGAATTCCCCAGTGGCTTTCAGGGAAAGTTTTTAAAGACAGGGTGAGGAAGGGAGTTGCAGGGTGCAGGATCAGAGGGTGGACTTTCATCTAATTGGTTGATGGTGAAGTTACTGGGAATCAACATCACCCACCTTCTGGTTCCAGCTGATCTGGAGTCAATATGCTTGTGGTTGGCATACAGTTAACTTCTTCCACGTGGTGGAGTTTCAGTGTCTGCAAAACAGCTCCAGGGTATGACTTAGAAAGGGTTTGTTATCTGGAAGTATTATTTTTGGAGCTCTGGCAACCTTTTGTTTCTTAAGCAGGATGGTAGTTTCATAAGTTTTTGCTTTTTTTGTAATTCACTAAACTGTATACAAGACCTTTTAGAACTAACACCCAAAAAAGATGTCCTTTTCATTATAGGGGACTGGAATGGAAAAGTAGGAAGTCAAGAAACACCTGGAGTAACAGGCAAATTTGGCCTTGGAATACGGAATGAAGCAGGGCAAAGACTAATAGCGTTTTGCCAAGAAAAGGCACTGGTCATAAAAAACTCCCTATTCCAACAACACAAGAGAACACTCTATACATGGACATCACCAGATGGTCAACACCGAAATCATATCAATTATATTCTTTGCAGCCAAAGATGGAGAAGCTCTATACAATCAGCAAAAACAAGACCAGGAGCTGACTGTGGCTCAGATCATGAACTCCTTATTGCCAAATTCAGACTGAAATTGAAGCAAGTAGGGAAAACCACTAGACCATTCAGGTATGACCTAAATCAAATCCCTTATGATTATGCAGTGGAAGTGAGAAATAGATTTAAGGGCCTAGATCTGATAGATAGAGTGCCTGTGACCTATGGAATGAGGTTCGTGACATTGTACAGGAGACAGGGATCAAGACCATCCCCATGGAAAAGAAATTCAAAAAAGCAAAATGGCTGTCTGGGGAGGCCTTACAAGTAGCTGTGAAAAGAAAAGAAGCGAAAAGCAAAGGAGAAAAGGAAAGATATGAATATCTGAATGCAGAGTTCCAAAGAATAGCAAGAAGAGATAAGAAAGCTTCTTCAGCGATCAATGCAAAGAAATAGAGGAAAACAACTTAATGGGAAAGACTAGGAATCTCTTTAAGAAAAAGATACCAAGGGAACATTTCATGTAAAGATGAGCTTGATAAAGGACAGAAATGGTATGGACCTAACAGAAGCAGAAGATATTAAGAAGAGATGGCAAGAATACACAGAAGAACTATACAAAAAAGATCTTCATGACCCAGATAATAATGATGGTGTGATCACTGACCTAGAGCCAAACATCCTGGAATGTGAAGTCGAGTGGACCTTAGAAAGCATCACTACAAACAAAGCTAGTGGACGTGATGGAATTCCAGTTGAGTTATTTCAAATCCTGAAAGATGATGCTGTGAAAGTGATGCATTCAATATGCCAGCAAATTTGGAAAACTCAACAGTGGCCATAGGACTGGAAAACATCAGTTTTTATTCCAATCCCAAAGAAAGGCAATGCCAAAGAATGCTCAAACTACCGCACAATTGCACTCATCTCACACGCTAGTAATGCTCAAAGTTTTCCAAGCCAAGCTTCAACAGTACGTGAACCGTGAACTTCCTGATGTTCAAGCTGGTTTTAGAAAAGGCAGAGGAACCAGAGATCAAATTGCCAACATCCGCTGGATCATGGAAAAAGCAAGAGAGTTCCAGAAAAACACCTATTTCTGCTTTATTGACTATGGCAAAGCCTTTGACTGTGTGGATCACAATAAACTGTGGAAAATTCTGAAAGAGATGGGAATACCAGACCACCTGACCTGCCTCTTGAGAAATGTGTATGCAGGTCAGAAAGCAACAGTTAGAACTGGACATGGAACAACAGGCTGGTTCCAAATAGGAAAAGGAGTATGTCAAGGCTGTATATTGTCACCCTGTTTATTTAACTTATATGCAGAGTACATCATAAGAAACACTGGACTGGAAGAAGCATAAGCTGGAATCAAGATTGCGGGGAGAAATATCAATAACCTCAGATATGCAGATGACACCACCCTTAGGGCAGAAAGTGAAGAGGAACTACAAAGCCTCTTGATGAAGGTGAAAGTGGAGAGTGAAAAAGTTGGCTTAAAGCTCAACATTCAGGAAATGAAGATCATGGCATCCAGTCCCATCACTTCATGGGAAATAGTTGGGGAAACAGTGGAAACAGTGTCAGACTTTATTTTTCTGGGCTCCAAAATCACTGCAGATGGTGACTGCAGCCACGAAAGTAAAAGACACTTACTCCTTGGAAGGAAAGTTATGACCAATCTAGATAGCATATTCAAAAGCAGAGACATTAGTTTGCCAACCAAGGTCCGTCTAATTAAGGCTATGGTTTTCCCAGTGGTCATGTATGGATGTGAGAGTCAGACTGTGAAGAAAGCTGAGCGTTAAAGAATTAATGCTTTTGAACTGTGGTGTTGGAGAAGACTTTTGAGAGTCCCTTGGACTGCAAGGAGATCCAACCAGTCCATCCTAAAGGAGATCAGTCCTGGGTGTTCTTTGGAAGGACTGATGCTGAGGCTGAAACTCCAGTACTTTGGCCACCTCATTCGAAGAGTTGCTCATGGAAAAGACCATGACGCTGGGAGGGATTGGGGGCAGGAGAAGAAGGGGGAGTCTTCTCCCCTTCCCAGAGTCTTCTCCAATGAGTCAACTCTTCGCATGAGGTGGCCAAAATACTGGAGTTTCAGCTTTAGCATCATTCCTTCCAAAGAAATCCCAGGGCTGATCTCCTTTAGAATGGACTGGTTGGATCTCCTTGCAGTTCAAGGGACTCTCAAGAGTCTTCTCCAACACCACAGTTCAAAAGCATCAATTCTTCGGTGCTCAGCCTTCTTCACAGTCCAGCTCTCACATCCATACATGACCACAGGAAAGATCATAGCCTTGACTAGGCGAACCTTTGTCGGCAAAGTAATGTCTCTGCTTTTGAATATGCTATCTAGGTTGGTCATAACTTTCCTTCCAAGGAGTAAGCGTCTTTTAATTTCATGGCTGCAGTCACCATCTGTAGTGATTTTGGAGCCCTCAAAAATAAAGTCTGACACTATTTCCACTGTTTCCCCATCTATTTCCCCTGAAGTGATAGGACCATTTGCCATGATCTTCGTTTTCTGAATGTTGAGCTTTAAGCCAACCTTTTCACTCTCCACTTTCACTTTCATCAAGAGGCTTTTGAGTTCCTCTTCACTTTCTTCCATAAGGGTGGTGTCATCTGCATATCTGAGGTTATTGATATTTCTCCCCGCAATCTTGATTCCAGCTTGTGTTTCTTCCAGTCCAGCATTTCTCATGATGTACTCTGCATATAAGTTAAATAAACAGGGTGACAATATACAGCCTTGACGTACTTCTTTTCCTATTTGGAACCAGTCTGTTGTTCCATGTCCAGTTCTAACTGTTGCTTCCTGACCTGCATACACATTTCTCAAGAGGAAGGTCAGGTGGTCTGGTATTCCCATCTCTTTCAGAATTTTCCACAATTTATTGTGATCCACACAAAGGCTTTGGCATAGTCAATAAAGCAGAAATATATGTTTTTCTGGAACTCTCTTGCTTTTTCCATGATCCAGCGGATGTTGGCAATTTGATCTCTGGTTCCTCTGCCTTTTCTAAAACCAGCTTGAACATCTGGAATTTCAAGGTTCAGGTTCACGTATTGCTGAAGCCTGGCTTGGAGAATTTTGAGCATTACTTTACTAGCATGTGAGATGAGTGCAATTGTGCGGTAGTTTGAGCATTCTTTGGCATTGCCTTTCTTTGGGATTAGAATGAAAACTGACCTTTTCCAGTCTTGTGGCCACTGCTGAGTTTTCTAAATTTGCTGGCATATTGAGTGTAGCACTTTCACAGCATCATCTTTCAGGATTTGGAATAGCTCAACTGGAATTCTTTCACTTCCATTAGCTTTGTTTGTAGTGATGCTTTCTAAGGCCCACTTGACTTCACATTCCATGATGTCTGGCTCTAGGTCAGTAATCACACCATCATGATTATCTGGGTCGTGAAGATCTTTTTTTGTACAGTTCTTCTGTGTATACACCCATAAGCAAAATCAAAACAGTCCAACAAATGTAAAGTACAATAGATTGACATGGATAACAAAAGAAATCAAAACGTATATCTATCAGAACAAAACTAACTAAAGCACAAACTGGAAAATCAAACTAAAGCAAGATGCCAATTGGGGAATAAAGCAATGAAAATAAAACTAACAAATATGTTAAGAAGAAAGGAAAGAAAGAAAGAATGGATATACAATGTCAATTAGAGTTAGATAAAGAAGATTTATATACAGTAAAGATTAACTGCAAGGGGAAAAGAACAGGAGGAAAAGTAAACAAAGAAATAAATGTAGAGAAAATAATAGGTTTGAAAACTTAAAATTAAAAAAAAAGAGAGAGGAAAAATAGGAAAACTTCACAGAACTACAAAAGCCCAATGTAGATGCAGAGGTTTATAACAAGGATAAAAAATATGACTGAGGAAAAAAATAAGCTCAAATCTTAATTAGATTTCATAATGCCAATAAAAGCAACAACTACAAAAGGGGGGTAAAAGACCGGGGAAGAAATGCAAAAGAGTCTACAGAACAAGTCAAAACATAAGAATAATAAAGGTTTTTCTTGAGTCACTGCTGTCAGAGTCGTTTCCCTCTCTGGGCGTCACAGTCCACCTCACCTCCGTAGGATGCCCTCCAACACTGTGCAGATCTCTGGACCTGCTGTGAGGGCAGCTCATATTGTAATCTGGTCCTACTCCTGTATTCTTGCCTCCAATGTCTATAGCTATTAGAACTAGTGCTATCAGAACTTCTTTTGAGGGAGCTTTCAATGACCTTTTATATATTCCATAGACACAGAGTCTGCCTAGTTGATCATGTGGATTTAATCTGCAGCTTGTACAGCTGGTGGGAAGGTTTTGGGTCTTCTTCCTTAGCCACACTGCTCCTGAGTTTCAATTGTGATTTTATTTCTACCTCTACATGTGAGTCGTCCATTGGAGTTTCCTCCTGAGGCTGCCCTGGAGGGCTTGGGTTTGCCCCTGTGAGGGCCAAGTGAGGAGATGGTGCAGCTGCTTGGGTCACAGGGGTTCTGGCATCACCATGTACTCTGGGGGGTTGGTGGCTAGCACAGCAGGGAATACAGTGCTCTGGAAGGGTATGGCAACCAGTAATGGCCAATACCCTCCAGTATTCTTGCCTGGAGAACACTCCTCCCTGACAGAAGCCTGGCAGGCCACAGTCCACAGGGTCACAGAGCTGGACATGCCCCAAGCAACCCTGTGTGCATAGAAGCAAGACGTTTTTTTGCCTGTGGCAGCTCTGCCCCAGTGAGAGTTGAGCATGAAGGTGGCGATTCTGCTTGGCTTACAGGGACCCTGGTGGCGCCAAGCGTGCAGGGACATGGACTGCCTTTGCTGCAGGAGTTATGGCCCTATCATAGTCTTTTTTTCTAGCCTTTTGTAGCTGGCGATCTTTCTCCATAGCTCTGCCTGTTCAGGCACTTATAGGGCTCCCTTGCCTGGGGTCCCTCTCTGTTGTTTGGTGCATCAGGCACATAGAGGCCCCCCTCCCCCCACACACACCCCGATCTACTCTGTAGATCGGCACGTTAGTCACTTAAAGGAGCACGCTGGGTGGTGTCCTACTCTGTGGATCAGTGCATCAGGCATTTGATGGGCCAGTCTCTCTACTGTTCAGCTGCTGATGGCAGGTGTGGGGAGAGAGAGAGAGGCTATGGTGATGGCCCCAACCCCTATGCATGAATAAGCAGTATTGTTTCAGGAAGGCCGACCACTTCCAGGTCCCAAAACTGGGCTTTTGTCTAACACTCGGAAATGAATTGTCCGAGGAGACACATGTGCTGACAAAGCAAGAGATTTTATTGGGAAAGGGCACCCGGGTGGAGAGTAGTAGGGTAAGGGAACCCAGGAGAACTGCTCTGCCTCGTGGCTTGCAGTCTCGGGTTTTACGGTGATGGGATTAGTTTCTGGGTGGTCTTTGGCCAATCATTCTAATTCAGGGTCTTTCCTGGTGGTGCACGCATCACTCAGCCAAGATGGATGCTAGCGAGAGGGATTCCGGGAAGTGGACGGACACGCGATGTCTCCTTTCGACCTTTCCCGAACTCTTCCAGTTGGTGGTGGCTTATTAGTTCCGTATTCCTTATCAGGATCTCCTGTCATAAAACAACTCATGCAAATGGTTACTATGGTGCCTGGCTAGGGTGGGCGGTCTCAATCAGTCTGCTTCCCCTAACAACTCACCTCTGAGAGACTTCATACTCAAGATACTTCTTGGGAATTGGGGCAGAGGTCCCTTTCTTCTGTAACTTCTTCCTGCTGTGCATGGGTGTAGGCATGCCTAGCAGAGCAGAAGTCTCTCTCCCTATATCCAACACTGGAGTTTTCTGAGTCGTGTCAGGCTTGGATGCCACCATTCTCAAAACGATGTCTGCTGGAAGCTAGTAACTGGCAATTTGACTTTTTATAAAACTAGGCAACTGGCTACCTGGCTACAAGTCTCCCCAAAGTGCCAGGTCCAGGCTGGGTTTCAGGCCTATTCTTCTAAAAAAAAAATGAGATTTATTTTGTCTACTAAATTCCAGTTATCACTCCTCCAACTTCTTCTAATTGGGTCTGTTATACCAAAACGTCAGACCAAGGGATTGAGATTTTAATCATACAAGACTCAGATCTAGAACTTGGAACTCAGAATACTTCCAATTCAGTGTCTACACTCCAAGCTGAGGCAGTCCTATGCCCCATTTTGACAGGAAGTTATCACAGTCATAGTTGCCTAGTTCCCTAAATTAAAACTGAGTAGAACTCTATGGGGCTGTTCTGTGTTCTGTGTTCTCCATTGCTTGTCTGTAGGATATAGGCTTCATTCAGCCTCCTTCACCTTCGCTGAGTTCCGAAGGGTGGATTCAAAGAATTACTAATCAGGGAAGCAGTCCTTGACTCTTACCGAAGCCAGGCTTTCTTTCTGCAAACTTATCATATGCAAAGGCTTTAGGTGATTTACATCATCTTCTGGCCAGGAGGCCTGTTAAAATTTTATGACCCTTTCTTCTGAATAATGGTTAGTCAATCAGAAAACTTATTTTCGCTAAAGATGATTATTCTAAAGTCAGGCGCCACCCTCTGAAAGCATTAGATAAAGTTCCATTCCTATAGGGCAAAAGTGTGGTGAGTTATAACAAGAAAAGAATTAACTCAAGGGTCCAAGGTTACAAACATTAAAGCTACTACTTACATATCTATATACCAACTATATTAATCAATACACTCCCAGGGACACAGTAGGTAAGGGTTATGGAAACTTGGCAGCAAGCATTAGCTCAACAAAGAAATCCTCTACTAGCTCTATTCTAACAATTTTATCTCTCTGAGAAGCTCTGCATTGTTAGAATATCTTAAGCTTCCCTTGCGTCTTGTGGTTGGGAGGCTGTGAACAATCATATGCGTACTGCAGGAGTCCGAACAAACCTGTCAGGCAAGCTAGAAAGTCATGAGAAGGGTTTGAATTGAAATACTCCTATATGCCCAAGAGACTTTATTAGCTAGAGCTCTAAGTTGATTTTCTTCAGAGAAAGATGGTCGGGTTGATTTTCTTACAGAGAAAGGTGGTCGGGGATAGCCCCCCCATGAATGTCAGAGGAGCTGGTAAAGTCATAAAATAGTAAAACAGACAGATTCTGGTTTTTGGGTAGACGCTCAGGCAGGTCCAGGGGGCCTCTCGAGCCCTGACTCGCCTTGCCCGTCAGGGCTCTCCTGCATGACCTTGTCATGGGTGGGAATTCCCCTGCTGACTCCCGGCAATCTCCGCTTTTTAATATGCTGTCTAGGTTCATCATAGCTTACAACTAGATTTCACCATTCCACACCCACGTCAGCCTGACTCCTTTCAGCTCTGTCCACTGCCCAGGCTCTGGCTGACCACTGACACCTCATTTCCATCACCTGTGCTGCTGGGGCTGCTCTCGGGGACAGATGCTGATGTTCAAGGCACTGCTTCCTCTCACTCCAGGGCCTCCAGCCCCACATCTCTTTGATGTCCAAGGTGCATAAACCATCCAGCTCGTTCAGTGCAGAGGAAGGCAAATGCCTTACACCGGTACAAAATCCAATCTATCCAAGGCCTGGAATGTTATTAATAACTTACACTTACCCGTGCACTCTACAACATCACAGCCATCTGAATTTGTTTTCAGAGAGGAAAGAGTTGGAGGGAGAGATGGAGAGAGGACTGACCTGTCTCTCATACATCTCTGCTGTTTGCTACAGCCATAGGGAAATGACCACTAATACCACTTAATCAGGCAATTTCTCAGGTAGTCATTTGGGTTGTTCACTGTGATTAACTCCCTTCTTTTTGGCACAGGAAAGACTGCACCTCTCTCCTGTGAAGTTAAATGGGCCATGGGACTTGTCCTAGCCAAGAAATGTGAACAGAAAGGGTCAGTTTCAGGCTGAAGCCTTTACCAGGCAGGGCACAAGTCCACACCATCCTTTTTCCACCTCAGGAAATGACCCCATAAAATACGGGGCCCTGGCTTGGTGGTATGTTTATGTCTGATGAGAAAACTAATCTTCGAGGTTGGAAGGATGGCTGTGCTCTGTTTTAGGGGAAATGCTAAATATGTTGCCTGTGGTGTCTCAGAAGGTGTGTGATGTACAGACTGCACCGGGGCATTAAAGGAAGACCTCATGGAAACAATGTCAGCACTGCGTGTCAGCTGTCTTGGTTCTGTATTACAAAGGAGATGGTCTGGGAGAAAAACTGGCCTGTTTTGCAAGGAGAAATGAAAGGAATAATGAATTCTGGGTCTTCAGCAGGCAAACAGTGTGGAAAATTTCCTTCATAAATCATCTTCAACGAGGGCATACACACATGCACACACATAACAGCTCCCAAAACATTTTTCCAAATGCACCTCAGTAAAGAGCAAGTATTTTACTATTTGGCATCCCATGTACAGGGCTTCCCTGGTGGCTCAGACAGTAAAGAATCTGTCTGCTATGTGGGAGACCTGGGTTCGATCCCTGAGTTGGAAACATCCCCTGGAAGAGGATGTCAACCCACTCCAGTATTCTTGCCTGGAGAATCCTCTTAGAGAAGCCTGTGACACCTACAGTTCATGGTGTCACAAAGAGTCAGACACGACTGAGTGACCAAGCACAGCATATTCCATGTAAAATAAGCGGACTAGTTACACATATACAACCTAGCAGCTGAGAAATGTTGCTGCTGCATGATATCAAACTTCTAAAATTTGACTAATAAAATTTGAGGCAATAAAGCAATGTATTTGGATTGAGTTACCTTCCAGATGTTCATTTTTTGGTCAACAACACATGGCATCATCCTCCGCTGAATACTGTTTCTAACATGAGACAAATTGAGAATATGTAGCCAAAGGCATATGCAGTGACCTCTAACAAAAGGATATGTAACTACTAGATGACACCGTAGAAAGTCCGAAAACCTCAGCCAGGGAAGGAAGGGTTGTGTCTGTAGTACAGGTTTGGCATGTGCTGACATTCTGAAATAGAGTGTGCTTAATATCCAAAACCCTAATATTTGGGGTATAATAACATGTATTACTGTCTTTTTAAAAACTATGAAATCTGAATTTATGTAACAATATAGCCACAGGATTGGAAAAGGTCAGTTTTCAACCCAATCCCAAAGAAAGGCAATGCCAAAGAATGCTCAAACTACCGCACAATTGCACTCATCTCACACGCTAGTAAAGTAATGCTCAAAATTCTGCAAGGCAAGCTTCAGAAATATGTGAATCGTGAACTTCCAGATGTTCAAGCTGGTTTTAGAAAAGGCAGAGGAACCAGAGATCAAATTGCCAACATCCACTGGATCATGGAAAAAGCAAGAGAGTTCCAGAAAAACATCTATCTCTGCTTTATTGACTATGCCAAAGCCTTTGACTGTGTGGATCACAATAAACTGTGGAAAATTCTGAAAGAGATGGGAATACCAGACCACCTGACCTGCCTCTTGAGAAATTTGTATGCAGGTCAGGAAGCAACAGTTAGAATTGGACATGGACCAACAGACTGGTTCCAAATAGGAAAAGAAGTTCGTCAAGGCTGTATATTGTCACCGTCTTTATTTAACTTATATGCAGAGTACATCATGAGAAACTCTGGACTGGAAGAAACACAAGTTGGAATCAAGATTGCTGGGAGAAATATCAATAACCTCAGATATGCAGATGACACCACCCTTAGGGCAGAAAGTGAAGAGGAACTTAAAAGCCTCTTGATGAAAGTGAAAGTGGAGAGTGAAAAAGTTGGCTTAAAGCTCAACATTCAGGAAACGAAGATCATGGCATCTGGTCCCATCACTACATGGGAAATAGATGGGGAAACAGTGGAAACAGTGTCAGACTTTATTTTTCTGGGCTCCAAAATCACTGCAGATGGTGACTGCAGCCATGAAATTAAAAGACGCTTACTCCTTGGAAGGAAAGTTATGAGTAACCTAGATAGCATATTCAAAAGCGGAGACATTACTTTGCCAACAAAGGTTCGCCTAGTCAAGGCTATGGTCTTTCCTGTGGTCATGTATGGATGTGAGAGCTGGACTGTGAAGAAGGCTGAGTGCCGAAGAATTGATGCTTTTGAACTGTGGTGTTGGAGAAGACTCTTGAGAGTCCCTTGAACTGCAAGGAGATCCAACTGGTCCATTCTGAAGGAGATCAGCCCTGGGATTTCTTTGGAAGGAATGATGCTAAAGCTGAAACTCCAGTATTTTGGCCACCTCATGCGAAGAGTTGACTCATTGGAGAAGACTCTGATGCTGGGAGGGATTGCGGGCAGGAGGAGAAGGGGATGACAGAGGATGAGATGGCTGGATGGCATCACTGACTCGATGGATGTGAGTCTGAGTGACCTCTGGGAGTTTGTGATGGACAGGGAGGCCTGGCATGCTGCGATTCATGGGGTTGCAAAGAGTCGGACACTACTGAGTGACTGATCTGATCTATCTTGAGGATCATTTTGCATTAATTTTTCAAACTGAATAATTCTACACTCCTTTAAAAAAATATCACCATTATCTATTCTCACTTAAAAGCCTATTCTGATTTTATCCCAGTAAGTACATTAGCATTTCAACCTTACAGAATATCACAACGTACTGGGATACTGAAAGCTTGTTACAAAAGAAGGCTGAGAGCCAAAGAATTGACGCTTTTGAATTGTGGCATTAGAAAAGACTTTTGAGAGTCCCTAGGACAATATGGCGGGGAAGGCAATGGCACCCCACCCCAGTACTCTTGCCTGGAAAATCCCACGGACAGAGGTCCCTGGTAGGCTCCAGTCCGCGGGGTTGCTAAGAGTTGGACACGACTGAGCGACTTCACTTTCACTTTTCACTTTCATGCATTGGAGAAGGAAATGGGAACCCACTCCAGTGTTCTTGCCTGGAGAATCCCAGGGACAGGGGAGCCTGGTGAGCTTCCGTCTATGGGGTCGCACAGAGTCGGACACGACTGAATCGACTTAGCAGCAGCAGCAGCAGCAGCAGCAGGACAATATGGAGATGACGAGTCAATCCTGAAGGAAATCAACCCTGAATGTTCATTGGAAGGGCTGATGCTGAAGGTGCAGGTCCAATACTTTGGCCACTTGATGGGAACAGTGGGCTTATTGGAGAAGACCCTGATGCTGGGAAAAATTAAAGGCAGAAGAAGAGGGCAGCAGAAGATGAGATGGTTGGATAGCATCCCCAACCCAATGAACATGAGTTTGAGCAAATTCTGGGAGATAGTGAGGGACAGGGAAGCATGGCTTGCTGTTGTCCATGGGGTTGCAAAGAGTCAGACATGACTTAGTGACTGAACAACAGCACAAATGGGGGTACTGAAAGCTTCTTTTGTAGTCACAACATCCTGGTGCCAGACCCAGGTTTTAGACCTACACGTAGTCTATTCTTGCAGTTGCTAAATACTCTTACTTCCAGATGCCTCAGTCTTTTTCTTTTATAATAAATCTGGATCTGTTGAGTAATTCATTTCTTTGACATTCTCAAAATATAAAAATTTGCTTATAGATGTGGAAAGCCATCAACCCTTTCCTGGGAATTGCTGTAAGAGAAAAATAAATATTTGATTGCAATGTTTTCAATTATATAATAATGGCTAGCCTCAAAATTATGAAAATATATTTCAGGAAGTGGTTGATTCTGTCATGGGGAAAGGGAGGTAAATCTTTTGCTCAAAGAAATCATTGACTCCAGTGTACGAACAATATCAAATATTTAGATTATAAGGGGAATTTAAACTGAATCAAATATTCACAGAATGTTATCTAAACATTGTGGCAGGTAATGATATTTCAATTGGTTGACATACAACATATAAAATTCTTTTCCCAAGAACTAGATATATTGAAGCTAAAGAAGTATATTTATTCTGTGGTTATGGCCTTTCTATTTTGTTAGTGTTAAAATTCTTTCCACTGTGCTGTACACCTAAACTAACATAACAGTGTAGGTCAACTATACTCCAATATAATTTTTTTAACGTCTTTCATGTAAAATGATATGGATTACAGATGTTCAGTTTTAGCTTCTTAGTCTTTAACTGACAAATTCGCTAACTTTATACTGTTTCCCATGAAGTCAATGAATTTTATGTAGTAGTAAGTTTATGATTCTGTGCTGAGCCTGTTCTAGCCCTGAGAAAACCAAAGTCTTCATCTCTACTGAGCAAATATTTGGGCAGGAGCACGACTAAGCTGTCCTCCTAAAAGACACAGAAGCAACCCTAGGGAATTTACAAAACAAGCCAAAGTTCTCTGCAGGGAACACTTCATTCCAAGAAGCTCACGGAAGGAGAGAAAGATAGGGGAAAGCTCCTTCAGTCCTTAGAAGGAGAATTCAGGGGCTGTTACAGTTCTGTGAAAAGTCTCCCACCCCTTTCCCTTTGGGGTTACATGCTTATTATACACTATCTCTTCTTTCAGCGATGTCCATCTTTGCTTTATGTATTTTGAATGTCTGTTGTTAGTTGCATAAATGTCTATAATTGCTGTATCTTCTTGCCATATTGAACCATTGTCAATATATAATGTACTTTCCCTCTTACAAATTTTTAGGTCTAATTGATCTGATAATGGCAACCCACTCCAGTGTTCTTGCCTGGAGAATCCCAGGGACGGGGGAGCCTGATGGGCTGCCGTCTATGGGGTCGCACAGAGTCGGACACGACTGAAGCGACTTAGCAGCAGCAGATCTGATAATACTGTACCATCCCTGCCCTCTTTTCATTGTCATTTTCATTGTTGTTCAGCCACTCGGTCCTGTCCAACTCTTTAAGACCCCATGGATTGCAGCAAGCCAGGCTTCCCTGTCCTTCACCATTTCCCAGAGATTGCTCAAACTCATGTCCATTGAGTCAGGGATGACATGCAAACACCTTGCCTTCTGTCGTTCCCTTCTCCTCCTGCCTTAAATCTTACCCAGTATCGGGGTCTTTTCCAATGAGTCAGTTCTTTGCATCAGGTGGCCAAAGTATAGGAGCTTCAGCTTCAGCATCAGTCCTTTCAATGAATATTCAGGATTGATTTCCTTTAGGATTGACTGGTTTGATCCACTTGCAGTCCAAGGGACTCCCCAAAGTCTTCTCCAACACTAAAGTTCAAAAGCGTCAATTCTTAAGTGCTCAGCTTTCTTTATGGTCCAACTCTCACATCCAAACATGACTACTGGATAAACTATAGCCTTGACTAGATGCACCTTCATCTGCAAAGTCATGTCTCTGATTTTTAATATGCTGTCTAGGTTCGTCATAGCTTTTTTTTTCTAAGCGTCTTTTAATTTCATGGCTGCAGTCACCATCTGCAGTGATTTTGGAGCCCAAGAAAAAAAATAAAGTCTCTCATGGTTGCTTTGTTTCCCCATCTATTTGCCAAAAAGAGATGGAATGGATGCCATGATCTTTGTTTTTGGAATGTTTAGTTTAAAGCCAGCTTTTTCACTCTCCTCTTTTACTTTCATCCAGAAGCTCGTTAGTTTCTCTTTGCTTTCTGCCATAAGAGTGGTGTCATCTGCATATCTGAGGTTATTGATATTTCTCCCAGCAGTCTTGATACCAGCTTGCACTTCATCCAGCCCAGCATTTCACATGATGTACTCTGCATATAAGTTAAATAAGCAGGGTAACAATATACAGACATGATGCACACCTTTCCCGATTTTGAGCAAGTCCATTGTTCCATGTCCAGTTCTAACAGTTGCATCTTAATCTGCAAACAGATTTCTCAAGAGGCAGGTAAGGTGCGCTGGTATTTCCATCTCTTTAAGAATATTCCACAGTTTGTTTCATCCATACAGCAAAGGCTTTAGCATAGTCAATAAAGCAGAAGTACATGTTTTTCTGTAATTCTCTTGCTTTTTTGATGATCCAACAGATGTTAGCTATTTAATGTCTGGTTCCTAAGTTGAACTTAATTGATATTTATAGAGCCACAAGGTGAGCCTTGGTAAATTAAAGAAAATCAAAATCATCTCAAGCATCTTTTCTGATGACAGCACTATGAGATTAGAAATAAACGACAAGAAAAAAACCTCTAAGAAATACAAACTTGTGGTGGCTAAACAACATGCTACTAAACAACCACTGGATCACTGAAGGAATAAAAAAAATGCCTCAAGACAAATTAAAGCAAACGCTAAATGGTCCAAAATTACGGGATGCAGCAAAAGCAGTTCGAAGAAGGAAGTTTATAGCAATATAATCTTACCTCAAGAAAAATTTGATATAAACAACTTAACCTCACACCTAAGACAACTAGAGAAAGAAGAACAAACAAAACCTAAAATTAGTAGAAGGAAGGAAATCATAAATATCAGAGTAGAAATAAATGAAATAGAGACAAATAAAACAATTGCAAGGATCAATGAAACTAAAAGCTGGTTCTCTGAAAAGATAAACAAGACTGATAAACCTTTAGCCAGACTCATCAAGAAAAAAAGGGAGAGGACTCAGATCAGTAAAATTAGAAATGAAAATGGTTAAGTTACAACTGACTCCATAGAAATACCAAGAATAAGAGACTACTGTGAACAACTGTATGCCAATAAAATGGACAACCTGGAAGAAATGGACAAGCTCTTAGAAGGGTACAGTCTCCCAAGACTGAACCAGTATGAAATAGAAAATATATGAATAGACCAAGCACTGAAATTGAAACTGTGATTGAAAACTTCCCAACGAACAAAAGTCTAGGACCTGATGGCTTCACAGGTGAATTTTATCAAACATTTAGGGAAGAGTTATCAAACCTTTATCCCTCTGAAACTGTTCCAAAAAGGTGCAGAGACAGGAAAACTTCCCAATTCATTTCATGAATCCACCATCACCCTGATACCAAAACCAGACAAAGATACCACAAATAAAGAAAATTACAGGCTAATATCACTGATGAAGATAGATGTAAAAATCCTCAACAAAATACTAGCAATCTATATCCAACAATACATTAAAAAGATCATACACCATGATCAAGTGGGATTCATCCCAGGGATGCAAGGAACTTTCAACAACCACAAATCAGTCAATGTGATATGCCATATCAACAATTTGAATAATACCACATGATCATCTCAAAAGATGCAGAAAAGGCTGTTGAAAAAATTCAGCACCCATTTATGATTAAAAAAAAAAAACTCTCCAGAAAGTGCGCCTAGAGGGCACATAGCTCAACATAATAAAGGCCATATATGACAAATCTACAGCTAGCATCATCAGTTCAGTTCAGTTGCTCAGTCCTGCCCAACTCTTTGCGACCCGATGGACTGCAGCATGCCAGGCCTCCCTGCTGCTGCTGCTGCTGCTAAGTCGCTTCAGTTGTGTCCGACTCTGTGCGACCCCATAGACGGCAGCCCACCAGGCTCCCCTGTCCCTGGGATTCTCCAGGCAAGAACACTGGAGTGGGTTCCCATTTCCTTCTCCAATGCATGAAAGTGAAAAGTGAAATTGAAGTCGCTCAGTCGGGTCCGACTCTTAGCGACCCCATGGACAGCGGCCCACCAGGGACCTCTGTCCATGGGATTTTCCAGGCAAGAGTGCTGGGGTGGGGTGCCATTGCCTTCCCCGGCCAGGCCTCCCTGTCCATCACCAACTCCCAGAGTTTACTCAAACTCATGTCCATCAAGTCAGTGATGCCATCCAACCATCTCATCCTCTGTCGTCCCCTTCTCCTTCAACCATCAATCTTTCCCTGCATCTGGATCTTGTCCAAGGAGTCAGTTTGCATCAAGTGGCCCAAGTATTGGAGCTTCAGCTTCAGCATCAGTCCTTCCAATGAACATTCAGAGTTTATTTCCTTCAGGAAAGAACAGAATGATCTCTGTTTGTTTCCAAGGCAAACCATTCAATATCACAGTAATCCAAGTCTATGACCCAACCAGTAATGCTGAAGAAGTTCAAGTTGAACGGTTCTATGAAGACCTACAAGACCTTTTAGAACTAACACCCATAAAAGATGTCCTTTTCATTATAGGGGACTGGAATGCAAAAGTAGGAAGTCAAGAAACACCTGGAGTAACAGGCAAATTTGGCCTTGGAATACGGAATGAAGCAGGGCAAAGACATAGAGTTTTGCCAAGAAAATGCACTGGTCATAACAAACACCCTCTTCCAACAACACAAGAGAAGACTCCATACATGGACATCACCAGATGGTCAACACCAAAATCAGACTGATTATATGCTTTGCAGCCAAAGATGGAGAAGCTCTTTACAATCAGCAAAAACAAGACCAGGAGCTGACTGTGGCTCAGATCATGAACTCCTTTTACCAACTTCAGACTTAGATTGAAGCAAGTAGGGAAAACCACTAGACCATTCATCTATGACCTAAATCAAATCCCTCATGATTATACAGTGGAAGTGAGAAATAGATTTAAGGGCCTAGATCTGATAGAGTGCCTGATGAACTATGGATGGAGGTTCGTGACATTGTACAGGAGACAGGGATCAAGAACATCTCCATGGAAAAGAAATGCAAAAAAGGAAAATGGCTGTCTGGGGAGGCCTTACAAATAGCCGTGAAAAAAAGAGAAGCGAAAAGCAAAGGAGAAAAGGAAAGATAGAAGCATCTGAATGCAGAGTTCCAAAGAATAACAAGAAAAGATAAAAAAGCCTTCCTCAGTGATCAATGCAAAGAAATAGAGGAAAACAACAGAATGGGAAAGACTAGAGATCTCTTCAGAAAATTAGAGATACCAAGGGAACATTTCATGCAAAGATGAGCTCGGTAAAGGACAGAAATGGTATGGACCTAACAGAAGCAGAATATATTAAGAAGAGGTGGCAAGAATACATAGAACACACACACACACACAGAAGTCACTCAGTCGTGTCTAACTCTTTGCGACCCCATGGATTGTAGCCCACCAGGCTCCTTGGTCCATGGGATTTTCCAGACATGAATACTGGAGTCGGTTGCCATTTCCTTCTCCAAAGAATACACAGAAGAACTGTACAAAAAAGATCTTCATGACCCAGATAATCACTATGGTGTGATCACTCACACTCACCTAGAGCCAGAAATCCTGGAATGTGAAGTCAAGTGGGCCTTAGAAACCATCACTATGAACAAAGCTAGTGGAGGTGATGGAATTCCAGTGGAGCTATTCCAAATCCTAAAAGATGATGCTGTGAAAGTGCTGCACTCAATATGCCAGCAAATTTGGAAAACTCAGTAGTGGACACAAGACTGGCAAAGGTCAGTTTTCATTCCAATCCCAAAGAAAGGCAATGCCAAAGAATGCTCAAACTACCGCACAATTGCACTCATCTCACATGCTAGTAAAGTAATGCTCAAAATTCTCCAAGCCAGGCTTCAGCAATACGTGAACCTGAACCTTGAACTTCCAGATGTTCAAGCTGGTTTTAGAAAAGGCAGAGCAACCAGAGATCAAATTGCCAACATCTGCTGGATCATGGAAAAAGCAAGAGAGTTCCAGAAAAACAACTATTTCTGCTTTATTGACTATGCCAAAGCCTTTGACTGTGTGGATCACAATAAACTGTTGGAAATTCTGAAAGAGATGGGAATACCAGACCACCTGACCTACCTCTTGAGAAATTTGTATGCAGGTCAGGAAGTAACAGTTAGAACTGGTCATGGAACAACAGACTGTTCCAAATAGGAAAAGGAGTATGTCAAGGCTGTATATTGTCACTCTGCTTATTTAACTTATATGCAGAGTACATCATGAGAAACGCTGGGCTGGAAGAAACATAAGCTGGAATCAAGATTGCTGGGAGAAATATCAATAACCTTAGATATGCAGATGACACCACCCTTATCCAAAAAGTGAAGAGGAACTAAAAGGCCTCTTGATAAAAGTGAAAGTGGAGAGTGAAGAAATTGGCTTAACAAAAGTTGCTCAACATTCAGAAAATGAAGATCGTGGCATCTGGTCCCATCACTTCATTGGGAAATAGATGGGGAAACAGTGGAAACAGTGTCAGACTTAATTTTTCTGGGCTCCAAAATCACTGCAGATGGTGACTGCAGCCATGAAATTAAAAGATGCTTACTGCTTGGACAGAAAGTTATGGCCAACCTAGATAGCATATTGAAAAACAAAAACATTACTTTGCCAACTAAGGTCTGTCTAGTCAAGGCTACGATTTTTCCTGTGGTCATGTATGAATGTGAGAGCTGGACTGTGAAGAAGGCTGAACACCAAAGAATTGATGCTTTTGAACTGTGGTGTTGGAAAGGACTCTTGAGAGTCCCTTGGACTGCAAGGAGATCCAACCAGTCCATTTTGAAGATCAGCCCTGGGATTTCTTTGGAAGGAATGATGCTAAAGCTGAAACTCCAGTACTTTGGCCACCTCATGCGAAGAGTTGACTCATTGGAGAAGACTCTGATGCTGGGAGGGATTGGGGGCAAGAGGAGAAGGGGACGACAGAGGATGAGATGGCTGGATGGCATCACTGACTCAGTGAATGTGAGTCTGAGTGAATTCTGAGAGTTTGTGATAGACAGGGAGGCCTGTCGTGCGGCGCCTCTTGGGGGGGCAAGGGGGGGGCCGGGGGGGGGGCGGCGGCCCCCTCTTATGGTTAAATGATTTTTACCCCCCTTTAAGGGCCCCCCCCCCCCCCCCCCCCCCCCCCCCCTGACCCCCCCCCCCCCCCCCCCGCCCCCCCCCCCCCCCCGGCTGCGTCGCGCACCAAGAGCGCCCCCCGCCGCGCACTAAGAGCGCCCGCCGGCCGCGCACCAAGAGCGCCCCGCCGGCTGCGCCGCGCACCAAGAGCGCCCCGCCGGCCGCGCCGCGCACTAAGAGCGCCCCGCCGGCTGCGTCGCGCACTAAGAGCGCCCCGCCGGCCGCGCCGCGCACTAAGAGCGCCCCGCCGGGCGCCGCGCACTAAGAGCGCCCCGCCGGCCGCGGCGCGCACTAAGAGCGCCCCGCCGGCTGCGTCGCGCACCAAGAGCGCCCCGCCGGCTGCGTCGCGCACTAAGAGCGCCCCGCCGGCTGCGCGCGCACTAAGAGCGCCCCCCCGGCTGCGTCGCGCACCAAGAGCGCGGCCGGAGGAGCGAGCCCCCACGACCGAGGAAGGACGGCGGTGAGGGCCAGTGCACTAAGCACGGCCGAGAAGAGCTACCCCACGACCGAGGTCAGGAAGGGCGGCGGTGAGGAGAGACCCCCTCGTCCAAGGTAAGGTGCGATGGCTGTGCTTTGCTGGCCGGGAGCAGCCAGGAGCAGCCGGGATGAGATATCCCACGCCCAAGGTAAGAGAAACCCGAGTAAGACAGTAGGTCTTGAAAGAGGGCATCAGAGGGCAAATACACTAAAACCATTCTCACAGATAACTAGTCAGTCTAATCACACAAGGACCACACCCTTGTCTAACTCAATGAGATTAAGCCATGCCCGAGGGGCAACTTGGGATGGGCGGGTCATGATGGAGAGATATGACAGGGTGTTGTCCCCTGGAGAGGGGAAAGAAAAAATTTTTTTTTTTTTTTCCCTAAAAACCCCCAAAAAAAAAAAAAAAAAAAAAAAATAATAAAAAAAAAAAAAACACCCCCGGTCGGGAGGGGCCCCCTATTCTACTTGAGATGAGAGGAGAAAAAAAAAAAAAAAAAAAAAAAAAAAGGAAAAAAAAAAAAAAAAAAACCATCCGGGGGTGTGTATGGTTATTGAAAGAGCAAAGTCCGATGCTGTAAAGAGCAATATTGCATAGGAACCTGGAATGTCAGGTCCATGAATCAAGGCAAATTGGAAGTGGTCAAACAAGAGATGGCAAGAGTGAATGTCGACATTCTAGGAATTAGCGAACTAAAATGGACTGGAATGGGTGAATTTAACTCGGATGACCATTATATCTACTACTGTGGGCAGGAATCCCTCAGAAGAAATGGAGTGGCCATCATGGTCAACAAAAGAGTCCGAAATGCAGTACTTGGATGCAATCTCAAAAACGACAGAATGATCTCTGTTCGTTTCCAAGGCAAACCATTCAATGTCACAGTAATCCAAGTCTATGTCCCAACCAGTAACGCCGAAGAAGCTGAAGTTGAAAGGTTCTATGAAGACCTACAAGACCTTTTAGAACTAACACCCAAAAAAGATGTCCTTTTCATTATAGGGGACTGGAATGCAAAAGTAGGAAGTCAAGAAACACCTGGAGTAACAGGCAAATTTGGCCTTGGAATACGGAATGAAGCAGGGCAAAGACTAATAGAGTTTTGCCAAGAAAATGCACTGGTCATAGCAAATACCCTCTTCCAACAACACAAGAGAAGACTCTATACATGGACATCACCAGATGGTCAACACCGAAATCAGATCGATTATATTCTTTGCAGCCAAAGATGGAGAAGCTCTATACAATCAACAAAAACAAGACCAGGAGCTGACTGTGGCTCGGACCATGAACTCCTTATTGCCAAATTCAGACTGAAATTGAAGAAAGTAGAGAAAACTACTAGACCATTCAGGTATGACCTAAATCAAATCCCTTATGATTATACAGTGGAAATGAGAAATAGATTTAAGGGCCTAGATCTGATAGATAGAGTGCCTGATGAACTATGGAATGAGGTTCGTGACATTGTACAGGAGACAGGGATCAAGACCATCCCCATGGAAAAGAAATGCAAAAAAGCAAAATGGCTGTCTGGGGAGGCCTTACAAATAGCTGTGAAAAGAAGAGAAGCGAAAAGCAAAGGAGAAAAGGAAAGATATAAACATCTGAATGCAGAGTTCCAAAGAATAGCAAGAAGAGATAAGAAAGCCTTCTTCAGTGATCAATGCAAAGAAATAGAGGAAAACAACAGAATGGGAAAGACTAGGGATCTCTTCAAGAAAATCAGAGATACCAAAGGAACATTTCATGCAAAGATGGGCACAATAAAGGACAGAGATGGTGTGGATCTAACAGAAGCAGAAGATATTAAGAAGAGGTGGCAAGAATACACAGAAGAACTGTACAAAAAAGAGCTTCAAGACCCAGATAATCATGATGATGTGATCACTGACCTAGAGCCAGACATCTTGGAATGTGAAGTCAAATGGGCCTTAGAAAGCATCACTACAAACAAAGCTAGTGGAGGTGATGGAATTCCAGTGGAGCTATTCCAAATCCTGAATGATGATGCTGTGAAAGTGCTACACTCAATATGCCAGCAAATTTGGAAGACTCAGCAGTGGCCACAAGATTGGAAAAGGTCAGTTTTCATCCCAATCCCAAAGAAAGGCAATGCCAAGGAGTGCTCAAATTACTGAACAATTGCACTCATCTCACACGCTAGTAAAGTAATGCTCAAAATTCTCCAAGCCAGGCTTCAGCAATATGTGAACCGTGAACTTCCTGACGTTCAAGCTGGTTTTAGAAAAGTCAGAGGAACCAGAGATCAAATTGCCAACATCCGCTGGATCATGGAAAAAGCAAGAGAGTTCCAGAAAAACATCTATTTCTGCTTTATTGACTATGCCAAAGCCTTTGACTGTGTGGATCACAATAAACTATGGAAAATTCTGAAAGAGATGGGAGTACCAGACCACCTGATCTGCCTCTTAAGAAATCTGTATGCAGGTCAGGAAGCAACAGTTAGAACTGGTCATGGAACAACAGACTGGTTCCAAATAGGAAAAGGAGTACGTCAAGGCTGTATATTGTCACCATGTTTATTTAACTTATATGCAGAGTACATCATGAGAAATGCTGGACTGGAAGAAACACAAGTTGGAATCAAGATTGCCGGGAGAAATATCAGTAACCTCAGATATGCAGATGACACCACCCTTATGGCAGAAAGTGAAGAGGGGCTAAAAAGCCTCTTGATGAAAGTGAAAGTGGAGAGTGAAAAGGTTGGCTTAAAGCTCAACATTCAGAAAACGAAGATCATGGCATCTGGTCCCATCACTGCATGGCAAATAGATGGGGAAACAGTGGAAACAGTGTCAGACTTTGTTTTTCTGGGCTCCAAAATCACTGCAGATGGTGACTGCAGCCATGAAATTAAAAGACGCTTACTCCTTGGAAGGAAAGTTATGACCAACCTAGATAGCAAATTCAAAAGCAGAGACATTACTTTACCAACAAAGGTTCGCCTAGTCAAGGCTATGGTCTTTCCTGTGGTCATGTATGGATGTGAGAGCTGGACTGTGAAGAAGGCAGAGCGCCGAAGAATTGATGCTTTTGAACTGTGGTGTTGGAGAAGACTCTTGAGAGTCCCTTGGACTGCAAGAAGATCCAACCAGTCCATTCTGAAGGAGATCAATCCTGGGATTTCTTTGGAAGGAATGATGCTCAAGCTGAAACTCCAGTATTTTGGCCACCTCATGCGAAGAGTTGACTCATTGGAGAAGACTCTGATGCTGGGAGGGATTGAGGGCAGGAGGAGAAGGGGACGACAGAGGATGAGATGGCTGGATGGCATCACTGACTCGATGGATGCGAGTCTGAGTGACCTCCGGGAGCTGGTGATGGACAGGGAGGCCTGGCGTGCTGCGGTTCATGGGGTCGCAAAGAGTCGGACACGACTGAGCGACTGATCTGATCTGATCTGAACTGAACTGAATTATGTGATGTCACACTCTCATGTCATTCTTGTATTTATTTGGGTTACAAATAATTGAAAATTTACAGAATATTATAAAAATAAAAATAGATCATCAACACAAATATAGCCTTTACCTAGATCTACCTGCTGTTTGTGTTTCACCCTACTTACTTTATCATGTATACCCTCTCTCTGTATTCACACACAAACTTACACAACACTTTTTCTGGGCAAACTGAAGGTAAGTTACATACATGAGCCACTATCCTGTGGTGGCTCAGATGGTAAAGCGTCAGCCTGCAGTGCGGGAGACACAGGTTCCATCCCTGGGTTGGGAAGATCCCCTGGAGAAGGAAATGGCAACCCACTCCAGGACTCCTGCCTGGAAAATTCCATGAACTGAAGAGCCTTGTAGCCTACAGTCCATGGGGTCACAAAGAGTCAGACACAACTGAGCGACTTCACTTTACATACATGAAGGCTCTTTCCCATAGATAAGTTTGTATTTTATTAATAGAGATATCTCATATATAACCACAGTGCAATTATCATTAACTCTTTTCAGTGTAACAGTGTAACTTGCTAGGGTCCACCAGCCTGGGAGTTCCACTCAGCTCAACTAGCATCCATAGCAAACTGAAATTTCTCTGGCCTTCATTCTCTCCCATTATTAGGAGATTTCTTGTCCACATTTGAAGCCCATAATCCCCAGGGTACACCTGCTTACAATGTTCCACATCTCCATTCCACACCCATGCCAGCCCCACTCCTTTCAGCACTGTCCACCGCCCAGACTCTAGCTGACCACTGACCCTGTGATACCTCATTTCCACCTCTGCACTGGGGCTGCTCTGGGGGATCAGTTGCTGGTGTTCAGGACATTGCTTCCTGTCCTTCCTGGGCCTCCAGCAGCATATCTCTTTGTTGTCCAAGATACAGGCGCCATCATGCTTGTTCAGTGCAGAGGAAGGCAAATGCCTTACACACATACAAACCACTATCTAATCCAAGGCCTGCAATGTTATTAATAACTTACACTTACCCGTGCACTCTACTACATCACAACCATCTGAATTTGTTTTCAGAGAGGACAGGGTTGGAGAGAGAGATGGAGAGAGGACTGACCTGTCTCCCATACATCGCTGCTGTTTGCTACAGCCATAGGGAAATGACCACTGATACCACTTAATCAGTCAATTTCTCAGGTAGTCATTTGGGTTGTTCACTGTGATTAATTCTCTTCTTTCTGGAGGCAGAAGAAAGACTATGCCACTTCTCTATGAAGTTAAGTGGGCCATGGGACTTGTTCTAGCCAAATAATGTGAGCACAAAGGGTCACTTTCACACTGAAGCCTTTATCAGGCAGGGCAAAAGTCCACACCATCCTTTTTCCAGCCTCAGGAAATGACCCCATAAAATACGAGGCCTGGCTTGGTGGTATGTTTATGTCTGATGAGGAAACTCATCTTTGAGGTTGGAAGGATGGCATTCTATGTTCTGTTTTAGGGGGAAATGCTACGTGTGGCCTGTGGTATCTCAGGAGGTGTGAGATGTTCAGACTGCACTCGGGCATTAAAGGAAGACCTCAGGGAAACAATGTCAGCACTGCGAGAGTCGGCTGCCTTGGTTCTGTATTACAAAGGGGAGGGTCTGGGAGAAAAGGTGGTCATTTTGCAAGCAGGAGTGAAAGGAATAACTAATTCTGGATCTTCAACAGGCAAATGGTGTGGGTAAATTTCCTTGATAAGTCATCTTCTATCAGGACACACACACACAGAAGCCCTATATGTGTGTCCGACCAGTTGTATCCGAGCCTTTGTGACTCATAGACTATAGCCTGGGGGGCTCCTCTGTCCATGGAATTTTCCAGGTAAGAATCCTGGAGTTGGTTGCCATTTCCTCCTCCAGATAGATAGATACAGATACATACCACTCCCAAAATCTTTGTCTCTGTCCACTTTAGTCAAGAACAAGTATATGCTATTTAGTATCTCACACACAATATAGTTGCTGCTGCTGCTAAGTCATTTCAGTCGTGTTTAACTCTGTGTGACCCCACAGACTGCAGCCCACCAGGCTCCCCCGTCCCTGGGATTCTCCAGGCAAGAACACTGGAGTGGGTTGCCATTTCCTTCTCCAATGCACGAAAGTGAAAAGTGAAAGTGAATTCGCTCAGTCGTGTCCGACCCTCAGCGACCCCATGGACTGCAGCCTTCCAGCCTCCTCTGTCCATGGGATTTTCCAGGCAAGAGTACTGGAGTGGGGTGCCATTGCCTTCTCCAACACAATATAGTAGGTAGTGGCAAAAACACAACCTAGCAACTGAGGGAGCTGCGAAATATTATTCCTGCACTACATATCAAACTTCTAAAATTTTACTAGTAAAATTTGGGAGAATAAAGCAATACCTTTTTAATTGTGTTTAGACTGAGTACGTTTCCAGATGTTCATTCATGTACTGATATTCTGAATTACTGTGCTCTCAAATTCCAAAATATCAATATTTGGGGTATAATAACATATTTTAGTGTTTTTCAAGATTATGAAATCTGATATTTTACATCTTAATTTATATATCCAAAGGAACAATTTGCATTAAAATTTCAAATTAAAACTACATTCCTTTAAAAAATTGTCACCATACCCATTGCTCACTTAAAACCCCATCTTGGTTTTACCCTACACTAGCATTTCAGTCTTACGGAATATAACAGTGTGCTGGGGTACTGAAAGCTTGTTTTTTAGTTACTACATCGTGGTGGCAGACCCAGGTTTTAGGCCTAGTTATGGTGTATTCTTGCAACTCTTTTAATTCTTACTCCTATGCATCTGAGAACTCTTTTTTTATGTTAGTTCACCCGGACTTATTGAGAAATTCATTTCCTTCATGTCTTCAAAATAGAAAATGTTAGCTTAGCAAACAAGGGAAACAACCAACTTTTTCTTAAGAATTGCATACAAGATAAATAAATATTTGAAATGCGATGAAATCAAGTACATAATAAAAGCTTATATTAAAATTATGAAATTATATGCAAGGAAGTAGTTGAGTTTGTCACTGGAAAAGGGAGATAAAAATTTGTTCTTGAAGAACTCACTGTCTCCAGAGTATGAAGAATGTTATACTTTTTGATCATGAGAGAAGTTTGTATTAAACCAAAGATTCACAAATCACCATCTGAAGATTGGGACAGGTCATGACAGTGTTAGGCATACAACATAAAAAATATAAGAACAATAATATAGGTTTTCTATGGATCTAGATATATTCAAGCTAAAAAACTACATTTACTCTGTGACTGGCCTTTCTATTTTGGTGTTGTTAAAATACCTTTCATGTAAAATAATACTGATAACATATGTTCTACTTTTGCTTTTTAATTTTTAATGGGAAAACTTTTAAAAATTTTGTAACAACTTTTTCTTGTTTCCCATAGAAGTAAATAAACTTTGTGACAAGTCCTAAGTTATGATTCTGTGTTGAGCCTGGTCTAGTCCTGAGGAAACCTGTCTTCATCTCCATGGGGCAAAATATGTGGTCAGAGGCACCGCTGGGTTTTCCTCCTAAAAGACCCAGCAGCAATCCCCAGGGACTTTATAAAACAAGGAAAAGATCCCAAGTTAACAGGGAATAGGGAGAGATAAGGGAAAGTTCCTTTGCTCTTTGGAAGGAGAATTCAAGGGCTGTTTTGGTTGTTATTAAGTTTCCCACCTTTTTCCCTTTGGGGTTGCATGCTTATTGTAGAACTATCTCTCAGTTATGTCCATCTTTGCTTTATATATTATTATAATGGTATGTTACTAGTTGTATAAATGTTTATAATTGCTGTATCATTTTGCTGTACTGAACTTTATAAATGTATAATGTCCTTTGTCTCTTGCTACTTTTTTAAAATCTATTTTGTCTGATATTAGTATTAATATTTGCATGGAATATCTTTTTCCTGCCTTTCACTTTTATTCACTTTCAATCTATTTGCATCTTCAGATCTAAAGTGAATCTCTTGGAGATATCATAGAGTTGGATCATGACTTTTTTTTAATGTTCGTCTGTGCTGGGTCTTTGCTGCTGTGCACAGGCTTTCTCTAGTTGCGGTGAGCAAGGGCTGCTTTCTACTTGTGGTGTACGGGCTTCTCATTGTGGCAGCTTCTCTTGTGGAGCACAGGCTCCAGGTGTGTGGGCTCCAGTGGTGTGGCACGCAGGCTTAGTTGCTCCATGGAATGTGGTATTTTCCTGTACCAGGGATCGAACCTATGTCCCCTGCATCGGCAGGCAGATTCTTAACCACTAGACTACCAGGGAAGTCCTGGTCATGATTTTCTAATTCATTCTGGATCTCTGTCTTTTTATTGGAAATTTTAATTCATTAATATTTAAAGTAATTGCTGACAAGGGGGGATTCACTTCTTCATTTTAGAAAACTTCTGTTTTCTATATACCTTACAGGTTTTCATTTCTCCATTGTTGTACAACAGAAACCAACACAACATTGTAAAGCAAATCTCCTCCAACTAAAAAGAAAGAAAAAAGATTTTCCTTTCTTATCACCTGCATTACTGTCTTCTTTTGTGTTCAGTTGGTAATTTTTTTGTAGGGAAACATTTAAATTCTTTTCTCATTTTCTTTTGTGTATATTCTATACTATTTAATTTGTGCTCAACATGAAGATTATATGTAACCTGCTAAAGTTATAATGCTATATTTGATTTTTAACAGCTTAACTTCAATATTATACAACTCTTTATAGCTCTGCCCCTACCCCTTTCTGTTGCTGATGTCACAAAATTACATCTTTATACATTGCGCGTCCCAAAACTTAAACTAATAATGTTTTTAATGCATTAATCTTTTAGATTATGTAGAAAAAGTGTACTCATAGTGTTTGGATAATTTGCTTACATGTAAGTCTCTCCCTGCCATTCCCTTGACTTCACCCTCCATCCCACTGTACTCTACAACTCAATGAACATATTCTTTTCATCTGTTTCAGAGTTTACCACAATTCATAGTATAGTGGGAGAAGGCAATGGCACCCCACTCCAGTACTCTTGCCTGAAAAATCCCATGGGCAGAGGAACCTGGTAGGCTGCAGTCCATGGGGTCGCTAAGAGTAGGACACGACTGAGCGACTTCACTTTCACTTTTCACTTTCATGCATTGGAGAAGGAAATGGCAACCCACTCCAGTGTTCTTGCCTGGAGAATCCCAGGGACGGGGGAGCCTGGTGGGCTGCCGTCCATGGGGTTGCACAGAGTCGGACAAGACTGAAGTGACTTAGCAGCAGCATAGTATAGTGATTATTCAACAAGATCAGATCAGATCAATCGCTCAGTCTTGTCTGGAATTTTCTGCAAGTTTTTGTTTCTACCTGTAGAGAATTAGAGGATCCATTTATTTCTCTTTTTTTAATAGGCATAATTGATATACTATATTAGTTTTAGGTATACAACATAGCAATTCAACAATTATGGTCTGCAATATCAACTGCAATATGGTCACCACAGTAAGTCTAGTTACCATCTGTTACCTTACAAAGTTAACTAATACCCTGCATTAATTAATGACTACATACATTATATTTCCATGACTTACTTTTTTCTTTTCTCTTCCACATTGGTTTTTATGTGGTATTTGCTTTTTATTGTAGAGAGTGTTGAAAATTCTGTAATTTCTCTCTCTCTCTCTTTTTTTTTACTTTACAATATTGTATTGGTTTTGCCATACACCAACATGAATCCACCACAGGTGTACAAGTGTCCCCATCCTGAACCCCCCTCCCACCTCCTACCCCATACCATCCCTCCGGGTCGTCCCAGTGCACCAGCCCCAAGCCTCCTGTATCCTGCATCGAACCTGGACTGGCGATTTGTTTCTTATATGATATTATACATGTTTCAATGCCATTCTCCCAAATCATGCCCCTCCTCCATCTCCCACACAGTTCAAAATACTGTTCTATACATCTGTGTCTCTTTTGCTGTCTCGTATACAGGGTTGTCGTTACCATCTTTCTAAATTTCATATATACGCATTAGTATACTGTATTGGTGTTTTTCTTTCTGGCTTATTTCACTCTGTATAATAGGCTCCAGTTTCATCCACCTCATTAGAACTGATTCAAATGTATTCTTTTTAATGGCTGAGTAATACTCCATTGTGTATATGTACCACAGCTTTCTTGTCCATTCATCTGCTGATGGACATCTAGGTTGCTTCCATGTCCTGGCTATTGTAAACAGTGCTGCTATGAACATTGGGGTACACGTGTCTCTTTCAATTCTGGTTTCCTTGGTGTGTATGCCCAGCAGTGGGATTGCTGGGTCGTATGGCAGTTCTATTCCAGTTTTTTAAGGAATCTCCACACTGTTCTCCATAGTGGCTGTACTAGTTTGCATCCCCACCAACAGTGTAAGAGGATTCCCTTTTCTCCACGTCCTCTCCAGCATTTATTGCTTGTAGACTTTTGGATTGCAGCCATTATGACTGGCATGAAATGGTACCTCATTGTGGTTTTGATTTGCATTTCTCTAATAATGAGTGATGTTGAGCATCTTTTCATGTGTTTGTTAGCTATCTGTATGTCTTCTTTGGAGAAATGTCTGTTTAGTTTTTTGGCCTATTTTTTGATTGGGTCATTTATTTTTCTGGAATTGAGCTGCAGGAGTTGCTTGTATATTCTTGAAATTAGTTGTTTGTCAGCTGCTTCATTTGCTATTGTTTTCTCCCATTCTGAAGGCTGTGTTTTCACCTTGCTTATAGTTTCTTTTGTTGTGCAGAAGCTTTTAATTTTAATTAGATCTCATTTGTTTATTTTTGCTTTTATTTCCAATATTCTGGGAGGTGGGTCATAGAGGAGGATCTTGCTGTGATGTAGGTCGGAGAGTGTTTTGCCTATGTTCTTCTCTAAGAGTTTTATAGTTTCTGATCTTATGTTTAGATCTTTAATCCATTTTGCATTTATTTTTGTGCATGGTGTTAGAAAGTGTTCTAGTTTCATTCTTTTACAAGTGGTTGACCAGTTTTCCCAGCACCACTTGTTAAAGAGATTGTCTGGGCTTTCTATTTTGTTCCATTGATCTATATTTCTGTCTTTGTGCCAGTACCATACTATCTTGATGACTGTGGCTTTGTAGTAGAGCCTGAAGTCAGGCAGGTTGATTCCTCCAGTTCCATTCTTCTTTCTCAAGATTGCTTTGGCTATTTGAGGTAAGCCGCTGCTCCAGCACCACCCACAACTCAGCGCCTGCCATGCTGTCCTTGTGGCAGTGGTGAGAGACCTGGCCGAGGAACTGCTACTTTTTTATAACTGGAAATTTATACATCTTAATCCCCTTCATCTGTTTCACTCTCCCACCCCACTCCTCCTCTGGCAACTACCAATCTGCCCTAAAAGAGTCCATTGTTTGTTTGTTTGTTTTCTTTTGTACCTCACTGTGTGGCTTGAGGGATCTGAGTTCCTTAACCAGGGATAGAACCCACGCCCCCTTTAGTGGAAGCATGATGTCCTAACCACTAGACCACCAGGGCATTCCTAAGAGTCCATCTCCTGAACCTCTTGTCAAGGATTATATTTGACTGCAAATAATAGAAAAACCTATCACATCAGCTTAAATAATTCAGTGGATTTATTTATCACAAAATAAAAACTCCAGGGGTAGGCAACGAAGGACTAGTGTGAGACTCAACAACTTTAAGAGGGTACTTGACTTCTTTGATATTCCTAATTCACCTTCTATTGCACATAATTTTTTTTTCAGCCTCCTGATCACAGAATGGCTACTGTCACTCCAATCATCCTATCTGTTTCCAGGGATAAAGAAGAATAAAGGATGAACAAAGAACATTTAGACTTCTACTCACTAGCACTTGTATCATGGCAACTCTAGATACTAAGGAGTCTGAGAATATTAATATTTTGTACTGACATTAGAAGAAAGGGGGAAAACTGGGATTGGAATGATGCGCTGAGTTCACTTCCTTAGAAACTATGATTTATCATGTTTTTGTCAATTTCAATTTTTTTAAAAAAGCAAACTTGTCATCTACATTTCTTTGATTATTAGTGAAGTTGAACAATGGTGATTTTGTGGAATATTGATCTTAGTTTTACTAAACTTAGAAAATAATTTAGAAATAATGGTAATCACTTCTGCCTCCCTGGCCATGCCACATGGCTTACAGGATCTTAGTTCCCCAACCCGGGCCCTTGACAGTGAAAACTTGAAGTCCTAACCACGGGACCACCAGAGAATTCCCAACCTTTAAATACGTAAACCCATGCTCAGCTCACTGGCCATAAAAAACAGGTCATGGGCTATGGTTTGTAAACTCCTGACCTTGGCAAAAATAAAGCATTAGGGTTATTCCCCTCTGTTTTAAAATCTACCTGCCTTCTTCTGGAATTTATCACATGACTTGGTCTGGGTAAAATCTCAGTATATTATTATCAAATTGTTGCAGGAAGGGGGACCCCTTCCAGGGCCCGAAACAGGGCTCTTGTCTAACACTCAGAAATGAATTGTCCGAGGAGACACATGTGCTGACAAAGCAAGAGATTTTATTGGGAAAGAGCACCTGGGTGGAGAGCAGTAGGGTAAGGGAACCCAGGAGACCTGCTGTGCCGCGTGGCTCACAGTCTCAGGTTTTATGGTGATGGGATTAGTTTCCGGGTGGTCTTTGGCCAATCATTCTAATTCAGGGTCTTTCCTGGTGGCGCACACATTGTTCAGCCAAGATGGATGCTAGCGAGAGGGATTCCGGGAAGTGGACGGACACGCGGTGTCTCCTTTCGACCTTTCCCGAACTCTTCCAGTTGGTGGTGGCTTATTATTTCCGTATAATAACAGATTGGTTCCAAATAGGAAAAGGAGTACGTCAAGGCTGTATATTGTCACCCTGTTTATTTAACTTCTATGCAGAGTACATCTCTAGAAACACTGGACTGGAAGAAACACAAGTTGGAATCAAGAGTGCCAGGAGAAATATCAATAACCTCAGATATGCAGAAGACACCACCCTTATGGCACAAAGTGAAGAGGAACTCAAAAGCCTCTTGATGAAAGTGAAAGTGGAGAGTGAAAAGGTTGGCTTAAAGCTCAACATTCAGAAAACGAAGATCATGGCATCTAGTCCCATCACTTCATGGGAAATAGATGGGGAAACAGTGTCAGACTTAATTTTTCTGGGCTCCAAAATCACTGCAGATGGTGACTGCAGCCATGAAATTAAAAGACGCTTACTCCTTGGGAGGAAAGTTATGACCAACCTAGATAGCATATTCAAAAGCAGAGACATTACTTTGCTGACAAAGGTTCGTCTCGTCAAGGCTTTGGTTTTTCCTGTGGCCATGTATGGATGTGAGAGCTGGACTGTGAAGAAGGCTGAGTGCCGAAGAATTGATGCTTTTGAACTGTGGTGTTGGAGAAGACTCTTGAGAGTCCCTTGGACTGCAAGGAGATCCAACCAGTCCATTCTGAAGGAGATCAGCCCTGGGATTTCTTTGGAAGGAATGATGCTAAAGCTGAAACTCCAGTACTTTGGCCACCTCATGCGAAGAGTTAACTCATTGGAGAAGACTCTGATGCTGGGAGGCATTGAGGGCAAGAGGAGAAGGGGACGACAGAGGATGAGATGGCTGGATGGCATCACTGACTCGATGGATGTGAGTCTGCGTGACCTCTGGAAGTTGGTGATGGACAGGGAGGCCTGGCGTGCTGCGATTCATGGGGTCGCAAAGAGTCGGACACGACTGAGCGACTGATCTGATCTAATCTGATTCCTTACCAGGATCTCCTGTCATAAAACAACTCATGCAAATGGTTACTATGGTGCCTGGGCAGGGTGGGCTGTTTCAATCAGTCCACTTCCCCTAACAACTCCCCCTGAGAGACTCAAGATACTTCTTGGGAATTGGGGCAGAAGTCTCTTTCTTCTGTAACTTCTTACTGCTGTGCATGGGCATAGGCGTGCCTAGCGGAGCAGAAGTCTCTCTCTCTATGTGACCTAAGTTGGGGTGTTCCACATCTGAAACCAGTTTCCATCTTTGTAGTAACAGCAATTTAATTTGAAACTGTTGGCCCCTCTCAGAGATGAAATAGACAAGGGCCAAACAGGAGACCTAAAAGGATCGTCATCTCTGGTCCTCGGAAACAGAAGGCAACATTTGGGGTGAGGGTTGCAGGATTTGTGACCCTTTTTGATTTGTCGGTGGTGAGGCACCAGCTGTGTTCCAGGAATCTTGTGTTCAATCTGAAGTTACCATCCTCCACCAGGGTGGGGGCTCAAAGACACTGTTATGCATATTGCTTTAAGTAGGAACCAGGACTCTGTCCGGAGGCTGTACCAACCTTTGATTGTTTCTGCTGTTTCTGCATCCCCTCCCTTTGCATGACTCTACACCCTCTATTATCCTCTATGCACAACTTAAATTATAAAAGCTATTTTGGAAAATAAAGTTGCAGATCTTGCTCAACAGGTTTGGTCTCCCCTTGTCGTTCTTACTTCCTTTTCTCTCCTTTTCTTCTCTGTTCTTCCTTTAGGATGACTAATTTGGAGCGTGGGGGCCCTCTCAGACCACTTATTTGCCTGGGCTTCTAAGACCCACTCGAGAAGGTGCCTAAGGTGGGGCACTTTCCGCAATTTGAGAAGGCGCCTGTGGCCTCCGTGGTCAGTGCAAACCTGATGTCACAGGTTTTATTGGCTTTCTGTGTAAACCAGTTAGTTCAAGCCTCTGTTTTTTTTCTCCTTTTATCTATCCTTTTAATCACCAAGGCCGTCCCCCTGGGGGAATGCCTGGATCCAATCAGGGTTGGACCCCGGTAGGAGATATCACTTTTCTGACACTGTAGTCCATATAGTCAAATATGGTCAAATGTCCATATAGTCAAAGCTATGGTTTTTCCAGTAGTCATGTACAGATGTGAGAGTTGGACCATAAAAAAGGCTGAGCACTGAAGGATTGGTGCTTTTGAACTGTGGTGCTGGAGAAGGCTCTTGAGAGTCCCTTGGACTGCAAGGAGATCAAGCCAGTCAATCCTAAAGGAAATCAACCCTGACTATTCATTGGAAAGGCCGATGCTAAAGCTGAAACTCCAATACTTTGGCCACCTGATGCAAAGAGCTGGCTCACTGGAAAAGACCCCGATGTTGGGAAAGGTTGAAGGCAAGAGGAAAGGGATGATGGAGGGTGAGATTGTTGGATGGCATCTCCGATTCAATAGAGATGAGTTTGAGCAAATTCTGGGAGATATTGAGGGACAGGGGAGCCTGGCTTGCTGCAGTTCATGGGATCGCAAAGAGTTGGACATCACTGAGTGACTGAATAACAACAAGAACATCCCCTGGGGATTTTGGGCTTCAGTGTGGACAAGAAATCTTCTAATAATGGGAGGCAATGAAAGCCAGAGAAAATTCAGTCTGATGAATGCTGGCTGAGCTGAGTAGAACTCCCAGGCTAGTGGACCCTAGCAAAGTACCAGTTACATTAAAAACAATTAATGACAGAAGTTGATAATTGCACTGTGGTTAATATGAGAATATCTGTATTGGGAAAGGATATACTTATCTAGGGAAAAGGCCTTCATATATGTAACTTATCCTCAATATGTTAAAGAAAGAAAGGCTGTGTGAGTTTTTGTGTGGATATAGAGAGAAGGCATACATGATAAAGCAAATTGGGTAGAATACAAACTATCAGTGAACACAGGTAGAAGCTATTGTGTCTTTGCACTATTCTTATTTTTGCAATATTCTATAAATTTTCAATTATTTTAGCCCCCAAATTAAAACAGAATGACATGATGGTGTGGCACATGTCATAATTTTGGTGACAAAGTCCATAGTAGGCTGGGGCAGTATCCACCAGCTATGACTGGGGGCAGGGGATTCAGAGCAGGCTTCATGGAGAAGTTTCGGGAGAGACTGGAAGGATGACGACCCGTTGGAGGTGTGTGAGGCCCTGGGGCATCTGACTGAGGTGGGAGCAGGACAGGCTGCAGGGGAGAACTGTGAGGTCCTGTCCATCCCGAAAGTCTGTTATGGAAGGGAGCACTGTGTGTGCTCTGACCTCACAGGGCTCGCCCTCCTCATGGTGAGTGTCACTTGTGTGCCCAAGAGTGCTGCCTCCTGCCCCTCCAGTCAGTTACACAATCCTTTTCATTGCTGGGGCCGAGCCTCAGGGATCCTCAAGGGAAGAAAGCCTGAGGGAGGGGTTTCCAGACAAAAGTGCGCTGGGATGGGCAGGGCCCACATGCTTTGCTCTCCCCATAAAGGCTCAGCACTGCACTCATGTCAGGACTCTCTGCAGAGGTGATAGCTCTGAGTCTCCACCTGGCAGGAACGCTCAGCTCCTGGCATCTGCGAGCAAGGAAGGGGATAGTTCTCCGTGCTGTGAGGAAGCTGAGTCTGAGACAAGATTTGAGTGTGTTGGGAGCCACAATGTCAGCTCAGGTCTGATCTTGGTCTCAGGGATGCAGAGTTTCAGAGAAAGGAACCTGTGGGCCCTTAAGGATTTGAGGGTTGGATGAGGTGGGGTCTATTCCAGAAGGTTCGAGAATGCTCAGAATCCCATCACTTTCCATTTGAGGTTTCCATATGGAGAAAGTTCAGAGATCATAATGGGAAGATGAAAAACGATGGATCAGCAAGGGTGGAAGGGAGAGAAAGAATGAACTCGCCAATGACGTTCTGCACCTCCTTTCTTCTTAGGGGTCAGTGTCCAGATTCTGCCTCCTGCTGTTCCTCTTTCTGGCCGCCAGAGGGCGGGGTGCAGGTAGGTCATTCAGGAGCAGCAGTTTCAACAGCTCTCCCAGGTGCACAGTGGAGAAGAGAGAGTGGAGCTGGGCTGGATGCTGAGGTCCTGGCCCAGAGGGGAGTCGTGGAGATGCAGAGAAGCCACACTTTGAAGCCAAAGTGAGCTGTGGCCTAGTGTTGATTGCTGGTCTCTCTGGATGTTTGTTCTGAAGCTAAGTCCTGTCCTGGGGCCCCAATCTGTGCCTCTGTGTGGCTGAGGGGACTCAGGGGAGCCATGGTGGTGAAGATTGTGCTTCGTTCTAGCTGCTCCTGCTCCTATGGCCTTGGCTTTGGGATTTCCAGAGGGTGCTTGGTGGTCAGGGTTGTGTCCAGGGAACATTCTTCCCTAGTCCTCATCCTCACAATTCCATTTATCACAGTAGGCATAAAGAGAATTTTCATGTTTAATTAGTTGTGGAGAAGAATGCAAGTTAAGTTAAGTCTGTACTAGATGGTGGCTCAGCTAGTCTTAGCAGAGGAGACACTGACCTCTGGCGCTGCAAAGCCCAGTGATGAACCTGTGAAGGGGAAAGGAGCTGGGATTCAATGACCAGGAAGTTTGGAGTGAGCCGTGCGACACTATTAATGAGAATTATCCTCACATCCTCTACAGTGACCCCTTCTGTTGGGAAGTTCGGGGGGGAACAAAACCTGTGCCCCTTTCCTGTCTTTCCTGCCCAGAACCTGCAAGGAAATCAAAGAAAGTTGCCATAGCGCAGGTGGTGAGTAATAAACCAACTCAGCATCCTCTCCTTTTGGCCCCTTTTTCACTACAGATCCTGGTCATGGAGTTAAAAAGGGGGTGTGCCTACCACTCCTGTCTGCTCCGACTCCAGCTTCCAGTCTAGGATATCTCCAGTGGGAATTTTGAGGCTTTTGGGTCCCATCTAGTTGTAGGAGACATGATTTTCTGAACACAGGGAGAATGTTCCTAGTGTTCCTGGTGACTCTTAGTTTGGTGACCAGAGCTCTGACGACTGTAAGATTTTCTCCTTCTTGTAAGTAAGCTAAATAGTTAGTCTGCCCCAGTGTCATAGATTCTGGTAGGCAGAGAATAGAACTTTATTACTCACTATCACAGAAGTAGCCAGAGCATCAGCTTTTTTCTGTGCTGTTTCTCTGGTCCTGTCCCATCACAGTGATGTGAAGAGGACCAGGAGATATCTGCACATGTAATTTGTTTGCCAAGCAGCTCATAAATTGGAATCATCAAGCAAGTACAAGTCTTTTCTGATATTACAGCTTATTTTCTTTGGGGCTGAGTATGAGGAGGAACTCTACACGTAAGGAATCCGGAATCTCATAAAATGGGCAGTGACCATGCCTGCCCTTAGCTCTGAGTTGCAGAGGCCACATCCTGATGTAGATTTGAGATGTGGTCAGGTGGTGTTATCAGGGCTCGAGTGGTCAGAAGGAGGCTCTATCCAGAGGGAGATACCATCTCTGTCTTCTTGGATGTTTGCTCTATAAAGTCTTTTTGAAAAGGAAGCATGGAACAAAGGCAGTCAGTGTCCCTGCTCTTAGATGACCCACAGAGAATTGTCCTCAAGAAATGGGTGTGTGTATGAGCCTTCAGGATACATTTCTAACTTCCTAAATTCTTTCTGGTAATGGGGCCTGACAGGGACTTCCTGTTCTCAGACTTGTTCCCTCTTCAGATGGCCTGTATCACCTCCGCACTGAGAATGGTGTCATCTACCAGACCTTCTGTGACATGACCTCTTGGGGCGGTGGTTGGACCCTGGTGGCCAGTGTCCATGAGAACAACATGCGTGGGAAATGCACGGTGGGCGATCGCTGGTCCAGTCAGCAGGGCAACAGGGCCGACTACCCAGAGGGCGATGGCAACTGGGCCAACTACAACACGTTTGGGTCTGCAGAGGCTGCCACCAGCGATGACTACAAGGTGGGTGGCACTGAGCACCCAGGTGGAAAGGTTGGGGGAGAGGGGTGTGGCTGGAGCAGAGCATGTGGAAGGGAGGGTGGGAGACGGGGATGTGGAGATGGGGCTGGAGGAGAAAGACAAAAGTCCATGTATTGAATCACAGCTTCCTCCCACCAAGGCTGTTTGGGTGGTGGGAGGAGGGTGGGTATCTGTGACTGCTGCCACCTGCTTCCCTGGAGCCCTGAGCTCTCAGCTCAAGTGAGGGCTCTGTGTGTGGGTCTTTGGCTTGTGGCACCTCCTGGGTCAGTAAGGCTGAGTGTGTGTCCCTCTGTAGAACCCTGGCTACTACGACATTCAAGCTCGGGACTTGGGCATCTGGCACGTGCCCAACAAGTCCCCCCTGCAGCACTGGAGGAACAGCTCCCTGCTGAGGTACCACACCAACACTGGCTTCTTCCGGAGAATGGGACATAATCTGTTTGGACTTTACCAGGTACATGGCGCTGCAGGCTGGGTGTGGTGGTGGTCTTTTGGTGAACAGAGAGCCAGTGTTTTGGATGAGGAGTAAGTCTGCTCTGTTCACTGCACTAAGAGGTACCTCTGCTTGGCTTTCTCCTGCCTCTGGGTCCCTGTGAACTAGTGTGCTGCCTCTCAGAGGAACTGTGAGCCAGGAAGCACAAGAAGCTGGGGGAAGAAGGGGGTGGGTTAAGAAGGAGAAAAACAAGGGTCTTGAGGCTGGTTAGGGTCCTAGCTATGAATGCAGGTGGGAAGGAATCACTGTTATTCAGGCTGATTTCTGACTATGACACCTGAGGGTATTAAATCTCCTACTTCCCTATATGGCAGCTTGCCTACCATCCTCACACAACCCTGTATTTTGGTCCCTGCAGAAATTCCCAGTGAAGTACGGAGCAGGGAAGTGCTGGACTGACAACGGCCCAGCCATTCCTGTCGATTATGACTTTGGCGATGCTGAGAAAACTGCATCTTATTACTCACCAAATGGTCAGCGTGAGTATCTGCTTCCATAAACCAGCCATCAGTCCTTCGCTGCACTCTTGGGGAAAGGGTAAATAACAACAATTAATGATCGCCGGCATTTATGGAACACATATCAATACAACACACCAAATTGTTTTCTAGAAGCTTGACATGGTTTTGTGTCATTTAATAATCCTGAAAAATCTATGGAGTTAGAATTACTGTTCTCTCCATTGTAGAGAATATAAAGCCAGACTCCTTAATCAATATACTGTGTGACGTAATAGTTAACGAAAGAGGCAAGCTAATGTTCCCAGGTGAGAACTACTTGGAAGGTAGTGAGAAAATTTTGTTTTTGTTATGATGGATAGCTATTATTTGAAAGAAGACATTTTTTCAGCATGATAAAACAGGAGACGTGGGTTTGATACCTCAGTAGGGAAGGTCCCCTGGAAAAGGAAATGGCTACCCACTCCAGTATTCTTGCCGGGAAAATCTCTAGGACAGAGGAACCTGGCAGGCTGCAGTCTATGGCGTCACAAAGAGTCGACCACGACGAAGAAACTAACACTACTAAAGCCATAGAACATTAATGTTTGGTGGGAAAATGTGAACCATCAGTTTTTACATTTACTATTTCAGTGAGAGCAGGTAATGGTAGGTAGGGCAAATAAAGTCATGGTAATTGGATGAGAAGTGTGCTAGCAGAAACCGATGGCCACTTCTGATCATTGCTTATTCCTGCTGGACCTCTGGAGGTCTTCGTACTGATCTCTCAGTGGACTCTAATTTCTCCTATGAGCCCTAGGCAGACAAGTGACTCTTTGAACATGAGCCTTGGTCTTGTTACCTCAGATGGAAGGAGGTTCCCTTCCAGCCAAATTCAGAGCCAGGATGTAGCAGCCGCTGTCCACAGAAGTGCTGGGTTTCATCCCCGCAGCTTGGAGTGCTGGGTGGTAACCTGACCTGTTGATTTAGGGAATCCCTGGGCTGGTCAAAGGGAAATTGTTTCCAGTTCATCTTTGGAATACTTAGGCTTTTCTCTGCCTCTTCTTTTCCAGGAGAATTTGTTGCAGGATTTGTCCAGTTCAGGGTGTTTAACAATGAGGGAGCAGCCAATGCCCTGTGTGCTGGGATGAGAGTCACTGGCTGCAACACTGAGTTTGTGAGTTTAGGGATGATCCCTGGCTTGTGTGTGTGTGTGTGTGCGCGCGTGTGTGCGTGTGTGTGTGCATGGGAACACTTGATTGGGATGTTTGAATGTCCATCTCCTTGGCTTGCATTTTATTCTTTTGCTGGTATTTTGTGGACATACTTTTCAAATTGTTACTATTGCTTTTAAATTGAGATTCAATGGACATAAAACATTTTATTAGCTTCAAGTATATAACATAAAGATTTTATATTTTTATGTATTTTGAAATGATCATCACAGTAACTCTAGTCAACACCCACCACCACAAATAGTTTCAAATTATTTTGTCTTGTGATAAAAAATTTTAATATCTACTCTCTTAGTAACTTTTCAGTGTACAAAGCAGTACTATTAACTACAGTCACAAGTCTGTATTTTACATACCCAGGACTTATTTTATAACTGAAAATTTTTACCTTTGTCAAATGGATATAATTCCCTGTATTGAAGTCCAATTTATCTGTATTCTCATATATGATTAGTACTTTGAAGCTGTGTTTAAGAAGTATTTTCCTATGTCGAGATCATGATGATATTCTACATTCAATGGAGAAACTTTATGCTTTTATTTTTTCCCAGTATTGAGAAGAAAGCACCGTAGTTGTGGTTAGTGGAGACTGTCTCTGAAGGACATTTATGGCTGGGGGGCAGGAGGAAGAGAGAGTCAGAGCTCTAAGAACAAGAATATTCATTCACTACCTTTTCCTTCCACACCTGTCAGTCTGAGTAATGTGACACTGAAGTCAAGATCACTTCCCCGTTCAGTTACCAGCTGTCCATTTATCAATCAAGGTGTAATAGCTGTGTCTTCATGGAAGGGTCCCTAGATTATGATTTGGAGGGTGATGCAGGTGTGGGCTCTGGGAGTAGGGTGGGATGTGTTCCCCCTACACTGGCTTCCAAGGAGCCTTATCTTGCTCATTAATGCTCATTTGCATGTACCCTTGCAAGCACTGATTCCTTAAAAATACATGCTAGGGAACCTACAAAGTGCAGCTATTAGAGATGCAGAGCTGGCAGAGTCATCTTAAGGAACTCAGACTGAGTGGGAGAGAGATATAAACTGAGCGGGAGAGAGATATAAACACACGACTGCAATCTCATGTGGTATCGCCTGTGATAGCAACATAGAAAGGGGCTCTGGGAACACAATCCAGAAGCTTCTACCTGTACAGTTGATTCTGCAGGAAGGTGACATCTTTGCTGAATGTTGAAAGATGTGTGTAGAGTTCAATAGGCAGCAAGGGGCAGAGTAGTGTCCTTGAGCATGAGTGACTGACATGTTCAGAATGACTGGGATTTAATAGACCATGGTGCGTGAGGGGGCAGTGAGCTGTTGTGTAAATTGTATCATGGTATGCACAAGGTGTAGAATCAAGAGCTGAGGCTGGAAATACTTGCAAGATGTAGGGCAAGGAGGGGCTTTTGCATTATGTCCAGGACACAGAGTTTATGTTATAGGTGATGGGACACCTATAATCTGATGTTATGGGACACATCAGAGGAGTTTGACCAGAGTAGTGACTTGATCACTTTGGTTTAGCAAGGAGGGGGACATGGATTCAAGAGCAGGGAAATGAGAGTCAATGAGACCATGAGGCAGGTGTAAAGGAGCAGGTGTGAAATAGTGAGGACCTGAGCCAGGGTGGCCTTGATAAATTTGAAAGAGCAAGCATGGATGCATAGACAGTGAAATCAGCAGTTCTTGATGATTAAATGGACGTGGGGGATGGGAAGTGAAAGAGACAACAGACTTCAGAGTTTTGTTTTGGGTGATTGAGTGCTATCAGTTAAGATGGGTGACAAGAAGAGAAATAGATTCAGGGGCAGCAAGAGAGCAAATTCGTTTTGTTTTGCCTAAGTGGAGTTTTAGATCTAGTGATATGTAGGTGGAGACATTCACAGGGCAGCTGGATATGGGGTTTCAAGCCCAGAAAATACCTGGCTGGTCATTCAGATTTAGGAATATATCTGGGCAATATATGATTATGCTGGTTCTAGCAAAACTCATGGGAGAAGACAGATCAGGAGAGTGACATGTGGACAGAATTGTGAAGAATAAATAGCTTTTGGGGGATCCATTGAGGAAAAAGGGTGGTTGAGGAGTCTGAGAATAAGCATGAAGGAAGGTAGAAAGGAATTCAGGAAAGCATAGTTTCAGAGTCCACTGGAGAGTGAGTTCCGTGCAGGGGAGGGGTCAAGGCCAAGTAGGAGAAGGACCGAAATTACAGGGGGTTCGGCCATTAAGAGCTCACTGGTGTGTTTACAGCCAACCCCTCACTGTGTCTTCTCCCTGCCCCCCAGCACTGCATCGGTGGAGGAGGATTCTTCCCAGAGGGCAATCCAGTGCAGTGTGGGGATTTCTCCTCCTTTGACTGGAATGGATACGGAGCTCACCAGGGTTACAGCTCCAGCCGGGAGATCACTGAGGCAGCTGTGCTCCTGTTCTACCACTAAGAGCGGTGTGGTGTGAGACGCGGAATCCAGCTCCTAAGCCCAGACCCTCAGAGCTGGAAAAATGGAATGCTAACAAGGAGGGGAAGGGAATAAATTACATTACTTCGTGCACTTTGTGACTCTCACTGTCTTTTAATTCCTTTTACAAATTGAAATCTGGAGTGATGTTTTATAATAACGCCTTGTAAGCTGGTGATTTCCACTTTAGACTTATGGAGTTTGGAACTTCTAGTCTCAGGTATCCCAGACACACATTTGCTTCTCTTTCTAGGGAACCCCTTTGGGAGACTGAGGGGCAGGGAAAAATCATTCTTAATTTTCCTACCATTCTATTATTGGTTAGTCAAATCAAGCTCTCTGCATGAGTATCTTAAAGAGGAAAAGCTGATTATTATTTAGTTTCAGTAGGAAAAAAAGAAACTGAGGTCACAGCTGTCCATTTCCTTTATTCCTCCAGGTTTGACAGTTGGGACAGTGTCTCTAAAATGATTTGGCACTATTTGTGACATCTCTGATTTGGGGAGGGTTCTCACAATACCAAGGAGTTCACTGACAGCTAGTAGGGTGTCCTACAACTCAACTCCATTTTGACCCAGTCTACCAGGAGACAGCGTCAGATCCCCATGTGAAGGGCTCAGTCCTACCAGTCTGCCCCTTGAATCCTCTACTCCAGACACTGGTTGCAAGTCCAGATTGTCACCTGTGCTTTGACTGACTGGCTGTAGATGGGAGGTTCCAGTGAATCTCTCCTCGGGTTCAATTAAATTGCTATAGTGGCTCAGAGAACTCAGTGAAACAGTTTACCTACTAGATGATGAGTTTATTAAAAAAGGGTATAACTCAGGAACAGCCAGATGGAAGAGACAGCTGGAGCCAGTACAGGTGAAGGGCCCAGAGCTTCCTTGCCCTGAGCACAGCATTTCTTCCCAATCTCCAAATATTCACCAACCCTGAAGCTCTCTAAACCATATCCTTTCGGGGTTTTAGACAGACAGGTTTGATTAAATCATTGACTAGGGAAATTGATTCAACCTTCCAACCCTCTTGTCTTCAGGAGAGTCAGGGTGAATGGGCTTGAAAGTTTCAACCTTCTCATTTCAAGGCAGATTCTAACTTCATTAACATGACTGAACAACTCTGAGGCAGAGTCTGAAAGTAGCCCATTTCAAGTGAACTAGAATTGTTGGTTTTTGCAGAAACAGAAGCAGTGGGTTCCGATTGATATTATCTGCAATGTTCAAATAAGTCCAGCTGGTACCTACTGCCCAAACAAGATTCACCCAAGTGTCAAGATAAATTTCTTTCTGATAAATTGATCCTCCAAATTCTGTCCACAGAATCACACCAGAGCTTGTAGCTGGATGTCCCCAGTCTGTAATGCATTGTAAAGTTATTCCTTGTCAGCTTGGATTTGGCATTGTCCCAGGTCATGCATGGGCTGGAATCCAAAAGCCAGACCTCACAGTCAAAGACAGTTGAATCATGGATTGCAGGTTCATCAAAATCCTGGGCAACATCACAAACACGCTCTCTTGTAAGAAGACTTGGTTTTACCCTTTTTCTTTACCATGTTCGTGTGAGAAGGTAGCACCAAACTCAGATTCAAGCTTTGACGAATCTGGTTCTCATTTGTAATTTAATGCTGCATTGTTCTGTGATTGATCATGCAGTGTGTGTCTTTGGTCTGTGAGCTGCCAGGAACATGGCCTGTGTATTAGATGATTCAGGTGCTGAGCATGCCTTGTCAGTGCATCATTTTGCTTTCACATTGTGACAACACCAAACCAAATCCGTCATTGAGAATATCTCTGGCAGATTTGCCAAGGTCAGCATATGTAGATGAATGCACATTGCTTACGTGCAGAGTTCTGTGTATAGGTCTGATGGCAAGACTGTGAGAAGAGGTGGTCCGGTGTCTCCTCGGTGAGTTCTGCAGCCACAGCTGAGGCCATGTATTTTGCTCTGGGTTGAGCAGCAACTATCCTGGTTGGAAGGTGAAGTGAAAGCCCTGTGGTTGTTCTTGGCTAAACCTGATTTGTATGATAGTTGGTCAACGATGGTTAATGTGCAGTTGGCCCCAGAACCATGTGTGGATTGTGGTCACCAATCCTCCAAACAGTCTAAAATCCACATGTAACTTATGGTTGATCATTTGTACCCATAGTTTCCTCATATCTGCAGTTCCTCTGGGTCTGTGTTCCACATCTGCAGATTCAACAAGTCATGAATTGTGTGCTGTGCTTAGTATCTCAGTCATGTCCGACTCTTTGTGACCCATGGACTGTAGCCCATCAGGCACCTCTGTCCATGGGAATTCTCCATGCAAGAATACTGGAGTGGGTAGCCTATCCCTTCTCCAGGGGATCTTCATGAGTTGTGTAGTACCATATGATTTAATATTGGAAAAAGCCAACATATAAGTGGACGAGCACAGTTCAAACCAGCTTTGCTCATGGGTCAGCTGTTTGCTTTTTCCCAGTATCTTCTCTTTTTCTCACCTCCCTAATAAATCTTTCCCCCTTACTAGCTCATTCCAGATTTCCATCCTTCTCCTTTATCCCTTTTTTCTTACTCCTTTTTGTTACCTCTTGCCTTATTTCTCTCTCTTTATGTCAGATTGCTACAAATCCCAGCTTGAATCTGCTAGATGTGTAAAGCCAATCTACTGATGCAGGATTGTGGTGAAGGAAATTGCAGCATTTACTGAAGACTCTAAGCAAGGAGTTTGGGTAGCTAATGCTCAAATCCTGGACCCTGAACTCCCAAATGGCTTTCAGGGAAAAGTGTTTAAAGGCAGGATAGGTAAGAGTGTTGCTGTATGCAAGATCAACAGGTGGACACTCTTCTGATTGGTTGTTGGTGGGGTAATTGGGACTCAACATCATCAGCCTTCTCCAACTGGTCTGGAGCCCACCTGCTTGTGGCCAGCCCCCAGTTACCTTCTTCCATATGTTGTGGGTTTCATTATCTGCAAATCATCTTGAAGGATACGGCTCAGAAGAGATTTGTCATCTGGAAGGAATATGTTTGGAGTCCTGGCAAACTTCTGTTTCTTTTCTCTTAAAAACCCAACAGTCAGTTTTATGGGTCTCAGGCTAGGAATCCCTAGGTCTTGAGGACCTCTGTGAATTTGTCAGTTTTCTCCTCTATGTTCTTTTCAGTTTGCTTCTGTAGCCTCATGAGCTGCTTCCCCCTCCCTCTCCCCACGAATGGATGTTGCTCTTCTTCTTTTTCTTCTCCTCCAGGGTGGCTGCTCCTGCCTCATACTTCCAATCAGCCTCACGAGCCAGGTGCCCTAGGCAGGAAAACTTGCACATAGGTGTCAGATGCACATAGATTTCAAGATGTCACCTTGAGGATGGCAGGGATCACTGTCCACTTTTTCATGTCATAGGGTGGTGGGATCCCATCAAGTACCTTGAGGTGGTCCAGAGTGGCCTGGCCTTGCCTGGTCTTGGGGGTACCATGTCTCACACTGTCAGCTAGAAGATGCAGTTGAGGGTTCGGATTTGGGAGGGGTTGGTGTTCATCTGCTTGCAGAGGAAGGCCAGGCACTTCAACTTGTTTCTGTAGAAACTGCCAGGAAATGTTGATTCCCCAGCAGTGCAGGAATACCACCTTCTGGGCCAGAAGCACCTTCTTGGCCAGGGTGGCTGCCAGGTAGGCCAGGAGATGCCTTAGCTATCAAACACCAGGACCTGCCCGTCCGACGTCTTTGACAGTTGTGTGGGAAAGAAACTTTTGTTACTTAAACAGGATGGTGAGTCTATAGATATTTACTTTAGTAATTAATTAAACTGTCTATTTATGCTTTCAATCCTTTTATGTGTGTGTACTAATTTTTTACAATAAAGTATTTTTTTTTAACAGTAAATCCTCAATAGTTCACAGGGAGAAGCTGGACTGTATGCAAGTTTGGAATGGGGCAGCTTTAAGTTACACTATTCTCTCTCCACACAGACACAGACTGACAATTTTTTTCTCCTAAAGTAGATTTTTAATTATGCTCTTATGGACTGGTGACTGATGATGAATCTAAATTCACAAAAAACAATACTCTCTCATAATCAAATATTTATTTACTCTTTTACATTCTTACTAACCAAAGAATGCTCAAACTACCGCACAATTGCACTCATCTCACACGCTTGTAAAGTAATGCTCAAAATTCTCCAAGCCAGGCTTCAGCAATATGTGAACCGTGAACTTCCTGATGTTCAAGCTGGTTTTAGAAAAGGCAGAGGAACCAGAGATCAAATTGCCAACATCTGCTGGATCATGGAAAAAGCAAGAGAGTTCCAGAAAAACATCTATTTCTGCTTTATTGACTATGCCAAAGCCTTTGACTATGTAGATCACAATAAACTGTGGACAATTCTGAAAGAGATGGGAATACCAGACCACCTGATCTGCCTCTTGAGAAATCTGTATGCAGGTCAGGAAGCAACAGTCAGAACTGGTCATGGAACAACAGACTGGTTCCAAATAGGAAAAGGAGTACGTCAAGGCTGCATATTGTCACCATGTTTATTTAACTTCTATGCAGAGTACATCATGAGAACTGCTGGACTGGAAGAAACACAAGTTGGAATCAAGATTGCTGGGAGAAATATCAATAACCTCAGATATGCAGATGACACGACTCTTATGGCAGAAAGTGAAGAGGGGCTAAAAAGCCTTTTGATGAAAGTGAAAGTGGAGAGTGAAAAGGTTGGCTTAAAGCTCAACATTCAGAAAATGAAGATCATGGCATCTGGTCCCATCACTACATGGGAAATAGATGGGGAAACAGTGGAAACAGTGTCAGACTTTGTTTTTCTGGGCTCCAAAATCACTGCAGATGGTGACTGCAGCCATGAAATTAAAAGACGCTTACTCCTTGGAAGGAAAGTTATGACCAACCTAGATAGCATATTCAAAAGCAGAGACATTACTTTACCAACAAAGGATCGCCTAGTCAAGGCTATGGTCTTTCCTGTGGTCATGTATGGATGTGAGAGCTGGACTGTGAAGAAGGCTGAGCGCCGAAGAATTGATGCTTTTGAACTGTGGTGTTGGAGAAGACTCTTGAGAGTCCCTTGGACTGCAAGAAGATCCAACCAGTCCATTCTGAAGGAGATCAATCCTGGGATTTCTTTGGAAGGAATGATGCTAAAGCTGAAACTCCAGTATTTTGGCCACCTCATGCGAAGAGTTGACTCATTGGAGAAGACTCTGATGCTGGGAGGGATTGAGGGCAGGAGGAGAAGGGGACGACAGAGGATGAGACGGCTGGATGGCATCACTGACTTGATGGGTGTGAGTCTGGGTGACCTCCAGGAGCTGGTGATGGACAGGGAGGCCTGGCATGCTGCGGTTCATGGGGTCGCAAAGAGTCAGACACGACTGAGCGACTGATCTGATCTGATCTGAACCTTTGACTGTGAGGCTCACAACAAACTGTGGACAATTCTTCAAGAGATGGGAATATCAGACCACCTGACCTGCCTCCTGAGAAATCTGTATGCAGGTCAGGAAGCAATAGTTAGAACTGGACATAGAACAACAGACTGGTTCCAAATAAGGAAAGGAGTCCATCAAAGCTGTATATTGTCACCGTGATTATTTAACTTATATGAAGAATATGCCATGAGAAATGCTGGATGGATGAAGCACAAGCTAGAATCGAGATTGCCAGGGAAATATCAATAACCTCAGATATGCAGATAATACCACACTTAGGGCAGCAAAGAAGAACTGAAGAGCCTCTTGATGAAAGTGAAAGAGAGTGAAAAAGTTGGCTTAAAATTCAATATTCAGAAAACCAAAATCATGGCATCTGGTCCCATTACTTCATGGCAGATAGATGGGGAAACAATGGGAACAGTGAGGGACTTTATTTTTTGGGCTTCAAAATCACTGCAGATGGTGACTGTAGCTGTGAAATTAAAAGACGCTTGCTCTTTGGAAGAAAAGTTATGAAAAACCTAGACAGCATGTTAAAAAGCAGAGACATTGCTTTGCTGACAAAGGTCCATCTAGTCATAGCTATGGGTTTTCCAGTAGCCATGTATAGATGTGAGAGTTGGAGTATAAAGAAAGCTGAGCGCTGAAGAACTGATGTTTTTGAAGTGTGGTGTTGTAGAAGACTCTTGAGAGTTCCTTGGACAGCAAGGAGATCCAACCAGTACATCCTAAAGGAAATCAATCCTGAATATTCATTGGAAGGGCTGATTCTGAAGCTGAAACCCCAATACTTTGGCCGCCTCATGCGGAGAACTGACTCATTGGAAAAGACCCTGATGTTGGGAAAGATTGAAGGCGGGAGGAGAAGGGGACTACAGAGGATGAGATGGTTGGACGGCATCACTGACACAATGCACATGAGTTTGAGTGAACTCTGGGAGTTGGTGATGGCGTGTTGCAGTCCATGAGGTCAAAAAGAGTTGGACACGACTGAGTGACTGAACTGAACTGAGCATTCCTCCACCCTGTAAACATTTCCAGCATGTTCCCACACACAGTCCAGCCACAAACTCTTCCACGTCTCCCCAGTTGAGGCTGTCCTGTACTGGAAGATCTGTTGGCTGCCATCCCCATCTCCTAGCATCTCCCTCACTTTCCCCAGCTGCTCTTCATGGCCAGTGCTCTAATGTTCGTTGGTGCTTCTACAGTTTCCTTCCTAGCTTCTCTCTCTGATTCCTATCTTCTGGTGCACAGAAAGTTCAGAGATGAGAGAAATTGATCTACAGGGCACAAGGGCACAAAATGGAGAAGAGAAAGGCAGAGAGGGCAAGTGCCAGGCGTTCTCATAATCCCACTGACCAGCAGCAGTGGGTCACTCTTCCTTTCAGGTATGTGAGAAATGTGACTCTAAAGCCCATCCTGACAGCCTGTTTCCAGGACCACTTCTGATGCTTTTTATCTTAGCCTGTGTCTTCCACACATGGAAACCTGAGGCAAAGATGAAAGTGCCAACACACGAGTTGCTATATGCTAATTCAGAAAGATAAGGAACAGGAAAAAAAGAATGTAATGAAGAAAAGCCTCAGGAACTCTGTGATGTATGATCCCTCTGCCTGTCTTTCTCTCTTTCTTTGGCAAATTAGAATTCTTTTTATACGTATATGCTAAAATACCCACCTGGTTCTGCTGTGTTATTTGCCATAAAAAGACTGGGTGAGGCAGAGTGAAAAATCCTGGTGCATCTGAGGGGGCCTTTCCACAAAGTAGAGAATGGTAACCTCGTCCCCAGACTACTATCCCTCTTGCTGTTCCCAGCCCCCAATTGCTGAAGCAGGAAGCCCCTGTGGTCTGGCCCTAGCACTGGGAGAGTAGAAGGTACCTGAAGGGCTGGGTGGGTGAATGAGGACGTATGACCTTTGAAACATAAAAACACTGCAGTGTTGGGAGCGGGCTCTCTGTGGCTCGGGCAGCTGACTGGGCCTCCTGCTCTGTGGCACATGCTCGCAGGAGCATTTAGAAGGAAGCACAGTGAGTTTGTGAGTTTGTGTGTGCATTTAGAGAGAGGGAATACATGACAAAGCAAACAGGGTGAAATACGAAAAAATATAATTCACATTCTTACTAACCCTCCTCCACCCTGTAAACATTTCCTTTGAATATTTATTTTTCAAAACAAAGATGAATTTAGGTAGAAACTATATGGATTTTTTTAGTAATATTGTTATTTTGGCAATGTTCTGTAAATTTTCAATTATTTATAATTTTCAATTATTTATAACCCAAAAGTAAATAAAAGAAATACATGACAGTGTGGCATGCCACAATCTGGGGTTGGAGACAGTCCAGTAGTAGGACAGTGAAGCATCCATCAGCCTTGTCTGGAGTAGGGGTGTCAGGGAAGGCTTCTTGGAGAAGTTTCAGGAGAGACTGGAAGGATGACGACCTGACGGAGGCCCTGGGGCATCTGACTGAGACGGGAGCAGAACAGGCTGCCGGGGAGAACCGTGAGGTCCCGTCCATCCCAAGAGTCTGTTACGGAAGGGAACTGCTCTGACCCACAGGGCTCGTCCTCCTCATGGTGAATGTCACCTGTGTGACCAAGAGTGCTGCCTCCTGCCCCTCCAGACAGTCACTCATTTCTTCTCATTGCCGGGGCCCAGCCTCAGGGACCTTCCAGGGAACACAGCTTGAGGGCGGGGCCTGTGGCCCAACGTGGGCTGGGATGGGCAGGGCCCACACTTGGCTCTCCCCAAAGGCTCAGCATTTCCCCCACCTCAGACTCTCTGCAGAGGCAGTACTCTAAGTCTCCACCTGGCAGGGAACTCTCTGCTCCTGGCATCTGTGAGGATGGAAGGAGGGAGGTCTCTGTGAAGTGACGAATCTGTTCTGAGTCTGAGACAAGATCCAGGTGTGTGAGGAACCACAATTCCAGCTCCCTGGTCTTAGTCTCAAGGATGGAGAGATTCAGAGAGAGAAATGCACGGCCTCTTAAGACTTCGTAGGGTTGGATGGGGTGGGGGCTATTTCAGGAGGTTCCAGAATGCCTAGAAAGCCATCACTTTCTGTTGAGTTTTCCTTCCTAGGAAGTTGAGGGAACAAGATGAGGGCAAGAGAATGAATGGCCCAGATTCTGCCTCCTGCTGTTCCTCTCTGTGGCCACCAGAGGTCCCAGTGCAGGTAAGTCACTCAGGAGCTGCTGCTGCTTCAACTCAGGCAGGTGTGCACCCAGGTGGAGCAGAGTGAGCAGAGCTGGGTAGGAGGCTGATGTTCTAGCCCAGAGAGGGAGTCGTGCAGATGCAGAGAAGTCACATTTTGCAGCTGACAGATCTGTGGTCTGGGTGCTGATTGCCTGGCCTCTCTGGATCTGATCCAAAGCTAATGCATGTCCTGGGGCCCCACTCTATGCCTCTGGGTGGCTGAGGGAGCTCAGGGGACTCAGGGGAGCTGTGGAGAAGACGGCGCTTCCTTCTAGTTGCTCCTGCTCCTAATGCCTTGGCCTCGGGGTTCCCAGAAGGAGCTGGTGAGGGTTGTGGCAACGGGCAACCTTGTCTAGTTCCCCATCCTCTCAAGTCCAAAGGTCACAGTAGAAGTAATGATACTTTTTATTTTTAATTAGCTGAGCAGAAGAATGCAAGTGTCAAGCATGTACTAGATCATGGTCAGCTAGTCTTCCCCGAGAGCATCCTGACCTTTGTGTCTTCACAGTCCAGTGATGAACTGGTGAAGTGGGCAGGGACCAGGAGATGATGGCCTGGAAGGCTGGTGTGAGCAGCTTCAGACTGTTAGAGAATTATATTTGCATCCTTTAGCAGCATGCCGTTCTCCTGAGACATTTTGCAAGAACAGAACCTATGCCCCTTTCTGGTCTTTCCTGCCTCGAAGCAGTAAGGAAAGAGAGTTGTAGTGAAGCAGGTGGTAAGTAATAAACCAATCCAGGATCCTCTCATTTTAAACACTTTTAAGATGAACAGATCCCCGTCATGGAGATAAAGAACAGTGTGCCCATCACTTCTGTCTATCCTGGTGACTCTTGAGCAGTGATGGTTGTAAGATTTCCCTCTTCTTCTAAGCTAAAGAATTAGCCACTCACAGTTTCATAGATGTGGAAAGGCTGGCAGTGTGGCAAGGAGATTTATTATTCATAGCAGTCACCACAGTATCAAAATTTTCTTGTGCTGGTTTCCGGAGCCTCAATCCCAACAGAAGAATGGCAAGAGGGCCAGGAGGCAGCTGCATAGGTAGTTTGTTTGCCAAGCAGGCTGACAAATTTGGCTTGTCAAGAAACAGCAAGAGTTTTTCCTACCAGAGAATTTATTCTCTGAAGGATTGGGTCCAGGAGAGGAACTCTGCACTTAAATCTCATATAATGTGCAGTGACCATGAGAGAGTAGCCAATGCCATGTGTGCTGGAATGAAAGTCATGGGCTGTAACAATGAGCAAGTGGGTTGTTGGCCAACACGGACAATGACCTGTCCGTGTGTGTGTGTGTGTGTGTGTGTGCATGAGCGGGCACCCACCCTATGGAGTAGGATGTTATGCTTCTCCATGGCTTGTACTTTTACTCTTTTGCTGATACTTTGTGAACATAATTTTTAAAATGTTACTATCACTCATTAATTGAAATTCGATTGACATTTAACATTATATTAATTTCAAGTGTATGCCATAATAATTCTATATTTTTATACATTGTATATGATCGGTATAATAAATCTAGTCCACCCGCACAAGCATATGTAGTTACAATTTTTTTTTCTTGTGATGAGAAATTAATGTCTATTCTCTCACAACTTGTCAATGTACAATATAGTATTAGTCACTGTTCTATACAATATATCCCCAGGACCTATTTCATAATCGAAAGTTTTTATCTTTTGACCTCTGGACATAATTTCCTGTATTGAAGTCTAATTTGTTTGTATTCTCATGTATGATTAGTACTTTTATATTGTGTTTAAGAAGTATTTCCATATGTTGAGGTCATGAAGTTATTCCCCAATATTCATATTAACTTGTAGAAGCTTTACATTTTTGTTTTTTCAGTCTTGTAGAGGAGAGCACCACAGTTGTGGTGACTGGAGACTGTCTTTGAGGGTCATTTTTTGGCTGAGGGGGAGGAGAAAGAGGGAGTCAGAGCTCTAAGAATAATAAAGTTCACTTAGCATATTTTCCTCCCACACCTGTCACTCTGAGAAACGTGACCCTGAAGTCAAGGACATCTTCACTTCCCCCTGCAATTATTAGTTTGTCCACGTGTCAGTCAAGAGGCAGCAGCTGCAGCCTTGTGGAAGAGCCTCTCGCTTATATTCAGAGGATAATACAGATGTGGGCTTTGGGGGGTAGGCTGTTCCCCCTACTCTGGCTTCCATGGAGCCCTATCCCGTGCATCCGTGCCCATTTGCATGTGCCATGAGCTGTGCGTGTGTCTCAGTCGTGTCCAGCTCTCTGCAACCCCATGGATTGTAGGCAGACAGGCTCCTCTGTCCTTGGAATTTTTCAGGCAGAAATACCAGGGTGGGTTGCCATTTCCTACTACAGTGGATCTTCCTGACCCAGGGATCCCACTCCTGTCTCTGGCGTCTCCTGCATTGGTAGGCACTTTACCTACCACTGGGACACCTGGAAAGCCCCATTTGCATGTACCCCTGCAAAAACTGACTCTTTTAAAAGGCATGATAGGTACAAAGCAGTAGATACTAGACATGCACAGCTGACAGAGTCATTACGGAACTCAGATGAAGTGGGACAGAGATATAAATGCATGATGGCAATCTTCATGAGGTACCACCTGTGGTAGCAACACAAACAAGGGGCCCTGGTTTCTGAAGATGAGCCATCATCCAGATAGTGAGGTGTGGACAGAGCCCTGAGGAAAAGCACTTATGGGGAAAGGTAGGCTAACCCGAGGGTTAATATGAGGGAAGTTTGAAAGGAATTCAGAGAAGTACATGGTTTCCGGAGTCTACTGGAGGAGTGGGTTTTATGGACTGGGGAACAAAGCCAAGTAGGAACAGACTAAAGATTCCAGGAACAGACTAAAGATTCTGATTTGAAGATTCAGAGCTTGTTGGTGTCCACAGCCAGCCCCTCACTGTGACTTCTCCCTGCCCCTCAGCACTGCCTTGGTGGAGAAGGATACTTTTCAGAGAGCAGTCCCTTGCAGTGTGGGGATTTCTCCTCCTTTGACTGGAACGGATATGGAGCTCACCATGGGTACAGCCAAAGCCAGGAGATCACTGAGGCAGCTGTGCTCCTGTTCTACTGCTGAGAGCTGAGTGTATGAGACGTGGGACCCGGCTCCTAAGTCCAGACCCTTACAGCTGGAAAAATAGAGTGTTAACAAGGATGGGAGGGGCATAAATTACATGACTTTGTGGTTCTGAATTACTCTGAATTCATTTTGCAAATTGACCGAGACCTAAACGGAGGTTTTAAAATAATGCCTTCTTTGGGTTGATGTCCATTTTAGATGTTGAGTTTGGAGTTTCAAGTCTTGGGTCCCAGACACAAGTTTGCTCCTCTTTCTTTGGACTCCCTGAGGGAGATAAAGAACAGGGGATGCCATTCCTTAATTTTCCTACCCTACCATTATTGGTCAGTCAAATCAAGCCCTCAACATAAACATCTTAGAGCAGAAAAGATAACTATTATTTAGATTCAGTAGGAAAAAAAGATTGAGGTCACACCTGCCATGTCCTTTATTCCTTAGGGCAGTGTCCCTAAAATGATTTTAGTACTAATTGCAACATCTGTGTGCTGGGGTAGGTTCTCACAACATCAAGCAATTCACTGAGTGTCCTCCAACTCAACTCAAATTTGATCTGATCTACCAGGAGAAATCCTCAGATCCCCATGTGAAGGCTGCCTCTTGACGCATCCAATGCAGACACTGGTTGATATGGGGTGACATGAGTACTACTGGGTGGAGGCCAGATCCTTCTGTGAAACACCAGACGTAGTACAGGACGCCTTCCCCAAATGCAGAGTGATCTAAAACATCAACAGTGCTGTGGCTGAGCAACCCTGGATAGAGGGTGTTGTCTTTACTTTTTAAAAAACAATTTTCACAAAGGTCAGTTTCATTTTGGTGGTTAGTACATATAACAGTTAAATAGATTTAAAAATGCAAGGTGAATGCATTTAAAAATGCTCCATGAATGCAGCATTGATAACTAGATAGATAACCAGTTTCACAAGAGACCAGGTAATATGAAATTGTCTCAACATTTAAAATATGGTTCTTGTGTAGATCATCCTTTGTTTTGATCACTGGGGTTCAGGGGTGTGTGCATTCATGCTAAGTCGCTTCAGTCGAGTCCAACTCTTTGGTTCCCCATGGACTGTAGTCTGCCAGTCTCCTCTGTCCATGAGATTCTCCAGGCAAGAATGCTGGAGTGGGTAGCCATGCCCTCCTCTAGGGGGTTTTCCTGAGCCAGGGATCGAACCTGCATCTCTTATGCCTTCTGCATCGGCAGGTGAGTTCTTTACCGCTAGCACCACCTGGAAGCCCAGGAGGGGTAGTTAATCCTACTGGTCACAGGGCAGTTGTGTTAAGACCCAATCTTCTGATATCCCTTCCCAGAGGTTTGTACAGCTGGATGAACTTCCAACCCCAGAGAAAGGTCAAGTTCATGGCCTCCAGGCAGTATGCTCTTCCTGTTTACCAGGACAGTGTTAGGTTCACACCAGGCACAGAGGCTGAGTATAGCCTCCTCCAACTAAACTAGACTTGTTGGTTTTTTTCAGAAACAGAAGCAGTGAGATCCAAGTGATATTTAGTTGTAATGCCCAAATGAGTGCACCTGGTACCTAATGTCTGAGCAACATTCACCCAAATATCAAGATGAATTTCTTTCTGATACACTGATGCTTCAAATTCTGTCCTCAGAATCAGTGACATTGTGTTTAGCTGGAAGTCCCCAGTCCTGTAGTGCCCTGAAAAGTCATTCCTTGTTAGCTTTGCTTTGGCACTGTCCCAGGTCATGGAACCCAGCAAGCCAGCCCTCACAGTCAAAGACAGCTGAACCATGGATTGCAGGTCCAGCAAAATCCGAGTCAACGTCACAACCAAGGTGTATAGACTCCTTCTTGTAAGAAGCCTTGATGTTACTATTCTTTACCGTGGTAGTGTGAGAACGCAGCATCGAGTCCCAGACTCAAGCCTTGTCTAATCTGGTCCTCACTGGTAATTCGGTCCTGCCCCCAGAGCTCTGTCAGGGTTGCACTGCTCTGTGACAGGTCACACTGTGTATGTGTCTGCTTTCCAAGTTCCCAGGGACTTGTGATAGTCGCTCAGTCATGTCTGACTCTTTGGGACCCCATGGACTGTGGACTGCCAGGCACCTCTGCCCCTGGGGTTCTCCAGGCAAGAATACTGGAGTGGGTAGCCATTCCATTCTCCAGTCCCAGGAACTTGATGGGTGTCTATATTAGATAATCCAGATGTTGAAAACTTTGAGTCAGTGCATGATTTTGTTTTCTCATCCAGACGTCCTGAAACCAATCCTTTCTTGAAAATATCTCTGGCAGATTTGCCAAGGTCAGCCCATGAGAGAGGAATACACACTGTTTACCCACAGCTCAGTGTGTTGGTTTCAGGACTATGAGAAGGGATACTCTGGTGTCTCCTGAAGGGTACAGCGTGCAGCCACAGCTGAGGCCACAGGCTTGCTATGGCTTGAGAGGCAGATGGCCCAGAGAAGGGTGAACTGAAGCCTCATGGCTTTTCTTGGCTAAACCTGACTTGTGCAGTAGTTGGTAAGCTACTGTTAATGTACAGTTGACCCTTGAACAACATGTGGGTTATGGGCACCATTCTTCCTCAGAGTCTAATATCTACATGTAAGTTATAGTTGATCATCTGTACCCATAATTCCTCCACATCTGAGGTTCCTCTGTTTGTGGTCCACATGTGCAGATTCAACATCATGAATTCTGTAGTCTATATTATTTACTATTGGAAAATAAAACCCATGTGTAAATAGACCAGTACAGTTCAAAGTTGCTTTGCTCCAGGGTTAACCGCATTTGTTTTGTATTTCTGGTGTCTTCTATTTTTTAAACCTCCTTATTAAGTCTTTGTTCTTACTCAGTTCAGTTCAGTCGTTCAATCATGTCGGAATTTTGTGACCCCATGATCTGCAGCACACCAGGCTTCCCTGTCCATCACCACCTCCCGGAGCTTACTCAAACTCATGTCCATTGAGTTGGTGATGCCATTCAACCATCTCATCCTGTCGTCCCCTTCTCCTCCTGCCTTCAATCTTTCCCAGCATCAGGGTCTTCTCCAATGAGTTAGTTCTTCACATCAGGTGGCCAAAATTATGGAGCTTCAGCTTCAGTATCAGTCCTTCCAATGAATATTCAGGACAGATTTCCTTTAGGATCAACCAGTTTGATCTCCTTGCAGTCCAAGGGACTCTTGAGAGTTTTTCCAACACCACAGTTCAAAAGCATCAATTCTTTAGCACTCAGCTTTCTTTATGGTTGAACTCTCACATCCATACATGACTCTTGGAAAAATCATAGCGTTTACTAGATGGACCTTTGTTGGCAAATTAATATCTCTGCTTTTTAATATCCTGTCTAAGTTGGTCATAGCTTTTCATCCAAGAAGCTAGTGTCTTTTAATTTTATGGCTGCAGTCACCATCTCCAGTGATTTTGGAGCCCAATAAAAGAAAAGAAAAGGAGGAAAAAAAGAAAATGTGTTCCTTACTAGCTCATTCCTGGAGAACACCATGGATGGGAGAGCCTGGAGGGCTGCAGTCCATGGGGTCGCTAGGAGTCGGACTCGACTGAGCGACTTCACTTTCACTTTTCCCTTTCATGCATTGGAGAAGGAAATGACAACCCACTCTAATGTTCTTGCCTGGAGAATCCCAGGGGTGGGGGAGCCTGGTGGGCTGCCGTGTATGGGGTCACACAGAGTTGGACATGACTGAAGCGACTTAGCAGCAGCAGCAGCAGCAGCTCATTCCTGATTTTCCTTCCTGCTAATTTATTTTTTCTTCCTTTATTTATTTTAGTTACCTCTTGCCTTATTTCTGTCTTGTAATGTCAAGGGGTTACTGAACCAAACTTGAGTCTGCTGGCCTGTGTGCAAAAAAGCCGCAGGATTATGGTGAAGGAAAGTGCAGCATTTACTTCAGGTGACAGTAGGAAGTTTGGGTAGCTAACGTCACCCACCTCCCCCCACCCATTGCCTCTGATCTCCACATTTGTTTTCAGGGAAAGAGTTTTAAAGACAGGGTGAGGAAGAATGTTGTGTGGTGCAGGATCAGCTAGAGGACATTCTTCTGATTGGTTGCTAGTGAGGTAGTTGAGGGTCAATGTCATCAATCTTCTGGTTTCAGTGATCCAGACTCTACCTGCTTGTGTCAGCATATGGTTAACTTTTTCTACCGATTAGAGGTTTTTATACCTGCAAATGATCTTGAAGGATATGTATCAGAAGGGATTTGTCATCTGGAAGGAACAAGTTTGGAGTCCTGACAAAATTTTATTTCTTATGGAGGTTAGTGAATCCATAGCATTTGCTTTTTAAAATCCATTAAATGGTATATTTTTGTTTTATATCCTTCTCTGTATGTGTTAATTTTTACAATGAAGTGTTCTTTTTAGCATAAGACACAAAAGTCACTTGGAGAAGCTGGGCTGGATGTGAGGTGAGGAAGGGGGAAAAATTTCATTTTTTCTCTATGCACACACATACTGTCAATTTTCTTTTTTAACCTAAAGTACATTTTGAGTTCTGTTGACAAGGACTGCTCTTTGGTGTTGCATCGAAATTCAGAAAAGCAATCGTCTCTTGGAATCAATTATTTATTCCTTCTTTTAATTTTTACAAACCTCCTCCACCTTCCAACAATTTCCAACCTGTCATTGCACACAATCCAGCCTCAAATTCCACCCTGTCTCCCAGTTTTAGGCTGTCCTGTATTAGGATGATCCCTTGGCTGCAATCACTACCTCCTAATATTTCCCTCACTTTCTCCTGCTTCTCTTCATGGTCAGTACTCTAACAGTTTCTTGCTTCTTTTTCTACAGTTTCCTTCCTTCTTAACTTTCCCCCCTGTTTCCTTTTTCTGGTGCACAGGGATGTTCAGTGTGAGAGAAATTGATCTACAGGGCACAAAGGCACAAAACAGGAAAGAGAAAGGTGGAGAGGGCAAGCACCCTGCGTTCATACAATCCCATTGCCCAGCAGCTCCGGGTCACTCTTCCTTTCAGATATCTGAGCACTTTGATTCTAAAGTCCATCCTCATAGCCTGTCTTCAGAAGCATTTCTTTGGTGTTTATATTAGCCTGGGTCCTCCACACGTGGAAACCTGAGGCAAAGATGAAAGTGTTAACTCTTGACTGTGGACCTGCCAGTGCAGAGAGATGAGGAGTTGGAAAAGATGGGAGAGATGAAACATATTAGAAGCTGTGTGATTTGTGATCATTCTGCCTGTCTCTTTATACTGATTCTGGAAGAGACATGGATGAGGAAGAGGACTGACCTGAAATCTGTCCCAAGTCACATGGTGCAGTGTCTAGCATGGAACAGTGAGTGGGTGATGACAGCTAATTCCACATGAAAAGCAAGGACAAGCGTGGGCAGAGAAAGAGGAAGGAGAAAAGGCGGAAGGGGTCAGGGGATTTAAAAAAAGCAAAGAGAGAATTTAGGGAGAGTCAGGAAAGAGAAGGTAAAATTGAGGTCTTGGGAAGGAAGGTCACTGAGGGAAGAGAGGAAAGAGAAGGTCTTCAAATGTCCCAGTGACACCACATGTAGTAGGAACAAGCCGTCCCCACTGAGCTCTGCTCAAACTACAGACTCATGAGCAACAGAAGTGATTGTTTTTTGTTTCGCCAGTGTGTTTGGAGTGGCTTATTTTAACTGATTCAACCTCTATGGTGTAGAGTCTGAGCCTGGCGCTCTAGCTGAAGATGTGGGTATTTTGTTGGGACTGTGGATTTGATTCTGCTTTGCAAGGACCCTTGCTGGCAGCAGTGTGGGGAAGGTGTTGCAGTGACCAATACCAGACACAAAAGACTAGGAAAGGGCAGGAGGCCGCTTTAGGGATGGAGGCTTCAGTTGGACCTTGATCTATGGTCACCAGCATCATCCCGGAGGATTAATCTGAAGCAATAAAGATTGTTTCAGTCCTGGCCAAAGGCTGATTCAGAAGTGGTCATGTGTCCTGTCTCTGGCCAATGAGAAATGAGGAAAAGTGTACTGGGGCCTCTGGGAAAACCTTCATTTCTTCTCAAAAATAGCCAGAGGAAGAGAATCTCCTTTTCCCTCTGGATGTGTTTTAGTCTTAGATTATTATAGGTTGTACTTTATTCTCCCCAAACTCATACCAGAATCCTAATCCTAAGTACCTCAAAACATGACTGCATTTGACGGTCAGGCCTTTAAAGAGATTCTGTACTTACAATGAGCCCATTAGTGTGGATCTGATCCACTCCTTTATATCCTTATAAGTGCAAGCACTTCGACAGCACACATCGCTAGGGATGCACGCAGAGAGGAAAGGCCACGTGAGGACGCAGTGAGAGCTGGCCATTTGCAGATTAAGAGGAGGCCCCTGAAGGAACTGGACCTGCCAACACTTGCTCTTGGACTTCTACTTTCCAGAACTCTAAGAAAAAAAAGATCTGTTGCTTAAGTTCCCTTCTCCTTATGAGTATTGTGGTATTGTGTATCTGTGGTATTGTGTTATGGTAGAGCTGGAAAGTGAAATTATTAGTCATGTCCGACTCTGGAGTGTAGCCCGCCAGGCTCCTCTGTCCATGGGGATTCTTTGCTGTGTGAGGTGGGTCAGATGGTAAAGAATCCACCAGCAAGGCAGGAGACACTGATTTAATCCCTGAGTTGGGAAGATCCCTTAGAGAAGGGCTTGGCAACCCACTCTGGTATTCTTGCCAGGAGAATCCCCACAGACAGAGGCGCCTGGCGGGCTACTGTCCATAAGGGCTGCAAAGAGATGGACACAACCGAGCGAGCAAGCACAGACCTAGAAAAGTATCGCACATCAGCAGACATTTCACCCTCAGCCAGAGGATTAGCCAGGGTAGAGAGGCTGAAAGTGCCCAGGTCTTTAAGACACTGAGCTGGTATCAAGTCAATCAAGCCTGAAACTGCCTTGCCTCTGAATTTCCTCTTTCATGAGGTGATGTATATGCTTTTTGTTCAAGTTGCTTTGAGATAGGTTTTGTATTAGTTCTCGTTAAAAGCCCTGTAACTGACCTGAAAGTTAAAGTTGTTCAGTCGTGTCCAACCCTTTGCAACCTCGTGGACTATTCAGTTCATGGAATTCTCCAGGCCAGAATACTGGAGTGGGTAGTCTTTCCCTTCTCCAGGGGATCTTCTCAACCCAGGGATCGAACCCAGGTCTCCTGCATTGCAGGCAGATTCTTTACCAGCTGAGGCACAAGGGAAGCCCTGCAACTGATCTAGACCTGAACTAATCAAATGTCAGGGGCAGTGAGGCTTAAGGGCAGTGGTGTGGGAAACAGATTAAAGAGGAAGTAGGAGGTAGAATGAATGGGACACAGTCACTGGCTGTGACTGGATGAAGGTGGTTAGAAGGTGTGATGTCTCTAATGTTACTTGTACCATTTCCCCAGATGCCGTCAACTGTAGGTTGCTCCTTAACTTCAAACCACATAGGATGAAATGCAGAATGAAAGGGAAGATGTCAAAATATGAAAAGTTATGTCTTAGAAGTAATAAAAGAACATACTACAAGCATCAATTTTCTTTGGAGTTTTCTTCTTGGGCGGTGTTTTATTTCCTTTATCAATCTGTGTCGTATTTTGTGTAAATCAGTGCTTTGAACCTACAAAGACAGGAAATGTTGGCTTAACAACAACAATAACAAAAGGTTCAGTCTTTTCTCAAGGCTTGAGATATGATCAGTGGTATAATAAAGTTATGTATTAGGTATGTGATATCACTGTGGAGGAATGGATCAATTCTATTATAGCCGAAGGAAGAATCTGAGAACAGAGGAATGCCACTGAAATAGAGATGATAGGGGAAACTTGAAGCATCAGCGTGGTTTGTACTGACTTATCCTCCCATGTGTAGTGTCTGCATCTGTTCATGTGCAGTAAATGTTCACCAGTTTGTGCGAGAAAATGAGAAGTTCAAACGTAAAGTAGTGTCACTGTGAAAACAATTTATTTCAACTGAAGATTTTTATGTATTCTGAGATGATCATTTCCAACTTTGTTTTTAAAATGTGTTTTTTTCTAGGAAATAGTGATGATGGTCGATGTTCAATTAAAAACATTTGTGTGTGTGTATTTTTCCAGAAAGAAAGATACAAAGAAAAAGCCAAAACCATCACCACTCTTATTAGCCTTGTACTCATGTGTTTTCACTCGGAAAATACAGAGGTCCACGAAATTCTCAGATCTGAACACTATGCTAAGAGGTGACCTTTAACATGTGTCCTTTAGAGCCTGTGGAGTATCAAGAGAGGAAGCTCTCAGTGTCCACCTGGATGTCGGCTCTCAGCTCCTGGCCCTAGGGTGGAGAGAAAGAGGGCATCTCTGGCTGGAAGCAAGGGCTACTGAGACTCAGACAAGGTGTGTGAGTGCAGAAGCCCGGATTCCAGGTCAGAGATGTGTGGAGGACAAGGGATCCTTAGCCTTTGTGTCTTTGTGGGACTGGACAGGAATTAGGGGTAGAGACTGAGACGTCATCAGGAAGGCAAACCTTTGTTTTGTTTTTTCTTAGATTACAAGGATCCCACCCAGCTTCTTGCTATTTCTCATAGTGGCCATTAGAGGGTGCGGTGCAGGAGACTGTCTCCTAGAACACCACTTCTCCCATCCCCTCTCAAGTGTCAATAACAGAACTGGGCTGGGCGGGTCCCACGTCCTAGTGCCACTGGGGCCAAGGGGATGTCTTTGAGCTGCTCAGAAGCCAGTCTGTGCTCAGACTTGAGATGTCTGTAGGCCGAGTGCTGATTTCTGTTGGCCAGTGGGACCTAACATGGAGACGTAAGGTGCTTGGTGAGGAATGCTGTGGGTTCCACCTTTGTGCCTCTGAGTGGCCTTCAGGGGCCTGTGTTAAGAACTGTGTTCCCTCCCAGTCTCTCCCCACTCCAGTGAGCTTGGTCTTGCGATTTCCAGAGGGAGTTGAATGATCTGTTTTGTGCCTGGGACTGCTCCCTTCCCGTTTTCCTCCCCACAACAAGAATAACAATGGCATTTAGAAATGTGTGTTCCTCTTCATTTTCATTTATGCTTTTTATAAAAAAGTAAAGTATGTTTCTTAATATCATGTCATCTGATCTTTAGTAAATTCTAATCACTGTTTACTAGCTTCATTTTTGGTATAAGGAAATAGGCTCAGAAATGCTAAATATAATTGTAAGTCCCTTGACTGTTGTGAATAATGTTCAATGAACACTGGTGTATAAGCATCTGAGTCTTTGTTTCCTTTCTTTCATCATTTAAAAGTTGACTCACATTTTTATTTTGGTTGCATTGAGTGACAGGTGGAATCTTATTTTCTATTTCCATGACCAGGGATTTGAACCCATTCCCCCTTCAGTGGAAGCATGGCATCTTAACCACTGAATCATCAAGGAAGCCTGAGACAAGGGTCTTTATCTGTGGCAGGTGACTCTCAAGGTTTATCTCTTCTTCCTCCTCAGCCTTCAGCCTGTCCCTCTCCCAGTCAGGATGAGGTAGTAGAACCTCAGGTCTGATAGGGGAGTGATGAGTGTGGGGGCACAAAAGGGACAGTTTTGTGCATTCCTCCTCCTTGTGCCAGTCTGGTCCCCAGGTTCCCTCCAGTCATGGTCCAAAGCAGGTGTGCCTGCATGCACCTTAGCAAGTGTGCATGGGGCAGCTACCCTCTGCTGTTGTGGGAGAGAAAAGCACATGAATGGCATGTGACTTGCTCAGTGTTTGGCAGGACAGATATCTGTACAAACACATAATTATCATATGAAGCATATTAATATAACAAAAATATTACTGAGTGGTTACCATGACACTCTAACTCTGCTGGAGTGTAGAGTGGTGATGACTCATGAAAGGTAACTTCTGAGTGTGTCTTGGAAGATGTATAGGAGTCTATGGGAAATCAGGGCTATTTAGGTTGAGTGAATAGTCTATTTAGAATCATGACTATTTTAGAGAGATCATGTTATGGCAGCAACTTGGATTTCAATTTTGGAGCATGGAATGTTTGTTGGGCAGATGCAGGAGGTGATGCTGGAAATATTAACAGAACCCAGGTGATGGCGGAACATTTTACATGATGCCAGTGATTTTGGGTTCATGCTGTATGTGATGGGAGCATTACAGAATTTTAAAGGAGAGATTAACCTGGTCATCTTTGTTTTACAAAGATCATGTTGGTATCACAAAGGTGACAGTTCCCAGGGAAAGAGACTAAGAACAAGGACGTCAGTAATGAATAGATTCAATAAGCCGCATGAAGGCTTGAGTAGGGCAGTGTCCATGGAGAGAAACGGTGGGATTTGATGAATTCAAAGATTTTTACATTTATGACCAGTGGCACAGAGGGAAGATGGGAAGGGAAGAAGTTTAGAATCACCACTTGGTTGTCATTTGGGTGACTGAGAGTAGGATGTCTAGACAACAGACTGGTATGAGATCAGTGAGGGATAGAACTGACTGTTTTGGTCACATGTGGACCTATGTTGCCTTGAAGATGTCTAGGTGGCAGTTGAATTTCGAGGTTTAGCCCAAGAAACCTCTGGATCAGAGACAGCAATTTGGGGGCCATCAGTGAAATTTTTTGAAGCCAGGGGTTCATGCAGTCTATAAAGGAGGGAATATGTGTTCTTTCTTGGGGAACAGTACTTGAGGAACTCATGAAGGAAGAGTCTAGCCAAGTAACCTGAGAATAAATGTTCAGAAATGTTGAAAGGATGTCAGGAGAACCCCATGAACAGTATGAAAAGGCAAAAAGATAGGACACTGAAAGATGAACTCCCCAGATAGGTAGGTGCCCAATATGCTACTGAAAAAGAACAAACAAATAGCTCTAGAAGGAATGAAAATCCTGAACCAAAGCAGAAACAATGCCCAGTTGTTTGGAGGTGAAAGCAAAGTCCGATGCTATAAAGAACAATATTGAATAAAGAACCTGGAATGTTAGGCCCATGAATCAAAGTAGATTGGAAGTGGTCAAAGAGGAGTTGCAAGAGTGAACATGGACCTTTTAGAAATCAATGAACTAATATGGATGGAAATGGGTGAATTTAATTCAGATGACCATAATATCTACTGCTGTGGACAAGAATCCCTTAGAAGTAAAGGAGTAGCCCTGATTGTCAACAAAAGGGTCGGAAATGCACTGCTGCTGCTGCTAAATTGGTTCAGTTGTGTCTGACTCTTCGCGACCCCATGGACAGTAGTCCACCAGGCCCCTGCGTCCATGGGATTTTCCAGGCAAGAGTACTGGAGTGGGTTGCCATTTCCTTCTCCACTGAAATGCACTGCTTGGACACAGTCCCCAAAATTGCAGAACGATCTTGGTTCATTTCCAAGGCAAATCATTCTATAGCAAAGTAATCCAAGTCTATGTCCCAACCACTAATCCTGAATAAGTTGAAGTTGAATGGGTCTATGAAGGCCTATGAGATCTTCTAAAACTAACACCAGAATGTTGTCCTTTTCATTATAGGGGACTGGAATGCAAAAGTAGGAAGTCAAGAGATATCTGGAATAACAGGCAAGTTTGGCCGTGGAGTACAAAATGAAGGAGGACAAAGGCTAACAAAGAATTGCCAAGAGAATTTACTGGCCATAGCAAACACCCTTTGCAAACAACCCAAGAGAGACCTGTACACATGGACATCACCAGATGGTCAATACCAATATCAGATTGATTATATTTTTTCCAGCAGAAGATGGAGTAGCTCTATACAGGCAGGAAAAAGAAGACTGGGAGCTGACTGTGGCTCAGATCATGAACTCTTTATTGTAAAATTCAGACTTAAATTGAAGAAGTTAGGGAAAACCATTAAGCCATTCAGATCAGATCAGATCAGATCAGATCAGATCAGTCGCTCAGTCGTGTCCGACTCTTTGCGACCCCATGAACCGCAGCACGCCAGGCCTCCCTGTCCATCACAAGCTCCTGGAGGTCACTCAGACTCGCATCCATCGAGTCAGTGATGCCATCCAGCCATCTCATCCTCTGTCGTCCCCTTCTCCTCCTGCCCTCAATCCCTCCCAGCATCAGAGTCTTCTCCAATGAGTCAACTCTTCGCATGAGGTGGCCAAAATACTGGAGTTTCAGCTTTAGCATCATTCCTTCCAAAGAAATTCCAGGATTGATCTCCTTCAGAATGGACTGGTTGGATCTCCTTGCACTCCAAGGGACTCTCAAGAGTCTTCTCCAACACCACAGTTCAAAAGCATCAATTCTTCGGCGCTCAGCCTTCTTCACAGTCCAGCTCTCACATCCATACATGACCACAGGAAAGACCATAGCCTTGACTAGGCGAACCTTTGTTGGTAAAGTAATGTCTCTGCTTTTGAATATGCTATCTAGGTTGGTCATAACTTTCCTTCCAAGGAGCAAGCGTCTTTTAGTTTCATGGCTGCAGTCACCATCTGCAGTGATTTTGGACCCCAGAAAAACAAAGTCTGACACTGTTTCCACTGTTTCCCCATCTATTTCCCATGCAGTGATGGGACCAGATGCCATGATCTTCGTTTTCTGAATGTTGAGCTTTAAGCCAACCTTTTCACTCTCCACTTTCACTTTCATCAAGAGGCTTTTTAGCCCCTCTTCACTTTCTGCCATAAGAGTGGTGTCATTTTCTTAGGGATGGTTGGGATCACCACCTTATGTACAATGTTACAAACGTCCATCCATAGTTTTTCAGGCATTCTATCAGATCTAATCCCTTGAATCTAGTCATCACCTGCACTGTATAAAACCTAAATAAAATCCCTTATAATTATACAGTGCAGGTGATGACTAGATTCAAGGGATTAGATCTGATAGAATGCCTGAAAAACTATGGATGGATGTTTGTAACATTGTACATAAGGTGGTGATCCCAACCATCCCTAAGAAAAAGAAATGCAAAATGGTTTCCTGAGGAGGCCTTACAAATTTCTAAGAAAAGAAAAAAATGAAAGGCAAAGGAGAAAAGGAAAGATATACAAGAATAGCAAGGAAAGATAAGAAAGCATTCTTAAATGAATAAGGCAAAGAAATAGAGGAAAACAATACAATGGGAAAGGCTAGAGAGCTCTTCAAAAAAATTAAAGATACCAAGGGAACATTTCACGCAAATATGGGTGCAATAAAGGACATAAATGGCTTGTCCCTAACAGAAGCATAAGATACTAAGAAGAGGTGGCAAGAATACACAGAACTATACAAAATAGATTTTAATGATGTGGATAACCATGATGGTGTGATTACTCACCTAGAGCCAGACATCCTGGTGTGCAAAGTCAAGTGGGCCTTAGGTAACATTTCTATGAACAAAGCTAGTGGAGTTGATGGAATTCCTGCTGAGCTATTTCAAATCCTAAAAGATGATGTTGTGAAAGTGCTGCACTCAATATGCCAGCAAATTTGGAAAACTCAGCAGTGGCCACAGGACTGGAGAAAGTCAGTTTTCATTCCAATCCCAAAGAGAGCAACACCAAAGAATGTTCAAACTACTACACAATTGCACTCAATTCACATGCAAGCAAGGTCATGCTCATAATCCTCCAAGCTAGGATTCAACAGTACATGAACCAAGAGCTTTCAGATGTTCACGCTGGATTTAAAAAAGGCAGAGATCAAATTGCCAACATCCACTGCGTCATAGAAAAAGCAAGAGAATTCCACAAAACATCTGCTTCACTGAATTCGCTGAAGCGTTTGACTGTGTGGATCACAACAAATTGTGGAAAATTCTTAAAGAGATGGGAATATCGGACCATGTTACCTGCCTCCTGAGAAATCTGTATGCAGGTTAAAAAGCAACAGTTAGAACTGGACAATGGAACAGCAGGCTGGTTCAAAATTGGTACAGGAGTAAGTCAAGGCTGTATATATCACCCCTGTTTATTTAACTTATATGCAGAGTACATCATGCAAAATGCTGGGCTAGATGAAGCACAAGCTGGAATCAAGATAGTCAGAGAAATATCAATAACCTCAGATATGCAGATGATACCACCTTTATGGCAGAAAGCATAGAGTAACTAAAGAGCCTCTTGATGAGGGTGAAAGGGGAGAGTGAAAAAGCTGGCTTAAAACTCAACATTTCAAAAAACGAAGATCATGGCATCTGGTCCCATCATTTCATGGCAAATAGATGGGGAAATAATGGAAACAGTGACACACTTTATTTTCTTGGGCTCCAAATCACTGCAGATGGTGACTGTAGGCATGAAATTAAAAGATGCTTGCTCCTTGGAAGAAAGCTATGACAAATGTAGATTGAGTATTAAAAAGCAGAGACTTCACTTTGCTGAAAAATGTCCATATAGTCAAAGCTTTGATTTTCCCAGTAGTCATGTATGGATGTGAGAGTTGGATCATAAAGAAGACTGAGCACCAAAAAATTGATGCTTTTGAACTGTGGTGTTGGAGAAGACTCTTGAGAGTCCCTTGGACAGCAAGGAGTCAAACCAGTTAGTCTTCAAGGAAATAAATCCTGAATATTCATTGGAAGAACTGGTGCTGAAGCGGAAGCTCCTAAACTTTGGCCACCTTTTTCAAAGAACTGACTTATTGGAAAAGACCCTGATGCTGGAAAACATAGAAGGCAGGAGGAGATGGGGACAACTGAGAATGAGATGGTTGGATGGCATTATCAATTCAATGGATATAGGTTTGAGCAAATTCCAGGAGTTGGTGAAGGAGAAGGAAGCCTGGTGTGCTGCAGTCCATGAGTTCACAAAGAGTTGGACATGACTTAGTGACTGAAAAACAAGAAGGTGAAGAACTATATAAGGAATGCTGCTGCTGCTAAATAACTTGAGTCGTGTCTGACTCTGTGCGACCCCATAGACGTCAGCCCACCAGGCTCCCACACCCCTGGGATTCTCCAGGTGAGAGTATTGGACTGGGTTGCCATTGTCTTCTCCAATGTATGAAAGTGAAAAGTGAAAGTGAAGTCACTCGGTCGTGTCCAACTCTTAGCGACCTCATGGACTGCAGCCTACCAGGCTCCTCTGTCCATGGGATTTTCCAGGCAAGAGTATTGTAGTGGGTTGCCATTGCCTTCTCCACATATAAGGAATAATGAGGGCCAAAATGTCCACTTGATTTGGCCACTTAGATGTCATTGGCCGCAGCAGCAGATGTTTCATTGTCACATCTTCCTCTCCTTGTTTCTAAGCACTGGGTCAGTATAGAAGTAATCTTCCCCAAATCTAAGCCCTAGCAGAGTGGGGGTTTCTTTGGCTTTGGTTGGCATGGATGTTCAACTCAAACTAATTTCAGCAACAGCTTGGGGATAATAGAGGCAGCTGTGCTTGTTTGTATTGTTGAGAGCCTTGTGATATGAGATTCAGCGCTATCCTCGCAATTATGGGATTCTAGGATGGAGAAAAACCCACCTACTAACTAGAATGTTATTGGTTGAGGAGACAAGAGTAATGTCCTGGGTTCAAGGCTTGGTGTTTCTGAGACACCTTTTCCTTAGAGGTAGGAACACTGTAGATCAGATCAGATCAGATCAGTCACTCAGTCGTGTCCGACTCTTTGCGACCCCATGAATCGCAGCACGCCAGGCCTCCCTGTCCATCACCAACTCCAGGAGTTCACTGAGACTCACGTCCATCCAGCCAGTGATGCCATCCAGCCATCTCATCCTCTGTCGTCCCCTACTCCTCTTGCCTCCAATCCCTCCCAGCATCAAAGTCTTCTCCAATGAGTCAACACTTCGCATGAGGTGGCCAAAATACTGAAGTTTCAGCTTTAGCATCATTCCTTCCAAAGAAATCCCAGGGCTGATCTCCTTCAGAATGGACTGGGTGGATCTCCTTGCAGTCCAAGGGACTCTCAAGAGTCTTCTCCAACACCACAGTTCAAAAGCATCAATTCTTCGGCGCTCAGCCTTCTTCACAGTCCAACTCTCACATCCATACATGACCACAGGAAAAACCATAGCCTTGACTAGGCAAACCTTTGTTGGCAAAGTAATGTCTCTGCTTTTGAATATGCTATCTAGGTTGGTCATAACTTTCCTTCCAAGGAGTAAGCGTCTTTTAATTTCATGGCTGCAGTCACCATCTGTAGTGATTTTGGAGCCCAAAAAAGAAAGTCTGACACTGTTTCCACTGTTTCCCCATCTATTTCCCATGAAGTGATGACCATTTGTCATGATCTTCGTTTTCTGAATGTTGAGCTTTAAGCCAACTTTTTCACTCTCCTCTTTCACTTTCATCAAGAGGCTTTTAATTCCTTTTCACCTTCTGCCATAAGGGTGGTGTCATCTGCATATCTGAGGTTATTGATATTTCTCCCAGCAATCTTGATTCTAGCTTGTGTATCTTCCAGTCCAGCGTTTCTCATGATGTACTCTATGCTAAGTCACTTCAGTTGTGTCCGACTCTGTGTGACCCCATAGATGGCAGCCCACCAGGCTCTGCCATCCCCGGGATTCTCCAGGCAAGAACACTGGAGTGAGTTGCCATCTCCTTCTCCAATGCATGAAAGTGAAAAGAGAAAGTGAAGTCTCTCAGTCATGTCTGACTCTTAGCGACCCCATGGACTGCAGCCCACCAGGCTCCTCCGTCCGTGGGATCCTCCAGGCAAGAGTGCTGGAGTGGGGTGCCATTGCCTTCTCATGATGTACTCTGCATGTAAGTTAAATAAACAGGGTGACAATATACAGCCTTGACGTATTCCTTTTCCTATTTGGAACCAGTCTGGTGTTCCATATCCAGTTCCAACTGTTGCTTCCTGACCTGCATCCAGATTTCTCAAGAGGCAGATCAGGTGGTCGGATATTCCCATCTCTTTCAGAATTTTCCACAGTTTATTGTGATCCACATAGTCAAAGGCTTTGGCATAGTCAATAAAGCACAAATCGATGTTTTTCTGGAACTCTCTTGCTTTTTTGATGATCCAGTGGATGTTGGCAATTTGATCTCTGGTTCCTCTACCTTTTCTAAAACCAGCTTGAACATCAGGAAGTTCACGGTTCACATATTGCTGAAGCCTGGCTTGGAGAATTTTGAGCATTACTTTACTAGTGTGTAAGATGAGTGCAATTGTGCGGTAGTTTGAGCATTTTTTGGTATTGCCTTTCTATGGGATTGGAATGAAAACTGACCTTTTGCAATTCCGGGGCCACTGCTGAGTTTTCTAAATTTGCTGGCATATTGAGTGCAGCACTTTCACAGCATCATCTTTCAGGGTTTGGAAGAGCTCAACTGGAATTCCATCACCTCCACTAGCTTTTTTCATAGTGATGCTTTCTAAGGCCCACTTGACTTCACATTCCAGGATCACAGGATCAATGATCTGTGGTTAATGATCACACCATCGTGATTATCTGGGTCATGAAGATCTTTTTTGTACAGTTCTTCTGTGTATTCTTGCAACCTCTTCTTAATATCTTCTGCTTCTGTTAGGTCCATACCATTTCTGTCCTTTATTGAGCTCATCTTTACATGAAATATTCCCTTGGTATCTTTTTCTTAAAGAGATCCCTAGTCTTTCCCATTCTGTTGTTTTCCTCTATTTCTTTGCACTGATCGCTGAAGAAGGCTTTCTTATCTCTTCTTGCTATTCTTTGGAACTCTGCATTCAGATGCTTCTATCTTTCCTTTTCTCCTTTGCTTTTCACTTCTCTTCTTTTCACAGCTACTTGTAAGGCCTCCTCAGACAGGCATTTTGCTTTTTTGCTATTCTTTTCCATGGGGATGGTCTTGATCCCTGTCTCCTGTACAATGTCACGAACCTCATTCCATAGTTCATCAGGCACTCTATCCAGCAGATCTAGGCCCTTAAATATATTTCTCACTTTCACTGTATAATCATAAGGGATTTGATTTAGGTCATACCTGAATGGTCTAGTGGTTTTCCCTACTTTCTTCAATTTAAGTCTGAATTTGGCAATAAGGAGTTCATGGTCTGAGCCACAGTCAGCTCCTGGTCTTGTTTTTGCTGACTGTATAGAGCTTCTCCATCTTTGGCTGCAAAGAGTATAATCGATCTGATTTCCGTGTTGACCATCTGGTGATGTCCATGTATAGAGTCTTCTCTTGTGTTGTTGGAAGAGGGTGTTTGTTATGACCAGTGCATTTTCTTGGCAAAACTCTATTAGTCTTTGCCCTGCTTCATTCTGTATTCCAAGGCCAAATTTGCCTGTTACTTCAGACGTTTCCTGACTTACTACTTTTGCATTCCAGTTCCCTATAATGAAAAGGACATCCTTTTTGGGTGTTAGTTCTAAAAGGTCTTGTAGATCTTCATAGAACCCTTCAACTTCAGTTAGGAGCTGCCAATTCAGAAAGATAAAGATTAGGAAAAAAATTGAAGAGATTGAGAAAAAAAAAGCTAGAAGCTGTGTGATTTGTGATCACTCTACCTGTCTCTTTATAATCATTCTGGTAGAGATATGGAGGAGGAAGTGGCCTTATCTGAAATCTATCCCAGGTCCCATGGTGCATTGTCCAGGGTGGGATGCTGAATGAGTGATGACAACTGATTGCTTTTAAGAAACTGGGACCAGGGTGGCCAGATAAAGAGGTAGGGGAAAAGGTAGAAGGGGTCAGGAAAGCAAGGAAGAGAAGAGGAAGGGAGAGTAGGAAGAGAGAAGGCACAGTTGAGATGCTGGGGGAAGAAGGTCACTGAGGGAAGAGAGAAAGAGTGAGAAGGCCTTCAACATCCCAGTGACACCATGTGTGGCAGAAACAAGCTGTCCCCACTGAGCTCTGCTCGAACTGTAGACTCAGGAGCAAAAGAAAGGGTCATCACTGTGTTAAGCCCCTGGGTTTGGAGTGGCTTTTTGTGCCACAGTTGATAACTGATTCAAGTCCATGGTGTGGAGGTTGAGCCTGGTGCTCCAGCTGATTCCATGCGTGTTCTTAGTAGGACTGTGGAGGAGCTTGTGGTTTACAAGGACTCTTACTGGCAGCGATGCGGGGAAGGGATTAGAGGGGGCCAACACTGAACACAGTGAGGATTAGGAAGGGGTAGGAGGCCATTTCAGGAATGGAGGCCTCAGCAGGACTTTGTTCTATGGTCACCAGTGCCATCCGATGTCCAGATGATTTGTTTGAGGCAATCAAAGTAGTTCCAGCCTTCTGGCCAGAGACTGGCTCAGGAGCAGGTGTGTGTCCTGTCTCTCCCCAATGAGACCTGATGAAAAGTGTGCTGGGGCCTCTGGGAAAAACTTCATTTCTTCTGCAAAAGAGCCAGAGGAAGTGATCCCTGTTTTTGTTCTGGATATTCCTTAGTCTTATAGTTTATTACGGGTTGTCCGATAGAAAAATGGACAGAAGATCTTAATAGACATTTCTCCAAAGAAGACATGCAGATGGCCAGGTAGTATATGGAGAGATGCTCAATATCACTAATTATTAGAAAAATGCAACTAAAACTACAATGAGGTACCACTTCACACCAGTCATCATTAAAAAGTCTACAAACAACAAATCCTGGAGACTGTGTGGAGAAAAAGGAACTCTCTTAAACTGTTGATGGAAATATTAGTTCAGCCATGATGGAAAACAGTGTGAAGGTTTCTCAAAAAACTAGATATAGAATTACCATATGATCCAAGAAGCCCACTCCTGGGTGTATACCTGGACAAAACTACAGTTCAAAAGGATACATGCAACCCTGGGGACTTCTCTGGTGGTCCAGTGGTTAAGAATCCACTTTGCAATGAACTGGATGTGGGCTTGACCCCTGGTCAGGAAGCTAAGATACCCACATGCCACAGAACAACTAGGCCTGCAGGCCATGACTAGAGAGCCCGCATGCCACAACTTCTGACCCTGTGTGCCACAATGAAAGATCCCTTATAATGCAATGAAGATTCTGCTTGCTGCACCCAAGATGAAGAATCTAAATAATAAGTAAGTGATCAAAAAATATATCAAAAACTGATTTGAAAAAAAATATATGCACCCTTGTGTTCACAGCAGCACTATTCACAATAGCCAGATCATGGAAACAGCTTAAATGTCCATTGACAGGTGAATAGATAAAGAAGATGTGGTACATATGCACCATGAAATACTACTCAGCCACAAAAAGAATGAAATACTGTCATTTGCAACAACATGGATGCAAATCTAGAGATGATTATACTAAGTGAAGTAAGTCAGAGAAAGACAAATACTATATGATACCACTTACATATGGAGTCTAAAATATGGCATCAGTTCAGTTCAGCTCAGTTGCTCAGTGGTGTCTGACTCTTTGCAACCCCATGAACTGCAGCATGCCAGGCCTTCCTGTCCATCACCAACTCCTGGAGTTCACTCAAACTCATGTCCATCGAGTCGGTGATGCCATCCAGCCATCTCATCCTCTGTCATCCCCTTCTCCTCCTGCCCCCAATCTCTCCCAGCATCAGAGTCTTTTCCAATGAGTCAACTCTTCGCATGAGGTGGCCAAAGTACTTGAGTTTCAGCTTTAGCATCAGTCCTTCCAATGAACACCCAGGACTGATCTCCTTTAGAAAGGACTGGTTGGATCTCTTTGCAGTCCAAGGGACTCTCAAGAGTCTTCTCCAACACCACAGTTCAAAAGCAAAATATGGCGTAAATGAACATATTTACAAAACAGAAACAGACTCACAGACAGAGAGAACAGATCTGTGTTTGCCAAAGGGAAGAGGTGTGGGGAGGGAAGGGCTGGGAATTGGGGATTAGCACTTTTAAACTGGCCGAGAGGAGCTACCCCACAACCGAGGTCAGGAAGGGCAGCGGTGAGGAGATAACACTCCTCCAAGGTCAGGAGGGGCGGCGGTGAGGAGAGACCCCTCGTCCAAGGTAAGGTGTGATGGCTGTGCTTTGCTGGAGCAGCCGGGAAGGCATACCCCACGCCCAAGGTAAGAGAAACCCAAGTGGGACGGTGGGTGTTGCAGGAGGGCATCAGAGGGCAGACACACTAAAACCATACTCACAGAAAACTAGTCAGTCTAATCACACTAGGACTACAGCCTTGTCTAACTCAATGAAACTAAGCCATGCCCGTGGGGTAACCCAGGATGGGCGGGTCATGGTGGAGAGATTGGACAGGGTGTGGTCCGCTGGAGAAGGGAATGGCAAACCACTTCAGTATTCTTGCCTTGAGAACCCCATGAACAGTATGAAAAGGCAAAATGATAGGATACTGAAAGAGAAACTCCCCAGGTCAGTAGGGGCCCAATATGCTACTGGAGATGAGTGGAGAAATAACTCCAGAAATAATGAAGGGATGGAACCAAAACAAAAAGAATACCCAGCTGTGGATGTGTCTGGTGATAGAAGCAAAGTCTGATGCTGTAAAGAGCAATATTACATAGGAACCTGGAATGTCAGGTCCATGAATCAAGTCAAATTGGAAGTGGTCAAACAAGAGATGGCAAGAGTGAATGTTGACATTCTAGGAATTAGCGAACTAAAATGGACTGGAATGGGTGAATTTACTCAGAGGACCATTATATCTACTACTGTGGGCAGGAATCCCTAAGAAGAAATGGAGTGGCCATCATGGTCAACAAAAGAGTCCGAAATGCAGTACTTGGATGCAATCTGAAAAACCACAGAATGATCTCTGTTCGTTTCCAAGGCAAACCATTCAATGTCACAGTAATCCAAGTCTATGCCCCAACCAGTAACGCTGAAGAAGCTGAAGTTGAACGGTTCTATGAAGACCTACAAGACCTTTTAGAACTAACACCCAAAAAGATGTCCTTTTCATTATAGGGGACTGGAATGCAAAAGTAGGAAGTCAAGAAACACCTGGAGTAACAGGCAAATTTGCCCTTGGAATACTGAATGAAGCAGGGCAAAGACTAATAGAATTTTGCCAAGAAAATGCACTGGTCATAGCAAATACCGTCTTCCAACAACACAAGAGAAGACTCTATACATGGACATCACCGGATGGTCAACACCAAAATCAGATCGATTATATTCTTTGCAGCCAAAGATGGAGCTCTGTACAGTCAGCAAAAACAAGACCAGGAGCTGACTGTGGCTCAGACCATGAACTCCTTATTGTCAAATTCAGACTTAACTTGAAGAAAGTAGGGAAAACCACTAGACCATTCAGGTATGACCTAAATCAAATCCCTTATGATTATACAGTGGAAGTGAGAAATTGATTTAAGGGCCTAGATCTGCTGGATAGAGTGCCTGATGAACTATGGAATGAGGTTCGTGACATTGTACAGGAGCCAGGGATCAAGACCATCCCCATGGAAAAGAATAGCAAAAAAGCAAAATGGCTGTCTGGGGAGGCCTTACAAATAGCTGTGAAAAAAAGAGAAGCGAAAAGCAAAGGAGAAAAGGATATAAACATCTAAATGCAGAGTTCCAAAGAATAGCAAGAAGAGCTAAGAAAGCCTTCTTCAGCGATCAATGCAAAGAAATAGAGGAAAACAACAGAATGGGAAAGACTAGGGATCTCTTCAAGAAAATCAGAGATACCAAAGAACATTTCATGCAAAGATGAGCTCGATAAAGGACAGAGATGATATGGACCTAACAGAAGCAGAAGATATTAAGAAGAGGTGGCAAGAATACACAGAAGAACTGTACAAAAAAGATCTTCACGACCCAGATAATCATGATGGCATGATCACTGACCTAGAGCCAGACATCCTGGAATGTGAAGTCAAGTGGGCCTTAGAAAGCATCAGTATGAACAAAGCTAGTGGAGGTGATGGAATTCCAGTGGAGCTATTCCAAATCCTGAAAGATGATGTTGTGAAAGTGCTGCACTCAATATGCCAGAAAATTTGGAAAACTCAGCAGTGGCCACAAGATTGGAAAAGGTCAGTTTTCATCCCAATCCCAAAGAAAGGCAATGCCAAAGAATGCTCAAACTACCGCACAATTGCACTCATCTCACACGCTAGTAAAGTAATGCTCAAAATTCTCCAAGCCAGGCTTCAGCAATATGTGAACTGTGAACTTCCTGATGTTCAAGCTGGTTTTAGAAAAGGCAGAGCAACCAGGGATCAAATTGCCAACATCCGCTGGATCATCGAAAAAGCAAGAGAGTTCCAGAAAAACATCTATTTCTGCTTTATTGACTATGCCAAAGCCTTTGACTGTGTAGATCACAATAAACTGTGGAAAATTCTGAAAGAGATGGGAATACCAGACCACCTGATCTGCCTCTTGAGAAATCTGTATGCTGGTCAGGAAGCAACAGTTAGAACTTGACATGGAACAACAGACTGCTTCCAAATAGGAAAAGGAGTACATCAAGGCTGTATATTGTCACCCTGTTTATTTAACTTATATGCAGAGTACATCATGAGAAACGCTGGACTGGAAGATACACAAGCTAGAATCAAGATTGCTGGGAGAAATATCAATAACCTCAGATATGCAGATGACACCACCCATATGGCAGAAAGTGAAGAGGAACTAAAAAGCCTCTTGATGAAGGTGAAAGTGGAGAGTGAAAAAGTTGGCTTAAAGCTCAACATTCAGAAAACGAAGATCATGGCAAATGATCCCATCACTTCATGGGAAATAGGTGGGGAAACAGTGGAAACTGTGTCAGCCTTTCTTTTTCTGGGCTCCAAAATCACTACAGATGGTGACTGCAGCCATGAAATTAAAAGATGCTTACTCCTTGGAAGGAAAGTTATGACCAACCTAGATAGCATATTCAAAAGCAGAGACATTACTTTGCCAACAAAGGTTTGCCTAGTCAAGGCTATGGTTTTTCCTGTGGTCATGTATGGATGTGAGAGTTGGACTGTGAAGAAGGCTGAGCGCCGAAGAATTGATGCTTTTGAACTGTGGTGCTGGAGAAGACTCTTGAGAGTCCTTTGGACTGCAAGGAGATCCACCCAGTCCATTTGAAGGAGATCAGCCCTGGGATTTCTTTGGAAGGAATGATGCTAAAGCTGAAACTCCAGTATTTTGGCCACCTCATGCGAAGAGTTGACTCATTGGAGAAGACTCTGATGTTGGGAGGGATTTGGGGCAGGAGGAGAAGGGGACGACAGAGGATGAGATGGCTGGATGGCATCACTGCCTCGATGGATGTGAGTCTGAGTGACCTCCGGGAGTTGGTGGTGGACAGTGAGGCCTGGTGTGCTGCGATTCATGGGGTCACAAAGAGTCGGACACGACTGAGTGACTGATCTGATCTGATCTGATCTGATCTGATACCGGGTTATCGTTACCATCTTTCTAAATTCCATATGTATGCGTTAGTATACTGTATTGGTGTTTTACTTTCTGGCTTACTTTACTCTGTATAATAGGTTCCAGTTTCATCTACCTCATTAGAACTGATTCAAATGTATTCTTTTTAATGGCTGAGTAATATTCCATTGTGTATATGTACCACAGCTTTCTTGTCCATTTGTCTGCTGATGGACATCTAGGTTGCTTCCATATCCTGGCTATTATAAACTGTGCTGCGATGAACATTGGGGTACACGTGTCTCTTTCAATTCTGGTTTCATCAGTGTGTATGCCCAGCAGTGGTATTGCTCAGTCATATGGCAGTTCTATTTCCAGTTTTTAAAGGAATCTCCATACTGTTCTCCATAGTGGCTGTACTAGTTTGCATTCCCATGAACAGTGTAAGAGGGTTCCCTTTTCTCTACATCCTCTCTAGCATTTATTGCTTGTAGACTTTTGGATTGCAGCCATTCTGACTGGCATGAAATGGTACCTCACTGTGGTTTTGATTTGCATTTCTCTAATAATGAGTGATATTAAGCATCTTTTCATGTGTTCGTTAGGCATCTGTATGTCTTCTTTGGAGAACTGTCTGTTTAGTTCTTTGGCCCATTTTTTGATTGAGTCGTTTATTTTCTGGAATTGAGCTGCAAGAGTTGCTTGTATATTTTTGAGATTAGTTGTTTGTCAGTTGCTTCATTTGCTATTATTTTCTCCCATTTCAAGGCTGTATCTTCACCTTGCTTATAGTTTCTTTTGTTGTGCAGAAGCTTTTAATTTTAATTAGATCCCATTTGTTTATTTTTGCTTTTATTTCCAATACTCTGGGAGGTGGGTCATACAGGATCCTGCTTTGATTTATGCCAGAGACTGTTTTGCCTATATTCTCCTCTAGGAATTTTATAGTTTCTGGTCTTATGTTTAGATCTTTAATCCATTTTGAGTTCATTTTTGTGTATGGTGTTAGAAAGTGTTCTAGTTTCATTCTTTTAGAAGTGGTTGACCAGTTTCCCCAGCACCACTTGTTAAAGAGATTGTCTTTCTCCATTGTATATTCTTGCCTCCTTTGTCAAAGTTAAGGTGTCCATAGGTGTGTGGGTTTATCTCTGGGCTTTCTATTTTGTTCCATTGATCTATATTTCTGTCTTTGTGCCAGTACCATACTGTCTTGATGACTGAGGCTTTGTAGTAGAGCTGAAGTCAGGCAGGTTGATTCGTCCAGTTCCATTCTTCTTTCTCAAGATAGCTTTGGCTATTCGAGGTTTTTGTATTTCCATACAAATTGTGAAATTATTTGTTCTAGCTCTGTGAAAAATACCATTGGTAGTTAGATAGGGATTGCATTGAATCTATAGATTGCTTTGGGTAGCATACTCATTTTCACTATATTGATTCTGCCAATCCATGAACATGGTATATTTCTCCATCTGTTAGTGTCCTCTTTGATTTCTTTCACTAATATTTTATAGTTTTCTATATATAGGTCTTTAGTTTCTTTAGGTAGATATATTGCTAAGTATTTTATTCTTTTCGTTGCAATGGTGAAAGTAGGATTGTTTCCTTAATTTCTCTTTCTATTTTCTCATTATTAGTGTACAGGAATGCAAGGGATTTCTGTGTGTTGATTTTATATCCTGCAACTTTACTATATTCATTAATTAGCTCTAGTAATTTTCTGGTGGAGTGTTTAAGGTTTTCTATGTAGAGGATCATGTCATCTGCAAACAGTGAGAGTTTTACTTCTTCTTTTCCAATTTGGATTCCTTTTATTTCTTTTTCTTCTCTGATTGCTGTGGCCAAAACTTCCAAAAGTATGTTGAATAGTAGTGGTGATAGTGGGCATCCTTGTCTTGTTCCTGACTTCAAGGGAAATGCTTTGAATTTTTCACCATTGAGGATAGTGTTTGCTGTTGGTTTGTCATATATAGCTTTTCTTATGTTGTGGTATGTTCATAAATGGATGTTGAATTTTATTAAAGGTTTTCTCTGCATCTATTGAGATAATCATATGGCTTTTATTTTTTAATTTGTTAATGTGGTGTATTACATTGATTGATTTGTGGATATTAAAGAATCCTTGCATCCCTGGGATAAAGCCCACTTGGGAATGGTGTATGATCTTTTTAATGTGTTGTTGGATTCTGATTGCTAGAATTTTATTAAGGTTTTTTTCATCTATGTTCATCAGTGATATTGGCCTGTAGTTTTCTTTTTTTGTGGCATCTTTGTCAGGTTTTGGTATTAGGGTGATGGCGGCCTCATAGAATGAGTTTGGAAGTTTACCTCCCTCTGCAATTTTCTGGAAGAGTTTGAGTAGGATAGGTGTCAGCTCTTCTCTAAATTTTTGGTAGAATTCAGCTGTGAAGCCTGGGACCTGGGCTTTTGTTTGCTGGAAGATTTCTGATTACAGTTTCAATTTCTGTGCCTGTGATGGGTTTGTTAAGATTTTCTATTTCTTCCTGGTTCAGTTTTGGAAAGTTGTACTTTTCTAAGAATTTGTCCATTTCTTCCACGTTGTCCATTTTATTGGCATATAATTGCTGCTAGTGGTCTCTTATGACCCTTTGTATTTCTGTGTTGTCTGTTGTGATCTCTCCATTTTCATTTCTAATTTTATTGATTTGATTTTTTTCCTTTGTTTCTCGATGAGTCTGGCTAATGGTTTGTCAATTTTATTTATCCTTGCAAAGAACCAGCTTTTGGCTTTGTTGATTTTTGCTATGGTCTCCTTTGTTTCTTTTGCATTTATTTCTGCCCTGATTTTTAAGATTTCCTTCCTTCTACTAACCCTGGGGTTCTTCAATTCTTCCTTTTCTCATAGCTTTAGGTGTGGAGTTAGGTTATTTATTTGACTTTTTTTCTTGTTTCCTGAGGTATGCCTGTATTGCTATGAACCTTCCCCTTAGCACTGCTTTTACAGTGTCCCACAGGTTTTGAGCTGTTGTGTTTTAATTTTCATTCGTTTGTATGCATATTTTGATTTCTTTTTTTGTTTCTTCTGTGATTTGTTGGTTATTCAGCAGCGTGTTGTTCAGCCTCCATATATTGGAATTTTAGTTTTTCTCCCGTAATTGATATCTAATCTTACTGCATTGTGGTCAGAAAAGATGCTTGGAATGATTTCAATTTTTTTTAATTTACTAAGTCTAGACTTATGGCCCAGGATGTGATCTATCCTGGAGAAAGTTCCTTGTGCGTTTGAGAAAAAGGTGAAATTCATTGTTTTGGGGTGAAATGTCGTATAGATATCAATTAGGTCTAACTGGTCTATTGTATCATTTAAAGTTTGTGTTTCCTTGTTAATTTTCTGTTTAGTTTATCTATCCATAGGTGTGAGTGGGGTATTAAAGTCTCCCACAATTATTGTGTTATTGTTAAGTTCCCCTTTCATACTTGTTAGCATTTGTCTTACATATTGGGTGCATATATATTGTTGGGTGCATATATATTTATAACTGTTATATCTTCTTTTTGGATTGATCCTTTGATCATTATGTAGTGTCCTTCTTTGTCTCTTTTCACAGCCTTTGTTTTAAAGTCTATTTTACCTGATATGAGTATTGCTACTCCTGTTTTCTTTTGGTCTTTATTTGAGTGGAATATCTTTTTCCAGCCCTTTACCTTCAGTCTGTATGTGTCCCTTGTTTTGAGGTGGGTCTCTTGTAGACAACATATATAGGGGTCTTGTTTTTGTATCCATTCAGCCAGTCTTTGTCTTTTGGTTGGGGCATTCAACCCATTAATGTTTAAGGTAATTATTGATAACTGTGATCCCATTGCCATTTCCTTTATTGTTTTGGGTGGGAGTTTATACACCCTTTTTGTGTTTCCTGTCTAGAGAAGATTCTTTAGCATTTGTTGGAGAACTGGTTGGTTTGGTAGTGCTGAATTCTCTCAGCTTTTGCTTGTCTGTAAAGCTTTTGATTTCTCCTTCATATTTGAATGAGATCCTTGCTAGGTACAGTAATCTGGGCTGTAGGTTATTTTCTTTCATCACTTTAAGTATGTCCTGCCATTCCTTCCTGGCCTGAATAGTTTCTATTGAAAGATCAGCTGTTATCCTTATGGGAATTCCCTTGTGTGATATTTGTTGTTTTTCCCTTGCTGCTTTTAATATTTGTTCTTTGTGTTTGATCTTTGTTAATTTAAGGGGATGACAGAGGATGAGATGGCTGGATGGCATCACGGACTCGATGGATATGAGTCTGAGTGACCTCCGGGAGTTGGTGATGGATAGGGAGGCCTGGCGTGCTGGGATTCATGGGGTCGCAAAGAGTCAGACACGACTGAGCGACTGATCTGATCTGATGAAGGCGTTTTATGAGCTCCCATCGATTAATGTTCCCTGGAGTCAGGAGTTCTTTGGTGTTCTCAGGATTTCGGCTTAAGCATCCTGCTTCCAGTTTTCAGTCTTATTTTTACAGTAGCCTCAAGACTTCTCCATCTTTATAGCACCATTCATAAAACATCTAGGTTAAAGATGAAAAGTTTCTCCACAGTGAGGGACATCCAGAGAGGTTCACAGAGTTACATGGAGAAGAGAAGAGGGAGGAGGGAGATAGAGGTGACCAGGATGAGATGAGGTAGAATCAAAAGAGGAGAGAGCAAGCTAGCCAGTAATCACTTTCTTATGTGTGCTCCACAGTCTGGACCGCTCAGAGATGTTCATTTAGTTATACAAAGAAGAGAAGAGGGAGGAAGGAGACAGAGGTGGCCAGGAGGATAAAGGGAAGAATCAAAAGGGGAGAGACAGATCCAGCCAGTAATCAATTCCCTAAGTGTTCTCCACCATCCAGAACACACAAAGAGATTCAGAGAGTTGGGTAGAGAAGAGAGCTGGTAGGGAGGAGACGCAGGTGACCTGGTGGAGAAAAAGGAGAGTCCAAAGGGGGAGAGAGCAGTCAAGCCAGTAATCTCGCTCCCAAGTGCAAATGGGTACTGAAGATTGGGTTCTTAAAGGTACAAAATTGATAACAAATACCAAAAAGCAAAGATTAAAAATCTAGAGTAGAGGTTGGATTTTTAAAAATAGTATATTAAAGAAAAAAAAGAAAACAAACCAAAGTCACGAAAATTATTTATTATTATATATATATATATATATGAAGTTTGCTTTAAAAAATAGGGTATCTCTCTGTCTCTCTCTCTTTTTTTTTTGCAAAGTAATAGTAGGTTATTAAGATGAAAATTAAGGGAGTAATAGAGGATTTAAAAATAAAAAAATTAAAAAAATTAAAGAATGATAGTAAAAATAATAAAAATATACCTAGGACTTTCTCTGGTGATGTTGTGGGCAGTGTGGGGTCAGTTCATTTTCGGATAGTTCCTTGATCCAGCTTATATTTCTCAAGATCTATAGGCCCCTTCCTATGTAGTTGGTGCTAACTACAGGGTTTTAATCTATTGCCTCTGTCACTTCCAAGGAGGTTCCCTCTGTTTTAGCTTCTTCTGTTTGCTGGTCTCTTCAGTGTCTAATTTTTGCTTCCCTGGTGGCTCAGAGGTTAAAGCGTCTGCCTCCAATGCAGGAGACCCAGGTTCGATCCCTGACTCGGGAAGATCCCCTGGAGAAGGATATGGTAACCCACTCCAGTATTCTTGCCTGGAGAATCCCATGGACAGAGAAACCTGGTAGGCTACAGTCCATGGGGTCGCAAAGAGTCAGACACCACTGAGTGACTTCACTTTTACTTTCAGTGTCTAATTTCCGCCCTGACACAAGGGGGCGGAGGTGGACACTTTTTTAGGCTCCATTGTTCAGTCGTGCTGTGGGGAGGGAGGGATGCTGCAAACATAATACTGCCATGTGCTCGCAGTGTCTCGGCCACACTGGGTTTGCCCCCACTCACAGCGTGTGTGCTTTGCCTGTCTACACTGCTCAGGCTCTAGGTTGCTCTGCCGGGAACTGTCTGAAGCCGGCCCTGGGTTGTATGCACTTCCCGGGTCTAAACTGCTCAGGTTCAGGCACTCGGGTACTCCTCAGAGGTGCAGACTGGGTTGGGCCTGCCTTTTATGCCCTTCCCAGGTCTGAGCAGCTCAGGTGAACAGGTGTTTGGCGAGCACCGTCGCTGTGACTTATCGCCTCCCCCGTCCCTGCAGCTCGGTTTTCTGGGTGTACAACTGGCGCACCTTCTCAGGCGGATGTCTACCATCCAGAATCCCAAGAAGTATTAGTTAGCAACAAAGCCTGCTTGGGATTTGGTAGATAATGCCTCTCTGGGGCCGCGATTGCCCGCTTCCGGGTCTGTCTGCCTGTCACTGGAGGGGGATGGTCTGCAGCCGGCTAGATCTGTTCAGTCCTTTGTTCTGTGAGCAAGCCTGACGGTGTCTTAGGTTAGGGCTTTTCGGATAGCTCTGTTCAGCCCTTTGTTCTGTGAGCAGGCCTGGAGATGTTTTAGGTTAGGGCTTCTCACGTGATAGCTATCCCACAGTCTGGCTTGCTAGCCCGTTAGTTCGCTCAGATTGCCCTCAGGCATTCAGGCCTAGTCCTTACTCTAAGCAATGTGGCCCATGCCTCCCTGCCCAGTCCTCAATTGCTAGTGGCGGGTGCAGGTGTCTGCACTGCTTCTCTGCTGGGAGAGTTACCACTGGGCAAGTAACTGTGGGTTTTAATTATTCATGTATTTTTCCTCCCAGTTATGTTGCCCTCTGTGGTTCCAAGGCTCACCATAGACTTGGCAGTGAGAGTGTTTGGAAACTTCTGTCTTTTTTAAAACTCCCTTCCTGGGACAGAGGTACGTCCCTAACTCTTCTGTCTCTCTTTTTGTCTTTTATATTTTTTTCCTACCTGCTTTCAAAGATAATGGGCTGCTTTTCTGGGTGCCTGATGTCCTCTGCTGGCATTCAGAAGTTGTTCTGTGGAATTTACTCAGCGTTCAAATGTTCTTTTGATGAATTTGTGGGGGAGAAAGTGGTCTCCCCGTCCTATTCCTCTGTCATCTTAGGACCGTCCCCCAATGTTTAATTTTAAATAATTTTTTTATGTGTGTGTTTTTCCAGAAAGAGGGACATAAGCAAAAAATCAAAATGTTCACCACTCTTATTAGTCTTGTCCTCATGTATTTTCATTTGGAAGATACACAGGTCCATGAAATCCCCAGATCTGAACACTGTGCTAAGAAGTGATCTTTAACATGTGTCTTTGAGAGCCTGTGGAGCTTCTACAGAGAAAGATCCCAGTGTCCACTTGGTGGTACAGTGCTCAGCTCCTGGCCCCAGTGTGGAGAGAAAGAGGGGGTCGTCTCTGTGCTAGAAACGAGTGCTGCTGAGACTCAGACAAGGTCTGTGAATGCAGGAGTCTGGATTCCAGCTCAGGGACAAGTGGAGAACAAGGGATCCTTAGTCTTTTAGTGTTTATAGGACGGTAAGAATTGGGCATGGAGAAGGCAATGGCAACCCACTCCAGTACTCTTGCCTAGAAAATCCCATGGCAGAGGAGCCTGGTAGGCTGCAGTCCATGGGGTCGCTAGGAGTCAGACACGACTGAGCGACTTCACTTTCACTTTTCACTTGCATGTGTTGGAGAAGGAAATGGCAACCCACTCCATTATTCTTGCCTGGAGAATCCCAGGAACAGGGAAGCCTGGCGGGCAGCCATCTTTGGGGTTGCACAGAGTCGGACATGACTGAAGCGACTTAGCAGCAGCAGAAATTGGGCATAGAGACTGAGAGAAAAATGATGATCAGGAAGGTAACTTGCATCTTGTCTTCCTTAGAGAGTGTGTGTGTGTTAGTCATTTAATTGTGTCTGACTCTGCGACCCTAAGGACTGTAGCCTGCCGACGCTCCTCTGTCCATGGGATTCTCCAGGCAAGAATACTGGAGTGCATTGCCATTCTCTTCTCAGCCCGTCGCAACTGCCTGCGCTTTAGCGCGCAGGTCACAGTGGCTGCACGGGCGCAGGAGGGCCTAGAGGAGCTATCCCACGTTGAAGGTCAGGAAGGGCGGCAGTGAGGAGATACACCTTGTCCAAGGTAAGGAGCAATGGCTGTGGTTTGATGGAGCAGCCGTGAAGAGATACCCCACACCCAAGGTAAGAGAAACCCAAGTAAGATGGTAGGTGTTGCAAGAGGGCATCAGAGGGCAAACACACTGAAACCATACTCACAGAAAACTAGTCAGTCTAATCACACTAGGACCACAGCCTTGTCTAACTCAATGAAACTAAGCCATGCCCGTGGGGCAACCCAAAATGGGGGGGTCATGGTGTATGTAGTATTCTGACAGAATGTGGTCCACTGGAGAAGGGAATGGCAAATCACTTCAGTATTCTTACCTTGAGAACCCCATGAACAGTATGAAAAGGCAAAATGATAGGATACTGAAAGAGAAACTCCCCAGGTCAGTAGATGCCCAATATGCTACTGGAGATCAGTGGAGAAATAACTCCAGAAAGAATGAAGGGATGGAACCAAAGCAAAAACAATACCCAGCTGTGGATGTGTCTGGTGATAGAAGCAAGGTCCGATGCTGTAAAGAGCAATATTGCATAGGAACCTGGAATGTCAGGTCCATGAATCAAGGCAAATTGGAAGTGGTCAAACAAGAGATGGCAAGAATGAATGTCCACATTCTAGGAATCAGCGAACTCAAATGGACTGAAATGGGTGAATTTAACTCAGATGACCATTATATCTATTACTGTGGGCAGGAATCCCTCAGAAGAAATGGAGTGGCCATAATGGTCAACAAAAGACTCCAAAATGCAGTACTTGGATGCTATCTCAAAAACGACAGGATGATCTCTGTTAGTTTCCAAGGCAAATCATTTAATATCACAGTAATCCAAGTCTATGCCCCAACCAGTAACACTGAAGAAGCTGAAGTTGAATGGTTCTATGAAGACCTACAAGACCTTTTAGAACTAAAACCCAAAAAAGATGTCCTTTTCATTATAAGGAACTGGAATGCAAAAGTAGGCAGTCAAGAAACACCTGGAGTAACAGGTAAATTTGGCCTTGGAATACAGAATAAAGCAGGGCAAAGACTAATAGAGTTTTGCCAAGAAAATATGCACAGGTCATAACAAACACCCTCTTCCAACAACACAAGAGAAGACTCTATACATCGACATCACCAGATGGTCAACACCAAAATCAGATTAATTCTATTCTTTGCAGCCAAAGATGGAGAAGCTCTATACAGTCAGCAAAAACTAGACCAGGAGCTGACTGTGGCTCAGACCATGAACTCCTTATTGTCAAATTCAGATTTAAATTGAAGAAAGTAGGGAAAACCACTAGACCATTCAGGTATGACCTAAATCAAATTCCTTATGATTATACAGTGGAAGTGAGAAATTGATTTAAGGGCCTAGATCTGATAGATAGAGTGCCTGATGAACTATGGACTGAAGTTCGTGACATTGTACAGGAGACAGGGATCAAGACCATCCCCATGGAAAAGAAATGCAAAGAAGCAAAATGGCTGTCTGGGGAGGCCTTACAAGTAGCTGTGAAAAGAAGAGAAGCGAAAAGCAAAGGAGAAAAGGAAAGATAGAAGCATCTGAATGCAGAGTTCCAAAGAATAGCAAGAAGAGATAAGAAAGCCTTCTTCAGCGATCAATGCAAAGAAATACAGGAAAACAGCATAATGGGAAAGACTAGGGATCTCTTCAAGAAAATCGAAGATACCAAAGGAACATTTCATGCAAAGATGAGCTCGATAAAGGACAGAAATGGTATGGACCTAACAGAAACAGAAGATATTAAGAAGAGGTGGCAAGAATACACAGAACTGTACAAAAAGGATCTTCATGACCCGCATAATCACGATGGTGTGATCACTGACCTAGAGCCAGACATCCTGGAATGTGAGGTCAAGTGGGCCTTAGAAAGCATCAGTAAGAACAAAGCTAGTGGAGGTGATGGAATTCCAGTGGAGCTATTCCAAATCCTGAAAGATGATGCTGTGAAAGTGCTGCAGTCAATATGCCAGCAAATTTGGAAAACGTCAGTTTTCATTCCAATCCCAAAGAATGGCAATGCCAAAGAATGCTCAAACTACCTCACAATTGCACTCATTTCACATGCTAGTAAAGTAATGCTCAAAATTCTCCAAGCCAGGCTTCAGCAATATGTGAACTGTGAACTTCCTGATGTTCAAGCTGGTTTTAGAAAAGGCAGAGGAACCAGAGATCAAATTGCCAACATCCGCTGGATCATCGAAAAAGCAAGAGAGTTCCAGAAAAGCATCTATTTCTGCTTTATTGACTATGCCAAAGCCTTTGAGTGTGCGGATCACAATAAACTGTGTAAAATTCTGCAAGAGATGGGAATACCAGACCACGTGATCTGCCTCTTGAGAAATCTGTATGCAGGTCAGGAAGCAACAGTTGGAACTGGACATGGAACAATAGACTGGTTCCAAATAGGAAAAGGAGTACGTCAAGGCTGTATATTGTCACCCTGTTTATTTAACTTATATGCAGAGTACATCATGAGAAATGCTGGACTGGAAGAAACACAAGTTGGTATCAAGATTGCTGGAAGAAATATCAATAACTTCGGATATGCAAATGACACCACCCTTATTGCAGAAAGTGAAGAGGAACTAAAAAGCCTCTTGATGAAATTGAAAGTGGAGAGTGAAAAAGTTGGCTTAAAGCTCAACATTCAGAAAACGAAGATCATGGCATCTGGTCCCATCACTTCATGGGAAATAGATGGGGAAACAGTGGAAACTGTGTCAGCCTTTCTTTTTCTGGGCTCCAAAATCACTGCAGATGGTGACTGCAGCCATGAAATTAAAAGACGCTTACTCCTTGGAAGGAAAGTTATGACCAACCTAGATAGCATATTCAAAAGCAGCGACATCACTTTGCCAACAAAGGTTTGTCTAGTCAAGGCTATGGTCTTTCCTGTGGTCATGTATGGATGTGAGAGTTGGACTGTGAAGAAGGCTGAGCGCCAAAGAATTGATGCTTTTGAACTGTGGTGTTGGAGAAGACTCTTGAGAGTCCCTTGGACTGCAAGGAGATCCACCCAGTCCATTCTGAAGGAGATCAGCCCTGGGATTTCTTTGGAAGGAATGATGCTAAAGCTGAAATTCCAGTAGTTTGGCCACCTGATGCGAAGGGTTGACTCATTGGAAAAGACTCTGATGCTGGGAGGCATTGGGGGCAGGAGGAGAAGGGGACGACAGAGGATGAGATGGTTGAATGGCATCACTGACTCGATAGTCGTGAGTCTCAGTGAACTCCGGGAGTTGGTGATGGACAGGGAGGCCTGGTGTGCTGCGATTCATGGGGTCACAAAGAGTCGGACGCGACTGAGCGACTGATCTGATCTGATCTGAAATCCGCTTCCTTAGATTACAGGGATCCAGCCCAGCTTCCTGCTATTTCTCATATTGGCCACTAGAGGGTGCGGTGCAGGAGATTGTCTCCTGGAGCAATATTTCCTCAAGTCTCCTCTAAGTGTCAATAACGGAACTGGGCGGGGTGGGGGTGGGGGGTGGTGTAGAATCGGAAAGCCGAGGCTAGCCGCGGGGGGCGGGCGCTCCGAAGCGGCGGGTTCGGCGGGTGCTTTAGTTGCCGTCCATTCCGCCCGCCTGAAGCGCTGAGGAGCCTAGCGGGGACCCGCCGTCCTCCTCCTACATGAGGCCTGAGTGAGCGCCGCAGCGAGAGCCGGCCCGCGGCGCCTCCCTCGTGTCCTCTCCCGAGCGCAGCAGCAGCGGCCTCCGGAGGAGGAGGAGGAGCAGCATGTCGGACTGTTTCGACCGGGCCCCAGGTGCTGGTCGGGGCCGAAGCCGTGGCCTGGGCCGTGAAGGGGGCGGGCCTGAGGGCGTTGGTTTCCCGAACAGAGCGGGGCCTGCTGAGCGGCCGCTGCACCAGCCGCCTCAACCCAAAGCTCCGGACTTCCTGCAGCCGCCGCCGCTGTGCCACACCAGGACGGCCTCGCCGCCAGGGGCCCAGTGCGAGGTCCCCGCCGGCCCCCAGCGGCCTGCCCGGCCCGGGGCGCTCCCAGAACAAACGAGGCCCCTGAGAGTACCATCTAGTTCGCCGGATAACATCCCACAGCAGAATTCGGAGTCAGCAATGGCTAAACCCCAGGTGGTTGTAGTTCCTGTATTAATGTCTAAGCTGTCTGTAAACGCCCCTGAATTCTACCCATCAAGTTATTCTTCTAATTATACAGAATCCTATGAGGACGGCTGTGAGGATTATCCTACTTTATCAGAATATGTTCAGGATTTTTTGAATCATCTTACAGAACAGCCTGGCAGTTTTGAAACTGAAATTGGACAGTTTGCAGAGACCCTGAATGGCTGGGTTACAACAGATGATGCTTTGCAAGAACTTGTGCAACTCATCTATCAACAGGCCACATCTATCCCCAATTTCTCTTACATGGGAGCGCGCCTCTGTAACTACCTGTCTCATCATCTGACAGTTAGCCCACAGAGTGGCAACTTCCGCCAATTGCTACTTCAAAAATGTCGGACTGAATATGAAGTTAAAGATCAAGCTGCAAAAGGGGATGAAGTGACTCGAAAACGATTCCATGCATTTGTACTCTTTCTGGGAGAACTCTATCTTAACCTGGAGATTAAAGGGACAAATGGACAGGTTGCAAGGGCAGACATTCTTCAGACCGGTCTTCGGGAGTTGCTGAATGCCCTCGTCTCTAATCCTATGGATGACAATTTAATTTGTGCAGTAAAATTACTGAAGTTGACAGGGTCAGTTTTAGAAGATGCCTGGAAGGAAAAAGGAAAGACTGACATGGAAGAAATTATTCAGAGAATTGAAAATGTTGTCCTAGATGCAAATTGCAGCAGAAATGTAAAACAGATGCTTTTGAAGCTTGTAGAACTCCGGTCAAGTAACTGGGGTAGATAGAGTCCGTGCAGCTTCAACATAGAGGGAAGCAACACCTGAAAATGATCCTAATTATTTTATGAATGAGCCAACATTTTATACATCTGATGGTGTTCCTTTCACTGCAGCTGATCCAGATTACCAAGAGAAATATCAAGAGTTACTTGAAAGAAAAGACTTTTTTCCAGATTATGAAGAAAATGGAACAGATTTACCAGGGGGTGGTGATCCGTACTTGGATGATATTGATGATGAGATGGACCCAGAGATAGAAGAAGCTTATGAAACGTTTTGTTTGGAATCAGAGCGTAAGCGAAAACAGTAAAGTGAAATTTCAGCATATCCATTTTATAAAGCAGTTCAGGTTATGGTGATTTAGCAGAACACAGGAAAGCAAAAAAAATGTGTCACGCTTATACCAAATTAAGGATATTGAGTTATGTTACTATTGTTTGCAACTTTAATTTTGTTTAACACTCTCTGCCAAAATAAACTTTATTCCCTATAACTTAAAAAAACAAAAAACAAAAACGGAACTGGGCTGGGCAGCCCCAGGGTCCTCGTGTCTCTGAGGCAGAGTGAATGTCTTTGAGCTGCAGAGAGGCCACTTCATGCTCAGACTTGAGATGTCGTGAGCTGATGTCTGATTTCTGGTGTCTGGTGGGATCTAACCTGTAGCAGTAGGGTGTTGGCTGAGGCATGTCCTGGGTCCCAGCTGTGTGCCTGTGTGTGACCCTCAGAGTGGCCTTCAGAGGCCTGTATTAAGAACTGTGTCCCCTCTCAACTCTCCCCAGTTCAGTGGGCTTGGTCTTGCAATTTTCAGAGGAAGTTGAATGGTTTGTTTTTGTGCCCAGGATTCCTGTCTTCCCAATCTTCCTCCCCACAACAAGCATAATAATGGCATTAAGAAATTTGTCTTCCTCTTCATTGTCATTTATGCATTTTTGGAAAGAAGCAAAACATGTTCCTAAATATCATTTCATTTGATTTTCACCAAATCACTTTTTACTAGCTTCATTTTAGTTATGAGCAAACAGGCTCAGATATATTAGGTATAATCACGAGGACTCTCCACTCTAAGTGTTGAGCTACTTATAATTGAATACCTCTGACCGCAAAAGCTTGGAATGATCTTCTCAGGTGACTCAGTGGTAAAGAACTGCCTGTCAGTGCAGGAGACATGAGTTTGATCCCTGATCCAGGAAGATCCTATATGCCTCGGAGCAACTAAGCCCGTGTGCCATCACTATTGAGCCTGTGCTATGGAGCCCAGGAGCTGTAAGTACTGAGCCCATGTGCTGCAATGACTGAAGCCCGTGCGCCCTAGAGCCCATACTCCACAACAAGAGAGGCCACCACAGTAAGAAGCCCGAGTGCTGCGACTAGAGAGTAGCCCCTGCTCACAGCTACTAGAGAAAAGCCTAAGCAGCAGTGAAGACCAGCCCTCTCTTCGTCAAAGAAAAAAACAGAAACAAAAAAACTTGGACTGTTTTGTCCTCCCATTCTTTTAGAATTGTCTGCAATTTCTTTAAAATTTAGGCTAGCACAGAAAGTTCTTCATTTAATACCTCTATTAGCCTGTTGGCCTGCTCTCATCACTTCCTACCTCATACCTCCTGTTTCAGCCGCATTAAACTACTGACATTTCCTGACAGGTGGACTATGCTGTATCATTTTTTTCCCATGCCTGAGGGCATGCTACACTTCTTCCTTCGCATTCTCTTTCCTTTCTACTGTAAAGTCATGCCCATTCTCTCACGATTAGCTAAGGTGTCACTAGGACTAGGAGGCCTTCTCTGAGGGACCACTGACATCCTTTCCCCAGACAATCCCCTGTCCCCAGGCTGGCCAGTCCAGTCTCATCTCAGATTCTCTCATTTTTTCTCCTCAGCTTGTCTTTCTTTTTAAATTTATTCTTCTCAACATATATAAACTCTTGGGGGAATGTATGATTTCTTTGAGAGCCCAGTGCCCAGGGCAGGGCCCAGAAGAAGCATGAGGTCATGTGGAGGGAGGGATGCCATAAGCCTCTGGTGGACGCTGGGCCAGTGGGATGCTGGACGTCGCAGGGCCTTACATCCCAGGCAGTGAGGCTTTGCTCCAGTGGAGGAGTGGGGTTGGGGTGGGAGCAAGGAGAGCCTGGGCTTTGTGTCAAACCAGTAGTAAGAATAAAACTCTGTGTATTATCTAGCTGTGGTCAATACTTTGGTTATGACATGGAAAGAGAAATGGACCTGTCATTTTTCTCTCCATCTCTACCCAGAAGCTGCAAGAAAATCAGAGCGAGGTGCTGCAGTGCGTGTGGTAGGTGGTGAAGTGTTGACACTGAGCCCAGGACAGTAAGGTCTATGTCTACTGAGAGTTTTTTTTTTTTTTAATTTTGCTTATTTATTTATTTTTGGGTCTCTGTTGCTGAGTGAGGGCTTTCTCTAGTTGCAGTGAGTGGGGGCTCCTCTCTAGTGGAGCACCAGTTTCCCATCGCAGTGGCTCCTCTTGTTGTGAAGCGTGAGCTCTAGGACATGGGGGCTTCGGTAGTTGTGGCGTATGGGCCTAGTTTCTCTGTGGTATGTGAATCTTGATGCTTTTGGACTGTGGTGTTGGAGAAGACTCTTGAGAATCCCTTGGACAGCAAGGACATCCAACTAGTCAATCCCAAAGAAAATCAACCCTGACTATTCATTGGAAAGACTGGTACTGAAGCTGAAGCTCCAATACTTTGGCCACCTGATGTGAAGAGCTGACTCATTGGAAAAGACCCTGATGCTGGGAGGGATTGGGAGCAGGAGGAGAAGGGGGGAACAGAGGATGAGATGGTTGGATGGCATCATCAGCTCAGTGGACATGAGTCTGAGCAAATTCTGGGAGATAGTGAAGGACAGGAAAGCCTGGTGTGCTGGAGTCCATGGGGTCACAAACAACTGGACAAAACTTAGTGCCTGAACAATAGCAACAACATATGGAATCTTCCCAGACCAGGGATTGAACCTGTGTCTCCTACATTGGCAGGTGGATTCTTATCCACCATACTACCAGGGAAGCCCTCCTTCTTATCCATTGTATGTATATACCACAGCTTGTTTATCCACTCATCTGTTGGTGGGTTCTTGTGTTGTTACCTTCTTTTGGCTGTTGTGAATACTGTTGCAGTGAACACCGGTGTACAAGCATGTAAGTTTCTGTTTTCAATTGCCTTGGGTATATATCTAGGAGTGGAATTGTTGGGTTTCAATGTTTAAATTGTTGAGGAATATCATTAGAAGTTTTGATAGTTCTGGGCTCTGCCTCAGTCATGGGGCATGGTCTTCTGTACTCAGCGAAACTCTTGTGCTAGTAGGGACACTTGGTGATAAGACTCAGTAGAGGAACCCTGTGGCCATGTTTCTGATTCACTGGATCATTTTGGTTGTGGGCCTGAGATGGACCCTGTGCTCTCGGACAGGGGGTCTCTGACTGGTTCACTCTGCAGATGGCCTGTATCACCTCTGCACTGAGAATGGTGTCATTTACCAGACCTTCTGTGACATGAGCTCTGGGGGTGGTGGTTGGACCCTGGTGGCCAGTGTCCATGAGAACCGCATGCTCGGGAAATGTACGGTGGGTGATCGCTGGTCCAGTCAGCAGGGCAACAGGGCTGACTACCCAGAGAGCGACAGCAACTGGGCCAATTACAACATGTTTGGGTCTGCAGAGGCCACCACCAGTGATGACCACAAGGTGCATGGCACTGGACACCCAGGTGGAAAGGATGGGGAAAGTGGTGCAGCTGGAGCAGAGCATTTGGAAGGGAGGGTGGGAGACAGGGATGTGGAGGTGGGGCTGGAGAAGAAGAAAGACAGAAGTCCATGTCTTGAACCACAACTTCTTCCCACCAAGGCTGTTTGGGTGGTGGGGCTCATTATCTACTGGAGGAGGGTAGGTATCTGTGACTGCTGCCCCCTGCTCCCCTGGAGCCCTGAGCTCTCAGCTCAAGTGAGGGCTGTGTGTGTGGGTCTTTGGCTGGTGGCACCTCCTGGGCTGGTCAGGCTGACTGTGTGTCCCTCTGTAGAACCCTGGTTACTACGACATCCAGGCCAGGATCTGGGCATCTGGCACATGCCCAACAAGTCCCCCCTGCAGCACTGGAGGAACAGCACCCTGCTGAGGTACCACACCAACACTGGCTTCTTCTGCAGACTGGGTCACAATCTGTTTGGACTCTACCGGACACATGGCGCTGCTGGCTGGGGGTGGTTTCCTGAGTGTAGAGACTAAGGAAATGACTAAGGCTGGGCATGTGGTCCTATGGTCCATGTTCCCCTGACCTAGATTCTCTGATGGCTCCTGTCTTGCTTCTCTCTGAAGTTCTGAGCCAGGCAGGGGAAGAGACCTGCGAGAGAGGAGTATTTAGTGTAGGCTGGGGGTTGGGGAGACGAGTAAGAGCATATATGAGTACGAGTTGGCTGAGGACGAGCATATATGGTGCCCTAGGCTGTTGGGAATGCAGAACTGCTAAGTGACTGAATCCAGGAAAATGGAAAGATCTTCCTTTGACTGGTCTTGAAATGGTATCAGTTATTGAGCAAGCACTGCTTCCCTTTTGCACTCAGAGAATGCAGAATGTATCAGAGAATGAAAGCTGGGGTCCTCATGTAAGGACTTACTGAAAGTGAAAGTGAAGTTGCTCAGTCGTGTCCGATTCTTTGCGACCCCATGGACCATAGCCTATCAGGCTCCTCAGTCCATGGAATTTTCCAGGCAAGAGTACTGGAGTGAGTTGCCATTTCCTTCTCCACGGGATCTTCCCAACCCAGGGATCGGACCCCAGTCTCCCACATTGTGGGCAAACGCTTTACCGTCTGAGCCACTAGGGAAGCTCAGTGACTTACTGGTACCTCGTAAAAACTCCCTGTGAAATGTGGGGCAAGATACTGACAACAGCCTGGCAATACCTGTGGTCTGATTTTGTGATGCCCAGAAAACTGAATCTTTTTACTTACCCCTTGGCCATAGTGAGTCATTTTGCCCTTCTGAACTCATAATAGAAAAGGCATAAAATTCAGTTATGTTAGGTAACCTTTATTTTACTACAGCCTGATTCTCCTCTATGGATATTATTTGTATTGCCTCATTTAATCTACTCTTGACCTCTGAGCTTTTACCAGATCCATTTTATAGATGAAGAAGCTGAAGCACTGTGAGGTTCAGGAATGTGCCCCAGATCCCAGGGTATACATGGGAGAGTCGTGGTTTGGAATGAAGAAATTTGGCTCCAGACTCCTTCCTCACCTTCAGCCACTTGGTGACTTGTTAAGACCAGCCTGGAGTCATGTGCACAGAGCAGAATAACCAGCCCAATGGAGAGACAGGTTTATTTCTGTTGTAATGGGTAATAGTTTATTTCAGTGAACCAGAAGTTGGCAGCATAATATCCTTAGTGGGGGCTGAGCCTTTGATAGAAAATGCGAAGCAGTCATAATTTATTGTTGAAACTCGGAGGCTTTAAAGGAGAACAAGAAAAGTGTGGACAGGGTCAGAGTGAGTAAACCTGCTAACATGGTCATGGCACCTTTGCAGGTGTTTGGGGACATTCTTCCTGTACATGTGAGTTTCTCCTTTCAAGCCTCTGGCAGACCAGGGGCCCTCTCGGAGGACTGGCTCTTGGTCTCAGGGTGGGGCAAAGTCCAAGTCTGAGGCCAGATGCACCACCATTGTCCAGAAAGCGAATGGGTTCCAAGTCAGGCTGGAGTACTGGGCACAGAGAATCTCCAAGGCGACCTAAACAGGCTGTTTCTAGCATGTTTCTTAATACTGTTTTCTGCCTCTTGTTTTCAGAGGAATTCACTGCGGATGTGTCTAGTGCATGTATTTAATAATGAGAGAGTAGTCAGAGTCTTGTGTGCTGGAGGCAGAGTCACCAGGTATAATGTGGATCATGTGAATCCTTGCAGGGCTCACTGGGTGCTTAGGGATTGTCTGTCCATGTGTGTGAGTATGGTATGACCATGGTGTGAATGTGTGTGGGAATGTGATCTTCCTTTACTCCTTGCTGGGTCTCCGGGGCCAGGGCTATAGGATCCTCTGTCCAGGCACTGACATCGTGTACCTTTGAGGACTGAATTGGAAGGGTTGGGGCTTCAGAAGCACCACCATTTTTGCTCAGCCTTGGGATAAGCTGCTCAGTTGCCTGAGCTGGGTGAGGCTTGTGTGCAGGAGCATTCTGTGGAAAACTTTTGGAACCGAGATTGCTTGAGAAACACAAGATGTTGTCATTTTTGATCTGAGGTTTAGCTTTTCAGGGCAAAACTTGACCTCTTCGCTCCTGACCAGTGTCTGCACAGATTCTCACTGGGTCGGGGGCTTACTGGAAGAATCCTGGACAGCCCTGGCCTCACTCAGGCCACCCTCCTCCCGATCGCGTGCTCTCTCTCTGGTCATCAGTCACAATGTGCCCTGATGTCAAGGGCAGGTGGACTCAGCTCTCACCTGTGGCAGCCTCTGTGTCTGCCCAGGCCAGAGATAATTCAACTCCTGTTTTTCCTAGTCGCTGTGGGATGCCTCATGGCCAGAGACAGGATGAGCAGGGAGCCCTTGGGCTGCTCAGGGTCTGAGTTGTCAAGAGTAAGCGAGTTTACTTAGGACCCATCCCTCCACAAGTGTACAGTCTGAGACAAGAGTCCTTAGCTGCTGGCATGTGATGCTGAGATCCTGTCTCTTCTTCCTCCTCAGCTTGTCTCTCTCCCAGGCAAGATGATGCAGCTCACCTGTCAGGGAGAAACTCAGGTCTGATGGGGCAGTGATGCGTGTGTGGCACCCCCCATGAAGGATATTATACTGCCAACTTCTGGTTCACTGAAATAAACTATCATCCATTACAATAGAAATAAACCTGTCTCTCCATTGGGCTGGTTATTCTGCTCTGTGCACATGACTCCAGGCTGGTCTTAACAAGTCACCAAGGGGCTGAGGTGGGGAATAAAGTCTGGAGCCAAATGTGTGTGCATTCCTCCTCCCTGTGACAGCCTGGTCCCCATGGCTCCTTCCAGCCACAGTCCAAAGCAGATGTGAAGTTGTGTGCACATGTTCTTCCATGAGCTTTAACAAGCATGCAGGGAGCAGCTACACTCTGCTGATATGGGAGACATAAAGATTGCACGTGCTTTGTTCAATGTCTGGCAGGACAGACATTCACACAAAAACAGAAGGATAAGATGAAGGATAGTAGGTATAACAGAAATATTACTGAGGGGCTACATGACACCTAATTCTGCTGGAGTATAAGGGCTGGTGACCACAGCACTTCTGAGCTGAGTGCTGAGAGACGTATATGAGTTTATAGGGCAAAAGCTTCACAATGCTGAATTTGGTAATGATTTGTTGGATATAATACTAAAGGAACAGGCAAAAAAAGTAGACAAATTGCACTTCATGAAAATTTAAAAAATTATATAAGGCTGTTAACAGAGCAAAAAAGAGCAGAATGGGAAAAATATTTGCAAATCTTATATTTGACATGAGATTAATGTCCAATATACATAGAGAACTCCTAAATAACATCAACAACAATAACAAACTCAACTCAAAGATGGGCATAAGACTTGAATAGACATTTCTCTAAAGAAGATATAAAAATCTGATCAAGCACAAGAAAAGATGTCCTACACAACTAATCACTAGGAAAATGCTAATCAAAACTATAATGAAATAATCACCTCATATCCTTAGGATGATCTTTATTAAAAAAGAAAAAAATAATAAATGATTAAAAACAATGTGGAGAAATTGAACCCTTATGCACTGTTGGTGAGGATGTTAAATGGTATGGCCCCTATGGAACAAAATATGGCAGTTCCTCAAAAAAATATTGGCAGAATTACCATATGATATAGCAATTCCACTTTTGGGTATATGCCCCAAGGAATTGAAAGCAGGGTTTTAAAGACATATGTACATCTTGTCCATAGTAGCATTCTGCATGGTAGCCAAAACAGGAACACAACAAAATGTCCACTGATAGATAAATGAATAAGCAAGAATGTGGTAAATACAGATAATGGAATATTACTCAACCTTTAAACGGAAGGAAATTCTGAAATTCTGTAGCATAGATGAACCTTGGGGACATCATGTGAAGTAATGTAAGCCAGTGACGAAAAGAAAAAATTCTGTACAGTTTTGCTTAGGTACTTAAATATATTTAAATCACAGAGACAGAAAATAGAATGGCAGTTCCTGGGGACTGGAAGGAGGATGAAAATGGAGAGTTATTATTTAATACATATAGAATTTCAGTGTTGCAAGACAAACAGTGCTGACTGTTGAGCTGACTGTTGTACAGCAGTAAGAATGTAATTAATACCACTGAAATATACTCTTAAAATGGTTAAGGTGGTAAATTTTGTTATGTGTATTCCAACAGTTTCAGATTCCAATTTTTCAGAGTCCTTCCAGTGTTCAAGAATGTGGAATTTTTCCAGAGCTGTGGTTCTCAAACTGTAGTGCATCAGAAAAATCTAAAAGGCACCTTAGAACACCCCCAGGGTTGCTGATTCAGCAGATATAGAGGAGGACCCAGGAATTTGCTTTTGTAGCAAGTTCCAGGTGATTCTGATGCTGCTGGTCTTTGGAACCACACTTTGAGAACAATTTCTTTTCTCTAGTTAGGATGCTGTATCAGATTGTTGGAGCTGCTGTAGAAAAACACCACAAACTGGGGGCTCAGACAGCAGACAGTGGCTGAGATGGTAAAGAATTCACCTGCAATGCAGGAGACCTGGGTTTGATCCCTGGGTCAGGAAGATCCCCTGGAAAAGGAAATGGCAACCCACACCAGTATTCTTGCCTGGATAATTCCATGGATGGGAGCCTGGTGGGCTCTTCAGGAGGTTTCAAAGAGTTGGACACGACTGAGGACTAGTGTGTATGTGTTGTTTCGTAGTTCCAGAATCTCAAAGTCTGAGATCAAGATTTCAGAAGGGCTAGTTCCTTCTGAAGGGTGTGAGGGAAAATCTATCCCATGCCTCTCCCCTGACTTTTGGTTGTTTGCCAGCAAACTTTGGCATCCCTTAACTTGTAGATGCATCACTGAGATTGCACCTTCAACTTCACAAGTTGTACCTGTCTCTGTGTCCAAATTTTCTGTTTTCATAAGGACATCAGTCATATTGGATTTGGGCTTACCCTAAAGACATATCTTAATGTGATTTTCTCCAAAGACCCTGTTTCTGAATAAGCTCCTATCCTAAGGTACTAGGGATTGGTACTTCAGCATCTTTTGGGGGGACAAAATTCAACCCATAATAGGTCTCATATATTTTAGTCTCCACATGGCTGAGCAATTCACTCAGCAGCACATTAAGCCTTTTCACAGGCAATTTTGTTCTTTCCTTTTCTGCAATCCTGTCCTGGACTCAGCCATTTTTTAACTGTAAGATGCCTTTGTCTTCCTTCATATGTTTGCAACAGAGTTGGGTTTCTGGTTCTGCTCTCTTGGAATCTTAAAGAAGGAATACTCTCTTCTTTGTATATTATTTCTACTCCTTTATAATCAAGAAAACTGCACCCCATCACAGTGGGGCCATGAGACAAAACTGTATGTATGGACATCAGTAACTTTCCCTTTTTTTTTAAATAACAAGTTAAAAAACATAATGGAAGAAAAGATTCCATTTATGATAACAATAAAAAATAAGATATTTGGGGAGAAATTTAACTAGTAATATGTGAGATCTAGATGACAAAACTATGAACATTGAGATATTTTAAGGAGTCTTGGAATAACTACAGTGAAGGTACCAACAAAGCATACCGACAGATGTTATATGGAGCCAGCCTGTTGCGATAGTCTCCACAGTTAAAATAGCCAAGCCTTCTGAAACTGTTTCCGTTGATAACCCAGAGAACAAAAGAAGTAAGGAAAAAAAAGAACAAAGACAACCCCAAAACAATGAACAAAATGACAATAAGTACATCAGTTCAGTTCAGTTCAGTCACTCAGTTGTGCTGACTCTCTGCGACCCCATGGACTGCAGCAGGTCAGGCCTCCCTGTCCATCATGAACTCCCAGAGTTTACTCAAACTCATGTCCATTGAGTTTGTGATGCCATCCAACCATCTCATCCTCTGCTCTCCCCTTCTCCTCCCACCTTCAATCTGTCTCAGCATCAGGGTCTTTTCCAAGATAAGTTCTTCGCGTCAGGTGGCCAGAGTATTGGAGTTTCAGCTTCAGCATCAGTCCTTCCAATGAACATTCAGAACTGATTTCATTTAGAATGGACTGGTTGGATGTCCTTGCTGTCCAAGGGACTCTCAAGAGTCTTCTCCAACACCACAGTTGAAAAGCATCAATTCTTCAGCGCTCAGCTTTCTTTATAATCCAACTCTCACATCCATACATGACTCCTGGAAAAATCATAGCTTTGACTACATGGACCTTTCTTGGCAAAGTAATGTCCCTGTTTTTTAATAAGCTATCTAGATTGGTCATAACTTTTTCTCCAAGGAGCAAGCATCTTTTGATTTCATGGCTGCAGTTACCATCTGCAATGATTTAGGAGCCCCCCAAATAAAGTCAGCCACTGTTTCCACTATTTCCCCATCTATTTGCCATGAAATGATGGGATCAGATGCCATGATCTTCGTTTTCTGAATGTTGAGCTTTAAGCCAACTTTTTCACTCTCCTCTTTCACTTTAATCAAGAGGCTCTTTAGTTCCTCTTCACTTTCTGTCATAAAGGCAGTGTCATCTGCATATCTGAGGTTATTGATATTTCTCCCAGCAATCTTGATTCCAGCCTGTGTTTCTTCCAGCCCAGCGTTTCTCATGATGTGCTCTGCATATAAATTAAATAAGCAGGGTGACAATATACAGCCTTGACGTACTCCTTTTCCTATTTGGAACCAGTCTGTTGTTCCATGTCCAGTTCTAACTGTTGCTTCTTGACCTGCATACAGACTTCTCAGGAGGCAGGTCAGGTGGTCTGGTATTTTTATCTCTTTCAGAATTTTCCACAGTTTGTTGTGATCCACACAGTTAAATACTTTGGCATATTTAATAAAGCAGAAGTAGATGTTTTTCTGGAACTCTCTTGCTTTATCAATGATCCAACAGATGTTGACAATTTGATCTCTGGTTCTTCAACCTTTTCTAAATCCAGCTTGAATATCTGAAAGTTCATGGTTCATGTACTATTGAAGCCTGGCTTGGAGAATTTTGAGCATTACTTTACTAGCGTGTGAGATGGGTACAACTGTGCAGTAGTTTGAGCATTCTTTGGCATTGCCTTTCTTTGGGATTGGAATGAAATCTGACCTTTTCCATCCTGTGGCCACTGCTGACTTTTCCAAATTTGCTGGCATATTGAGTGCAGCACTTTCACAGCATCATCTTTTAGGATTTGAAATAGCTCAACTGGAATTCCTTCACCTCCCCTAGCTTTGTTTGTAGTGATGCTTCCTAAGGCCCACTGTACTTCACATTCCAGGATGTCTGGCTCTAGGTGAGTGATCACACCATAGTGATTATCTGGGTCATGAAGATCTTTTTTGTATACTTCTTCTGTGTATTCTTGCCACCTCTTCTTAACATCTTTTGCTTCTGTTAGGTCCATACCATTTCTGATCTTTATTGTGCCCATCTTCCATGAAATGTTCCCTTGGTAGTTTTCTTGAAGAGATCTCTAGCCTTTCCCATTCTATTGTTTTCCTCTATTTCTTTCCATTGTTCACTTAAGAAAGCTTTCTTATCTCTCCTTGCTATTCTTTGGAACTCTGCATTCAGATGTGTATATCTTTCCTCTTCTCCGTTGCCTTTCACTTCTCTTCTTTTCATTACTGTTTGTAAGGCCTCCTCAGACAACCATTTTGCCTTTCTTTTTCTTGAGGATGGTCTTGATCACTGCCTCCTATATAATGTCATGAACCTTCAGTCTTCAGGCATTCTATCAGATCTAACCCTTGAATCTGTTTGTCACTTCCACTGTATAATCATAAAAAATTTGATTTAGGTCATACTTGAATGATCTAGTGGTTTTCCCTACTTTCTTCAATTTAAGTCTGAATTTGACAATAAGGAGTTCATGATGTGAGCCACAGTCAGCTCCAGTCTTGTTTTTGCTGACTGTATAGAGCTTCTCCATCTTTGGCTGCAAAGAATGTAATCAATCTGATTTCGGTATTGACCATCTGGTGATGTCCATGTGTAGAGTCCTCTGTTGTTTTATTGGAAGAGGGTGTTTGCTATGACTGGTGTGTTCTTTTGGCAAAACTCTGTTAGTCTTTGCCCTACTTCATTCCGTATTCCAAGGCCAAATTTGCCTGTTACTCCAGGTGTTTCTTGACTTCCTACTTTTGCATTCCAATCCCCTATAATGAAAAGACATCTCTTTCATTTATTAATTCTAGAAGGTCTTATAGGTCTTCATAGACCCATTCAACTTCAGCTTCTTTAGCATTTCTAGTTGGGGCATAGACTAAGATTTCTGTGACATTGAATGCTTTGCCTTGGAAAGGAACAGAGATCATTCTGTCGTTTTTGAGATTGCATCCAAGTACTGCATTTTGGACTCTTTTGTTGACTATGATGGCAACTCCATTTATTCTAAGGGATTCTTGCCCACAGTAGTAGATATAGTGGTCATCTGAGTTAAATTCACCCATTCCAGTCCATTTTAGTTCGCTGATTCCTAAAATGTTGATGTTCACTCCTGCCATCTCTTGTTTGACCACTTCCAATTTGCCTGGATTCATGGACCTAACATTCCAGGTTCCTATGTGATATTGCTCTTTACAGCATCAGACTTTACTTCCATCACCAGTCGCATCCATAACTGGGTGTTGTTTTTGCTTTGGCTCCATCTTTTCACTCTTTCTGGAGTTAGTTCTCCACTGATCTCCAGTAGCATATTGGGCACCTATTGACCTGGGGAGTTAATCTTTCAGTGTCCTATATTTTTGCCTTTTCATACTGTTCATGGGGTTCTCAAGGCAAGAATACTGAAGTGGTTTGCCATTCCCTTCTCCAGTGGAGCACTTTTTGTCAGAATACTCCACCATGACCCGTCCATCTTGGGTGGCCCTACATGCTATGCTAAGTCACTTCAGTCATGTCCGACTCTGTGTGACCCCACAGAAGGCAGCCCACCAGGCTTCCCCGTCCCTGGGATTCTCCAGGCAAGAATACTGGAGTGGGTTACCATTTCCTTCTCCAATGCATGAAAGGGAAAAGAGAAAGTGAAGTCGCTTAGTCATGTCCGACTCTTAGCGACCCCATGGACTGCAGCCTACCAGGCTCCTCTGTGCGTGGGATTTTCCAGGCAAGAGTACTGGAGTGGGGTGCCATTGTACCTATCAATAATTACTTTAAATGTTTAAATTGTCTAAATGGTCCAGTTAAAAGACATAGAATGGCTGAATGGATAGAAAAACAAGGCTCATGTGTATGCTGCCTACAAAAGAATCACTTCTGATCTAAAGGCACACCCAGACTGAAAGTGAGTGGATGGGGAAATGTATTCCATGCAAATGGAAATCAAAAGAAAACTGGGGTAGCAATACTTATGTCTAAGTAGATTTTAAAACAAAGACTGTAACCAGAGGCAAACCATTACCTAATGATTAAAGGATCAATCCAAGAAGATGTAACAGCTGTATATATATACCCTCCCAACACAGGAGCACCAAAATATGTAAAACAGATAGTAACAGATAAAGGGAGAAATTGACAGTCTCATTTTGTTGATTAAATTACTCTTAACAATCACATTCACATGCTGGCAATCATGAAAGTGAACGCCTTTCAGTCATCTTTCTGAGACCTCGTGGACTATATAGTCCATGGGATTCTCCAGGCCAGGCTACTGAGGTGGGTAGCCTTTCCCTTCCCCAGGGATCTTCCCAACACAGGGATCAAGCCCTGGTCTCTGCATTGCAAGCAGATTCTTTACCAGCTGAGCTGCAAGGGAAGCTCAAGAATACTGGAGTGGGTAGCCTATCCCTTCTGCAGCAGATCTTCCTGACCCAGGAATCAAACTGGGGACTCCTGCATTGCAGGTGGATTCTTTAGCAAATCATGCCTAAATGATACAGTGTTTAATTTCTGTTTCAAGACAGTATAAAATCATATCATATGTTGTCTTTTGGGAGCACACTTTTTTCCTAAGATATATTGCTATGATTCTTCTAGCATCACACTTCTAGCATCATACATCAACTCTTTATTGTGTGCAATAAGGAGTTCATGATGTGAGCCACAGTCAGCTCCAGTCTTGTTTTTGCTGACTGTATAGAGCTTCTCCATCTTTGGCTGCAAAGAATGTAATCATTGTTGTACAGTTGTTCACTTATGTTATTGATGTTGCATTGTATGGATATGCATACTTGCTTAGTCACTCAGTTGTGTCTGATTCTTTGTGACCCCAAGGACAGTAGCCCACCAGGATCCTCTGTCCCTGGGATTCTTCAGGCAAGAATAGTGGTGTGGGTTGCCATTCCCTTTTCCAGGGGATATTCCCAACTCAGGGATTAAACTTGGGTCCTCTGCATTGCAGGTGAATTCTTTACCATCTGAGCCACCAGGGAAGCCCTTGTATGTATATGCCACAATTTATATTTCTATTGTCTCATTATTGAGCATTTGTTTTGTTTTTCTGATTAAGGATAATGCTGCCAAGAACATTGTTGTATGTGTCTCTGGGTACATATGCGCTAAAGGTCTCTTGAGGATATGACTAGAATTCAAATTTCTGGGTCATCAGAGTTTGTGAATATTCAACTTTACATTAAGAACAATGCTGCCAAGAACATTGTTGTATGTGTCTCTGGGTACATATGTGCTAAAGGTCTCTTGAGGATATGACTAGAATTCAAATTTCTGGGTCATCAGAGTTTGTGAATATTCAACTTTACAAGATAACCCTCCCAAGTGTACCAATTTATATTTCCATCAGCATATATAACAATTTCAATCAGTATATATCTTCTTGAATACTTGGTATTATCAGACTTTATTTTTTATGAATTAAATATTCATAATTTGAATTTTCTCATTCCGAGTGAGGTTGACTAAATCTTCATGTGTTTATTGGCTATATGTATCTCTTTTTCTGTGAAATCCTTGTTCATATATTTTGCAAAATTTCCTATTAGATTGTTTATCCTTTTATTAATTGATTGATTAATTGTTGAGGTCCTTTAATGGACCAGAATCTGGTGGTCCAGAGTTGACCGATAAGAAAGTAAAAGAGAGAGAAAGAGGCTGATGTTCCTTGGTTTATGCAGAAAGCCAATAAAGCCCCTGGCACGGGGCTTGCTCTGTTCACGGAGGCCTCAGGCGCCCTCTCAATGGGGTAAAGGCGCAGAGCGCCTTCTCGAGTGGGTCTTAGAAGCCCGGGCAGGAAAGTGAACTCAGAGAGCCTCTGCACTTCAAAGAAATAGCCTGAGAGAGAGAGAGAGAGAAAGCAAGACACAAGGACCAAAGCTCTGATGGAGAAAAGGTGTTTTAATCAACATGGTGTGGGCATATATACTGTAGTTATTCTCAGCAAAGATAAAGATTGAAATTCCAGACTTACAAAACATAGGCAATCCTTATTAAAGAGAGAGGGAGTTGTAAATAATCACTTTTACTGTAAGGTTCACAAGAAGGAAGAGGGTACTTATCACCATATAGAAAAACTAACAAAGGAAATGCCTGGATTCTTCAACCCCAGGGAGAGGCTTGCCTCTCCTCTTAATTCTTTAATATTCAGGAATTAATAAGGAACAGAGAATTCCTGACAGATCCAAAACAGCACACAGGAAGCCTCCTGTTAAATGCTTCCTGGAAATTAATAAAATTTCTTTATATAATGCTGCTGCTGCTAAGTCACTTCAGTAGTGTCCGACTCTGCATGACCCCATAGACGTCATATTAACTAATACTAACCTTTTGTTGGTTATATGTGTTGCAAATATGTTCTTTCAATGTGTATCGTGTATTTTTACTCTATTAATAGTATATTTTAAGGAACAGAAGTTTTCAGTGTCAAAGATTTTCAATCCATCCTTTTATGATGAGCATAGGATTAGGAAATAAGAAAGGTGTTATAGTCTATATTAATTGCTGTTATTTCCTGTGCTCAGGATCTTTTGCTGGTCCCATGAAGAATTTACTATGATCTTTACTACGAAAAATTCTGATTGTCAGAATAGTTCATTCCACATTTCTCAAGATTTTGATGATTCAGAGGAAAAGAGGTTGGGTAAATCTGTTGGTGATTGATATACCAAGTTCACTTAAAGAAAGCTTGAAGTCTTCTTGGGATCATAGGGAAGGTGAGAAAGAAAATGAAAGGATGAGAGTATCTCTTTTACACTGTTTTGAAATTTCAAAGAAGTGATTAACCATAGGATTCTATAGCAAATTCCATAGACAATGGGAAAAAACAACTCATCGAGATTGTACTTCCATGATTCTCTTACATGACTTCTCTGAACTACGCCCTCCAGGCAGAACCCCACAGCTTTCATTCTTCATGAGGTAAATATACAACTAAATTGGAAAGCTACTAATGGTTGAAATGGTAGGAAAAGAGGAAATGTATTGTCTTTCTTTAAGCATTACCTGGGGATAATGTTATTTCATTGATAATATCTAAAGATTCAGACTGGTGGAATTCTGACTTGTTTTTCCCACAAGTAGGGTGGAAGTTTTAATTAATCAAAAGGGGCTAGATGTGAAAAATAAAATGATATTTTTTCAGGGTTAGAGAAGTGAATAAGAGTAAAATTTATAGGGTCCAAGACCCAAAAGTTATCCTTTGATATAGGCTGGAAGGAACTGCTAAAATTAAGACACAAGACAGCAAAAGTCTCCACTTAAGGTTTATAAATCTAAAATGATACTTTAAAACCATCAATTGGAATGAGACTGATGTACTTTTAGAAACTTACTGATGTGTCTAACTGTCTGAGCTTGTGCGGGATTGCCCTGACTGGGGTAGAAGATGGAAACAAAGTACCAGATAAGAGATTGGGGCAAGGGGAGGCCCCAGCACGTAATCCCCAAGACTCTATCCTCACAAAAAGAAAGCACATAGGCATGCTAAGGAATACCAGCAGAGACAGCTAGAACAGTCTGCCAGAAAGACTGAGAGAATTCGTGAGAATTATGTAGGGAGGTGGTATTGAGGGGGAAAGTAGAGAAAAGGGGAACTTCCAGGGATCGGGAAATCCGATCTAGGCTCTTCATTTTTTGTGGTCTAGTGAGTGGGCATGTGGGACGTGAAACCCATGTGGTAGATACAACCGCACAAAGAATCAGGGAATCTGTCAACACTGACATGGATTATACATGACAGACAAACAACGTGAAGAAAAGAAAATATTCCAGAACAGAGTTTATCAAATCAAGGAAATTTCATTTATGGTTAATTGGTTAGTGATCACTCATGTCATTAAAGTGACAAGTTAACTTGGCTGTAAGCTTCGAACTGCAAGTTGACACTTTGACCACATTCATTTGTTTTCAGAAGTGACAGTATGGCGATTCATTCAGCATCACAGCAATCCAAGTCTGTACCCCAACCACTAATGCTGAAGAAGATGAAGATCTTCTAAAAGACATACAATACCTTCTAGAACTAACACCAAAAAAAGATATCCTTTTCATCCCAGGAGACTGGAATGCAAAAGTAGGAGTCAAGAGATACTGGAGTAATAGGCAAATTTGACCTTAGAGTACAAAATGAAGCCAGTCAAAGGCTAACAGAGTTTTGCCAAGACAGCACACTGGTCATAGCAAACACTCTCTTCCAACAACACAAGAGAGAACACCACATATGGCCATCACCAGATGCTCAATACTGAAATCAGATTGATTATATTCTTTGCAGCCGAAGATGGAGAAGCTCTATACAGTCAGCAAAAACAAGACTGGAAGCTGACTGTGACTCAGATCATGAGCTCCATATTTCAAAATTCAGGCTTAAATTGAAGAAAGTAGGAAAAAAACACTAGACCATTCAGGTATGACCTAAATAAAATCCTTTATAATTATACAGTGGAAGTGACAAATAGATTCAAGGGTTAGATCTGATAGACAGAGTGGCTGAAGAACTATAGATGGAGGTTTATAACATTGTACAGAAGGTGGTGACCAAAACCATCCCTCCCTCAAAGAAATGCAACAGTGCAAAATGGTTGTCTGAAGAGGCTTTCAAATAGCTGAGAAAAGAAGAGAAGTGAAAGGCAAAGGAGAAAAGGAGAGATATAGCCATCTGAATGTAGAGTTACAAAGAATAGCAAGGAGACATAAGAAAGCCTTCTTAAGTGAACAATGCAAAGAAATAGAGGAAAACAATAGGATGGGAAAGACTAGAGATCTCTTCAAGAAAATTAGAGATACCATGGGATTATTTCATGCAAAGATGGGCACAATAAAGGACAGAAGTGGTATGGACCTAACAGAAGCAGAAGATACTAAGAAGAAGTGGCAAGAATACAAAGAAGAACTGTACAAAAAGATCTTAATAACTCAGATAACCACAATGGTGTGATCACTCACTTGGAGCCAGACATCCTGGAGTGTCAAGTCAAGTGGGCCTTAGGAAGCATCACTACAAACAAAGCTAGTGGAGGTATTGGAATTCCAGTCGAGCTATTTCAAATCCTAAAAGATGGTGCTGTGAAAGTGCTGCACTCAATATGCCAGCAATTTTGGACAACTCAGCAGTGGCCGCAGGACTGAAAAAGATGTTTTCATTCCAATCCCAAAGAAAGGCAATGCCAAAGGATTGTAGTTCAAACTACTACACAATTGGGCTGAATTCACTTGCTAGTAAGGTAAGCTCAAAATCCTTCAAGCTAGACTTCAACAGTACATAAACAGAGAACTTCAAGATGTACAAGCTGGATTTAGAAAAGGCAGAGGAACCAGAGTTCAAATTGCCAATGTTCGCTGGATCATCAAAAACGCAAGAGAGTTCCAGAAAAACATCTACTTCTGCTTCACTGACTACGTTAAAGCCTTTGACTGTGTGGATCACAACAAACTGTGAAAAATTCTTCAAGAGATGGGAATACAGACCACCTTACCTGCCACCTGAGAAACTTGTATGCAGGTTAAGAAGCAACAGTTAGAACTGGACATGGAAGAACAGACTGGTTCAAATTGAGAAAGGTGGTGTATAACGTCACACTACTTATTTAACTTCTATGCAGAGTACATTATGCAAATTTCTGGGCTGCAAAAATCACAGGCTGAAATCAAGATTTCCAGCTGAAGTATCAACAACCTCAGATATGCAGACGACACTTTCACAGAAAGATGACACTGTTTCACAGAAAGCAAAGAGCAACTAAAAAGCCTCTTGATGAAGGTAAAAGGGGAGAGTGAAAAAGCTGACTTAAAACTCAACCTCAAAAAACTAAGATCACAGCATGCAGTCCCATCACTTCATGGCAAATAGATGGGGAAACAATGGAAACAGTGACAGACTTTATTTTCTTGGGCTCCAAAATCACTGCGGGGGACTGACCTGATAAGGGCTACGTCCTGGGGGCTGCCTAGCTATGTGATTTCAGCTTGAGGCCCTCTTGTCTCGCTATGTGATTTCAGCTTGAGGCCCCCCTGTAGCTCTCTGTCCCGCCTTCCTCAAGAATGTTTTTTACAACCTTAAGACTCCAGCGAGTCTGGCTTGTGGCTACACTTCAAGGAGCAGAAACCTTTTGTATTGCTAATGTAAAACCAGGCCTAGAGATAAGCAAGAGTCTTGTATGTCGAATGTCACGTACTACATGATATAAATATGAGCTTTAATAAAGACTGGGATCGGTCCAGTGTTGTCCGATCCTCTCAACCTCATCTTGCTTTCATTCTTTTCTTCTAAGCTCCTCTACAGCAGGGTTCCTGGGGGTTTCGCCTTACAAGCGCTGGCCGCGGCAGGTGGCGCCCAACGTGGGGCTCGAGCTGTGTACGGAGCCACTACTCGGTAATCTCGGTAAACGTGAGTATACGTTCGATTGTGAAGTTGCAACAGATTTTAATTGAGGAGTAGTAAGGGTTATAGTTGAGAGTATAAATAATGGGGCAATCACATAGTCGTAGTCTGTTTGTTCATATGTTGTATGTAATGCTGCACCACAGGGGAGTGACAGTCTCTAAGTCTAAACTAGTTTCTTTTCTGTCATTCGTGGAGGAGGTATGTCCATGGTTCCCCAAGGAAGGCACTGTAAATCTAACTACCTGGAAAAAGGTGGGGGAACAGATTAAAAACCACTACACTCTGTTTGGTCCAGAAAAAGTACCTGTGGAGACTGTGTCTTTGTGGTCACTGATTAGAGACTGTTTAGATTTTGACCATGAAAAAATTCAGCGTTTCAGTTCGCTGTTGAAAGATAATACAATCAATGACAGAGAGTCTGAGGTGCCTCCCGAGGGGGAACATGAATATACTGTCCCCGAAGAAACCCCTATAAACCAACCTCCTCTTTCTGAAAATACTATGCAGGATGCTTTCTTAACAAAATCTCAGCCGAAACCAAAAGATAAGCTATCTCCTGATGAGGAGTCCTTCCTCGATGAAGAGGCGGCTAATTATCACAAAGAAGATTGGAGATGATATTTTGTTAGCTCATGCTGATAATGTCTTGTTACCTGAAATATTTTGTTTTTTGAGATCTCAGCTACAAAACCATGGGTTAATCATTGCCAGAGATAAGGTGCAAGTACACCATCCTTATTCTTATTTAGGTTTTCAATTATATCCTCGAACTTTTGCCACACAAAAACTTGCACTGCGAACTACTCATCTCCGTACCTTAAATGATTTTCAGAAATTGCTGGGGGATGTAAATTGGATTCGCCCTTATTTGAAACTCCCAACAGACGTTTTAAAGCCTTTGTTTAACATTTTAAAGGGAGATCCTGATCCGACATCTCCACGACAATTAACCCCTGAGGCTCGCTCAGCCTTATCCCAGGTAGAAGTTGCTATTCGTGATCAACAAACCACCTACTGTGATTACTCTAAACCTTGGGGTTTGTATATACTGCCTTCTCCACATTCCCCTACAGGCGTTCTGTTTCAAAATGATCCACTACGTTGGATTTATTTAGCTTCTGTTCCTTCAAAAAATTTTGCCCCCTACCATGAATTGGTAGCTAAAATTATTGCTAAAGGCCGCCTGGAGTCTATTCAATATTTTGGAAAAGAACCTCATTTTATTTGTGTTCCCTTTGCTTTGGAACAGCAGAAATGGTTATTTAAATTCTCAGACAACTGGGCACTTGCCTTGGCAAATTTTCCTGGTCAACTTTTACATCACTACCCTTCTCATAAACTTTTACAGTTTGCTAAACTTCATCAATTCATTTTTCCAAAGGTGGTACGACAACAGCCTATCTCCAATGCTACTAACATATTTACAGATGGTTCCTCCAATGGTAGAGCTGCTTTGATTATTAATAACGCTGCTTATTTTACAGACACATCCTATTCTTCTGCACAGATCGTGGAATTGTTTGCTGTTGATCAAGCTTTAAAGACAGTATCTGATGCTCCTTTTAACTAGTTTACTGACAGCCAGTATATTGTTCGTGCTCTCTCCTGTATTGAAACTGTTCCTGCCATTCATAATGATTCGCCTACGGTCTTTAACTTATTCTCTTCCATACAGGCTACAATTCATAAACGAAATCATCCATGTTATTTTGGACACATACGGGCACATACATCTTTACCCGGACCCTTAACTGAAGGCAATCAAACAGCTGATCTGCTAACCCGAGTCTTTCTTTCACAATCTAATATTCCTTCCTCTATTGAACAGGCATGGGCTTCTCATGCGTTACATCACCAAAACAGTCACTCATTGCGTTTACAATTTCAGATTTCTAGAGAAGCCGCTAGAGAGATAATAAAGTCGTGCCCTTCGTGTCCTCAATTTTTTGTTGTGCCTCATTATGGAGTCAACCCCCGTGGTCTGCGCCCCAACGATCTCTGGCAAATGGATGTTACCCATATTTCTGAATTTGGAAAACTTAAGTATTTACATGTTACTATTGACACTTTCTCAAATTTTTTGTCCTGTTCATTGCTTTCAGGTGAATCCTCGAAACAATGTATACGTCATTGTCTTTACTGTTTTTCTGTTATGGGAATTCCTAAGGTGATCAAAACTGATAATGGTCCCGGTTACACTAGTAAATTGTTTCAGACTTTTTGTGCTCGCTTCCGTATCCAGCATAAGACTGGCATTCCTTATAATCCACAAGGACAGGGCATTGTTGAGCGTGCTCATCAACGCATCAAACATCAACTTTTAAAGTTAAAACGGGGGAATCCAGCTGACTGTTACCAAATTTCACCTCCTAACCTGTTGAATCATGCACTTTTTACTCTGAATTTCTTGTCTCTAGATGCAAAGGGCTTGTCTGCTGCTCAACGATTTTGGGGAAAGGAGATCAATGAGAAAAAACCCTTAGTGAACTGGAAAGATCCCCTTACAGGCCAGTGGCATGGCCCTGACCCCGTTTTAATTTGGGGTAGAGGTCATGTATGTGTGTTTCCACAGGATGCCGAAGCGCCGCGCTGGTTGCCGGAGAGGTTGGTACGCACAACAACGCAGAACACTAACCTGGCAGATGCGACGCCTGACGCTGCGCAGTGAGGACGACAATTTGCCCACTCCTCAGCAAGTAGAGGCGCTAATGCAGAGAACTTAAAATACAGCACATGTGCAGGCTAACGTTTCCCCTACTAATATTATTATGATACTACTTATGCTGTTACAACAAATCCATAGCTGCAATTCATCTGTCTATTGGGCTTATGTTCCAGATCCTCCACTTATCCAACCGGTTGAATGGGAGCGGGAAGTCATCCCTGTATATGTTAATGATACTATCTTACTAGGAGGACCCTCTGACAGCCACATAACACCTCAGAAAGCTAACATGTCTTACTATGGACTGACTACGGAATATCCCATGTGTTTTTCTTACAGCCAGACCATCCCTAATTGCATCACCGTGGCCCCCGCTGTGTCATATCTTCGGACAAGCTTCCCCGGAATAAACAACTTCACAGGAACAGCAACTACAGTGCACAACAGTACGGGGCCACGAGATGTTCCCTTTTGTAGCTATAACCTAGCGACTCCTCTGGGAATAGCGCTTCCATGGACTCGATGCCATTCGACCAATGCTACAGTTTACAACCTCAACACCACTCAACTCTGGGACTGGGGTCCACAGAGCCTAGCGTGTGCCCTGAATGTCGAGGGTTACATCCTCCGATATTGGGACTTAGATCAGAAGGGACATTCCAGACAGAGATTTGGAAGCTATTGGCCGCTTTTGGAGCCAGTGGTCCCACGCTATATAAATTAGAGAAAAATGTCACTGGAACCAAGTATGGAGACATAGGAAATCTGGGTCGCCGGTACCCGAGAGCTTGTCTCCCTTTCCCTTTTATGCTCTTAGTAGGAGTGACTGAAATATCCTTGTCTAACAATGAATACCATGTTAAATGTGATGATTGTACACTTACTAACTGTATTAGAGGGATCCCAATTGGACAACAAGTAATAGTTGTAAGGCAGCCTGCATTTGTCATGCTGCCAGTAAAAATTATGGGAACATGGTATGATAAAACTGCTCTAGAACTTATCCAGCAAATTAATACCGCCCTCTTGCGCCCAAAAAGAGGGATTGGTTTAATAGTGTTAGGAATTGTATCTTTAATCACTTTAATTGCTACTGCTGTTACCGCTTCTATTTCCCTTGCTCAATCGGTACAAGACGCTGATGTTATTGATTCTTTGTCTCACAATGTAACCAAAGTAATGAGAACCCAAGAAGATATTGATAAAAAAATTGAGGATCGATTATCAGCTCTTTACGATACCGTACGAGTTATTGGGGAAGAAGTTCAGAGTCTAAATCTACGTACAAAAATTAGGTGTCATGCTAATTATAAATGGATATGTGTTACTAAGAAAGAATATAATCAAACTGATTTTCCTTGGTTTAAAATCAAAAGGCATTTCATGGGAATTTGGCATGATTCGAATGTATCTTTAGATTTACTGCTACTCCATGATGAAATTCGACAGATAGAAGACGGGCCTAAAGCTACCCTGGACATTGCTAAAGAAACTGAAGATTTTGTAAATAATCTTTTCTCTAATTTTCCAAATTTACGTTCACTTTGGCATGGTATGTTGGCAGTCGGTATAGGCCTAGCAGGGATTTTGCTCCTGATGTGTTTAGCTACTTGCCTTATTCGCACTCTCTTTCAGGAGATTCTCTCAGTTAGAGCTATGGTGCATAAAAATACCTTGCATCATAGACAATTAGTGGAGCTTTTAAAAAATAAAGAAGAGGGAGCTGCGGGGGACTGACCTGATAAGGGCTACGTCCTGGGGGCTGCCTCGCTATGTGATTTCAGCTTGAGGCCCTCTTGCCTTGCTATGTGATTTCAGCTTGAGGCCCCCCTGTAGCTCTCTGTCCCGCCTTCCTCAAGAATGTTTTTTACAACCTTAAGACTCCAGCAAGTCTGGCTTGTGGCTACACTTCAAGGAGCAGAAACCTTTTGTATTGCTAATGTAAAACCAGGCCTAGAGATAAGCAAGAGTCTTGTATGTTGAATGTCACGTACTACATGATATAAATATGAGCTTTAATAAAGACTGGGATCGGTCCAGTGTTGTCCGATCCTCTCAACCCCATCTTGCTTTCATTCTTTTCTTCTAAGCTCCTCGACAGCAGGGTTCCTGGGGGTTTCGCCTTACAAGCGCTGGCCGCGGCAAATCACTGCAGATTGTGACTACAGCCATGAAATTAAAGATGCATGCTCCTTGAAAGAAAGGCTATGACAAACCTAGACAGAGTATTAAAAAGCAGAGCCATCACTTTGCTGACAAAAGGTCTGTGTAGTGAAAGCTATGGTTTTTCCAGTAGTTGTATGAATGTGAGAGTGGGACCATAAACAAGGCTAAGAACTGAGGAATTCATGTTTTCAATCTGTGGTGCTGGGAATGACTCTTGAGTCTCTAGACAGCAAGAAGTTCAAATCAATCTTAAAGGAAATCAACACTGGATATTCATTGGAAGGACTGATGCTGGAGTTGAAACACCAATAATTTGGCCACCTAATGTGAAGAGTGGCAATGGCAAGCCACTAGGAGAAGGCAATGGCAAGCCACTCCAGTACTCTTGCCTAGAAAATCCCATGGATGGAGGAGCCTGGTAGGCTGCAGTCCATGGGGTTGCTAAAGAGTCGGCCGTGACTGAGCAACTTCACTTTCACTTTTCACTTTCACGCAATGGAGAAGGAAATGGCAACCCACTCCAGTGTTCTTGCCTGGAGAATCCCAGGGATGGCAGAGCCTGATGGGCTGCCGTCTATGGGGTCGCACAGAGTCGGACACGACTGAAGCGACGTAGCAGCAGCAATGTGAAGAGTTGATTCATTGGAAAAGACCCTGATGCTGGGACAATGAAGGCAAATGGAGAAGGGGATGGCGAAGGATGAGATGATTGTGTGGCGTCACCGACTCAGTGCACATGAATCTGAGCAAACTCTGGGAGATAGTGAAGGACGGGAGACCTGGTGGGCTGCAGTCCATGGGGTCACAAAGAGTCGGACATGAATGAGCGACTGAACAACAAAAAGTGAGCACAGTTTTAATAAGTAAAAGGGAACACTGGCTTGCACAAATTTCTTTATCATTCAATTTTGATCTCCTAAATTTATAATTCACAAAATAGATGTAATTCACAAACTGGTGGCAGGGCACCTAGAGTCATATTTTCTTTCCATTTTTGTAAAACACTCTGATATATTATTGTCAAATGTAACAATTTAAGTATATAATTTATGCTAAATCAGATTGTGCTTTCTATACAGATGACCCTTGAAAAATGAACAATGTCGGGGTGAATGGTACTGATTCTGCCCCCACCAGTCTAAAATCTGAGTGTATCTTTATAGTTGGCCCTCCATTCAGGTGGTTCTACATTCGTAGATTCAACCAGTCACAGATCATGTAGTACCACAGCAGCTTTTTAATGGGGCAGGGGCGGGGCGGGGGGGGGGGGTGAAGGTTTACTCTCCTCCAGGTGAAAGAAAATTCTCCTGCCTAAGGACCTTCAAACTGAGTCATTAGCTCGGCAGATTGTGGATTTGTCAGTTTCCGTACCTGGGTGAATCAGTTCTCTTTATCTCTACTTCCATCTCTATCTCCCTATGTCTATATATCTTGTATTGGTCCTGCTTCTCTGGAAAGTTCCATGAATACATTGATCTTATGTTATGTAGGTGAAAATCTAGAAACCTGGGGAACTGATATATTATACACATATTTTTCACATTCTTTTTTGTTTTGACCACAGCTCAAGACATGTGGTATCTTACTTCCCCCACCAGCCATGGAGCTCTTGTGGAGTCTAAACCACTGGAGTGCCCAGGGTTGTCTGAGAGCTAATATTTTAAATCATTGCACATGTAATATAGTCATTGTAAAAAGTTCTGAATAAGAAGCATATGTGGAATAAAAAGTAAAACTCACTCTCTTACTTACCTCTACTCAAAATTCTATTTCTTTATCTAAAGATTATCATCATGAATATTTTTTCCCCAGGCATGTTTCCCTACATTTACAACCATTCAGAGAACATAAATATACACACATTCATTTTGTCCACCTAAACTGAATTATATTATGCAGATGGTTTTGTGAATGTCTTAGAGCTCTTTTCATATGAGTATGTAGACATTTACTTTACTCTTTCTTTTTTTTTTTTTGTTTTTAATTGAAGGATAATTGCTTTACAGTATTGTATTCATTTCTGCCAAACATCAACATGAATCAGCCATAGGCATAAATATGTCCCCTCCCCCTTGAACCTCCCTGCCACCTCCTTCCACACCCTACCTCTTTAGGTTGTTACAGACTTTACTCTTTTAAAAGGCTTCTTAATATACTACAATATAGAATGAATATACCGTATTTTTAAAATTGTTCCCTATAATTAACATATAGATTATTTCTGATTTTTTACTTAACAATGCTATAAGGAAGAACCTTTGAGCATTTGTGAAAATATTTTCATGCATTAATGGCAATATTTCTGTGGATAAACTCAAAGAGTGGGTACTGCTAGTTGAAAGGGCCATTTTTTCTTTTTGGCTGTGTTTGTTGCAGTACACGAGCTCTTCATTGCTGTGCGGATTTTCTCGGGTCTTGGTGAGCAGGGGCTACTCTCTAGTTGCAGTGCATGAGCTTCTCATTGAGTTTGGTTCTCTTGTGGAGCACAGGCTCTAGGGCTTCAGCAGTTGTAGCATGCGGGCTCTAGAATATGGGCTCAATACTTGTGGTGCACTGGCTTAATTGCCTCACGGCATGTGAGATCTTAGAGACTGAATCTGTGTCCCCTGCACTGGCAGGCAGACTCCCAACTACTGAACCACCGGGGAAGTCCCAGAGCATACATATTTAACACGGTAATGATTTCTGTTAAATTGCCTTCTAGTAAATTACCAAAATTGAAGGTAGTCTTAGGGATCCCAAATTTACAATTAGTCTCAGAACTGGGACTATTCCATCTTTCATGGGAGAAAACTTATCCTTCCTACTGTATCATGCCTTGAGCACCATCTCAAGGTCAGGGGCACGGCCAGATCAACTCTGAGGAAACTTCCCAGGGCTAAAGGGCTGCCTTTTGGGAGGGGAAAAAAGAAAGAAGAGATGATAACCATTAGATCAACAGGAAAAATCTGTGTAGGGTCTGCATTTAAAAAAATTAACAAAACTTTATTGTTCAGAGTTTTTAATATGAATACTCTCAGGTACAGTTTTTAATTTGATTCTTTTTTTAAAAATACATTTGTTTGTGTAATATGCATATACATATTAAAATAACTTGTTAACCTGCTTGTTTTTCTTTACTTCAATTAATGGAGATTATACATCTAACTTGATTCTGAAAACTACCTTGTGAGGGATGGGAGCCAAGTGCTGTTGGCCCCACAGGCTCAGAAAATAATTTGGTCAGGATCGCACAGGCTGAGTTGCTGAACTGGAGCTCAGGTCTACATGCGTGTGTGTGCCAAGTCGCTTCAGTCATGTCCAACTCTGTGCGACCCTATGGACTGTAGCCTGCCAGGCTCCTCTGTCCATGGGATTCTCCAGGCAAGAATATTGACCTCCTCCAAGGGGATCTTCCCTACCCATGGCTCAAACTTGTGTCTCTTAGGTCTCCTGTATTGGCAGGCAGAATCTTTACCACTAGTGCCACCTGGGAATCCTTCATTCTTGACTGCAAATCCAGTGTTCGACCCAGAAAATCATTGCTGCCTTTTTTTTTTTTTTTGGCATGCAAGTCTTGCATTCTGCCTCCCCTCAGCCCAACTTCAGACACAGTGACTGGCAATGGATCAACAGATAGAAAAGGAGAAGGGCTGAACTGAAGGGAACTGAAAGTGTTTTCTGCTGAGGGGAAAGCAGAAGAAAAGGAAGGGCATAGAACTCTGGGTGCGGCCTCAAAGCTATTGAGTTCTGGGGAAAGTGGGATGCCTCCACCCCTCCATGGTGGTGTGAAGAGTCAAATGCTGCCTGGCCTTTCTGGAGGGTGGGATCAAAGTGTGTGTTGAGGGGCAGCAAACATGGGTCTACATGCTGTCTGGGTGAGAGAAGCTGAGAATAAAGAACTATTACGGAAAGTAGAAAAAGAGTAAGGGAAGGAATTTAAAAGTACAGATCAGAAACTAGGCAAAAGGATATTATTATGGAAACATTTTAATTTGGGTGTTCTTAAGGTTGAAACTTAGGTATTAACCTTCAGAAAATCCCCAGGCCTGCTAGATTTTTCTAGTGCCTTTACTTGTCTCCTTCAGCATTTCACCTATTTGTCTAGTGATCCCCTTTTCAATCTACATCCTTCCCAAACCCTCTCTCCTTCGCCTTCACAATGTCTGTTGGGATAGGACAGGCTTACATAATGGCTGTTTGGTCCCCATATAGTTTTCTCTATATTGCCAGTAGGGTGCAGAGAATTGAAAACTGTCTTGGGCATCTGTCCTTTAAACAAAGCAGCTGGGCTGGGCAGAGCTCAGGACAAGATTTGTAAGTTGGTTTTGTGAGTCACTGTGTATTCTGAGCATCCGCCCACTTGAGGCGAACTTTGCAAGTGTAGCTTGTGGGAACTGTCAGACCAGGTCCAGGGACTGGGGCTTCCTCAACAACCCTGCTAGCGTTCAGCTGATGAGAACATCCTCAAGCTGAGGAAACTGTGGCTGAAGCCCGACAGAGTTCTGCTCCCTGTCACCCTTCTGCTGATGGGTGGCTGTTGAGCTTGTGCAAGGCAGAGTATTTGGTAGGAGAGGAGCTGGCTTGACTCCTCTATCAGCATCTTACATCTGTTCTGTGGGCATGCTGGGGCAAGTGCTTGCCCTTACACTCCTCCTGCTAATCAAGGGACATCAGGGCCAAGGTAAGGAGGCCCAGCCTGGTAGGGGTGGGCTGGCATGGACCAGGCACTGTGGCCTTCAGGGAAATCAGGATGTGAGTCTCTGGATTGTGCTGCTTACCTGGACCTGTGACTCGGAGCAGCTCCCTGCAGCTCTGGGCAGGCTGGGCCAGACAGCAAAGGCTGGCAGTGGGTTGGGAGGTCCTTGAGAAGTGTGCATCTGGCCATGCCATCAGCAATCTGGGCCACCTCAGCAAGGTGAGTCCTTCCCACCGGCTTCAGTTTTCCTTTCTGTCTACGGGGGAAAAGTGTCCTCCCTGCTGGCTGTAAGAATGAAATATCCTCTCATTTGGTGCAGTTGCAAAAGAGAGAAGAAGCGGCCATGAACTTGGGTTTCTCAAAGGAAGTCGGGTGGTTCTGGAGCTCAGAGACTGAGAGATTATTCGCTGAGGCAGGAAAGTTGAACCCTGGCAAGCAATAGGCGGTGTGGAGTCGGGGGAGGGGGACAGGAGGCGTGAGACGAAGGCTGGAACAGAGGCTTTACTTGCAAGGGGCTGGTCCCTCCATCAACTCTGTCAGCAGCCCAGAGGCAAGGGAGCCTAAGGATTATTAGGGAAATGTTGGCTGGGGGCTTCCCTAGAGGCTCAGATGGTAGGGAATCTGCCCGCAATGAGGGAGACTGGGGTTTGATTTCTGAGTTGGGAAGATCCTCAAGAGAAGGGAATGGCTACCTACTCCAGTATTCTTGCCTGCAGAGTTTTGTGCACAGAGGAACCTGGCAGGTAGAAGTCCATGGGATCACCAAGAGTTGAACATGACTGAGTGACTAACACTTTCACTTTGGCTGGGGGCAGGGGGCGGGGAAGGGAAGAGAAGGAGACATACTAGGAAGTTCCATAGCAAACTGAAAACTCTCAGCTGGGCCCTGAGCCAACAAATGAGGGGGCAGGGAATCTCAGTGAGGAGTGCTCCCCCTTTCTCTCCAACCTTGTCTAGGATGCTCTGAAACTTGGAGCCTGCATTTTAAATCAGTAACTCTTTGCGGGGCATGGTGAATGGAGGTGGAATGAGAGGAAGGCACACTTGGTTGCAAAGGGAAGGAAGCTGAGGCACAGGGAAGTGTTTGTTTAGGGCCTGTTACAAAGCTGTCCCTGAGTACCCAGTTCAATCACTGAGCCCCTTGCACTCAGATATCCTTCAAGAAGATACATTCTGGGTGCTGGCATTTGTATGAGTACAGGTGGAGTAGGGCAGGGTGTGATGAAGAACAGGGAGCAGAGAGAGAGAAGTCTGGAGCCTGGGGCTCATGTGTGTGGGCTGGGGGGATCCAAAGATACAGGATCCCAGGCAAGAAAGCTAAATTAGAACCTTGAAAGCCAAGGTAGGGCCCACAGGGTTTGATGCCTGGCTTTGGGAGTGCAGGAACAGAAGGTCGGGGCTGACTCTGAGATCATGAGCCTATGTGATGCTTCCTCCACCCTTGTGGCACTGTCTCTGGGCATGGCCATACCAAATCCATTGCAGGGGGAAGCCAGGTAGCGATTCTTTGAGCACTGGAAGGGATGGATTTGGGCCTTATGGAAATTTTCTCTCTTCTTGCTATACACTGTGTCTGTGGGCCTGGCCTTGTGTAAGTTGACTGAAACTGCTATAGTTATTTGTTTCAATTTTTAAACTTCTTAGTTTAAAATCATTTTGATATTTCAGGGAAGTTGCAAGAATAGTACAAAGAATTCTCGTATTTCCTTCATCTAGATTCACCAGTTGTTAACATTTTATCACATTTGCTTTATTTCTCTTTCTCTCCAAATATATGCATGTGTAAATAGCCATATAATAATTATTATTTTCGTGGAATATTCAAGGGTAAATTGCAGACATCACCCCCTTTTATTCTTCTCTTTATTTTTTTAATTTTTTTCATATAATGAAAATTATACTTTCCGGGGTTTATCTGTTTTATTACCTAGTATTATATACATTCTTTTTTTTTTTTGCTTATATATATTTAATTATTTTTTTTTACTTTACAATATTGTATTGGTTTTGCCATACATCAACATGCAGCCGCCACGGGTATACATGTGTTCCCCATCCTGAACCCCCTTCCCACCTCCCTCCCCCTACCATCCCTCTGGGTCATCCCAGTGCACCAGCCCCAAGCTTCCTGTATCCTGCATCGAACCTGGACTGGCGATTCATTTCACATATGATACTATACATGTTTTAATGCCATTCTCCCAAATCATCCCCCCTCCCTCTCCCACAGAGTCCAAAAGACTGTTCTATACATCTGTGTCTCTTTTGCTGTCTCGCATACAGGGTTGTCGTTACCATCTTTCTAAATTCCATATATATGCATTAGTATACTGTATTGGTGTTTTTCTTTCTGGCTTACTTCACTCTGTATATTTTAGCACACATCTTCGAAAAACAAGAAGGTCCCCATATCATAATATCAGCACAGTTATAAAATTTAGTAAATTTAATGTCAATGCAATCAAATAACTAATATGTATTTAAATATTACCAAATGTCCCCCCAGTGCTGTGTGCGTGCTTGCTAAGTCACTTAAGTTGTGTCCTACTCTGTGTGACTCTATAGACATAGCCCACTGGGCTCTTCTGTCCATGAGATTCTCCAGGCAAGAATACTGGAGTGGGTTGCCATGCCCTCCTTCAGGGGATCTTCTCAACCTAGGGATCGAACCCACATCTCCTAGTCTCCTGTACTGGCAGGTGGGTTCTTTACTATTAGAACCACCTGGGAAGCCCCAGATGTGCTATATAACATCTGTTTTCCCATCCAGAATCCAACCAGGATCATGTATTGCGTTCAGTTATTATGTCTGTTTTTAAAATTATTTATTTCGCTGTATTGGGTCTTACTTGTGATGCAAAGGATCTTCTTTGCTTCACGCGGATCTTTCATTGCAGCGCATGAACTAAACTCTGTACTAGCAGTTGTGTCTCTCCGGCTTCGGTACCTGAGACATGCAGGCTTAGTTGCTCCAGGGTACGTGGTATCTTAGCTCCTCAACGAAGGATCACATCTGCGTCACCTGCATTGCAAGGCAGATTCTTAACCACTGGACCAGGGAAGTTCCAGTTGCTGTGTCTTTTTGGTCATCTTTAATCTACAGTTATTCCCTAAACTTTCTGCATATTTTATAACATCAACATTTTTGGAGTACAAGTCAGTTTTTTTCTAGAGAAACTCAGCAATCTGAGTTTGTCTGATGTTTGGTCGTAAGATTCAGGTCATGTCTTTTTGGCAGGAATACCACAAAAGTGATAGCATGTCTTTTTCAGTGAATCCAATCTGGAGACACAATGAGAGTAAAACCTTTTTTTCTAACATTTGGTTTACTGAAGAATTCAGTATGCATCACATATGTGTAAGACATTCTTATTATGCTTTGCAAACGTCTTCCAAAGCTCTCTCAGTTCTCAGAGAGTAAAAGCCATACATTTCACAATGGTGTGTGAGATCTAGCCTCCCTGACCATTGCCTCTTCTCTGCCCCTCTCACTGAATTTCAGTCTCACTGACCTGATGGCCCCCACACTTGTTTCACTGGGGCTTTGCACTGTTTTCTACATAGAATGCTGCTTCCTCCTCATTTTCTGTGAGGTTTGATCCTTATTCTGCTCAGGTACTACCTCCGCAATGATATCTTTTCCACTAAAAACAGTCCCTCCATCTTGCAACTCCTTGTCTCCCTCTTGGCTTATTTTTCTCTGTATGCTCGTCTCTATTTTACATACTATATGTTTATTTTTGTTTTATTTTCTGTCTCCCAGTTTCCACTTCACCTTATTAGAGGGTAAGATCCATGAAGGCAGGGCTTTTGTTTTGTTCACTCCTGTATCTCCAGCATCTTGAGCCGTATCTGGCACAAGTATATCCTCAATAAATATTTATTGAATGCATGAATACTTTAAATTATCCATAGACTAAAGGGAGTTTATCGGCCTACCAGAGTTTCATGGGGAAAACTGTTTTAAATTTTAAAGCATGTATTATCTCTGTGGCCTTGAGGAAGTTAACCAACCTCTTGTTTCTCAATTTTTCATTCAAAACATGAAATTAACAGTGGTGCCTGCTTCCGAGGAGATGTGTGAGGATTAGATGAGAGATAGTATATAAAGTGCTTAGAGAAATGTTGAGTTATTACAAGAGCTCCAAACTGAAAGTTCATGTTATTCAGCTCTTTGGAAGCAGGGCATGTATTTCACTTAGTTTTGTAGTCAGAGTGACGAAGAGAGAGATTATTTGGTAATCCTTTGTTGAACTCTCATTAACGGAATACAAAGTGAGTTAGAGCATGTTGAGATAAGATGATAAAGTTTTAAGTGTGACCCTTTTCTGAGGGTTTCTCGTTGTCATAACCAAGATCTTAGGGAGACTTCAACATTTTTTCTTTTACTATTGGTATATGAAAATATTTTTGACATAAAGATCTTTGAATTAGATGGATAGATTGATATTGCACAGTCTTAAAAGAACTTTTATGTTTTATTTTATTAAAACAGTATTTATTAAAGCTTATTTTGAGTTTTCATTGAAAAAACACACAGATAAGCAGTGCATAGGCATTTGTTATTCAAAAAATGACTAATACATTTATTTCTCATAGAGTCCTGTGTATGTAATTTCATATGCAGGTATGCTCTGTAAATTTATGTTTTTATTCTCTTAAAGTTTCTGACAATTTATCAATTTTATATGCCTTCTAGATGGCTACCATGTTAAATTTTTTTGGAAAATGTTTTAGCAGTTTGTGTCACTTACTTCTCTTTCAGCTTTTATTTTTTCACTTGGAGGATAGTGTCTTTCCAATGTGTTAGTTTCTGCTGTACAACAGCTAGAATCAGTTATAAGTATACATATATAGACGTCAACATTTTTAACTTAAGGCAACATGTATTCAAGACATTGAAGCGTGTGATTATGATGTATTGTAAAATAGTCTGTTTTCACAATAGCATCTCCCTCTCTATTCCCATTCCTTCCCTGGATGTGCTTTGAGCAGCTCTGCACCAGGTGCTGGGCTAGAAACTGAGGATTCAGATGTGAATAAGCACACAACTCCTTCGTTCACAGAGCCTACACCATTTACATCAATTAACATACAATTACAGCTGTGGTTAGCGCACAACAAAGTGGCTAACACAGCAAGTGCTCAAAACATGTTAGTTAAGAAAATAAATGAATTATTTTCAGACATCTTAGAGAAGGATTGGGATGATTTTGGGGTCAGATGTGTTGGGGAGCAAGGAACTTCAAATCACTGCTCATAAGAGTGGACTTGAGCCCTAAAGTTCACTTTGAACCCTAAATTCAGATTTTGGCTATGCATTCGGAGGAAACTCCAAAGGACACACCAGAGACTGTCAATGCCCAGGAGCTGCAAGGTTTGGGGTGAGATGTGCTGGACAAAAAATAAATAAATAGGGGCAGGGACAGCATCTTACAGACAGCTCTGAAGGCTGCAGACTGTTCCTGTAGTTTGTGTTGAAACTTTCACTTCTCAGGTGGGAGTCACTGATTGCAAATGCTTTGGCTGGGATCCAGGTAAGTTCTAAGAAGACTGGATTCGTTTTTGTCCATCTTTTCCTCTTTGTACTTCCCCTCAAACAAAGCATGAACAATGAAGTTCCTGTGTATAGGAGAGAGATGAGGACTCAGGAAACTCAGGGCTGCAGCACTACCAGAGGGAACCAGTTCTGTAGAAATATCTCCAGAGGTAGCTGGACCATTGTCTTCATGAGATGTGTGCAGAGAAGTGCACACAACTATAAACATACATGGTAATGACTTATTGTTAAATGAGTACACCCATGTATCTACCACATGCTCTCTCCCTTTGTTATCTCCTCTGTCTTCCACAAATACAACTACTCTTTTGAATTCTAACATCGTAGGTTAGTTTTACCTGTATATAAATGGAATCATAATTATGTACTCTTGCATTTGGCTTCTTTTGCTCAACATCTGATGAGATTTATCTCTGTTTTCACTTGTAACTGGTTGTTTTTATGGCTGTATTCTATTGTATGACTGTACAATAGTTTATGCATGTATTCTACTATTGATGAATCTTTGGGTTGTTCCCAAAGTTTTTTCCCTATTATAATCACACTGCTATGAGCCATTTTTCTTTCTTTGGCTGTGGTGTGTGGAACTCAGGATCTTAGTTCTTGACCAGGGATCCAACTTGCACCTTCTTCTGCAGTAGAAGTACAAAATCTAAACCACTGGACAGCCAGGGAAGTTACCTATGAGGCTTTTGGTGCATGCATGCCTGTTGGGTGTATCTCTGGGGGTAGAATCCCTGTATGTATATATATACCAGGAGATGCTGCCAAACTCTTTTGCCAAGTGGCTGAACCAAGTAGTGTGTGAGAGTTCCAAGTAGCTTCAGGGTCACCAGCTTTGTGTTCTTAGACCTGCAAATGGGAAATGAAAGCACAGGGCTATGACGCCTGAAAGGTGAAAGTCAAAGCCAGGGAAACCACATATCTGTGGCTTCCCTGGTATTCTGCACGAAATTCCTACAGTCATTTCTGGGAACTGAATTTAATTAATTATTTAATCAACTGAACATTTAATTAAACCCTTCCTATGTTCCAAGAACTATGTAAGATTTTGTAGAGGAACAAAGATGAAACACAATTTGGTTCCATCCTTAAGAATCTTTCAGACAGGGGAAAATAGGCCTATATAATATCAACTCTAAGGGAAGACAGAAAATGCTACATGTCACTGATAGGCAGATTAATCTCAAGCACAAAGGGTGCAAAGAAGATGGAAATTCCTTCTAGGTAGGGACACTGGGGAAGTGGCCTTGAAGGATAAGCAAGAGTTCAGGATGAGACATCTCTGGTGGTCCTGTGGTTAAGAGTTTGCCTTGCAATGCAAGAGACACAAGTTCAATTCCTGGTCCGGGAAGATCCCACATGACACAGAGCAACCAGGATCCTGTGCCACAACTACTGAAGCCCGAGCACCTAGAGCCCATGATTTGCAATAGGAGAAGCCACTGCAATGAGAAGCCTGGATATCACAACTAGAGAGTGGCCCACACTCAGCACAGCTAGAGAAAGCCTGAGCATAGGAAGAAAGACCCAGCACAGCCAAAGTTAAACAAATAATAATAAGAACAAGAGTTCAGGAGAGAGGAGTAAGGTAGAAGGACAAGATAAGCAGAGGGAAGAGCCAAAACAGAAGTAGGGGAAACACAGATTTGAACAAGGAAACATGAGAAGCAAACACACATTTATCTTGGAGAAAGACAGTATTACAAATGGGATGATTCAGTTAACTGTACAAAGAGTGGGACCTAGGCTAGGTAAATTTGATGTGGGGTGGGGGGGATAGGGGTGGCGTGGGGAGGAGAAGTTGCTTTACCTGAGAGGAGCAGTCAGTAGGAGGCTCCCAAGGGTGGGGCTAGGCTGAGAAGAAAAGAGGTGATAAAGTGGGTTGTGGACCTGGAGGATATTTTATGTACTTTATAATTTTGCCTTGACTAGAGCCAGACCTGCCCCAGCACTTTGGGGAACTCACTGAGCTTTTTCCACTCAGTCCACATCAGGAACCCCTTCTGTTGCCTCACCCCAAGCCTGGTGTCATAACCCAAAACTGAGAAAACCTCAACATCCTTTGCTGGCTAGGGGAAGTTAGACTTTTCTGAAAGTTGTATTTTCTCTCTCCTGCCCCCTCTCCCGGGGCTCAGGTCACACCCTTCCTCCCACCTCCCCTTCCTCCCACCTCCCCTTCCTCAGATCAGCACGTCCACATCAGAAGAAGCTGGGCTGACATGGACACTGCGTGGTTCTGCAGGCAGCAGCTCTGCCCTCCGTTTGCAGAGCTGTTTTACCCCATTCTTTCTTAACCACCGGAAAAGGGGCCTCGAAGTTGCTGAGTGCTAACAGCGGGGGCGGCAGCAGCCCCGGGGCCTCCTCTGGCCACCGGAACCTGCTGTGGCCTCTCTCCTGCCACTTGTCACGGCCACTTCTACCTCTCACTAACCATGTGAGAACTTCTGTTGAGTTACCTTTCCACACTGGCATTTACTGTCTCTCTCTTTGGCACGCATGGCCCTCAGCGACAGGGACCAGATCTTTCTGCATCAGTTACACTTCCACTCACCTTTTTGCTGTATCCCTCCCACGGCAACCTCATCCTATCTGCCTCCCTGTCCAGCCCTGCCTCACCCTGAAATATCTTCCTTTCCCCCACACTGGGCTGTTGAGGGCTGCAGAAGAATATTCAACAAGAAAGAGCAACTACAGACTGAGAGTCTTCAATTTCCGCTGGGTCCACAGGTGTCCTGGGAATCCTTGTTTCTGATCTACAGCTTTCCCCGTTCTCCAAAGGGGGTGATGCCAAACTTTCACTGTCTCTTCAAGATCCTATTCCATCACCACAGCCTCTATTGGCCTGCACTCTCCTTCTCTAAGGAAATGGAGATCCCGGTTAGGGATTCTGCCAACCCCATCAACGATCCCTTAATGTCAACTGACCTCACCTTATCTCCCTTAAGCAACCACACTCGCCTCTGCTCCGTGTTAGGGAGTTCTCCTCCTGTCCTTGGTCAGTCCTTGTGCTCTGGACATTATGGCTTCTTCTGGGAGGCCATCCAGGACCTGCCCAGTCCATGATATCTCTGATCTTTCTTCAGCTGCTCCGTTTCTGTTGGTTCTCTGCTCTTAGTTCATTATCCTGCCATTTAAAAATCTATGTTGGAATACCACCCAGCTTTCCTCTGCTGTATTTTTCTTTCCCAAGTGTCTCTTTTACTACTCATACAGAACACTTTCCTTCTGGTACCTCTGGTCACTGAATGTGTATGTGATTTTTTCCCCACACCAACGAATCTTCTGTGACACCAGCTGGGTGTCCTACAATTTGGCTCAGTTCTGACACCATCTGCCCAGAGATAGAGTTAGAGCTCACAGGCTAAGGGCTCTGTTCGCACAAGATTGCCTCCCCCTGATATTTCAGACACCAGTCTCAAGCCTGGGTTGTAGATCGGAGGTTCCAGTGACCTCATCCTCTGGTTCAATTAATTTGCTAGAGCAGTTCATAGAACTCAGGGAAACACATTTCCAAGTTTATTAAATAATATGAAAAAAGGTACAGATGAACAGCCAGATGAAGAGATACATAGGGAAAGGTCTGAAAGGGAGGTTCTGTTTCCTTGGAGTTGGGGTTCATCAAGCTGGAAGCTCTACTAAACTCAAGCTATTAGGATTTTGTGAGAGCTTCTTCACTTAGATGCGATCAGTTATTAACTATTAGCTCCTATTAACTCCATTTCCATTCTTGGTCCCTCCTCTGACGGATGGGGAATGTGGCTGAAAATTTCAGGCTTTTAATCATGGCTTGATCTTTTTTTTTTTTTTTTGCCCAGCCCCTCCTGCCTGAGTCCACCTTGAGTCACCTTTTAAAACTTTTTTTTTTTTATTACACCTGTGATTTTGTGTCAGAGAGATATTTCCTTTTCCATTTTTAATGTTTATAAATAGTCCCAAAACTAGTGTCTTTGACTTTCTTTTTAAAAATTATAAAATTTCTTTTTGAAAGCCTATCATTTCCTTTACTATTTCCCTTATTTTTTCTAAGTATATTTCATTCTTTTCACCCTAGGAAATCCTCTGCCTATAGGTGTTTACAGCTGAATCTTAATGTACAACTCTTTTTTTTTTTTTAGTTTTTTGTTTTTTATTTTTTTTGCAGGGGAAAATATTTTTTAAACTTTTTAAAAAATATTATTTAACTTACTTTTTGGCTGCACTGGGTCTTCATTGCTACCTGCAGGCTTTTCTCTAGTTGTGGAGAGTGGAGGCTGCTCTCTAGTTGCCGTGCGAGGCTTCTCATTGCATGCCTTCTCTTGTTGCAGAGCATGGGCTCTAGAGTGTGTGGGCCTCGGTAGTTGTTGTGCATGGTCTTCGTTGTCCTGCTGCATGTGAGATCTTACCCGAGTAGGGATTGATCTGTGTCCCCTGCATTGGCAGGTGGATTCTTAACCACTGGACCACCAGGGAAGTCCCCAGAGTCATTTTAATAGAATAAAGGATGGTCCTGGTGCTCTTCTTACTAAGGAATTTACAAAGGTTTTAGGAGCCCTGTGTCAGGGATGCGGTCAAAGACTAAATACTAAAGCAAAAGATGCCTTTATCATTGGGAAATTGCAAGGATCAGAAACTCTGGCAGGAATGGGGGTGGAGAGAGACTTTTATGTATATAAAAATGACACATATATGTGTATATAAATATACATAATGTACATATGTGAATATTTTCATTACTTCACAAAAACCAAGCCAACAAAGCAAAATAACAGCTGATGTTCTTCCTTTGGTAGTTTCTTTCCTAGCCCCTTTTTATTTGGAGACAGACCCTTTGTAAGTGTACAAACTGATACAATTCACATGAAAGTAAAAGAAAATAGAATAGTGTAATTTAAAAATGACCACAAAGGCAGCATAGCATCGGAAGTGTAGATCGCACATTTAAGTCCTTAAGTATTTAGTAGTCTAGTCTATAGCTTAATCACTTCTTGTGTACTTTCTATTCAATTTTGTCACAGTGAAGGAGAACTAGAATGAAGGCTCTATTTCCTTAATTTATTTTATTTTTTGACTTGCACACATGGTCAAATACATTTATTGATTTATTTTAAATTTATTTATATTTTTCATTTTTGGCTGCACTGGGTGTTTTTTGCTGCTTGTGGGCTTTCTCTAGCTGTGCAGGGTGGGGACTATTCTCTAGTTTCGGTATGTGGGCTTCCCATTGTGGTGGCTTCTCTTGTTGCAGAGCACAGGCTTCAGTAATTGCAGAACGCTGGCTCAGTAGCTGTGACTTGCTGGTTCTAGGACACGTGGGCTTCAGTTGTGGCACAGGGTCTCATCTGTGGCTCATGGGCCCTAGAGCTTGCAAGCTTCAGTAGCTGTGTTGCACTGGCTTGGTTTCTCCTCATCATGCGGGATCTTTCAGGATCTGGGGTCAGACTTGTGTTCCCTGCATTGGCAGGTGAACTCTTATCCCACTGTGCAACCAGGGAAGTCCTGAAGATACTATGTTTTGATCTGGTGGTGGTTATATAGGAATTTATAATTATTCATTATATTGTGTTTATATCTTGCTGCTGCTAAGTCGCTTCAGTCATGTCTGACTCTATGCAACCCCACAGGTGGCAGCCCACCAGGCTCCGCTCTCCCTGGGGAGTGGGTTGCCATTTCCTTCTCCAATGCATGAAAGTGAAAGTGAAGTCGCTCAGTAAGTGTCCGACTCTTCATGACCCCATGGACTACAGCCTACCAGGTTCCTCTGTCCATGGGATTTTCCAGGCAAGAGTACTGGAGTGGGTTGCCATTGCCTTCTCCATGTTTATATCTTAGGCACACTTTAATGTTTGTGCTACCTCTCAATTTTAAAAAAGGTAAAAGTAAAATAAAACCATCACAGCCCTCTAATATTAAACTCATGCTCTATCATTCCACTCTCCAAACCTGTTGGAGAGAGCTTTTGACCCATCCTTAGCAGACCTGTAAGTCAGAGACATGGGTGTCCACACATACGCGGCTGCTCTGTCTCTGATGCCCTTATATTCCATACACCTTTCGCTATCTCCCTGGCCAGTGTGGGTGCCCCAAGCAACAGCTAGGTCACCTCCTCTGGGAAGCCATTCTTAATGCCCCAGGGAAAAATAATGCACGCTTTCTTTAATCTTGTGTCACATCTTGGGCATACCCCCATAGCACAGCTCACATCGAGTTTTTGGCTCTTTTCCTCTAGACTGTATGCATAGCAAAACAGAGACTGTAAATTTTCTTTTATGTCTTTGCCCAGTGCCCTTAACAATCCTATTCTCTAAAATAGGAGTGATATTGCAAATATCTACTTGCAGATATGATATGAGCAACAGTAATCATAACAGATGCCAGCTCTGAGCAACCTGGAGAGCTTTCTTTGGTGTATTGGCTGAACTTCTTCCCTGCCTTTGGCCAGTAAGATGCCTCCATTCATGCACTAGTAACTGGCTCTTCACAGCTTCCATATTATCCTTACATGCTTCTGTTTTGGTCCTGTTCTCTTCTTCCTATTTGGCTTTCATTCCTTATTTAAAATCATGCCCTATAAATTTTGGTTTTGTATTAAGGACTTTTGGCACCCATGCTTGAGAGCCCTTAAACTTGTTTTTTCTTTTTTGGCTGCATTGGGTCTCAGTTGAGGTATGTGAGATCCTTCCTCATGGCTCCTGGGCTTCTCTGCTTGTGGCCCATGGGCTTAGTTGCCCCATGGCGTGTGCTATCTTAGTTCCCTGACCGGGGGTCAAACCCACATTCCCTGCACTGGACGGCGAACTCTTAACCACTGGACCACCAGGAAAGTCCCAAACTTGGCTTTTATTATTGCTCGTGGAGTTACCACCCATGGAATACTCAGGAGCCATCTGCAGCCTGAGTTCTTTACTGCCTTGCGTGTGTGCTCAGTCTCTTCAGTCATGTCTGACTCTTTGCGACTCTCTGGACTGGAGCCTGCCAGTGTCCTCTGTCCATGGGACTCTCCAGACAAGAATACTGGAGTGGGTTGCCATGCCCTCCTCCAGGGGATCTTCCCCACCCAGGGATCAAACCTGTGTCTCTTCTGTCTCCTGCATTGGCAGATGGATTCTTTACCACTAGTGCCAGCTGGGAAGCCCTTTACTGCCTTAGGTGGGGTGGAAATTTGGATACCCATTGCTTAGCCCAGTGCCTGGCCAATGAAATGTGTCTCCATTGATGTGGTTCCCTCCCCACTGGGTCTTACCCTTTACCCTTCATTTGACTGATACTACTATTGTCAGTTAAGCAGTCTTGGGAGTTCCATATCTTCCTTTGTGTGTGTGTGCCTGTGTACTCAGTCATGTCTGATTCTTCGCAACCTCATGGACTATGGCCTGCCAGGCTCCTCTGTCCATGGGATTTTTTTTTTAGGCAAGAATACTGGAGTGGGTTGCCATTTCCTCCTCCAGAAGATCTTCCTGACCCAGGGATTGAACTCACATCTCCTGCATTGGCGGGAGGATTCTTTACCACTGAGCCACCTGGGAAGCCCTTCCTTTAGCACTTGCTTGCGATGTACTGGGGGCATTTCCATCTTTCCCTGTACCATTCTATTCACATTCTCCCCAACTCTACTTGCCTGGGCTAATCTCTTGGATGTAATTTTTAAAAAAAATTGTCTCCTGTTTCCATAGTCTGTGAAGGTGATATCCTGTTTCTGGAAAATTAAGACTTATGATATATATGTATTTCCATCTCTCTTAATTCTATCTCTAATATTCTGCCTAAGGGCTGCATCTTCTGCTTGACTCCCTGTCCCCAGAGGGCCCTTGAAGCTGTGGTTCCCCCTGCTTGGAATGCTTTTTCTATAGCTCTCCTCCTGATTGAATTCTGCATATCTTTCATTTCTTAGCTCAAACGTCACCTTCTCTGGCCGTGAATCTACCAATCACTCTGTTATATTATGTTTTAAAACTACTTTCATGGCACTTACGCACTTATGCTGGGAGGGATTGAGGGCAGGAGAAGAAGGGGACAACAGAGGATGAGATGGCTGGATGGCATCACTGACTCGATGAATGTGAGTCTGAGTGACCTCCGAGAGCTGGTGATGGATAGGGAGGCCTGGCGTGCTGCAGTTCATGGGGTCGCAAAGAGTTGGACACGACTGAGCGACTGATCTGATCTGATCTGATGCTTCTCTGAAAGGGTCTTGTTTCATTTTTCTCTTATTTATGGTGTGTAACCCAACTGAAGTGTAAGCTTCACGAGTGCAGGGATCTTGTCTCTCTTGCTCACTTTTCTAGTTAAATGTCCCTGAACAGTGGTTCTCAATTTTGCCCCCCAAGGGACAATTGGAAATGTCTAAAACATTTTTTTGTTGTTGTCGCGACTGGGGCAGGGGTGCTGGCATCTCGTGAGCAGAGGCCAGGGATGATATCACATATCCTTATGATTCACAGGCCATCTCCCCTGTCCCCTGCAACAGGGAATTAACAGGCCCCAAAGATCAAGTGTTGAGATTAACATATCTTCCCTAAACAATGTCTGACACATAGAGAATATTCAATAAATACTTGTTGAGTACAGGAGTGAATAGTCTTCTCATTGTCTCAAAGGAGCTCACTGATTCTTATAGATGTACCATGGGTTTAGGAAATCTTCATCAACCTGTAAATTTACCTAGCCTACTTTCTACTCGGTTTTACCTGTGAAAGTTTCCAATCCACTGATTTCTGGTTGTCATTTGGGTTAGTATCAGGAAGACTTTTTTTTAATAATCAGCTAAAAGGAGATTTAGAAATCTCCTGTTTTTCCACTCTTGCTCTGGTAATGTTTCCACAAGTGGCAATATCACACTTTGCTCTTATCAAAGTACATATTAGTTAAATGATCAAAACAGCTCTCTTAAGGGTAGTAATTACTCCTTTTTCATATTTTATCAAAATATAAGATATTTTGATAAATATCTTATAAATATACAAATAAATATACAAAAAGTTTACATAAACAGCTTGATGAACTTTAAAAAATTTGTATCACAACGTTATATTATTTTCTGCTGTGCGGCAAGGTGAATCAGCCATAAAGATATATTTATTCCCCCTTTTTTACTTCCTTCCCATTTGGTCACCAAAGAGCACTGAGTAGCGTTCCGTGTGCTCTACATAGGCTCCCATTAGTTGTCTGTTTTATACATAACTTCAGTAGCGTCTGTATGTCAACCCTAATCTCCCATCTCATTCCTCTCTCCCTTTCCCCGCTTAGTGTCCGTACATTTGTTCTCTACGTCTGTGTCTCTTTCTGCTTTGCAAATAGGTTCCTCTGTGTAATTTTTCTAGATTTCACATATATGTGGAACGTGTTAGTATGTGTGTTGGTATATGATATTTGTTTTTTTCTTTCTGACTCACTTCACTCTATATGACAGTCTCTAGGTCTATCCGCATCTGTGCCGTCTGTCCAAATGGCACAACTTCATTCCTTTTTATGGCTGAGTAATACGGCATTGTATAGCCATGCTTCATCCTCTTTGTCCAATCCTCTGTTGATGGACATTTAGTTTGCTTCCATATCCTGACTATTGGAAATAGTGCTTCAATAAACATTGGGTGCACGTATCTTTTGAAATTATGATTTTCTCAGGTATATGCACAGGAGTGGGATTGCTGGGTCACGTGGCAGCTCTATTAAGAACCTCTATACCATTCTTCATAGTGGCTACACCAAACCACCTTCCCACCAACAGTGTAAGAGGATTCCCTGTTCTCTACATCCTTTCCAGCATTTATTGTTTGTAGATATTTTGATGATGGCCATTCTGATCAGTGTGAGGTGGTAACTCATTATAATTTTGATTTGTGTTTCTCTAATAATTAATGATGTTGAGCATCTTTTCATGTGTTTATTGTCCATCTGCATGTTTTCTTTGGAGAAATGTCTATTTAAGTCTTCCACCCATTATTGATTGGATTTTTAAAAATATTAAACAATGCTTTTATATTTTGGAGATTAATCCCTTGTCAGTTGCTTCATTTGCAAATATTTTCTCCCATCCTGAGGATTTTCATTTGTCTTGTTTATGGTTTCCTTTGTTGTTTAAAAGCTTTTAAGTTTGGTTGGGTCTCATTTGTTTATTTTTATTTTATATATTCATTACTTTAGGTGGTGATCTAAAGATCTTGCTGTGATTTATGTCAGAGAGTGTTCTGCCTATATTATCCTCTGAGTTTTATAGTGTCTGGCCTTACATTTAGGTCTTTAATCCATTTTGAGTTTATTCTTATGTATGGTGTTAGGAAGTATTCTAATTTCATTCTTTTACATGTAGATGAACTTTTACATATATATGTACATATAATCACCACCCATCTCAAGAAGTAAAACATTTCTTTATTAATAACCATGTTGATAAGATCCATCCACATTTTTGCTTGTAGAGTAGTTTATTCTTTTTCATTGATATTTAATTTTCCATTATATGAATATAACATGATTTATTTACTCAGCTAATGATGACTGGTATTTGGGATTTTCCCCCTTCTTGAATTACTATGAGTAAAGCAATCATGAGCTTTTTTGTATACATTTTCTTGAGTATTCACAAGAAATACTCTTGTGGGCCATAGGGCATATGTAACTTTAGTTTTAAAAGACATTGTCAGTTTTCCAAAGTGATTGTGCCAATTTGGACTCTCCCTAGCAATGAATGAGAGCCTCAATTGCATCTCATGACTGCCAACACTTGGAATTTTCAGTCTTTTAGCCATTTTGGTGCAGATATAGTATTCTTATCATTTTCTGATAACCAACAATGTTGGGGACTTTTTGCTGCTTGTTTGCCAATTGGGTATCAGGTTTTTATCAAGTGCCTGCCTGCCGGTCTTCTGCCGTTTTTTGTTGGGTTGTCAGTTATAAGCAGGCACACCTTGTTTTACTGAACCTCATGCTATTGTAGGTTTATGTCAACCCTGTGTCATAGAAATCTGTTAGCTCTATTTTCTCAACAGCAGCATTTGCTCACTTTGTGTCTCCTTGTCACATTTGGGTTATTCCCTCAATATTTCAGATGTTTTCATTATTGTTATATTTGTAATGATGATCTGTGATTAGTGATCTTTGATGTCATTATTGCAATTGTTTTGGGTTGCCACAAACTGCACTCATAAGAGATGGTGAACACAATCAATTGTTAAAACAACAGCAAAGGTTTCAGAATATTACATAAATTTAGTTGATAAAGAAGCAGCAGGGTTTGAATGGACTGACTTCAATTTTGGAAGAAGTTCTACTGTGGTTAAAATGCCACCAAACAGCCTTGCCTGCTACAGAGAAATCATTTGTTAAAGGAAGAGTCAATCCAAGTGGCAGAGCCTGACTCCTAACCCACTGATTAGGAGCCTGATTCTCTAACCCACTAACCCGCATCTGAGTGGAGACTACTCTGATGTGCATGGTGATGTGAGGGTGTGTTCTAACTTCATTGATTTGTATTCAACTGTCAAATTTCCCAGTACCACTTACAGAAGAAACTGTCTTTTTCCCATTCTATATTCTTGCCTTCTTTGTTGAAGATTAATTGATTGAAGATATGTAGGTTTATTTCTGGGCTTTCTAGTCTGTTCCATTGATCTGTATGTCTGTTTTTGTGCCAATACCACACTGTTCTGATTACTGTAAATTTGTAGTGTTTATCTGAAGTGTGGAAGGGTTATGCCTCTTGCTTTGTTCTTTTTCTTGAGTATTGCTTTGGCTATTCTGGGTCTTTTATGATTCCATATAAATTTTAAGATTATTTGTTCTAGTTTGGTGAAAAGTGTCATGAGTAATTTGGTAGAGATTGTATTAAATCTGTAGATTGCTTTGGGTAATATGGCCAGTTTAACAATAATTAATATTTTGAATTAATTAATCCAAGGGTATGAGATATCTTTCCATTTCTTTGAATCATCTTTAATTTCCTTTATTAATGTTTTATAGTTCTCTGCATATAAGTCTTTTACCTCTTTGGTCAGGTTTATTCCTAAGTATTTGTGTGTGTGTGTGTGTGTGTGGGGGGGGTGATTTTAAAAGGTATTGTTTTTTCTTTTTTACATTCCTTTTCTGATATTTCATTGTTAGTGTAAAAAAATGTAACTGATTTCTCTGTATTAATCTTATATTCTGTTACCTTGCTGAATTCATCTGTTAGTTCTAATTGTTTTTGTGTGCAGTCTTTAGAGTTTTCTATATATAGTATTTTGTCATCTGCTAACAATTTTACATCTTTATTTCCAATTTGGATACCTTTTATTTCTTTTTCTTATTGGATTGCTGTGTCTAGGACTTCCAATACTATATTGAATAGAAGTGGCTGTTGCTGTTGCTGCTAAGTCACTTCAGTCGTGTCCGACTCTGTGTGACCCCATAGACAGCAGCCCACCAGGCTCCCCTGTCCCTGGGACTCTCCAGGCAAGAACACTGGAGTGGACTGCCATTTCCTTCTCCAATGCATGAAAGTGAAAAGTGAAAGTGAAGCCATTCAGTCGTGTCGGACTCCTAGCAACCCCATGGACTGCAGCCCACCAGGCCCTTCCATCCATGGGATTTTCCAGGCAAGAGTACTGGAGTGGGTTGCCATTGCCTTCTCCGAATAGAAGTGGGGAAAATCGGAATTCTTTCTTATTCCAAATTTTAGGGGGAAGACTTTCAGCTTTTCACCATTGAGTATTATGTTGACTATGACTGTCATCAATGACTTTTATTATATTGAGATATGTTCCCTCTATAACCAGTTTGGTAAGGGTTTTTTTTTTTTTTTTTTTTAATATCATGAGTGGATGTTGAATTTTGTCAAATGCATTTCCTGTGTCTATTGAGATAATCATGTTTTATCTTTCCTTGTATGAATGTGGTGTATCACATTGATTTATGTATGTTGAACCATCGTGACCCAGAAATGAAAGCAACTTGGTCATAGTGTATGATCCCTTTTTATGTAATGTTGGACTTGGTTTGCTAATATTTTATTAAGGATGTTTGCATCTATATTCATTAAAGATATTGGCCAGTAATTTTCTTTTGTTGTGTCTTTGTCTGGTTTTGGTATCAGGATTATGGTGGCTTTGTAGAATAAATTTGAGAGTGTTTCCTCCTCTTAAATTTTTTGAAATAGTTTGAGAAGGATAGGTAGAAGTTCTTTTTGGTATGTTTGGTAGAATTCCTTAGTAAAGCTGTCCAGTCGGATTTTTGCAGGGAGTTTTGTTAAATTACAGATTCTATTTCGCTTGTAGTGATCAGTCTGTTTAAATGGTCTGTTTCCTCTTGACTCAGTTTTAGCTGGCTATGCTATGCTGTGCTAAGTCACTTCAGTCGTGTCTGACTCTGTGCGACCCCATAGATGGCAGCCCACCAGGCTCCCCCGTCCCTGGGATTCTCCAGGCAAGAACACTGGAGTGGGTTGCCATTTTCTTCTCCAATGCATGAAAGTGAAAAGTGAAAGTGAAGTCGCTCAGTCGTGTCCGACTCTTGGTGACCCTGTGGATTGCAGCCTAACAGGCTCCTCTGTCCATGGGATTTTCCAAGCAAGAGTACTGGAGTGGGGTGCCATTGCCTTCCCCAAATGGAATATTACTCAGTCATAAAAAAGAACACATCTGAGTCAATGTTAATGAACCTAGAGCCTATTATACAGAGTTAAGTAGGTCAGAAAGAGAAAAACACACATTAACACATGTATGTGGAATCTAGAAAGAAGAAACTGATGAACCTATTTGCAGAGCATTAATGGAGGTGCAGACATAGAGAACAGACTTATGGACACAGTGGGGAATGGAAAGAGTAACATTAAAACATATACGTTACCATATGTAAAATAGATTGTGGGAATTTGCCGTATGATGCAAGGAACTCAACCCAGGTGCCCTGTAACAACTTAGAGAGGTGAGATGGGGTGGGAGATGGGACGGAGGTTCAAGGGGAAGGGGACGTGTATGTATACCTATGACTGATACATGTTGAAACATGGCAGAAACCAACACAGTATTGTAAAGCAATTATCCTCCAATTAAAACTAAAAATTAAAAAGTAAAAAGAATTCCCAGTAGTCACTGCTGACCATTGCTGCTTACCTCAGCCCTACAGGGAAAGAGAGACTTCATATACGATATTTAAAACATACTGGTTAAGGATTTGCCCTCTAAAGCCAAATTGACTGGATTTTAGATTCATCTTTCTCTGTGTAACTTGGTCTAATTACTATTAAGTTCTTTCCAACTCAGTTTCCTCATCTCTAAAATGGGGCTAAGACCCTTTTCGAGTCGTTGTTAAGTGAAAAAGTAAAAATGTGTAAAGTGTTTAAAATCTTCCTGTCCCATAATAAGCAGTCAAGAGATTTTCACTGTTGTTACTGGTTTGTGGGCTCTTCAGATGAGGGCACAGAGCATGGGGTAGGGGAGGCAGATAAGGGAGATAGACTTTCAGGTTTTCTTAGACTCCGGGCTCTTCATATGCATTTCCATCCTCTTGGTTTAAGGGAGGTCACATCCAATAACGCACATTGCTCAGGCTTGATACCCTTCCTTCCAGCTCCAGCATGGGTTCTCTTTCCTGTAATTCCTAGGTTCTGCTGATCATGTGGTTGGAATCTCAGGAGAGCCTGTCTGGTTACGCCCCCGCAGCTTACAAACAAATATATACTCTGTTAAATGGAAGATTCAAAAATACTTAAATTCAAGTAATTGTTTTACATGGTCTTGGAGCAATTATTCTGGCCGGATCGAAGTAAGGAAAACTTTGGGTCAGAATCCAAATTGTTTCAACAAAAGCTTCAATTTTACAAGCAAAGACTTCAGTCTTCTAATCGAGGCAGCTCAGCCACAGCACAGTGGCCTCTACATCCTGGAGGTCACCAGTCACTCTGGGAATGTTTGGAAACACGAGTTCAACATTTCTATATTTGGTGAGTCCTCAGGACAGCTCATCTTGCCCCTGTAACTCTTGCAGGGCTTGTATTTCCAGCATCTTTCTGATCAGAATCTCTGCTTCTAGATCGTGTTGAGAAACCCCACCTGGTGGAGAAGTGGAAGGTCCTGGATGGGGGCATTTGTCAAGTGACTCTGTCCTGCTCAGTCACCAGAGGTGGTGATGTGAGCTATGCTTGGTATAAAGGGAGTAATCTGATCCAGATACCTGGGAACATCACAGAACTGGTGGAGAACATTGATGTCAATGGTTCGCACTTATATACCTGCAATGTCAGCAATCCAGTCAGTTGGGCAAACCACAGCCTCCAACTAACGCAGGGCTGTCACAGTGACCACGAAGGTAAGTGGAGCACTTTGGGCTGTAAGAGGGGCTGAAGGCATGGAACCCCACAGCCAGGCTCATTGCAAAGGAGACTTGATATGAGATCCCCTGACTCCCACAGAGCTTTGCAGCCCTTCCCCAGGTAAGCCTTGGCCTCTAGGCATACAGTCCCTGTAAAACCAAGGCTGTCTTGGTCGGGGAAGAATTTTGTCCCCATAAAGAACTTCCTTCTGGGAGATGTGAATTTCTCCTTCATATAGGGAATGCTTAGTTGTTTGATGAGTCACTCCCCTGACGTGGGTGCTGATCATTACATTCTTTTTCTGAGAGACTGATGGAGACCTCCTTCCTCCTCCTGAGTGATAACTCCCCCAAGCCATATAGTTTCCCAAGAGGTAACTATGCTCTACACTGTACTCTGGGTCACGTGGTCATCAGGATCATCTTGGGGGTACTTAGAAGAGTTCGTGTTTTTTTCTTTTTTTGCTTATGCTCATTCTAAGAGTTATCCTGAGTTAAGTTTTTTTTTTTTTTTTTTTTTCTGAGTTAAGTTTACACCACTTTTCATTATATAAACAAAGACTTAATGTGCCATTAGCATAGGTATCAGCATAGGGACACAGGAAAAAACCCTGCTGTCCCCACCCTCAAGGAAGTTCTAACCAAATACAGCAACAAACTAAACACTCGTGAGCAAAAAAGAAACAAGCTGAGGGAATATGGAGTGACAAGGACACTGGAGTTTTGTTCATGCCAGCCATGGCTTCATCGTTCACTAGCTCTCTGATCTCAAGCTGATTCATTACATCTCTGCACCTCAGTTTTTCTTTTGAGTAAACTAGGGATGATAATAATAAGTATCTCACAGGAGTGCTGCTAAGATTAAGATTATGTTTGTAAAGAGCCTCGTCAGCTGGCACCTGGAACATTAACTCATTTCCCTTCTCCCCATGTTGGTTGGGTTATGTATCAGGCTACGTTTGTGACACAAATGTTAAAGTTTGAATGAAGAAGAGCAGTGAAGGCAGGAATAACAGAGGGTGAAGTGGAAGATTGCCTGGCACATAGTAGGTGTCCAACAAATGTTTGTTGAGTTAAAAACAAAAGAATGAATGGATGTAGCATTTGCTGTGCCTGATGTTTTACATATATTAAAGTCATAATTAACCCCCATGTGTAGATAACATCATCTCCTTTCTCTAAGTGAGAAAACAGGCTCAGAGAGGTTAAGGACATTATCCAAGAGCATAGAGTCTATAGAATTAGAATCGAGCCAGGTCTGTGAGATACTAATACCCATGATCTTAGCATCACTCAAGGGAGGTTGCCCAAATGAGCAGGGAGGTGACTTTGATGGTGAAGTCACAGGGTGGGAGGAGACCAGCCACCTGAGAGGGGAGTGTGGTTCTGAAACAGATTCTGCAGCAGACGGAGGGAAGGGAGAAGAGAGAGGACTTAGCACTCAAGGCTCGTGTCTTCCATATCCCTCAGCTTTCACCTTTCTGTTCATTTTGGTGGGCATCGTGATTCTCCTGGTGGCACTGCTCCTGGGCACCCTCACCTGCTTCTGTGTGTGGAGGAAGAGGAAGCAGTCACGTAAGTGCAGAATCCTTAGATGTGTCGCCTGATTTGACATCCCCGGTGGCATGTGCCTGGGCCCCCAGTAAATTGAGCAGGTGTGTGTGTGTGTGTGTGTGTGTGTGTGCATGAGTGTATGGTTGATGGAGGGTGGCAGTGGCCCCTGGGCCCTCTTTCTATTCTTGCCCTCTGGGGTAGCTGTTGGATGCCTACAGCCTGTTCCCCAATGTGCAAATGTGCCTACAGTCTGTCTGGCCTGATAGAATAGGTATGTCAGGCAAGGTTGCTGCCACTGTGCTTTTCAGGTATCCTGGAATAACAGTAACCTGCCTCCTTTCTAGAACTTTCCTCAAGGTCTAAGTCATATGGGATGGAGATGGGACTGCCAGAAGTGGAAGCCTGGATGGAACATCTTCTGGAGATCTCTGCAGCTCTTTTCTTTGCTTCCCTCCTCTAACAGGGACAAGTTCAGAAGTTCTGACAATCTATGAAGAGGTCAACAACCTGCGAACCGGGAGGAATCAAGTACGACATGCTAGGGGCTGGGATTTCTCTCAGCTAGTCTGAGAGATATTCTTTGGAGGATGGCCATTCTGGGCAGGGGTAGAGTGAGGACCAATTGTCCTCAGTCCTCCCCATATATCTTTTCTCCGTTAGCTTCTTAGCACTGGCCATGGAGGAGAAGAGGAAAATAAGGGGGCAGAGAAGACAAAGGAAGCAGAAGGGGATCTTGGTGCCGAATTGTACCTGCTGGGAAGGGATGGTGCCCTGGTATCCTCATTTCTGCCTGGTCTCACCAGCCAGGATAAGCTCCAGGAAGAGTCCAACCTGCTTGCATTTTGTGTCTGACCACAAATTATTAGGTCCTTATAAATCCAAGTTTATTTCTGTGGGTTTCTTAATCATTGCCCAGGCTGGGAAGGATGCCAGTCTGACTAGACAAAGCACAGCAGTTTCATAGCTGGCTCCATGACCTGTGCTCATGGTATTTTTGGAAGAAGATGCCTGAGTCTGGCTGAAGTGCTAAAGAGTAACCAGGTTGGGGCAGAGGTTAGCTCCTCTGGGAACCTCTCTGGCCAGTCAGTACCTGCAGGCTGTGGCCAACTCTGCCTGTCGTCCAGGGGGTGTCAGAGAAGAGGAAACCGCAGGGGGCTGCACTGCCCCTGAGCAGGGCAGGATGTGGGGACAGGCCTTGGGGAAAGGCAGTGCCCAGCTGAAATGCCAGGAGGGAAGGGTGGTGGGTGTAGGGAGGAAGGGCCCTCTTCCCACTCCCATTCCTGATGCTTCACTTCAGGAGGAAGTCACAGCAGTGGAGCTCCTCTTGGTGACCAGTGTGAGGCCCTGTGAGGTCTCACAGAATAGAGAAACAGTTTCCTAAAGGTCTAGGCTTTGGAATTAGGGAATTTTTCCTTGGAATAATGGGGCATGAAAAACTGCAGGAGACTTTGTTTCTCCCATCACTACTGGATGCTGGCACAGTTCCTGGGAGCAAGTGCATCTTCCAACAGTCACTGACGCCCAAATACTCAGTAAAAATAGCCTTTTCTCCCCAGCAGAATAAAGATGACTTTAAATTAGGTAAAAGGAGAACACAGGGGAAACTAACTATTTGGAGTGAAAGAGACCTGTTGGGGACTGAAGTCTGTTACTCTGCTTCTGACTCCCGTCTTCCTCCTTTGTGGCCCCATCTCTCCACGGCCTGTCCCTAGTATCCCCAGGGTTCTGCTTGAAGGCTTATATCTCAAGCTTCATGTGGTCCTGGCTTTGACCTTTCTGGAGATACTTTAGTCAGGTCTGGGCAGAAGAGAAAAGCATAAACTTCTGTTTCTTGCCAGATGCCTTGAGTCTAGCCTCCGAGGACGGCTGATGCTTCCCTGCTTCTCTCAGTACCGTCCTGCTTCCGGGGAGCTCAGCTTGTCCCTTGTCTAATGGGCTGTAATGGGCTCCACGGGCTCTCCCCGAGCCAGAGCTGGCAGTGTGGACTCAGGGCATCATGAAATGCCACACCCCCAGTCTCCTGTGGGGCAGGGCTGAAGAGGGGAGCAGGGAGGGAGTGTGCTCTCTGCCCTGGGCCTTGGCCAGGGCTCCACTCAGTACTACAGCTGCACGGGGCTGGATTGAAGCCAAGGGCAAGCTGGCCACCAAAGCTGGGTCTAGAGAGGAGGATTTGGAGCAATTAGGGTCCCCAAATTTGTGTCCTTTGGAGTGGGTTGCCATTTTCTTCTCTAGGGGATCTTCCCGACCCAGGGATTGAACCCGGGTCTCCTGCATTGTAGGCAGATTCTTTATTGTCTGAGCCACCAGGGAAAAACCCCTTCTTAATAGGTAAGGCTCAGATTAGAGCCCCACCCAAAGCTCATCCCATTGTCAACAATTACACTGCAAATTTATTCAGAAAGTCAGCAAAGGCAAGTTTCTAAGTTATCAAAGTAAAGCAAGTTACAGGAGACTCTGTTGGGCAGGGTCATTTGATGCAATTCTTTCACATCTGGGTGGTTTCTCACTCCTGACAGTAACTGCTGCATGGTATTTGTCCCCATCCTTTGATGTGCAAGGACCACCTCCTTCCCATGCTCCCCGGAGCCCCTTTTCTTATCCTGTTTCTCTCCAGTCAATTCAAGTCCAGACAGACACAGCTGTCTGCTCATGTCATCATATGTCCCTTTACTATCTTTTGTGCAGGAGCAGAAAGCCCCTGGAGAAGGGAATACCGTCTACTCCACGATTCAGGCCCAGGTACCACTCCGGTTTTTAGAATCCATCCCATGCCTGTCCATAGGGGTTTCCTAATGCCACCCTAGAAACTTACACTCTTGAATGGCAGAGTAAGACCTTGGTGCTCCTGGAATCTGGAAGACAGCTTGGCCTCAGTTGCGTTACATTATTCGTATAGATGAATGCAGCTCTGGAATGTCTTGACAGCTGAACAGGGCTGGAAAGTCGGACACAGACATTCTTTTCTCTTCCATGCTTGGTAGCAAAGGTGGTCCCGTGGGAGGAGGAAACTTGTCAGGGGACTCAACTTCTGTTTTCTCCTCCTGATGCTCCCTGTACTTGGGACTTTGTACTTTTCATTCTTGCCCTTAACTATACCTGTTTTCAGGAGAAAATGCATCTGTGTTGTTCTTTATCTAATTATGACTTAATAATAACATTTCCTAAGCATGTAACATGCCATTTTCTTATTGAATCTCACAAAACAACCTCACGAACTAGGTCTAATAGAAACCTCATTTCGTAGATGAGGAAACGGACTTAAAGTCTAACTAAACGTGCTCAAGGCCACACAGCTCTGCTGTGACAAAGCTGAGCCAAATGATTTTTGAGTCTTTTCTCTACCTCTGCCTACTTCATCTTTAACATTTTGGGATTGTAGGACTTCGTTCATAGACTAGAGAAGCAACCTCTAATATTGACTGCTAAAGTGACTATTGATAACCCAGACTGGGGCATCTTTTTCAAAAGAAATGCTGCCTCCTGGTGGCCAGTGATGAAAATTTCTGATAAAAATGACTTTTTTTTTTTTTTTTTAAGCTAAGACTTCAAGCAACAAACTCTTTAGCTTTGTGGCTAGGCTGCAGGGCAAAGAAAACTCTTAGGGGATGGTGATAAGCTTCAGAGGAAGATCAAGAAAAGAAGGAAGAGAAGAAAGGGAAGGGGAAGAGGACAAGGAGAGGCAATGCAGGGAGAGGAAGAGAGGAGAGAAATGGAAGAGAAAGAGAAGAGGGAGGGGGAGGCACCCAACTACTCAGAGCCACTCTGGAATTCCCAAGCTGGGTGTTGCTTTCTCTTGTTCCCCTGACGATGATGTGATTTGCTGATAGTGGGTCAGAGTGTGTCAAAGAGAGATGTAAGGACAATTTCTGGCTTCAGCCACTCTGAATTATAACCAGAGGAATTTAAATAAATGCAAAGAAAGAGCTCCTCTCAGACTGAGATGCTGGTGAGAATGAGATTTCTCCTCTGAGCAAAAAGAGGATGGTTACCTGCCTTTGAGAACACCTGGTTCAGGTCCAGAGAGGGAAGGCGTGATGTCAAAGGGAGCTAGTGAGGTGTTGAAGAGAGAATCTTAGAGAATCTGAGGTTTAAATCCTGCTTCTATTGTGAGCACACTGTCTGACTTGGGCTATTTACCCTTTCGGAGTATCATCTGTAGAATGGGGCAAATTATGATCATTCTTATTTTGTAGGAGTGTTATAAGGGTTAAGGGAGGATGCATATACAGAGCAAGCACTCAGCAACTAGCAGCTATCTTTAATGGCAAAGCAGGACTAGAATTCACGTTGTCTGACTTCCCAACTAGTCTGGGGTTCTTTTCATTAACATCTAGAGCTTCCATCTGGGGAAGACTGAGGGTGAGGAATGGAAGAGATAGATGCCTGCCTCCCTCGGATTGTGCTGGATGTGTGCTTCTGAAACGGCTTTGTTTCTGTTCTCTTTAGGCTTCTGCTTCCACGTCACAAGATAATGCAAATACACTGTATTCATTGGTACAGGCTTCCTGGAAGGTAAGTCTTCTCTATGGGCTGCTGTTTATACAGATATGTATTTTGCCCATGCATATGCAGGTATGTGTTTGCAGAGGGTGTGTTGCGTGTCTGCGTGGGTGTACTTCCAAGTGAGTTGTCTTCCACTGTGTGTATCTGAGTAGCTTGTGTGAAATGACTGTTTAAATGTTAATGGGTCAACTAGAAATGCCTTTCTGGTTCTGTTTGGAGAAAAAGAAGAGCTCTGAGATTAGGAGGAGAGTTGGATTCTCTGTGAGTTTTTGTGAGAGGCAGTAGACCATCAAAGACAGAAAGAAGGTGCTTTGTGCAGAAGGACCAAGGAGTCCTCATTAGACCAGCTGAGGCTATGCTGAGAGGTCCTGGAGAGGTTTTCAAGGCAGGGGCATATAATCTACAGCTGGAGGAGTAGACTGGGCCAAGGGAGACACAGTGCTGACTTTTGGATGAAGGTTCTGGCCAGTCACCTGCTGCTGGTAGTTTCTAGACTGAGGTAACCCATCACAGTCCCCTTGAAACCTGCTCCAAGCTGAGCTTACGGCTGTTACCTGTGCCTAGGACCATAAAGTAGGACATCTTAATGCCCCTGGTTATATTTCTATCTTGGAAGAAAGGGGGTGGGAAGAAGGTTAATTCCAAGGCTGGAGTGACAGTATGAAGCCAAAACCTTGCCAGTGTAGTGTGGAAGTTGGGAATCTGCCAAACTGTGGGAGTGTTGCACTCATATGGGCCAAGGCTCCTGTATTTGTGTCAAATGGAGGAGAGGGTTTGGGAAGATCTTTAGATTTTTCATTCACTCCTCTTCTAATAAGTCCTTAAGTCAACTTGGATTCTACCATGCATGTGTACTAAGTTGTTTCAGCCTGTCTGACTCTATGACACTATGGACTATAGGGTCCTCTGACCATGGGATTCTCCAGGCAAGAATACTGGAGTGGGTTGCCATGCCCTCCTTCAAGGGATCTTCTCAACCCAGAGATTGATTGAACCTGCATCTCTAATGTCTCCTGTATTGGGAGGCAGGTTCTCTACCACTAGTGGCACCTGGGAAGCCCAGATTCCATGAGAGATATTTATATTTAAATTGTGTTGTTGTTGTTTTGTTGTTAAATCGTGTCTGACTCTTTTGTGACCCCAAGAACTGTAGCCCACCAGGCTCATCTGTCCATGGGATTTATCAGGCAAGAATACTGGAGTGGGTTGCCATTTCCTTCTCCAGGGATCTTCCAATCCAGGGATCAAATCCTCATCTCCTGCATTGGCAAGTGGGTTCTTCACTGCTGAACCATGAAGGAAGCCCATATTTAAATTATACACTGTAGTTTATGAACATATAGTCACAGACACGTGATCATATGCTTTGGTATTAGATTTTGAAAGCTCCTTATATTACTGAGAGAGCTTCTGAGTTCCCATGTCTCTAGTGTTTCTCCGTGTTCAGGGTATGTGCTAGGACTAGTACTTAAGTGTGTGGCAGAATTGTTTACACGAACCATGTGTATGTATGTTATGTGTTGAAAGGATACACAGTTTGAGGCAGTATTTGAATTAGATTTGTCTGAAGGGTGTGTGTCTGTGCAGGTGCTGGGAATATGTGTATGTGTGAATTTCAGGGGTATGTGAGTGTGGTTGACTTTGGTTCAGAAATATCATATCATAGGTAAGTGTGTTTTGTGCCTTCTTTGGAAACCATGAGCACCATTCTTTACTCCTAGGGTAGAAAATTCTAGACCATTCTGGATGAGAAAACTTCAGGGACTTTCTGGGTTCTGAGTCTCCTTTGGGACCTCTCACATCAGTTAAGAGTAAGACATTTCTTAACTTGAAGTTAAGCATTCTTTCCCCTCTGAAATTCCAGACTGGATCCAAGAAGACGAAACAAAGCCCATCCTTCGATAAAACTATCTACGAAGAGGTAAGATTCTGGAATTCTTTCTGAATGGGTTTAGTGCTCACAGCATAGCCCTGAAATCACACGTGAGAAAAGTCATCCATAGCATCTCAGAGTTGGAGGGATTTCAGGGATCTTCTAATGTGAATCTTCATTTTAGAGATGAGGAAGCGGAGGTTCAAGAAGAGCTAAGGTCTAACCCAAGATCTTATCATATTTTGGGGATTTGAGTCCTTTTGGGGAGGTCTTTCCCCAATATTAATTTATTTATTTGGCTGCTCCAGGTCTTATTTATGGCATGTGGGATCTTCAATCTTCGCTGCTGCATGTGATATCTTTAGTTGCAGCATATGATCTCTTAGTTGCGGCGTGCGGGATCTAGTTCCCTGACCAAGATTCAAATTCCAGCCTGCTGCATTGGGAGTGTGGAGTCTTAGCCACTGGACCACCAGGGAAGTCCCCAAGACTGAGTTTTAAACTAGGGCTGTCCCTAGACTGGTTTCCCAGCTGTGGGCCACACATTGGATCTCTCTCTCTTCCATGGATATGTGTGTGTTGGAAAGTGGGGAGCAGAGAAAGGAGGATAAAAGAATCTTAATGATTTCCCCAAGTTAGCAAGTAATCAGGCATCACTCCAGGACACATATAATCTTCAGCTGCTGCTGGGATGGACACTGTACAATGGTGACCATTGAGCCTGGTGGCTGGATTGATTCTCATCAAGCCTTTTAGGGAATGGAAAGTAGGCACTCAATGTTTATTGGAGGTTTATTGTGTATAAATATGAGTGGTAGCCTGCCAGTGGCTTCACGTGCACTATCTCCTCTAATCTTCACAGAGTGCTACGAGGTAGTATAATTACACTTCCTATTTATACCCAGAGAATTTAAGGCATGGAGAGCACCCCGCTCATCAGCCTCATATAACACCTGAGCTTCCACCTGTGGCCTGATAAAGATGTTGCCACGGGTCACAAGGGAGAGTGTGGATGGGTGCCTGCTGGAATTTCTGGCACTTGAGCTGCGGCCCCACATTAAAGCCAGCTGGACAGTCAAGGTGTGTAGAGGACACTGTGGGCCAAGGCGAGTGGATCGTGAAGAAGCATGTGAGTGAAGTCGCTCAGTCGTGTCCGACTCTTTGCGAACCCATGAACTGTAGTCTACCAGGCTTCTCTGTCCATGGGATTTTCCAGGCAAGAATACTGGAGTGGATTGCCATTTCCTTCTCCAGGGGATCTTCCTGACCCAGGGATCGAACCCAGGTCTCCTGCATTGCAGGCAGACGCTGTACCCTCTGAGCCACCACGGAAGCATGGTGTTGTTAAAAAGCACTAGAAATGGAGCCAGAAGAACTGGATTCAAGCCTCTTACTTCTTACTAGTTGTTGACCTTGAGTTATTTCCCTTACCCCTAGCTGAGCTTCCTTTTGTTATGAATGAGGAATGGGGATAATAATTCATAGCCCACAGGGCTGTTATAAGGATCTCTTAGTGGGAGGGTCTGAAGTTCTTTTTTTCTTCTGCAGGTTGGAAAAAGAACTTCCAAAGCTGAGAACCCTGCTCGACTGAGTCGTAGGGAGCTGGAGAACTTCTGGATATATTCCTAGTTGCCACAGCTGTTCTCACCCCTCTTACAGCCCAACTTCTCACTTTGGGAATCAGCACAATGGATGTTGCTTCATGATTCTCTGCAGAGTGGTTCCTTGTCTGGAGATGATATAAGAGTTTGTGCATGGTCTATATTTGTTTTGAAAATGATTTCTTTTTTTTTTAACATTACTTTTATTTTTTAATATAAATTTATTTATTTGAAGATGATTTCTAACATCTGCTCTAAGAGCAAGGCTGTTAAATAATATCTCAACTCACAGACCAGACAAGAACAGATAGAGATGTTGGGTAGTTTCCAAAAGACGACACAGCATGTCCAAGTGCTGGTCATCTTCACGTGCTGTGTAAATACGTGGTGCTGTTACTATCGCATTAAGATTCTGTTTGCCTGGTGTTCCCCTGGTGACTCATCTTCACTCCTCCCTAATCAATGATGACCACATTTCTAGACCCTTCCTTTGCCCAGATCCATCTTCCAAAGAGGAAGGAAAGATAGTGGGGGCTCAGAGGAGAAGAAAGAGGTCTCTCTGTGAAGGTATACTTAATAGCCCTAAGCCACTGGCAAGTTCTCCAAGGAGGCCAGGGCTGGGCTATGCTCAAATACAGGGGAAAAACTTCCCCACTACATATTAAACTTTACCTCTAGCCCTCTGGTCACAAAGGGGTGTGGGCAGGAGCAAGAGTAGATGATGCAAATCAAGCCCATTGCTGAGTGGAAAAATCACCCAGAGTCCATGCCGTCCTAATAATCGGGCAGTGGAAACAGCTTTGCCTACAGAATGATGTTTGATTTACAAAGACACATTATTAGACATCTATTTTGGCTTCTTTACACATTACTCATTATTAGAAATGGTATCATTTAAGTTCTGAGTCCTGATGCTCCCCCTGGCAAATACTGGAGGGAGGGCTCAGGGAGCTGACCACTTAGGAACCAGTCACCTTGCTGGGCTCCCCTGAGCCTTCAAGCCAGACCCTTCCACAAGACTGTGGGGAGCAGGCTGAAAGCCTGGCTGAACCCAGGAAAGGGGGAACTGGAAGAGGGCCTGGAAAGAGACCCCAGCAGGTAACATTGCACGGAGCCTGATTCTTCAATTGCCCTACTCTGTGTTTAAGGTATGAATTTAATATACAACTGTGCTATTACTTAAAGGCAGTCTAAATTTCTTCTCTGAAATTTATGAAAGAAAATGTAAATGGGTCTCTTCCCTACTCTGTACTTTTCCTCTCCCAGCCAAAGGGCACTTGTGGACCATCAATAAACACACACTGTTTAACTCCTGCTGGAGAGGAGTCTGGACTCCTGGTGAGCAGTCAGTTGTCTCTTAGCCCTGTTCACACTGGAACAGCAAATTCTAGGGGCCCCAGATCCCAGGGGCCACTTAGTCTTGGGGGATAGCCACTTGCTCATGCCCCTCAGATCCTTTGGGGTAAATATGGGAATCTTATACAGAAGGGGCATTTTAAGCACTTCAGTTCAGTCGCTCAGTCGTGTCTGACTCTCTGCAACCCCATGAACCGCAGCATGCCAGGTCCCCCTGTTCATCACCAACTCCCAGAGTCCACCCAAACCCATGTCCATTGTGTCAGTGATGCCATCGAACCATCTCATCCTCTGCTGTCCGCTTCTCCTTCTTCCCTCAATCTTTCCCAGCATCAGGATCTTTTCCAATGACTCAGCTCTCCACATCAGGTGGCCAAAGTATTGGAGTTTCAGCTTCAACATCAATCCTTCCAATGAATACCCAGGACTGATCATCAGTCCTGGTTGGACTGATGATCAGTCCTGGTTGGACTGATCTCCAACCAGGATGGACTGGTTGGATCTCCTCACAGTCCAAGGGACTCTTAAGAGTCTTCTCCAACACCACAGTTCAAAAGCATCAATTCTTCTGTGTTCAGCTTTCTTTACTGTCCAATTCTCACATCCATATATGACCACTGGAAAAACCATAGCCTTGACTAGATGGGCCTTTATTGGCAAAGTATGTATCTGCTTTTTAATATGCTGTCTAAGTTGGTCATAACTTTCCTTCCAAGGTGTAAGTGTCTTTTAATTTCATGGCTGCTGTCACCATCTGCAGTGATTTTGGAGCCCAGAAAAATAAAGTCAGCCACTGTTTCCACTGTTTCCCCATCTATTTGCCATGAAGAGATGGGACCAGATGCCATGATCTTCATTTTCTGAATGTTGAGCTTTAAGCCAACTTTTTATTTTATTTTTTAACTTTACAATATTGCATTGGTTTTGCCATATATCAATATGAATCTGCCACAGGTATACACGTGTTCCCCATCCTGAACCCTCCTCCCTCCCTGTACCATCCCTCTGGGTCATTCCAGTGCACCAGCCCCAAGCATCCAGTATTGTGCATTGAACCTGGACTGGCCAACGTTTTCACTCTCCTCTTTCACTTTCATCAAAAGGCTTTTTAGCTCTTCTTCACTTTCTGCCATAAGGGTGGTGTCATCTGCATATCTGAGGCTATTGCTATTTCTCCCGGCAATCTTGATTCCAGCTTGTGCTTCCTCCAGCCCAGCATTTCTCATGATGTACTCTGCATATAAGTTAAATAAACATGGTGACAATATACAGCCTTGACGTACTCCTTTTCCTATTCAGAACCAGTCTTTTGTTCCATGTCCAGTTCTAACTGTTGCTTCCTGACCTGCATACAAATTTCTCAAGAGGCAGATCAGGTGGTCTGGTATTCCCAACTCTTTCAGAATTTTCCACAGTTTATTGTGATCCGCACACTCAAAGGCTTTGGCATAGTCAATAAAGCAGAAATAGATGTTTTTCTGGAACTCTCCTGCTTTTTCAGTGATCCAGTGGATGTTGGCAATTTGATCTCTAGTTCCTCTGCCTTTTCTAAAACCAGCTTGAACATCTGGAAGTTCACGGTTCACATATTGCTGATACCTGGCTTGGAGAATTTTGAGTATTACTTTACTAGCACGTGAGATGAGTGCAATTGTGCAGTAGTTTGAACATTCTTTGGCATTGCTTTTCTTTGGGATTGGAATGAAAACTGACCATTTCCAGCCCTGTGGCCACTGCTGTTTTCCAAATTTGCTGACATATTGAGTGCAGCACTTTCACAGCATCATCTTTTAGGATTTGAAATAACTCAACTGGAATTCCATCACCTTTAAGTGCTTAAAAATATATAAAAAGAGTAATGTGAAAGTGAAAGTCTCTCAGTCGTGTCTGACTCTTTGCGACCCCATGGACTTCTCCAGACCAGAATACTGGAGTCGGTAGCCTTTCCCTTCTCCAGAGAATCTCTCCAACCCAGGGATTGAACCCAGGTCTCCTGCTTTGCAGGCAGATTCTTTACCAGCTGAGCCACAAAGGAAACCCAAAAATACTGGTTAAAAAGAGTAATACACACAAATGGTTTAAAAAATCCAGCCATACAAAATATATGCAGTAAAAAAAATCCTCAAACCAACCCAGGTTCCTCCCAGAGGCAGCCACTGATAATTTTTTTGTATTTACTTTCAGAATTTTTCTTTCTTTCTTTTTTTTGTTTTTTAAACTGCTTTATTAACTTCACAATATATAATGAACATTTCTCCATGCAACAGTTAAAACCTTCCTGCTGACAAAAACTTACAGATTGGGTCAAAAACACAACATTCAATTAGAAGCCGGTAATAGGAAACGCACAAGAAACAAGTTTAACACCAAAACCTTTACAACAAAGGTAAGTCAAGAACATCTAAACTTAGGAAGTAAGTGTCTCCTAACTTCAGGGAAAACATCAGGATTAAAGGCATAAGACAAAACTCATCATGATGCTCATGGTAAAGGGGGTCAGTGCTAACTGCCCACAGACTATGACTCAACTGCTTTTCCCTCAGCTTTTCCATCAGCTGCCTCACCTCCTCCTCAATCCTTTCCATATTCTCTTCTCTTATCCTTGCCTGTGGCTCGCCAAGCCTCTGAGTCACGTCCCATCTATAATGCAGGATGGGCTGCCTAACACGGAACCGCCTACGATTTCCTCTAGGTACATAATATTCACTAGCACCCGAAAGGAGGGCCATAGGTTCTCTTTTATTAGCATCTTGATCCTTTCCATCTTTTTTTTTTCATTCTCCTGGTTGGCATCTTCCATGTTGCGATTTTTTACTGCTTGTTCCTCTTTGGGCGCCACTGCTCCTGGGCCTATCCTTGCTGTCTCCTGCTCCTCCCGATTCTCGCTGCAAGTGTGCCGCTGCAACACTTCAACTCGCAGACCTGCTCCCCTCGCACCTGCCACTCTTGGGGGCCGCCCCGGCTCGCACTCCCCTCAGTGCCAGGCGGAGCAAGTACCAAGAAGCAAGAGGGTGACTGTCGGGTCTCCAGAATTTTTCTTTATGTAAACATACTGCTATCTCTTTCTTTTTTATTCAACTGGTGACATATGATACACCAGGACTTTGTTCTGTCCATCAAATGACGTATCTTAGAGCTCCTTCTATATTAGCACATATTAGTCTCTACTTTCCTTCTTTAAAAAAGTGGCAGGCTTTGCCATTGCATGGGTACACTTTCATGCGTTTAATCAGATTCCTACTAAACGCACACTTAGGTTATTTCTAGTCTTTTATTTGAAAAATACTACAGTGGTCATGATTTCACCTAGATCTTTGTATTCATAAGTGAGACTATCTGTTGGATTTATTTTAGCAGCTCTTTATAGGACCATGTGAAGATCCTGGTCCCCTTTGATGACATAACAAGCCTTGGAAGAATTTTGAGGCATGCATCTGAGCTGAGAGGTTGTACAGTATGAGCATGGAAGGAGACAAACGGAGCCCAGAGGCTGTCTGATCTGTTAATGGATTTGGGAAGTCACGAGGTGTGAGAGAAAGAGGAGGCCCAAATCCAGGCATATCTGAGACAATGAAGGAAATTCTGAAGTTCTTCTGTCTGCAGGGGCCTGGGCCTTATTCGATCTAGCAGCCTCTCCAACCTCACTGAGGGAGGTAGCTGCTTTTCTTTTCAGGGGACATTTTCATAGGTAGGTATTTCAGGAGACTTAAGGTCATTCTGTTGCGATGGTGGCACAACCTGTGAGCCAAAAGACACACCAGGATATGGTTAATAAAGCCTAGAAGGTAACAGTTTTCTCAGCCTTGTGCTGGGAGGAGAGAGGAAGGTGAGGCCAGGCTAAGATTGGTCCATCCTATGAAGTAAGGTCATGTGGATTCGCCTAGGGATGGAGCAGTCATTCAAGCTGATGATAAGCATTTATGGAAAATCTCGTAATGGTAAGTGCCATGTGCTCTCTGGAAGGGAGATTTAAGACAGTTTTGTGCAACAGTTGAGGGGGTTCATAAATGACAATAAAAGGCCTTGCTCTCAAGAAGCTACAGTTTGGGATCCCAATCTTCACCTAGCAAGAGAAACATTTATATAAAGATAATTCAAGTTTTAGAAGTTGAGTTCCATAATAATAGTCCAAACCATTAGACCTTCATGTTCCAAGGGTTCTGGGAATCCCTTGTTTGTGAGTATTCAGAAAAGGCTCAAAAGAGCAGATGAGACATAAGCTGATGCAGAGGGAAGGTCTGTTGTTCTTTAGTCGCTAAGTTGTGTCTGTTCTTTTGCCACCCCATGGGCTGTAGCCCGCCTGGCTCCTCTGTTCATGGGATTTTCCAGGCAAGAATATTGGAGTGGGTTGCCATGTCCTCTCCAGGGAATCTTCCCAATCAAGGGATCATACCTGAGTCTCCTGCATTGTAGGGGAATTCTTTATCACTGAGCCACCTGGGAAGCCCAGAGAGGAGGTTAGGTACCAGCAACAGCTTGGGAATAGCACAACCTTCTTTGAAATATCATGCAGATACAAGTGTCAGAAAATAATAACTAAAGAAGACTTGAGGATTTCCTAATCAAGTGGGAAATAGTGGCTTTAGGAAACCCAGAACTAAGATTCCTTAAAATTCTGAAGGTAAAGAATAAATTCTATCTGGAGGTTGGCTCAGGAAATGCTTTGATTTTTCACTTATATTGTGGGTGAGGGTGGTTTTAGGGATCTTAAGTTCCTAGAGTGGTGTAGGAGTCATTCAGAACTGATCAAAGGGGGTCTCATGACCTGTCTGAAACTTGGAGCAGGGACTGATGTCCATGACTTTAAAATTGACTAGTATTGACCTAAACACAAAGGGCCAGGCCCAAGCAGCTTTGGGAATGTAGTGAATATTACAGATTTGGCTTCAGGGCCAAAGATAAAGTTCTTAGCTGGTTAAGCATTAGGCCATGCTCTAGAAATCAGGACATGAGGCAGAAGATGGTTGAATCAATCTATAAAGTTGCACAAGTGTTTACCAAGCAAAATTATTTTTTCCATGAAGTCATTCCTTTCTACCTCTGTGTAGTGCTATTTATCATTTCCAATGTATTAAAAACCCTTGGAAACTGCATACATAATATGTAGTCATGTAGAGTAGTTTCTCTCCTCATCCAAGTTACTAAATCACTCCAACTCTCCTACATCAAAGATAGATAATATAACAAGTCTTAAAAGTCAAAGCTAGTGCCTTAAACATATCTGAATCTCCAGAGCACTCAGCCCAGTTCTGGGCAAGCAAAAGGTATTTAGTAAATATCTACTCTTTGATTCATCAACTATAGAGAAGGAGCATAACTGAAAAACTTTGAGAGCTAAAAAAAAAAAATCTTATTTGAACATTTTACAGGGAGGGAATTCTGGGGGAGACTTGAAAGCTAAAGTATGAATGGGCCCAATATTTTCAGGAAAATGAAAGTGGAGCAGACAGCCAGATTCAGATCAAAGTTAATTGTTTAAGAGTTTTCAGGATTAATTAAAAACTCTGGTTTCCTAACCACTAGCTCTCTGTACTTAGGCAAACTTAGTTTCTTCAATCTCAGCTTCTCTGGCTATAAAATTTGCATGATAGTACACTTACAGAGGTATTATAAGGATCAGATGAGACTATGTTTGTCAAGGCTTTATACTATAAAAGTTTATATGAACTTATTATTAATGGGAATTTCTATGGTTAGTGCTCAGTCACTCAGTTGTGTCTGACTCTGTGCGACCCCAAGGACAGTAGCCCACCAGGCTCCTCTGTCCATGGGATTCTCCAGACAAGAATGCTGGAGTGGGTTGCCATTTTCTTCTCCATTTTTATGCTTAAGGGATCTTTTAACTCTATAATGAGACCAAGGTGCTGTAATTAATATCACATTTTCCAAAAAATCTTGACATTATACTGTTGGTTATATTCCAATTGTTTTGGAAAGTTTCCATTTTGATGGATAAGAGATAGATTTAGAAACATATATGGACCATATAGTGTTTGTGTTTACAGACTCTCTTTCTCGTCAGTGTTAAGACCAAGCAATATAAGATATTATTAAATTAATTAGAATGTTCAGCTTTTGGCTGCACAGATGTAAATCAGGAATAATTGTTTCAATATCTCTATGGACCAAGGTGTGTGTCAGGGGGTGCACAGTGCGTGGAGCTTAAGTTCCTCTGCTTTCAGTTAAAATGGTCTGGGTCTCACTTTATGGACCTCAGGATGCAGAGAAAATTGTTCTCACCTTCTGAGGTTTCTGTATAGAGCAGTAGACTGTGGCTGAATTCTCTTTCTTCTGAGGAACTGGAGTCTTTCCCTGTAACAGATCAACACCAGACTGTCCATAATCACCCAAAAAGAGTTTTCCAAAGATTCGCCCTCAGCCCTTGAGGTGAAGGAACACCTCTCCAGGTTCTGATTTCACACAGAAGGTGGCACTGCCTTAGTGCAGTGGAGACAGCACGCCTGTTTTCCCAGCACCTCCCTTATTTATGGCGGAAGATTGGGAGCTGAGGGATGGGTTCCTTTGCTTTGAGGGTCCCTGAGGTTGGTAAACATGGATAGAATCACAATTCTCTACCCACGCATCACTGTGCCTGTCCCCCAATTTGGAGGGATTAGCCTTCCAGGATATTGGATGGTCCTCAAAGGGAAAGGTGTACTGATGAAAAGAGCTCACCTGTAAGTTAAGGAACACTTGTGTGTACACCGTTTCCCCTTCAACAGCAAGTGCTGGCGCCATGTTATCTGGAGTGACGAGATCATACTCAGAGTCCGAGTCAAGTCCCGCGTCCTCCTGAGTGACTGAGTCACACACCTGGTGTCTTCCATTGATGGGCTGGTGCCTCCCTGTCCTCTCCTCATCCTCCTCAGTCGTTCCATTGCTGTCAGAGCTGCTGTCGGAGGCATGCCTGGCAGTCTTAGGAAAAGTGTCCAGCTTCTCATACCCTTGGGAAAACATGGAGTAGAGTGTGTGGCCAGCAGTAGGCTCTGGAACACATTGTTCAGAGTTGGTAAAGGATGTACCAGCAGCCCCCTCTCTCTTGCTTTGTGTAAGGATTCAAGCTGCTCTGACTCCTACCCCAGATGAGGCCTAGAGAACTGGAGGAGAAGGAAGGTGTTTTCCTGTCTTCCCTCATGGGGCTCCATTCCCCTCCCGCTTCTGCCTTTCTTTCAAGCACTCACTTATTCATTCATTTGATAAACATTCATCAAGTGTGACATGTGATGGACTTAGCATCTCTCAGTGAGCAAAACTGGCCTTGTTGAATAAAGTAAGCTAGGTATTCTGGGGAAGCATAAAGGTGAATTAGACCTGGTGTCGAAGGAGTACAATGTCTAGCTGGGAGTCAGATACATATATAAATCAAATTATGTCAGGCCAGCTCTGACAATGTCATAGGAAAATTAGGAGGAAAGTGTGTGAGTGGACATAGTCTCCAGTTCAGAAGCAGAGAAGAGCTTATGAAAGGACGGAATTAAGGTGGGCCTTCACACTGGGACTTTGATGAGTGAAAGTGGATTCTTGGCGGAGAGAACAGCATGATTAAAGGCAGGTATGAAATTTGAGGCACCTTCTCTTTTGGGAAAGGATGATATTTAAAATATTTAGCAACCACCTGGTTTGGGCATAGGACAATCAGAATGGGTGGCTGCTTTAAACAACTGGGTGGACCTCTACTGCCTTTAGGGCATATCAATCAATCCATTTGATCTACATGTAGAATAATAATGGCTTACACTTTTTAGGTGCCAACTGTGTGTCAGGCACTGTTCTAAAAACAATGCTTTTCATGAATAAATTCATTCAACCTGCATAAAACCCCATTAAGCATAGATAATAACTATCCTTATTTATGTTTCACAGGTTAAGAAATGGAGCACATTAAGGTTGAATATTTGCCCAAGTTTAAGTGGGAGGGCCAGGATTTGAATGCAGGTAGTCTGGTCCCTGATGTTCTTACCTGCTACTCATTACTGCCCCCTATGAGTTTTACATAGGAAAAAAGTAGACTAAAGGTGACCTGGCCCAATATTGAGTGATAATAGCACTTATCTACCTGGGAAGCCAGGTAGTGCTAGTGGTAAAGAACGTGTCTGCCAGTGCAGGAGACACAAGACATGCAGGTTCCATCCCTGGGTCAGGAAGATCCCCTGGAGAAGGAAATGGCAAGCCACTCCAGTATTCTTGCCTGGAGAATCCCATGGACAGAGGAAGCCCCAGCTTCTGTGTCCATGGGGTCACAAAGAGTCGGACATGTCTGAGCCTCCCTGCCCCGACACACAGAGAGTTATCTCCTAGTGGGTGCATACTGTGGACTCCCTGTTCTCCCCTGTAGTCCTCACAGGTTGGTGCCCTCATTTTTGCAAAGTAAGGAAACTAAGGTTTAGAGACTGAAATGTCCAAGATCACTAAAAAGGAGGAGAGCTAAGATTGAAACAGCATTATCTGACCTCAGATCTTATACACCTGGGAATTCCCTGGTGGTCCAGTGGTTAAGACTCTGTCTTCCAACTGGGGGATGCAGGTTGGATCCCTAGTTGGGAAACTAAGATCCCACGGGCCACAGGGCAACTAAGCCTGTGCACCACAAGTCCTGAACCCATGCTCCGCAACTAGAGAGCCTGCATACCCCAAACCGCAGAGCCCACATGCTCTGGAGCCTGTGCCACAGCTAGAGAGAAGCCTGTGTGCCACGACGAAGATCCAGTGTCTGCAACTAAGACCTAACGCAGCCAAAAATAAATACATAAAAAAATATTAAAGAATTTACACACATGACCACTAGGTTACCTTGTCTTTTGAATATCAGACAAAGACCACAAGGAGCCATTGATGGTTACAGAACAGTCATAATTGGGCTTTGCAAAGTGGGATCAGAAGGGCTAAAAAGGAGAAAATCTGAAGAGGGAATGGCTAGATAGGAAACTATTATAATATTTTAGAGAAGAAGTTACAAGGAATGGGAATGTCTGTTAATAAAGACTTGTTAAGGTATATCTGTAGAATGGAATAAATGAGAGTCAGTCTTAATCTACAATTAAGTTAAAAAAGCAGACTCAGAAAAATGTGATAGATTACTCTCGCATTTGCGATCAAAGGAAAAATATACAGCTTGTAAATGCATGAAAATGCTTTCAAAGGATGTAAACATACATATATCTTATCAACAGGGGTCTTTTCAGGAAAATACCTGAAAAGGCATTGGGATTTAGAAGGAGGGGATTATTTTTATTTTTTTTTAATTTTATTTTTTAACTTTACAATATTGTATTGGTTTTGCCATATATCAACATGAATCTGCCACAGATATACACGTGTTCCCCATCCTGAACCCTCCACCCTCCTCCCTCCCGGTACCATCCCTCTGTGTCATCCCAGTGCACCAGCCCCAAGCATCCAGTATCATACATCGAACCTGGACTGGTGACTCGTTCATATATGGAGACAGCAAAAGAGACACTGATGTTTAGAACAATCTTTTGGACTCTGTGGAGGAGGGGATTATTTTTAATTTATACCATGTGAATATTTGACTTTTTAATTAAAAAAAAAAGAACCTATTCAATAAAACAAAAAATTGGTGACAGCATGAACTCAGGCAGTGGCAGAGTCTTTAGAGAAAAGGAAGCTGAAGAGACAATGGAGACATGAAAGAAGCAGGACTTGGGCACTGAGGAGAGGTGCTGGGGGAGGCAGGAGGGCCACGGATGACAGTGGTGTCCCTAGTACTTTTCACTCTTCCTCTATTGCCCAGGATGCCAAGGAAGGAGACTTCAGGCTAGCGGAGACCAGGGTCTGTCCTGCCAGCTCTAAGGAGGAGGCTGGTGGGAATCTCCAAAGTCCAGATCTATTTTCATTTCTTGCCCCTTTTTACTTGGTTACACTTTCCTATCAGAAAAGACTACAATGTTAGACACTGAGCCCCTGGGTCCCCCCAACAGGCCGTCCTCTTATTCTATCTCCTTGGGCCATCCCCTCCTTGAGAGGTGACACAGGATTTTTTTAAAAGAAGGGTTTGACTGAGTGGTCAGGGTTTGGGGATTCCTTAGAACTCCAGAGCTCTAGAGTTCACGGTGGCAATTTAGAACACTGAGAGTAGGGTGCAGGCATCTCAGCTCTCCATCCCAAAGCTCAGCAGAACAGCTTCACTTTTACATGCATTGTACTTTTGGGGTGTTGCATAATATTTTGTTTGAAGAAAGCATTCCTTAGCTTTTTCAAAAATCAGAAAACCACTGCCTCAGTAATACTCTTGGGTAATAGATAACTAGAAAGTCTTATGAATTTTAATTTCAATGAAGTGTTAATTTTGCTTCTGTCACAGATTTACTATTGCATCTGGTCTTTGTCTCTCCATTCTTGGAGTGGAGCCAATAACTTCATCCTCATCATGGGGCACACTGCAGTAATAACAGTCAATGCCTGAGGAATCCTAGAGATCCCAGAGGACAGACTACTTTTCCTAGCTCTGGTTACCATCTTTCAGGAGTCTTGTGTCTTTTGTTCCCCAGCCTCCTTGTGTCTTTTGTTCCCCAAATCACCTTCCTTTAGCACCTTGCTTCTCAAACTTTAACAGTTTTGTGATTCACCTACAGATCTTGTTAAAATACAGATTCATGTGCAGTGTTACGGGGTGGTGCCCAAGATTTGCATTTCTAACGAGCTCCTGGGGATACTCATGTTGCTGGTCACACATGCAGATCACACTCTAAGTAGTCATGCTCTGGAACTTCCATGTGGCCTGAGGCCCCATAGCGTGTGTCATTGGTGACACATTACCTGGTGCGTCAACTGAGGTCTCAGCTTGACTGGAACTGAAAGTTGGGGCTGAACCTGGGAAACCAAGTTAGAGAAGGAGTGTCAACAGGGCTGTGAGAGGAGAGAGTCTCTGATTTTGTGAGTCAGAGGAGAGGGAGAGAGATTTCTGAAGATGTAGACAGGGAAAAGGCTTTTGGGAGGAAGGTGAACCCTGATGTGAGTACAAGCCCACAGGAAGGGATGGCCAGAGTCTAGGGTCATTTTCAGCTGAGGAGACTGCTCTGCAGCCTCCTGCCATCTCTCTGGAAGGGAGAGCTATAATCCCTCTGTGGTAGCCACTTATCAGTTTGGTTTGCTGACTCACAGTAATTCTTCCAGGGACCCTGTGTTCTAACCAATCTGTTCTTCCTGGAAGCTACTCCATCTCCCTTCAATATTCCAGAAAGAGCTGCCAATCACAAAAGTTCATCCTATTGCCCACAGTGATTAGTCCAAGCAATAGTCACATGACTTCAGTGGAGCCAGTCAGGTTTCTAAGGTTCTTCAAATTGGAGTTGGTGGGAAAACATCTTTCTCCCCCTCCTGGTGTCTGAAGTACTAGTACATGTGAGTCTGGAGCTACTAGCTGCTCTGTTTTAGTACATTTTACCCACCCTGCCCTTCAGTTGGCTGAAGAAAGAGAGCTAAGCTGTCTCAAAAGGAGAAATAGGGATGAAAGATGGAGCACTCTAGTGACTTTTGAGTCTCTGATGATGTTTGTCTCTAGGTCAGCTCTTCCCTTCCTTCTCCAAACATTGACCATATAAGCCCTCAGATAACAACTCACTCCCCTTGTGCTTCTCCTCACCGTTTTTTGTCTAAGCTAGTTTGAGTTGGGTTTCAATTATTTGCAACTAAAGAGCCCCCACTGACACCCCTCCCTGATCACTCTGAGAAGAAATGAGGTCTTGAGAGAGAAGGGGATTATAAGAGGACAAAGACATCTCCAAAGGTCCCAAGGAAATGGCCTAGTGCTGGCAGATGTCACTGATCTCAGAAACTCACATCGTCTTTGTTGCTTCCAAAAACACCAGCCAGTGATCCCAAGACCCAGAAGGATGAAAAGAACCACCAGGGAGAGCCCGATCCAAAACTCTGTGCTTCTCTCAGGTCCTGTGAAGAGGAAATGGGGGATATCAGTATAAGTAATAACAAGAGAGTTAGGGCAAACTGTGGACAGAACAGAATGGCCATCCTACCTGCCTCTTAAAATCCCACACTATTTCAGAAAATATTCCTTTTCATTCATTCATTCTACAACTGGGTATTGAACAGTCATCCTCTAAGCAAGAAATTATAGCAGTAAGGCAGGAGCCACCCCTGATGGAGAGGTTTATCTTGCCCAGCATCACAGAGAACCTGAGCTGGGACTTAAATGTGGGCTGCCAGACTCTAAAGCACCCTTATCCGTCACACCACTGCCCTTCTCTAAAAACGGCATAAGGAAAGTTCTAGGTAGTGAGTCCAGCTTACTATTGATCAGATCTCTAAACCCATTTGCCAGTCACAGCCTGACTCAGCATTTTCACACCCTGGGTGAATTTCCTTTTCTTTCCCCCTCTACTTCTCCCTAGGGAAGAGCAGAGCACAGAATGTTGAATCTCAATTCTGCTTTTGCTGTATGATCTTGGTTAATATGACTGAGAAATTAAACTATTTAATTTAAATTAATTAAAATTTAAATTTAAAAACAGTTACTCAATTCCTAATTGAGAAACTGTTAAGTATATTTGGAACAAGTTGGATATAAATATATTTTTTCAACAGCAAATTTTATGAAATCTGAATACAAATCAAGTACTTCCCATGAGAATTTAGCATCTTCATTGAGATGTGCCATAAGGGTAAAGTACATCCTGGATTTCAAAGGCTTCATACAAACTGAAATACAAATTATGTCATGAATAATTCTTTGTATTGATTACATGTTGAAGGATGATATTTTGGATATGTTGGGTAAAATAAAATATGTGATTAAAATTAATTTTACCTTTGCTTTTGCCTTTTCCATATGACTTAAAAATTTAAATTACCTATGTGAGTTTTATATGGAGAAGGCAATGGCACCCCACTCCAGTACTCTTGCCTGGAAAATCCCATGGATGGAGAAGCCTGGTGGGCTGCAGTCCATGGGGTTGCTAGGAGTCAGACATGACTGAACGACTTCACTTCACTCACTACGTGACTTTTGTTATATTTCTATTGGCATGTGCTGCTTTAAAGACTCTCACTCCGCTTGCTGCACTTCATAAAGAACCACTCGGAAGGAAAACACTTGGGTCCAAGGACCCATGGCTCTGAGGTCTGGCTGAACAAAGATGGGGAGCAACCTGGACAGAGGTCCATAGAAAGAAACTGCTGGGAGCTGTTGCTGACAGGGTTGCTGGCTGTGCAGGTGAAGTTGGGGTGTCTTTCTCCACTTCTCCAGGAGATGCTGAGGTGCGCGCCCCCTTGGGAGATGACAGCTCCTTTAGGCAGAGGGGTCCATCCATATGTCACATTGTGTCCACTGTCCTCCACTGAGCATGTCAGGCTGACCTTGCAGATGCCGTCCTTTGTGAGCCTGAGGCTCCTCGTGACATTTGGCTTCTTCAGCCTCTCTGTGTGAGAAGAAAGGCAGACCAGATGTGGAGTCAGGCCCGTCCACTGGGCAGGGACCATTCAAAATATATTCATGAAGTTATGTGTTGACACTGCCTTAGGGCTGGGAAGGTTCACCTGGCCTTTCCTTTGGTTGCTATGAAATCTCAGCTTATCACGTGATGCTCAGATATGTGAAACAGAGGAGTTAATGGAATGTGAAAAAACATACCGCATCATTCTATATGGTATACCTCAAAGAATAAGCAAAGCAATCGGTGCAGATAAGCACTATGCTTCCACCTGCCCTGAGACTCTCCAAGGCTTACATTCGGGGTCCCATCATCTAATTTGTTTACTTACATGAGATAAGGAATACAGAAAGGAGAGCAGAGCACTGTCACAGAGTAAGTATTTAATAAATACTAGCAATTTTAAAAGCAACATATGGCTGGCACCCTTTATTCCCAGTTTCTTGTTCCTTTTTCTTGGTTTTCTTCCTGGTTCTTTGATATTTGAGTCACAGTAGGCAACAATAGATGTGAACTAGCTGACTTACATATTTTAACAGGATCATGGATTGTGACTCCTTTCCCAAGTACTGAGACACCAAGATGCCCACGCATGAAATAGGTTGAACATGTCTGAATGGTACAGGTGAAGGAGCTGGCAAATACAAATTATACAAACTGTCCAGCCAAGCTCCAGTGAAGCCCAAGGTGGAGGAGGGAGACTGTGAGTTTTGTCCCTCACACTTAGGGAAGGTGAGTACCCTTCCAAGCTCTTGGAGCTCACAGGATATTAAAGACTTTCTCCACAGTCTTCTATGATTTTATCCCAGCCAGCTTTGCCTTTATACAAAATTGCAATGTTCTATAAAAATACAGGTTGGAGAGTTCCTGGTCCCACCCAATAATCAATGCAGGACCGGGCAAGTACCGAAAGTTGCTTGATTGAGGGTTAACTGGAAGCCTAGAAGAAGAGGGCTCTGAGCAAGGAGATTTTGCCTATCTGCTGGTTGTATTTTCCTCCTGTGAACTGACTGGTGTGAACTGAGTAGTCGTCCTAGTGGTCTGAGGCATTTTGTAGGAGGAGGGAGGTGGGATAGGAAGCAAAGAGAGAAATTTTTCAGGAAAGGAATCTAATGATGGGTGTTCAACTCAGAAACTCACGGTAAATGCGCAGATTGATGTGCTTCACACTGGCAACTCTGGCATTTGAGCACACGTAAGCATGGTAGAGGCCAGTGTGCTCCATCTTCAGCTGGACAATCTTTAGAGAGTAGTCTTGGCTCAAGACCCACACTGTTTTCTGATCTGGATCCTTGAACTCGATGAGCTGATTGGCTGTTGCTTCTTCTCTCCACTCTTTGCTGATAATAGACGTGTTAAACATCCAGACAACATTGTCTATGTGCTGACTGTCCAGGAGTGCCAGGGACAGGGTGATGGACTCCCCCAGGACCCCCACCACCGTCTTCCCCATTGGTCCTCCTCGGGAGGCTCCTAGATCTGTAGTCAGAGATGAGATATTACAACTTCAGCCACTGGTCCTGACCCTTGGATCCTCAGCCTGCCTGAAGGGACTTAAGTCCCAGAGACCCTCCTGCCCAGGATCTCTTCTCCCCTTTTCTGATGAGGCATCCCTGCTGCTTTCACATGGCCACTTGTCATGCACAAGTAAACACCTGGCTCTGCCTAGTGCATACCCAGGCCTCTCCTGCCTCTCTGCCCTTTTGAGGACACGCTAGGAGATACCCCTACCCCAGCAAAGAGCAATCTAGATTTCTGCATCCATACTTTCTTTCCCTCTCTCTGCAGACTCTTAGGGTTTCATAGTGCCCTGGGAATGCCTAAGTCCCCTGTCAGTCTCTCTTAGCCTCTTGAGGGTAGAGAAAAAGGAATATGCAAGTCTGTTCTCTTACCTTGCTACTTCATCTGTGTCCTGCCAGAATCCTGGGGTTTAGACTCTATAGCTGCTTAGACTATTTCTGGGCCTTAGTGGAGCCAGTTACCTGTACAGAACTGTGAGACGTGGAGAGGGTGGGAGCTGCTCTGGCTGACCGGGTTCTTGGCTGTGCAGGTGTATGGTAAGTCTGCATCACAGGGCAACCAGGAGACGGTGAGAGTAGGGTGCCCCCAGGATTCAGAAGCATGAGGATCCCTCGAAGTCCATTTGTACTGAATATCTCCCTCTGCTCCCTCCACAGAGCATACCAGGGTGATAGTACAGGAGGCATTCTCAGACACGTTCACAGACTGTATAGTGACTTGGGGCTCCTGCAGCTGTTCTGCAAGGACAATGGCAATGAAAATACTCTGACTGCTTCCTCAGCAGGAAAGGGCTAAGGAAAAAAGATAGGGATGGTAGAGCAGTAGAGGGTGGAAGGGGGAGGCCAGCATTGTCTGTTCCTATGGGAAGTTTTTCTTTCTTTTTTACTTAGTTTCCCACAAAGGTTGAGTGCCTTTCCTCTGTGCTTACCTAGTACCCTCTACAGGTGTTATCACTGTGACTCAACATGACAATAGTCTAATACTCTCTCTCCCCCGCCAGTCTGTGAATTCCTCAAAGACAGAGCCAGTATCCATACCTGAACATTCAGCACCTGCCTGACCCATGAAAGGCACTCATGAATCTTTGGTAAATATTAATAAATGAATGAATTGAGCTAGCCTCAGACTCTAGGGAGTTGGAAGTTCTGCGTCTATAATTTGAGTTGCCCTTGCTTTTGGTCTAAATTTGGAACCCATTTTGGTTTCAGACTTTCTTCCTGGTTCTCTCCTTCCCTTTTGTGCCACCTCCTCTGTTCACAGTGTGTGTGTGTGTGTGTGTGTGTGTGTGTGTGTGTGTAAGTTCACTTTCTTTTTTTTTGGAATAGGCAATATATAAAATTGAAATTGCAAAGATACAAAAGGTATACATACACACACACAAAGAAACAAGCTCTCTTGCCCCTACCCACCTAATTTTTCTCCTTAGGAATTATTGTTCCTGGAGGGAATTAATGTTACGAATTTCTTTTCAGAGATATTCTAGTTATAGACACATGTATGATAGCATATTATACATATAACCCTGAATCTTTAAAAATTTTAATAATATATTTGGAAATTGTTGTATATTAGTATATATTAAGTTGGTTCTTTCTGTTTCTTTTAGCTGCATAGAATTCCATTTCCTTAATATACACAGAGCTCCCTACAAATCAGTAAAAAAGGTCAAATGATATGATAGAAAAATTAAGCCATAGGCTTAATTTTGTCCCCCCTCCAAATGCATATGTTGAAGTCTTAACCCCCAGTACCTCGGACTGTGATTGAATATAGGACTATATTTGGAAACAGGGATAATTAATTTAAAATCAGGTCATTAGGATGGTCCCTAGTCCAACATAACTGATGTCCTTAAAAAAAAAAGTTGCAGGATATAAAATTAACACACAGAAATCCCTTGCTTTCCTATACACTAACAATGAGAAAATAGAAAGAGAAATTAAGGAAACAATTCCATTCACCATTGCAACGAAAAGAATAAAATACTTAGGAATATATCTACCTAAAGAAACAAAAGACCTATATATAGAAAACTATAAAACACTGATGAAAGAAATCAAAGAGGACACAAATAGAAGGAGAAATATACCATGTTCATGGATCAGAAGAATAAATATAGTGAAAATGAGTATACTACCCAAAGCAATATATAGATTTAATGCAATCCCTATCAAGCTACCAATGATATTTTTTGGAAAACTAGAGCAAATAATTTCACAATTTGTATGGAAATACAAAAAACCTTGAATAGCCAAAGCAATCTTGAGAAAGAAGAATGGAACTAGAGGAATCAACCTGTTTGACTTAGGGCTCTACTACAAAGCCATAGTCATCAAGACAGTATGGTACTGGCACAAAGACAGAATTATAGATCAATGGAACAAAATAGAAAGCCCAGAGATAAATGTATGCACAGACAATCTTTCAACAACACAAGAGAAGGCTCTAAACATGGACATCACCAGATGGTCAACACCAAAATCAGATCGATTATATTCTTTGCAGCCAAAGATGGAGAAGCTCTATACAATCAGCAAAAACAAGACCAGGAGCTGACTGGCTCAGACCATGAACTCCTTATTGCAAATTCAGACTTAAATTGAAGAAAGTAGGGAAAACCACTAGACCATTCAGGTATGACCTAAATCAAATCCCTTATGATTATACAGTGGAAGTGAGAGATAGATTTAAGGTCCTAGATCTGATAGATAGAGTGCCTGATGAACTATGGAATGAGGTTTGTGACATTGTACAGGAGACAGGGATCAAGACCATCCCCATGGAAAAGAAATGCAAAAAAGCAAAATGACTGTCTGGGGAGGCCTTACAAATAGCTGTGAAAAGAAGAGAAGCGAAAAGCAAAGGAGAAAAGGAAAGATATAAACTTCTGAATGCAGAGTTCCAAAGAATAGCAAGAACAGATAAGAACACCTTCTTCAGCGATCCATGCCAAGAAATAGAGGAAAACAACAGAATGGGAAAGACTAGGGATCTCTTCAAGAAAATCAGAGATACCAAAGGAACATTTCTTGCAAAGATGGGCTCGATAAAGGACAAAAATGGTATGGACCTAACAGAAGCAGAAGATATTAAGAAGAGGTTGCAAGAATACACAGAAGAACTGTACAAAAAAGATCTTCACGACCCAGATAATGGCGATGGTGTAATTCCTGACCTAGAGCCAGACATCCTGGAATGTGAAGTCAAGTGGGCCTTAGAAAGCATCACTAGGAACAAAGCTACTGGAGGTGATGGAATTCCAGTGGAGCTATTCCAAATCCTGAAAGATGATGCTATGAAAGTGCTGCACTCAATATGCCAGCAAATTTGGAAAACTCAGCAGTGGCCTCAGGACTGCAAAAGGTCGGTTTTCATTCCAATCCCAAAGAAAGGCAATACCAAAGAATGCTTAAACTACTGCACAATTGCACTCATCTCACCCGCTAGTAAAGTAATGCTCAAAATTCTCCAAGCCAGGCTTCAGCAATATGTGAACCGTGAACTTCCTGATGTTCAAGCTGGTTTTAGAAAAGGCAGAGGAACCAGAGATCAAATTGCCAACATCCGCTGGATCATGGAAAAACAAGAGAGTTCCAGAAAAACATCTATTTCTGTTTTATTGACTATGCCAAAGCCTTATGACTATGTGGATCACAATAAACTGTGGACAATTCTGAAAGAGATGGGAATACCAGACCACCTGATCTGCCTCTTGAGAAATTTGTATGTAGGTCAGGAAGCAACAGTTAGAACTGGTCATGGAACAACAGACTTGTTCCAAATAGGAAAAGGAGTACCTCAAGGCTGTATATTGTCACCCTGCTTATTTAACTTCTATGCAGAGTACATCATGAGAAACGCTGGACTGGAAAAAACACAAGCTGGAATCAAGATTGCCGGGAGAAATATCAATAACCTCAGATATGCAGATGGCACCACCCTTATGGCAGAAAGTGAAGAGGAACTCAAAAGCCTCTTGATGAAAGTGAAAGTGGAGAGTGAAAAAGTTGGCTTAAAGCTCAACATTCAGAAAACAAAGATCATGGCATCTGGTCCCATCACTACATGGGAAATAGATGGAGAAACAGTGGAAACAGTGTCAGACTTTATTTGTTTCAGCTCCAAAATCACTACAGGTCGTGACCGCAGCCATGAAATTAAAAGACGCTTACTCCTTGGAAGGAAAGTTGTGACCAACCTAGATAGCATATTCAAAAGCAGAGACATTACTTTGCCAACAAAGATTCGTCTAGTCAAGGCTATGGTTTTTCCTATGGTCATGTATGGATGTGAGAGTTGGACTGTGAAGCAGGCTGAGCGCCAAAGAATTGATGCTTTTGAACTGTGGTGTTGGAGAAGACTCTTGAGAGTCCCTTGGACTGCAAGGAGATCCAACCAGTCCATTCTGAAGGAGATCAGCCCTGGGATTTCTTTGGAAGGAATGATGCTAAAGCTGAAACTCTAGTACTTTGGCCACCTCATGCGAAGAGTTGACTCATTGGAGAAGACTCTGATGCTGGGAGGGATTGAGGGCCGGAGGAGAAGGGGACGACAGAGGATGAGATGGCTGGATGGCATCACTGACTCGATGGATGTGAGTCTGAGTGACCTCCGGGAGCTGGTGATGGACAGGGAGGCCTGGTGTGCTGTGATTCATGGGGTTGCAAAGAGTCAGGCACGACTGATCTGATCTGATGGACATTTTATCTTTGACAAAGGAGTCAAGTATATATAATGGGGAAAAGACAAACTCTTTAACAAGTGGTGCTGGGAAAACTGGTCAACTGTTTGTAAAAGAATGAAACTAGAACACTTTCTAACACCATACACAAAAATAAAGTAAAAACGGATTAAAGATCTAAATGTTAGACCAGAAACTATAAAACTCCTAGAGGAAAACATAGGCAAAACATTCTCTGACATAAATCACAGCAAGATCTTCTATGACCCACGTCCCAGAATGGAAATAAAAGCAAAAATAAACAAATGGGACCTAATTAAACTTAAAAAGCTTTTGCACAACGAAGGAAACTATAAGCAAGGTTTAAAGACAGACTTCAGAATGGGATAAAATAATAGCAAACAAAGTAACTGACAAAGAATTAATCTCAAAAATATACAAGCAGCTCCTGTAGCTCAATTCAAGAAAAAAAAAAAAATGACCCAATCAAAAAATGGGCCAAGGAACTAAACAGAAATTTCTCCAAAGAAGACATACAGAAATGGGTCAAAGAACTAAAGAGACATTTCTCTAAAGAAGACATACAGATGGCTAATAAACACATGAAAAGATGCTCAACATCACTCATTATCAGAGAAATGCAAATCTAAACCACAATGAAGTACCATCTCACACCAGTCAGAATGGCTGCTATCAAAAAGTCTACAAAACAATAAATGCTGGTGTGGATTCAGAGAAAAAGGAATCCTCTTACACTGTTGGTGGGAATACAAACTAGTACAGCCACTATGGAGAACAGTGTGGAGATTCCTTAAAAAACTGGAAATAGAACTGCTATATGACCCAGCAATCCCACTGCTGGGCACACACACCAAGGAAACCATAATTCAAAGAGACACGTGTACCCCAATGTTCATCCCAGGACTGTTTACAATAGCCAGGACATGGAAGTAACCTAGATGTCCATAGGCAGAAGAATGGATAAGAAAGCTGTGGTATATATACACAATGGACTATTACTCAGCCATTAAAAAGAATGCATTTGAATCAGTTCTAATGAGGTGGATGAAACTGGAGCCTATTATACAGAGTGAAGTAAGTCAGAAAGAAAAACACCAATACAGTATACTAATGTGTATATATGGAATTTAGAAAGATGGTAATGATGACCCTATATGCGAGACAGTAAAAGAGACACAGATGTAAAGGACAGTCTTTTGGACTCTGTGGGAGAGGGTGAGGGTGGGATGATTTGAAAGGGTAGCATTGAAACGTGTATACTATCATATGTGAAGTGGACCGCTGGTCCAGGTTCAATGCATGAGACAGGGTGCTCAGGGCTGGTGCACTGGGATGACCCAGAGGGATGGGATGGGGATGGAGGTGGGAGGGGGGTTATGGGTGGGGAACACATGTGGGCCTGTGGCTGATTCATGTCGATGTTTGGCAGAAAACACTACAATATTGTAAAGTAATTAGCCTCCAATTAAAATAAATTAATTAAAATTAAAAAAAAAAACTAAAAGGAGACTGAGATAAAGACAATACAGCCAGAGACAACCATCTGAGGACATAGGGAAAGAAGGTGGCTGTATGCAAGCCAAGGAGAGAGGCCTCAGAAGAAACTAAACCTGCTGACATCTTAACCAACCTTCTGACTTGTGAAAAAAATAAATCTTTCTTGTTTAAGTCACTCGGTCTGTGCTGTTTTGTTATGACAGCCCTAGCAAACCAATACAGACTTTTGCACCAGACCTGGGGTGCTACTGTGACAAATTCCCAAAAATGTTGAGGTGACTTTGGGATTGGTTAATGGATAGAAGCTGGAAGAGTTTTAAGATGCATGTGAGAAAAAGCCTAGACTGTCTTCAAGAGACTGTTCATAAAAATAGGGATGTTAGGGTTAGGTGATTCTGGTAAGAGCTTAAAAGGAAAGAGGACAGCTGTAGAGAAAGCCTCTATTATCTCAGAGATAGACATATATTATCATCAACATAACAATGCTAGAAATATAAACATTAACGGTGTTCCTGGTAAGGTATTAGTTGAAAATGAAGAACATGTTATTGGAGGAAAAGTGATGCTTACTATAAAGCAGCAAAGAACTTAGACAAATTGTGTTCTACTTTTGAACATTTAAGTGATGAACTTATTGTCCACTTAAGGAGATCTCCAAGCAAAACGCCGAGGGCACTACTTGTTTTCTCCTTTTGTGTTGTGCTTAGTCGCTGAGTTGAGCCCAATTTTTTGTGACACCGTGGACCATAGGCTGCCAGGCTCCTCTATTTGTGGAATTCTTCAGGCAAGAATACCGGAGTGCATTGCCATGCCCTCCTCCAGGGGATCTTCCCAACCCAGGGATTGAACCCAGGTCTCCTGCATTGCAGGTGGGTTCTTTACCAGCTGAGCTACCCCAGAAGCCTGTTTTCTCCTTTTGCTCATAGTAAAATGTCAGAAAGGAAAGATACATTTAGGAAGGAATTGTTAAGCAAGAAGAAACCAGAATTTGAAGATTTGGAAAAGTCTCAGCCTATCTATATTGCAAAAAAATAAGAATTTGTGTCTGGAGAAAACACTGAGAGTATGGATAGACAATGGTGTGATTCATGGATCTAATCAACTATTCAAGTAGAAATTCTGCCAGCTTGGACTAAACAGACACAGATGGCAGTAAATGAAGGAAGGCTATCAGATTTGGGGGATTTTCAAGAATGAGCCAGTAGAGATATCCAGCTGATATCATCCCTTATCCTTCAGGAAAAGGGGAGAATGACCCCATGGGAAGTTCAGAGGTTAATGGGTCTGCCACTGGTATCATGGGCCTAAAGGATGTAGGCCTGGGGAGTGTTGGTGGGGGTGGTTCTTGAACCTTAAAAAGATGTGGTACTCAGTCATAAAAAAAGAAAGAAAGATTTCCATTTATAGCAACATGAATGGGCCTAGAGATTGTCATACTGAGTGTCACACTGATGTCTTTCTCAAACAGAGAAAGACATCATATGATATTGCTTATACATGGAATCTTAAAAATGAACTTATCTGTAAAACAGAAATGGAGTTACAGATGTAAAAAATAAACTTCTGGTTACCAGAGAGGGTGAAGGATAAATTAGGAGATTGGTATTGACATATACACAGTACTACATACAAAATTGATTAATGAATAGGGACCTACTGTATAGTTCCCTGTGTATAGCACAGGGACTCTACTCAATATCCTGTAATGGCCTATATGGGAAAAGAATCAAAGAAAGAGTGGATATACATACATGTATAACAGATTTACTATGAAATTTACATCTGAAACTAACACTACATTGTAAATCAACTATACTCCAATAAAAATTTTTTAAAAATCTAATGAAATTTGCCTTAATAGGGTTAGACTTGCTTGGGACCTGTGACCCCTTTCTTCTTTCCAATTTCTCCATTTTGAAATGTAAATGTCTATCGTGTCCCTGTGCCAACATGAAAGCAGGTAACTTGTCTGGTTTCACAGGTCCATAATTGGAGAGCAATTTTGTCTCAAATCTCACTTACATATGATTTAGATGATATCTAGATAAGATTTTGAATTTGCTGGTGGAATGAGTTAAGACTTTGGGGGCTGTTGAGATAAGGTGAATGTATTTTATGACAAAAACAAGAGTTTTGGGGGACCAGAGACCACAATGCTATTTTTATTTTTATTCACTGGGGTGAATAAAAATTCCTGTGTTGAAGTCATAATCCCTAGTGCCTCAGAATGTGGCTGTATTTGGAGACAGAGCCTTTAAAGAGATAATTAAGAGATAATTAAATTAAAGCGGGGTTGTAATGTGGGCCTTAATCCAGTATGACTGGTGTCCTTGTAAAAAGAGGCAACTAAGACACAGACAGTGCAGAAGAGGGACCACCATGTGAGGACACGCCAAAACGCTGGCCATCTGCAAGCCAAGGAGTGAGGCTCAGAAGAAATCAAACTCGCTGACACCTTTATCTTGGGATTCAACCCTCCAGAATTGCGAGAAAACAAATTTAAGTTGTTTAAATGACCCAGTCTGTGATATTTCGTTATGGCAACTCTAATAAGCTAATACAGATGGATAAAGGATATTAACAGAGAGAAAATCCAAATGGCTCGTAACCATATTTTGGTTGTTTTTCACTCTTGACATCTGTATTTATGGAATTGGGTGAAAACGGCCAGTATCATTGCTCTCTTCATCTTAGATAAATTCCTGGAGAGGAAAAAAGACTGCTTTTAAAAATAAAAAGTCAAAGCTCACACATGCTCTTTAGAACTCACCATAGATATATAAGATGAATCTCTCAATGATGTCTTCAGATCCCTTTTGGTTTATCCGGGCTTTGTATGAACCAGCATCTTTCAGAGTCAGCTTGTTAATAGACAAAGATTTGCTTTCTGGGATGTTTATTCGCCCGTCGTAGCTTTTGTCTAACAAAAAAATCTGTCCACTTGGGAGTGCTAAAACCAAAGTGTCTTTGGGACCACTCCAGGTGATTTGCTCAATTTCTGCATCCACTGAAATGTTCAGGGAGAGAATCACTGAACCTCCTACAATGGCTTTCACCACTGTTGAGGCTGAGTCCTTTTCGGAGGCTCCTTGCCCTGCAGAGACAAAAGAGGGACTTGGAGAAGCAGCTTGGAGCCTCTAGCCAGCATTCATTCATTTATTTGTTTATTCATGCATGCATGCATGCAGTCATTCATTCATTCTAAAAACACATGTTGATAATAAATGCTAGATGTTGAGAAATGAGATGATATTTTGGCTGCCCTCCCTCTAGGTCCATTGCTTAGCAAAGTTATTCATTCATTCACCTGATGTTCTCTCTCATGAATGCAGCTACAATAATCAGTACAAAAGACTTTATAGGCTTCTATTCCACAAAGAAATGAGAATAGTGACTTTGGATGAATTTCTGAATTTCCCTGAGAATCAGTTTACTCATCTATAAGCTATAAATGTCCCACCTGTACCATCTTCCTCCAGAAATGTGTTAGAGATGAAATAAAATCAGGTTGCTGTAAATCATAAAGGACTAATGAAGTAAAAAAGCAGCACCTTAAAAAAAAACAAAAACAAGATGTATTGATGGATGACTAAACTGCTGGATAGATGAATAGGTGTGTGATATAGCAAGAAAAGTAAAACCCCAATGGGAGAACTGAGATGGGAGGTATCTGAGTGTTCACTGCAAAATTCTTTCCAGTTTTCTGTATGTTTGAGAGTTTTCGTAATAAAATTTTGGGAACAAAAAGAGCATCTTTCACCTGTATTATCACCTTACCTTTTCCTAATGTCCAGGGAATCTCTACTTAACTTTGGCATGGCCAGGAAAATCTGGTCTATCCTTAGAAAAAAGACTTGGGGTTGGGAATAGTAGGCAGCATTGATTAAGCACCTGATTTCCTCTTCTCAGGAAAGACTCAGATCACTGATAACCATTATTTCCAAGATTTCCAGAGGCCTGACATTTGGCTACAGCAGCTTATTTCCTTGGAGAGGCCTTGCGTGTTCTGCTGAGTGACTCCAGCTTGGATTCCCAGATTCCAGGCTTCTAAGGCTCTCAAGAGCACTCTGTAAACCCTAGACTAAATCAGATGGGTTCAGGACTCAGACTATTCCCACCAGGAATTTTGGGTCGAAAAATACGTAGAGAGGGGCAGTCCTTAGATGGCAGAGTAATAGGATGGGGAGACCACTTTCTCCCCAACAAATTCATCAAAAGAACATTCGAAAGCTGAGTAAATTCCACAAAACAACTGCTGAATGCCGGCAGAGGACATCAAGCACCCAGAAAAGCAGCCCATTGTCTTCATAAGGAGGTAGGAAAAAATATAAAAGATAAAAAGACAGACAAAAGAGGTAGAGACTGGGCTCCATCCCAGGAAGGGAGTCTTAAAAAGAGAAACGTTTCCAAATACCAGGAAACACTCTCACTGCCAAGCCTGTGGCGAGCCTTGGAACCACAGAGGGCAACATAACCGGGAGGGAAAATAAATAAATAAGTAAACCCCACAGATTATGTGCCCAATGGTAACTCCCCCAGCAGAGAAGCAGCGCAGATGCCTACATCCGCCACTAGCAAGCAGGGGCTGGGCAGGGAGGAGCAGGCTGCATTGCTTAGAATAAGGACCGGGCCTGAATGCTCTGAGGGCAATCTGAGGGAACTAATTTGGGCTAGCAAACCAGACTGTGGGATAGCTACGACGTGAAAAGCCCTAACCTAAGACACTGCCAGGCTTCAGCAATATGTGAACCGTGAACTTCCTGATGTTCAAGCTGGTTTTAGAAAAGGCAGAGGAACCAGAGATCAAATTGCCAACATCTGCTGGATCATGGAAAAAGCAAGAGAGTTCCAACAAAACATCTATTTTTGCTTTATTGACTATGCCAAAGCCTTTGACTGTGTGGATCACAATAAACTGCGGAAAATTCTGAAAGAGATAGGAATACCAGACCACCTGATCTGCCTCTTGAGAAGTTTGTATGCAGGTAAGGAAGCAACAGTTAGAACTGGTCATGGAACAACAGACTGGTTCCAAATAGGAAAACGAGTTCGTCAAGGCTGTATATTGTCACCCTGTTTATTTAACTTATATGCAGAGTACATCATGAGAAACGCTGGACTGGAAGAAACACAAGTTGGAATTAAGATTGCTGGGAGAAATATCAATAATCTCAGATATGCAGATGACACCACCCTTATGGCAGAAAGTGAAGAGGAACTCAAAAGCCTCTTGATGAAAGTGAAAGTGGAGAGTGAAAAAGTTGGCTTAAAGCTCAACATTCAGAAAACGAAGATCATGGCATCTGGTCCCATCACTACATGGGAAATAGATGGAGAAACAGTGGAAACAGTGTCAGACTTTATTTTCCTGGGCTCCAAAATCACTGCAGATGGTGACTGCAGCCATGAAATTAAAAGACGCTTACTCCTTGGAAGGAAAGTTATGACCAACCTAGATAGCATATTCAAAAGCAGAGACATTACTATGCCAACAAAGGTTCGCCTAGTCAAGGCTATGGTTTTTCCTGTGGTCATGTATGGATGTGAGAGTTGGACTGTGAAGAAGGCTGAGCGCTGAAGAATTGATGCTTTTGAACTGTGGTGTTGGAGAAGACTCTTGAGAGTCCCTTGGACTGCAAGGAGATCCAGCCAGTCCATTCTGAAGGAGATCAGCCCTGAGATTTCTTTGGAAGGAATGATGCTAAAGCTGAAACTCCAGTACTTTGGCCACCTCATGCGAAGAGTTGACTCATTGGAGAAGACTCTGCTGCTGGGAGGGATTGAGGGCTAGAGGAGAAGGGGACTACAGAGGTTGAGATGGCTGGATGGCATCACTCACTCGATGGATGTGAGTCTGAGTGAACTTCGGGAGTTGGTGATGGACAGAGAGGCTTGCCGTGCTGCAGTTCATGGGGTCACAATGAGTCGGACACGACTGAGCAACTGATTTGATCTGATCTGATCTGATCTGAAGACACCGCCAGGCCCGCTCACAGAACAAAGGACTGAACAGAGCTAGCTGGCTGCAGACCATCCCCCTCCTGTGACAGGCAGCCAGAGCCAGAAGGGGGCAATCACGGCCCCAGAGAGGCATTATCTACCAAACTGAAAGCACGCTTCATTGTTAATCAAGACTTCTTGGGATTCTGGACGGTCAACATTGGCCTGAGAAGGTGCGCCGGATGTACACACAGAAAACCAAGCAGCAGGGGCGGGGAAGGCGATAAGTAGCAGCAACCATGCTCTCCAAACACCTGGTCATCTGAGCTGCTCAGAGCTGGGATGGGCACAACGCAGGCCCAACCGAGTCTGTGCTTCTGAGGAGTACCTGAGTGCCTGAACCTGAGCGGCTTAGACCTGGGAGGTGCATGCAGCCCAGGGCCAGCCTCAGATAGTTCCCGGCAGAGCAACCTAGAGCCTAAGCTTAAGCTGTGAGAGGTGGCAAACCAAGTGTGGCTGAGACACTGCAAGTACACAGCAGTGTTATTTGTTTGCAGCGTCCCTCCCTCCCCACAGCAAGACTTGAACAAGTGAGCCTAAGAAAAGTGTCCACCACTGCCCCCTTGTGTCAGGGTGAAATTAGACACTGAAGAGACCAGCAAACAGAAGAAGCTAAAACAGAGGGAACCTCCTTGGAAGTGACAGGTGCAATAGATTAAAACCCTGTGGTTAGTACCAACTACATAGGAAGGGGCCTATAGATCTTGAGAAATATAAGCCAGATCAAGAAACTATCCAAAAATAAACTGACCCCACACTGCCCACAACACCACCAGACAAAGTCCTAGATATATTTTTACTATTATTCTTTATTTTTTAAATTTTTTTAAGTCCTCTATTAGTCCTTTAATTTTCATTTTTATAACCTACTATTACTTTGCAAAAAAAAGAGAGACCCTATTTTTTAAAGCTAACTTCATATATATATATATTATAATATTTGTGACTTTTTTTTCTTTAATATCGTATTTTTGAAAATCCAACCTCTACTCTAGGTTTTTAATCTTTGCCTTTTGGTATTTGTTACCAATTTTATACCTTTAAGAATCCAATCTTCAGTACTCATGTTTACTTGGGAGTGAGATTACTGGCTTGCCGGCTCTCTCCCCCTCTGGACTCTCCTTTTTCTCCACCAGGTCACCTCTATCTCCTCCCTCTCCCTTCTCATCTCTACCCAACTCTGTGAGTCTCTTTGTGTGTTCTGGGCTGTGGAGAACACTTAGGAAATTGATTACTAGCTGGATCTGTCTCTCTTCTTTTGATTCCCCACTTTATCCTCCTGGCCACCTCTGTCTCCTTCCTCCCTCTTCTCTTCTCTGTGTAACTTCGTGAACATCTCTGAGTGGTCCAGACTGTGGAGCTCACATAAGGAAGTGATTACTGGCTAGCTTGCTCTCTCCTCTTTTGATTCCACCTCATCTCATCCTGGTCACCTCTATCTCCCTCCTCCCTCTTCTCTTCTCCATGTAACTCTGTGAACCTGTCTGGATGTCCCTCACTGTGGAGAAACTTTTCATCTTTAACCTAGATGTTTTATCAATGGTGCTGTATAGATGGAGAAGTCTTGAGGCTACTGTAAAAATAAGACTGAAAACCAGAAGCAGGAGGCTTAAGTCCAAATCCTGAGAACACCAGAGAACTTCTGACTCCAGGGAGACCTCAACATAATAAAAGCTATATATGACAAACCCACAGCAAACATTATCCTCAATGGTGAAAAATTGAAAGCATTTCCCCTAAAGTCAGGAACAAGACAAGAGTGCCCACTCTCACCACTACTATTCAGCATAGTTTTGAAAGTTTTGGCCATAGCAATCAGAGAAGAAAAAGAAATAAAAGGAATCCACATTGGAAAAGAAGAAGTAAATCTCTCACTGTTTGCAGATGACATGATCCTCTACATAGAAAACCCTAAAGACTCCACCAGAAAATTACTAGAGCTAATCAATGAATCTAGTAAAATTGCAGCATATAAAATTAACACACAGAAATCCCTTGCATTCCTATACACTAACAATGAGAAAATAGAAAGAGAAATTAAGGAAACAATTCCATTCACCATTTCAACAAAAAGAATAAAATACTTAGGAATACATCTACCTAAAGAAACAAAAGACCTATATATAGAAATAAATCAAAGAGGACACTAATAGATGGAGAAATATATCCTTTTCATGGATTGGAAGAGTAAATATAGTGAAATTGAGTACGCTACCCAAAGCAATCTATAGATTTAATGCAATCCCTATCAAGCTACCAACGGTATTTTTCACAGAGCTAGAACAAATAATTTCACAATTTGTATGGAAATACAAAAAACCTCGAATAGCCAAAGCAATCTTGAGGAAGAAGAATGGAACTGGAGGAATCAACCTGCCTGACTTCAGGCTCTACTACAAAGCCTCAGTCATCAAGACAGTATGGTACTGGCACAAAGACAGAAATATAGATCAATGAAACAAAATAGAAAGCCCAGAGATAAATCCACACACCTATGGACATCTTATCTTTGACAAAGGAGGCAAGAATATACAATGGAGAAAAGACAATCTCTTTAACAAGCAGTGCTGGGAAAACTGGTCAACCACTTGTAAAAGAATGAAACTAGAACACTTTCAAACACCATACACAAAAATAGGGTAAAAATGGATTAAAGATCTAACTGTAAAACCAGAAACTATAAAACTCTTAGAGGAGAACATAGGCAAAACATTCTCTGACATAAATTACAGCAGGATTCTCTATGACCCACCTCCCAGAATATTGGAAATAAAAGCAAAAATAAACAAATGGGACCTAATTAAAATTAAAAGATTCTGCACAACAAAGGAAACAAGCAAGGTGAAGAGACAGCCTTCAGAATCGGAGAAAATAATAGCAAATGAAGCAACTGACAAAGAATTAATCTCAAAAATATACAAGCAACTCCTGCAGCTCAACTCCAGAAAAATAAATGACCCAATCAAAAAATGGGCCAAAGACCTAAACAGACATTTCTCCAAAGAAGACATACAGATGGCTAACAAACACATGAAAAGATGCTCAACATCACTCATTGTCAGAGTTATGTAAATCAAAACCACAATGAGGTGCCATTTCACGCTAGTCAGAATGGCTGCGATCCAAAAGTCTACAAGCAATAAATGCTGGTGAGGGTATGGAGATAAGGGAACCTTCTTACACTGTTGGTGAAAATGCAAACTAGTACAGCCACTATGGAGAACAGTGTGGAGATTCCTTCAGTTCAGTTCAGTTCAGTCACTCAGTCGTGTCTGACTCTTTTCGACCCCATGAGCCACAGCACGCTAGGCCTCCCTGTCCATCACCATCTCCCGGAGTTCACTCAAACTCACATCCATCGAGTTGGTGATGCCATCCAGCCATCTCATCCTCTGTCATCCCCTTTTCCTTTTGCCCACAATCCCTCTCAGCATCAGAATCTTTTCCAATGAGTCAACTCTTTGCATGAGGTGGCCAAAGTACTGGAGTTTCAGCTTTAGCATCATTCCTTCCAAAGAACACCCAGGGCTGGTCTCCTTTAGAATGGGCTGGTTGGATCTCCTTACAGTCCAAGGAACTCTCAAGAGTCTTCTCCAACACCACAGTTCAAAAGCATCAATTCTTCGGCACTCAGCTTTCTTAACAGTCCAACTCTTGCATCCATACATGACCACTGGAGATTCCTTAAAAAATTGGAAATAGAACTGCCATATGACCCAGCAATCCCACTGCTGGCATACACAACGAGGAAACCAGAATTGAAAGAGAAACGTGTACCCCAATGTTCATCGCGGCACAATTCTGATAGCCAAGACATGGAAGCAGCCTAGATATCCATCAGCAGATGAATGGATAAGAAAGCTGTGGTACATATACACAATGGAGTATTACTCAGCCATTAAAAATAATATATTTGAATCAGTTCTAATGAGGTGGATGAAACTGGAGCCTATTATACAGAGTGAAGTAAGGTAGAAAAACACCAATACAGTATGCTACTGCTACTGCTAAGTCGCTTCAGTCGTGTCCGACTCTGTGCGACCCCATAGAAAGAAGCCCACCAGGCTCCCCCGTCCCTGGGATCCTCCAGGCAAGAACAGTGGAGTGGGCTGCCATTTCCTTCCCCAATGCATGAAAGTGAAAAGTAAAAGTGAAGTCGCTCAGTCGTGTCCGACTCTTAGCGACCCCATGGACTGGAGCCTACCAGGATCCTCTGTCCATGGGATTTTCCAGGCAAAAGTACTGGGGTGGGGTGCCATCGCCTTCCCCGCCAATACAGTATACTAACGCATATATATGGAATTTAGAAAGATGGTAACAATAACCCTGTATGTGAGACAGCAAAAGAGACACAGATGTATAGCACAGTCTTTTGAACCCTGTGGGAGAGGGAGAGGGTGGGATGATTTGGGAGAATGGCATTGAAATATCATATGTAATATCATATGTGAAATGAATTGTGTAATATCATGTGTACTATCATATGTGAAATGAATTGTCAGTCCAGGTTCGATGCATGATACAGGATGCTCAGGGCTGGTGCACTGGGATGACCCTGAGGGATGGGATGGGGAAAGAAGTGAAAGGGGGGTTCAGGATGGGGAACACGTGTACACACATGGTGGATTCATGTTGATGTATGGCAAAACCAATACAATATTGTAAAGTAATTAGCCTCTAATTAAAATAAATAAGTTTATATTAAAAGAAAGAAAAAATATGTAGAGAATGTTGGAGAGAGTGGAGAGGCCAAAGAATAGCTGAGAAGGATGGGAAAATTTGAAGTGTGTTCTTAAAGCTTAAAGGTCACAGAAAACACAGATGCAGAGTAGAGCCTGGTGCAGGCCAGGGGAGTGGTTTCTTCCCAGACCCCCATCAGCTGAGCACCTGGACCTTCTGGAGAGGCTGCCAGGGAGGACACAGGACTAGACACTCTGGACGTGAGGGGGTCTGTTCAGGTAGACTCTGGGGCAGATTCAGAAGACAGAAGCTCAGCTGACGTTATGGTGATTTGAGGTTGCCTAAAAGAGAGCTCTTGTCATCCAGAAGACCCTGCTTATGATTGCTACGTGTGAATTAGGCACTTTGTAGAAATCATTCATTTGAATTCTCAAAATTAATCTCATAAGCAGCCCTTTTTTCTGATAAGAAGCTGAAATTTAGAGAGTTTAAGCCACTTGCTTGAGATTACAGGGCTGGTCAGTGGCAGAACCCAGATTCTGGGTGGATGATACCCTGGGGTATAGAAGCTGGGAGCACTGACTGCCCCATCCTGGGAGCCCAGAAGGTGGTAGGTCTTGGCTGGGAGCATATGAATATGTCTTGACCTTGTCTCTCCTCATAGCAATGGAAACAAAAACTCACACATGTCAGTGGGAGGAGCAAGATGTGGTTTCCACAGGTCAGATCTTATCGCAGCAAGCAGTGCTACATAGGTCCCATAGAGGAGTTGCAGGTATCATCCATCTTATCTTAAACTACATTGTTTGACAAATTATTAAAGGGAGGGTTTAAAGATTGTGATAACTGAATTTGACTTGCCCATCCTTTAATATTTTCTGAATCATGTACTTATAACAGTGATTATTATAACACAGCTTCCACCAGCTGTATGCCAAGCATTAACACATACATCCTTAATCTATAAAACAGTCTTACATAGTACATTTTATTGTTTGTATTCTACACTTAAGAAATAGAGGCTCACACACCTGATAAATGATGGAACAAGGACTTAATTTTGAATATTCCTTATATTAAAGCTGGGGGCAGGGGGTTGGACTTGTTCACCCTACTGCCTCCTAAGTTCCTGAAATCACTCCTTGGAAACACAGAAGCATCAAGAAAACTGCCTTCTAGACCAAAACAGTGAGGCTGCCCTAACTGGTGGTGTCAGACAGAGGGAGATGTCTCTTTGCCCTGAACTGTTTGAAGTTCACTGTGTTAACCATCTGGATGCTGTTGACTGTGGCTAATTCCAGGTTTATCCAACACAACCAGGAAGCACCCCAAGAGTTGAGTGTGAATATAAATAGCTTTGCTGCTACCTGTGTTCTTATGGTGAACAAAGATGAAATAGAAAGTGAAGAGAGGTTAGACTGAAATCCAGCCTGAGGCCTAGGGTCCCTTTACCCCTACACATGCATCTGAGAGTTTTCTAGAGTTCTCCTCACTGCTCGGCCACTAACTTCATCCTTACTGCTGTCAGGTCCTTAGTGCTCCTGCATTATCCTCCCTAAATCCCTGATGAGGAAGCAGAATTCCAGAGGGACAGTAGCTACCACTGTGTCAGTGGTTGAGACCCTTTCTGGGTACTGGGTCAGCTCTGCCCACTGAAGAGAGGTGGCTCAGGCCATGCTCCTGAGAAAAGTTCCCAGAAACTAGCAAAAATTGGGCCTTCATGGGGAGGTAGAATGTGGGGGAGAAAGGATATTCAGATAGAAGCCAACTAGCTGAGGGCCACGAGACCATCTTCAGATCCCCAGTGAAGCCTCCAAACATGTGTTAAACAAGGCAGGATATAAAAAGAAGCTCCAGCAGTCCTATCCGGAGAAGGCAATGGCACCCCACTCCAGTACTCTTGCCTGGAAAATCCCATGGACGGCGGAGCCTGATAGGCTGCAGTCCATGGGCTCGCTGAATTGGGCACGACTGAGTGACTTCACTTCACTTTTCACTTTCATGCATTGGAGAAGGAAATGGCAACCCAATCCAGTGTTCTTGCCTGGAGAATCCCAGGGATGGGGGAGCCTGGTGGGCTGCCATCTATGGGGTCACACAGAGTAGGATACCACTGAAGTGACTTAGCAGCAGCAGCAGCAGCAGCAGCAACAGCAGTCCTATCCCTCCCTTGGAAACTGGTAGGTGATTTGTTATCAGGACAAGTTTCTGGTATCCCTCTGCAGGTCTTACCCACATTGCATAGGGAACAAACTCATTGTGCAGCATTTCTTATCCTGAAAATGTGAGAGCAAGAGGAATAGAGTCTGAACCTGGGGTTATTTGAGTCTGGGGCTAGAAATTCACCTATTCATGGTGTGTAACTATGTATACTCACACACACACACACACACACACACACACACACACACACACAGCTCACAGTAAGGTGGAACCCACAGAAAAATTACCAAAAGGAGACAGTTTCCTGGTTTTAACAACTAGTACTGTGTGCCATGCTCAGTTGCTCAGTCATGTCTGAATCTTTGTGACCCCAAGGACAGTAGTCCACCAGGTTCCTCTGTCCACAGAATTTTTCAGGCAAGAATGCTGAAGTGAAATGCCATTTCCTCCTGTAGGAGCTCTTCCCAGCCCTGGGATGGAGCTCATAGCTCCTGCGGCTCCTGCATTGGCAGGCAGATTCTTTACCACTGTGCCACCTGGGAAGCCCTTAAATAACTAGAATCCCCAGCAAAACTGTGACCAGCTTCACGGCAGTACCAGTGGCCACAGTGTGGACTTACCCAAGAGCAAGAAGAGGAGAGGGGTCCATAGATAGGGAGAGAATATGTGTGGTTGACTCTTCGGTGGCTTATTGGAGAAAGGTTGCAGAGCCCAGTCATCTGTATGCCTCCTTGGGCTCGCCATGATGATCTACTTTCAGATCATGGGCTGAAGGAGGAAGCACTTACCACAGCTTCCGCAAACTGTGTGTGTGTGTGCATGTCCCAGCGAGGGCTGTTTATAACAGCACCACAGGCTCCTCCCATGTGCTCAGGCTGGGGTAGAGGTCCCAAGTTTATTATTAACCTTCACAGTACTTGCAAACCTATAATGGGCATAACTTGCTTCAGTTTCAGGAGACTTAGGTTCTAAACTTGGCTCTGAAGATGTCCCTTAAAGATCTCTACCTCCTGGTAGAGATAACTAATACATGCCCTGGTGTAATCAACTCTTCTTGAGTATGAGATGGATTTAGTGACTTGCTTCTAGTGAGTAGAATGTGGCGGAAGGGATGGGATGTGGCTTCCATTTTGGGCTGACCCTCTCTACCTTCCCTTCACATCCCCATCCTTCCATGATCTCATGCAAGGAGATAAGTATTATGTTGTAAGGATGGCCTCCAGCCAGCAAGGAACTAATGTCAATAGTTGATGAGACCTTGAGGCTTTCCAAGAGCCATGGAGGTGAAACTGGAAGTGAATCCTCCCCTGGGAGGGCCTTGAAATGACTATAGTCCTGGCTGACACCTTTACTGTAGCTTAGTGAGAGATTGTGAGCCACAGGTGCCCAGCTAAGCTGTGCCTAAATTCTTGATCCATAGAAACTGTGAGATAATAACTGTTTACTGTTTTAAGCTGCCAAGTTTCATAATTGGTTACCTAGCAGTGGATAAATAATACAATGATCCAACAAATAAATTCCCTACTTTGTTTAAGCCAGTTTGTGTTGAATTCCTGGCAATGCAACTGAAAGATCTGGAGAAAGCACCAGGGAAACTGCCCTGAGGATGGATATTGTAAGTGACAGTCCTATAATTGAGTTGAGAAGATAGGTTGTCAGTTCAGTCGCTCAGTCATGTCTGAATTTTTGTGATCCCATACACAGCAGTACCCCAGGCTTACCTGTCCATCACCAGCTCCCAGAGCTTGCTCAAACTCATGTTCATCGAGTCGGTGATGCCATCCAACTATCTCATCCTCTGTCGTCCCCTTCTCCTGTCTTCAATCTTTCCCAGCATCAGGGTCTTTTCCAATGCTGTCAGTGATGTCAGTTCTTCACATCAGGTGGCCAAAGTATTGGAGCTTCAGCTTCAGCATCAGTCCTTCCAATGAACATTCAGGACTGATGTCCTTTAGGATTGACTGGTTTGATCTCCTTGCAGTCCAAAGGACTCTCAAGAGTCTTCTCCAACACCACAGTTCAAAAGCATCAATTCTTTGGTACTCAGCTTTCTTTATGGTCCAACTCTCACATCCATCCAAACATGACTACTGGAAAAACCATAGCTTTGACTAGACAGACCTCTGTCGGAAAAGTGATCACTTTTTAATCTGCTGCTTTTTAATCTCTGCTTTTTAATATGCTGTCTAGGTTGGTCATAGCTTTTCTTCCAAGGTGCTAACATCTTTTAATTTCATGGCTACAGTCACCATCTGCAGTGCTTTTGGAGCCCAAGAAAATAAAGTCTGTCACTGTTTCCATTATTTCCCCATCTATTTGCCAAGAAGTGATGGGAACAGATGCCATGATCTTAGTTTTTTGAATGTTGAGTTTTAAGTCAGCTTTTTCATTCCTCTTTCACTTTCATCAGGAGGCTTCTTAGTTCCTCTTTGATTTCTGCCATAAGGGTGGTGTCATCTGCTTATCTGATATTATTGATATTTCTTTTGGCAGTCTTGATTCCAGTTTGTGCTTCATCCAGTCCAGAATTTCTCATGATGGACTCTGCAAGATGGACTTATATAAGTTAAATAAGCAGGGTGACAATATACAGCCTTGACATACTCCTTTCCCAATTTGGAATCAGTCTGTTGTTCCATGTCCAGTGCTAACTGTTGCTTCTTGACCTGCATACAGATTTCTCAGAAGGCAGGTCAGATGGTCTGGTATTCCCATCTCTTGAAGAATTTTCCACAGTTTGTTGTGATCCACATGGTCAAAGGCTTTGGCATAGTCAATAAAGCAGAAGTAGATTTTTTCTGGAGTTCTAAGCTTTTTTTTTTTTTTTTAAAGATTCAACGGATGTTGACAATACGATCTCTGGTTCCTCTGCCTTTCTAAATCCAACTTGAACATCTGGAAGTCCTCAGTTCATGTACTGTTGAAGCCTGGCTTGGAGAATTTTGAGTATTACTTTGCTAGAACGAAAGTTATGACCAACCTAGATAGCATATTCAAAAGCAGAGACATTACTTTGTCAACAAAGGTTCGCCTAGTCAAGGCTATGGTCTTTCCTGTGGTCATGTATGGATGTGAGAGCTGGACTGTGAAGAAAGCTGAGCACTGAAGAATTGATGCTTTTGAACTGTGGTGTTGGAGAAGACTCTTGAGAGTCCCTTGGACTGCAAGGAGATCCAACCAGTCCATTCTGAAGGAGATCAACCCTGGGATTTCTTTGGAAGGAATGATGCTAAAGCTGAAACTCCAGTACTTTGACCACCTCATGTGAAGATTTGACTCATTGGAAAAGACTCTGATGCTGGGAGGGATTGGGGGCAGGAGGAGAAGGGGACTACAGAGGATGAGATGGCTGGATGGCATCACTGACTCGATGGATGTGAGTCTGAGTGACCTCCGGGAGTTGGTGATGGACAGGGAGGCCTGGCGTGCTGCGATTCATGGGGTCGCAAAGAGTCGGACACGACTGAGCGACTGATGTGATCTGATCTGATCTAATTGCTAGTGTGTGAGATGAGTACAATTGTGTGGTAGTTTGAACATCCTTTGGCATTGACCTTCTTTGGCATTGAAACAAAAACTGACCTTTTCCAGTCCTATAGCCACTGTGGAATTTTCCAAATTTGCTGGCATATTGAGTATAGCACTGAAGGAGGAAACTGTAGGGCCTGGACTCCATCGTAGGCCTGTTCAGTGCTGGCCGTGCTCGGCAGCCTTTTCCATGGACTTTGAACTCTGTGCTCAGTGCCTATGGAAATGACATACTAACAGAAGGATAAAACCCCCTCTGGACAAAGGAAACTTTAGAGTCGTACCTAGGTTACTCATCAGCTAAGAGAAAACATATACTAATTACCCTTGTCTCCAGACAGGTCATAAATTTTTTTCTGTACTTATCAGAGTATAACCTTGTGCTGGGAGCCAGTGTGAGGAACTCTGCCCATTTCAAAAGTCATGAGGAAGGATGCTCGGCATATGCAAAGGCAAGATCTAGCCTCAGGAGTCCTCCTGGAAATTCTCAAGCATCTACCCCCAAAACCAGAGCCTGCCTACTTTAGTGCTTTGTGCTCTCACCTATACCTCTGACTTTACGAGGGGCTGTCCCCCACCACCTCTCTCTGAAAAAGAGTTAAATTACAGCTCCAGTTAATAAAGTTCCTGGGCATGACAAGAGTGTTTTAGTTCACAACTGTTAGAGGCATGAGATGTTCTAAACTGTCTGAATACAGATTCCTTTGGGCAGTTAAAAGATTGATTAGAAATTGTATTGATGAAGGGTTTTTCACTTGTTGGGCCAATGTTTGCTGCTAAGTTTCCATATCCCTTACCTACTGTGTCCCTGGCAGTGTATTGATTAATATAATTGGTGTATAGGAATGTAAATAGTAGCTTTAATGTTTGTAACCTTGCACCCTTGAGTTAATTCTTTTTCTTGTTATAGCCCACCACACCTTTGCCCTGTAGGAATGCAACTTTATCTAATGCTTTTGGAGGGTGGTGCCTGACTTTAGAATAATCACCTTTAGAGAAAAATAAGTTTTCTGAAGAAAGGGTCCTAAAATGTTAACAGGACTCCGGGCCAGAAGATGATGCAAATCACCTAAACTTTTGCATATGATAAGTTTGCAGGAAGAAAGCCTGGCTTACTGCTAACTCTACCCCTTCCCCCATTATCCTCTATGCACAACTTAAGGTATAAAAACTACTTTGGAAAATAAAGTGTGGGCCTTGTTCACTGAAACTTGATCTCCCCATGTCGTTCTTTCTCTCATCTTCTGGCTGAATTTCCATCTGGGGCGTGGAGGCTCGTCAAGCCTACTAATTTTGCCTGGGCTTCTAAGATCTGACTGGGGAGGCCTTAGTGTCTCCTCTCCTTCAGGAGAACGGGAGGACATCTGCAGCCTACGTAGGTGATGTAAATTCCTTATTTTGGAATTTTATTAGCTTTCCATGTAAACCAAGTTATTCACCTTTTTTCTCCACTGAATATTCTCACTGAGCTATCTTTATTTGACCACTCTTTATATCTTTAATTCTATCTTATCCTGATCACCAAAGCTGTCTCTCCTTCGAATTCCCTGGATCCACCGGGGATGGACCCCGGCAACCTTGGGCTTATTGATTAATGACCAGTTGTTTAGCTGTTTAGGCACATGACACATGAGTGATGGGGCTATTGTGATTGTATCTACCTTTCTTTGTTTATGCAGGCTTCAAGGAATTTTGGGAGATGGGTTTGAGCACCTACATATAGGGTATAAAAGATTTTCACAGAAGCTGGTCAGGGTCCTTGGCTAAGAGGAGACTCTACCTTGGGCCCACCAGTGTAAAAAACTGCTCTTCACTCTCTGCATTGTCCTTCCGATTGAGTTTGTTTCCCGGAAGGCATGGCTACAACAGCACTTTATAGCATCATCTTTCAGGATTTGAAATAGCTCAACTGGAATTCCATCACCTCCACTATCTTTGTTCGTAGTGATGTTTCCTAAGGCCCAGTTGACTTTGCATTCCAGGATGTCTGGCTATAGGTGAGTGATCACACCATCATGGTTATCTGAGTCATTAGGATTTTTTTTTGTATAGTTCTTCTATGTATTCTTGCCACCTCTTCTTAATATTTTCTGCTTCTATTAGATCCATGCCATTTTTGTCCTTTATTATGCCCATCTTTGCATGAAATGTTCCCTTGGTATCTCTAACTTTCTTGAAGAGATCTCTAGTCTTCCATTCCATTATTTTCCTCTATTTCTTTGGATTGATCACTTTAGGAGGCTTTCTTATCTCTCCTTGCTATTCTTTGGAACTCTATATTCAGATGGGTATATCTTTTCTTTTCACCTTCGCCATTAGCTTCTCTTCTTTTCTCAACTATTTGTAAGGCCTCCTCAGGCAACCATTTTGCCTTTTGCATTTCTTTTTCCTGGGGATGGTCTTGATCACTTTGTTGACTGTGTACAGTTGCCTCCTGTACAATGTCACAAACCTCCATCCATAGTTCTTCAGGTACTCTGTCAGATCTAATCCCTTGAATTCATTTCTCACTTCCATTGTATAATCATAAAGGAGTTTGATTTAGGTCATACCTGAATGATCTAGAGGTTATCCCTACTTTACTCAATTTAAGTCTGAATTTTGCAATAAAGAGTTCATGATCTGAGCCACAGCCAGCTCCTGGTTTTGTTTTTGCTGACTGTATAGAGCTTCTTCATTTTCGGTTGCAAAGAATATAATCAATCTGATTTCAGTATTGACCATCTTACGACGTTTATGTGTAGAGTCATTTCTTGTGTTGTTGGAAGAGGGTATTTGCTATGACCAGTGCATTCTCTTGGCAAAACTCTGTTAGCCTTTGTGCTGCTTCACTTTGTACTCCAAGGCCAAACGTGCCTGTTACTGCAGGTATCTCTTGACTTACTACTTTTGCATTCCAGGCCCCTATGATGAAAAGGACATCTTTTTTTTTTTGTGTGTGTGTGTGTGTGTTAGATCTAGAAGGTCTTGTAGATCATCATTGAACCATTCAGCTTCAGCTTCTTCAGCATTAGTGGTTGGGGCATAGAGTTGGATTACTGTGATATTGAATGGTTTACAATGGAAACAAACAGAGGTCATTTTGCCATTTTTAAGATTGCACCCAAGTACTGCATTTCAGACTCTTGCTGACTGTGAGGGCTATTCCATTTTTTCTAAGGTATTCTTGCCCACAGTAGTATACATAATGGTCATCTGAATTAAATTGGCCCATTCTAGTCCATTTTAGTTCACTGATTCCTAAAATGTCAATGTTCACTCTTGACATTTCCTATTTGACCACTTCCAATTAACCTCAATTCATGGACCTAACATTCCAGATGCCTCTGCATCATTTTCCTTTAATAGTATCAGACTTTACTTTCATTACCAGTCACATCCACAACTGGGCGTTGTTTTAACTTTGGCTCTGTCTCTTCATTCTTTCTGGAGTTATTTCTCCACTGCTCTCCAGTAGCATATTGGGCACCTACCGACCTGGGGGATTCATCTTTCAGTGTCATATCCTTTTGCCTTTTCATACTGTTCATGGGGTTCTCAAGGCAAGAATATTGAAGTGGCTTGCTATTCCCTTCTCCAGTGGATCACATTTTGTCAGAAGTCTCTGTCATGACCTGTTCATCTTGGGTGATCCTACACAGCATGGCTCATAGTTTCATTGAGTTAGACAAGGCTGTGATCCATGTGATCAGTTTGGTTAGTTTTTTGTGATTGTGGTTTTCATTGTGTCTGCCCTCTGATGGAGACGGGTAACAGGCTTATGGAAGCTTCCTGATGGGAGAGACTGAATGTTGGGGAATCTGGGTCTTATTCTAATGGGCGGGGCAATGTTCAGTAAACCTTTAATCTAATTTGCTGTTGATGGGTTGGGCTGTGTTCCCTCCCTGTTGTTTAGCCTGAGACCAAACTATGGTAGGGTAATGACAACCTCTTTCAAAACAACTTACTCCTGCACTGTTGTATTCAGTGCCCCTAATCTCACAGCAGGCCACTGTCAACCCATGCCTTAGCTAGAGACTCCTGGACACACACAGGTAAGTCTGGCTCAGTCTCTTATAAGGACACTGCTTCTTTCTCCTGGCTCCTGGTACACACAAGGTTTTGCTTGTGCTCTCTAAGAGTCTGTTTCTCCATTCCTGTGGGAGTTCTGTAATCAAATCTCACTGGCCTCCCAGGTCAAATTCCCTGGGATTTCTCAGTCCCTTTGCCAGATTGCCAGGTTGGGAAATCTGTTGTGGGTCCTTAAGAACTTTCTTAACAGTGCAAAAAATTTCTTTGGTATAATTGTTCTGCAGTTTGTGCATCATCTGCTCGGCAGCTTTATGGTGGGGCTAATGGTGACCTCCTCCAAAAGGGCTTATGCCATATGCTTCATGTCCTACGTCTGCTGCAGCCAGAGCCCCTGTCCCTGTGGCAGGCCACTGCTGACCTGTGCCTCCGCAGGAAACACTCAAAAACTCAAAGTCAGGTCTGGCTCAGTCTCTGTGGAGTCACTGGGTCCTGGTGGTTGGGGGTGAAATAATTCCTTTCATCTTGCCTTGGGAAGCTGGCTTCTCTTTAATTGACAGTGTAATAGCTGTAACTTCTTGTATCTTGAGATTCATATATTTACTTAGGCTGTAACATTAGAGGACTCGAAAACCTCAGGATGGTGGAGTGTGTAGTTTTAGTTAACATTCAATGAGTGCTTCTTGGGTGCTAAGTTCTCTTCTAATATTTGACATGTATTAATTCATTAGCCCTCACAACAGCTTTATGAGATGGATATTTTAAAAAATAATTTCTACTCTATAAACAGAGTGGACACTCTATGTCCCATGGACAGAGAAGCCTGGCAGGCTACAGTCCATAGGGTAGCAAAGAGTCACACAACTGAAGTGATTTAGTTTGAACAGAAGAGGAAACTGAAGTACAAAGAGATTAAGTAGCTTGCTCTGAGTTTTGTGGTCAATGAGAATTTGAACCCAGGAAGTCTAAGAGGAAGGAGAGGAAAGAGAGGACAATTAGGATAGCAGCCTCTGCCCATGGAGAGCTTCTCCAGAGGCTGGTCATGCTGATGATGTGCAATACAGAGAGAGAGAATGTCCGAACCTGGAATGTCAGGTCCATGAATCAAGGCTAATTGGAAGTGGTCAAACAAGAAATGGCCAGAGTGAATGTTGACATTCTAGGAATCAGTGAACTCAAATGGACTGGAATGGGTGAATTTAACTCAGATGACCATTATATCTACTACTGTGGGCAGGAATCCTTAAGAAGAAATGGAGTGGCCATCATGGTCAACAAAAGAGTCCGAAATGCAGTACTTGGATGCAATCTCAAAAATGACAGAATGATCTCTGTTCATTTCCAAGGCAAACCATTCAATGTCACAGTAATCCAAGTCTATGCCCCAACCAGTAACGTCGAAGAAGCTGAAGTTGAACGATTCTATGAAGACCTACAAGACCTTTTAGAACTAACACCCAAAAAAGATGTCCGTTTCATTATAGGGGACTGGAATGCAAAAGTAGGAAGTCAAGAAACACCTGGAGTAACAGGCAAATTTGGCCTTGGAATACGGAATGAAGCAGGGCAAAGACTAATAGAGTTTTGCCAAGAAAATGCACTGGTCAAAACAAACACCCTCTTCCAACAACACAAGAGAAGACTCTATACATGGACATCACCAGATGGTCAACACCGAAATCAGATCAATTATATTCATTGCAGCCAAAGATGGAGACGATCTATACAGTCAGCAAAAACAAGACCAGGAGCTGACTGTGGCTCAGACCATGAACTCCTTATTGCCAAATTCAGACTGAAATTGAAGAAAGTAGGGAAAACCACCAGACCCTTCAGGTATGACCTAAATCAAATCCCTTATGATTATACAGTGGAAGTGAGAAATAGATTTAAGGGCCTAGATCTGATAGATAGAGTGCCTGATGAACTATGGAATGAGGTTTGTGACATTGTACAGGAGACAGGGATCAAGACCATCCCCATGGAAAAGAAATGCAAAAAAGCAAAATGGCTGTCTAGGGAGGCCTTACAAATAGCTGTGAAAAGAAGAGAAGCGAAAAGCAAAGGATAAAAGGAAAGATATAAACATCTGAATGCAGAGTTCCAAAGAATAGCAAGAAGAGATAAGAAAGCCTTCCTCAGTGGTCAATGCAAAGAAATAGAGGAAAACAACAGAATGGGAAAGACTAGGGATCTCTTCAAGAAAGTCAGAGATACCAAAGGAACATTTCATGCAAAGATGGGCTCGATAAAGGACAGAAATGGTATGGACCTAACAGAAGCAGAAGATATTAAGAAGAAGTGGCAAGAATACACAGAAGAACTGTACAAAAAAGATCTTCACCACCCAGATAATCACAATGGTGTGATCGCTGACCTAGAGCCAGACATCCTGGAATGTGAAGTCAATTGGGCCTTAGAAAGCATCACTACAAACAAAGCTAGTGGAGGTGATGGAATTCCAGTTGAGCTATTCCAAATCCCGAAAGATGATGCTGTGAAAGTGCTTCATTCACTATGCCAGCAAATTTGGAAAACTCAGCAGTGGCCCCGGGATTGGAAAATGTCAGTTTTCATTCCAACCCGAAAGAAAGGCAATGCCAAAGAATGCTCAAACTACCGCACAATTGCACTCATTTCACATGCTAGTAAAGTAATGCTCAAAATTCTCCAAGCCAGGCTTCAGCAATATGTGAACCGGGAACTTCCTGATGTTCAAGCTGGTTTTAGAAAAGGCAGAGGAACCAGAGATCAAATTGCCAACATCCACTGGATCATGGAAAAAGCAAGAGAGTTCCAGAAAAACATCTATTTCTGCTTTATTGACTATGCCAGAGCCTTTGACTGTGTAGATCACAATAAACTGTGGAAAATTCTGAAAGAGATGGGAATACCAGACCACCTGATCTGCCTCTTGAGAGATTTGTATGCAGGTCAGGAAGCAACAGTTAGAACTGGACATGGAACAACAGACTGGTTCCAAATAGGAAAAGGAGTTCGTCAAGGCTGTATATTGTCACCCTGTTTATTTAACTTATATGCAGAGTACATCATGAGAAATGCTGGACTGGAAGAAACACAAGTTGGAATCAAGATTGCCGGGAGAAATATCAATAACCTCAGATATGCAGATGACATCACCCTTATGGCAGAAAGTGAAGAAGAACTCAAAGCCTCTTGATGAAAGTGAAAGTGGAGAGTGAAAAAGTTGGCTTAAAGCTCAACATTCAGAAAATGAAGATCATGGCATCTGGTCCCATCACTACATGGGAAATAGATGGAGAAACAGTGGAAACAGTGACAGACTTTATTTTCCTGGGCTCCAAAATCACTACAGATGGTGACTGCAGCCATGAAATTAAGAGACGCTTACTCCTTGGAAGGAAAGTTATGACCAACCTAGATAGCATATTCAAAAGCAGAGACATTACTTTGCCAACAAAGGTTCATCTAGTCAAGGCTATGGTTTTTCTTGTCATGTATGGATGTGAGAGCTGGACTGTGAAGAAGGCTGAGCACCAAAGAATTGATGCTTTTGAATTGTGGTGTTGGAGCAGACTCTTGAGCGTCCCTTGGACTGCAAGGAGATCCAACCAGTCCATTCTGAAGGAGATCAGCCCTGGGATTTCTTTGGAAGGAATGATGCTAAAGCTGAAACTCCAGTACTTTGGCCACCTCATGTGAAGATTTGACTCATTGGAGAAGACTCTGATGCTGGGAGGGATTGAGGGCAAGAGGAGAAGTGGATGACAGAGGATGAGATGGCTGGATGGCTTCACTGACTCGATGGATGTGAGTCTGAGTGACCACCTGGGAGTTTGTGATGGACAGGTAGGCCTGGCGTGCTGCAATTCATGGGGTCACAAAGAGTCAGACACGACTGAGTGACTGATCTGATCTGATCTGGTACTCAATCTTATTGGTACCAAGACCATTTTTGTGAAAGACAATTTTTCCACAGACAAGGGGTTGGGGGATGGTTTTGGGGTGATTCAAGTGCAGTAGGGTTTGTGCTCCTTTGAGAATCTAATGCCACTGCTGACCTGACAGGGGGTGGAGCTCAGGTGTTAATGCCAGCGATTGGGAGCTGCTGCAAGTACCGATGAAGCTTTGCTTACTTGCTCACTGCTTACCTCCTGCTGTATGGCCCAGTTCCTAACAGGCCATGGACTGGTACTGGTCCATGGCCCAGGGGTTGGGAACCCCTGCTCTACGTGCCTCTCTCACTTCACTCTAGTACTGGCCCTGTGGCTAGAACATAGCTGTCTAGAGAGGAGCTGCAGTATGTGGGGCCAAGAATGGTTGCCAAGCCCAGATAAAGGGTCTTACAATAAAAGCTAGGGACTGAATGTGTCTCCCCAACATTTACATGTTGAAATCTAACTCCAAATATGATGGTATTAGGAAGTGGAAGATGATGAGGTCAAGAGAATGGAGCCCTCAAGAATGGAATTAGTGTCTGTATACAGGAGATCCCAGAGTTTGTGCCATGTGAGGACATAATGAGAAGATGATTGTCTACGAATCAGGAAGTAGACTCTCACCAGACACCATATCTACTCGTGACTTAAACCTTGACTTCCTAGCTTCCATAACTGTGAGAAGTAAATTTCTTATTTATAAGGAACCCAGTCTATGGTATTTTTGTTTTAGTGGCTCAAATGGACTAAGACAACAGACTAAAGGCAGTGGAGATCCAGCAGATGTTTTTTAAAAAATAATTTTATTTTTGGCTGTGCTGGGTCTTCATTGTTCCTTGGACTTTTTGTCTAAGTGTGGCAAGTGGAGGCTACTCTAGTTGAAGTGCACAAACTTCCTATTTCATTGGCTTCTCTTGTGGAGCACAGGCTCTACAGTGCTTGGTCTTTAGTAGTTGTGGCATGTGGGTTCAGTAGTTGTGGTGCATGGGCTTAGTTGCTCCGCAGCACGTGGCATCTTCCTGGATCAGAGACTAAACCCATGTCTCCTGCATTGGCAGATGGATTCCTTACCACTGAGTCAGCAGAGAATGCCTTAGCATGTGTTTTTAAGCAGAAGCATGGCATGATTCAAGGACTTGTAGAAAGCTTACTCCAACAGCAGTAATGAAAGGTGGATGGAAGGAATGAGATTGTAGTATGAGAAGACAGGTAAGGGGCTTTTAGGGAGCCCAGGTAAGAGCATAAAAGTAGGGACAACCTGCGTGGGAGGAGAGAACAAAGGTATTGATAATAATAAAAATAATCAATAATATCTGTTGAGTAATTACTGTGGGTAAGGCTTTGTGCTTGGAGCTTTTTATCCTTTTCTCTTTTAATTCTTTTTTTATCTTTAATTTCTCTCAAAATTTTAGTATGTTTTCTCTTTTAATTCTCAAATCAACCCTACTTCATTGATGCTCCTGTTATCCTCATTTTAGAGATGAGGAAAAGTGAAAGTGAAGCCGCTCAGTCGTGTCCGACTGCAATCCTATGGGCTATAGCCTACAGGGCTCCTCCATCCATAGAATTTCCCAGGCAAGAATACTGGAGTGGGTCACCATTTCCTTCTCCAGCGGATCTTCCTGACCCAGGGATCAAACCTCGGTCTTCCGCATTGCAGCCAGACGCTTTACCGTCTGAGCCACGAGGGAAGCCAACTAAGGCTTATTGAGGGAAATGTCATTGGAAGGACCTTCTTTGAAGTTGTGAACATAGATGAGTCTTGTGATACATATACTCCAAATGAAGTATCATATAAGTATAGTAATTAAGTACAGTAAAAATCTAAAGTAATGTGAATTTTGATATAATGTAGTCAGAAAATGGGGTCTTGTATTATCCTAGCCCTTGTGCTCATACAGTGAAGGCTAATGTTCTCACTGGGCTGTGGATGCAAAGGCACCTAGTGCTGGGAAGCAGAGAGGAGGGAGGTTGGTCCCAGCATCTCCAGTTTCTCTGTGTCCTTGAACTAAACTAGCAAAGGGTACAAATGCCTGGAAAATGTCTCGAATCCCAGCTGCTGTCCTGGAATCCAGCCAGTCATAGGCTTTTATCTACTGGGCATTGCCCTCAGATAGCATCAAACGCCAGCCTGGGCTATGATTTGGATCCTGAAGCCACAGTGCTAAATTTAGTTGCATAGACTCACCATGAACTCCTAGTCAGTTCATCATGAACTCTGCAATTAAGGTGACCCTGCATTTTACACAACTGCACTTTTTTGGGACTTTACTTTTAACGTTGTGTGGGGTTTTAATATGAATAAACTCCTAAAGATTGGAGGAATATGAAAAGAGTATAGAATTTTGACAAGTTCAAAACTCTTTACACCTAAATGGAAAGAGAGTTGAATATCTTAAGAACAAAAGAAATGCAAAAGAAAAATCAAGTTCTGTAGCTGCAGGTAGGGGAAGAATTAGGTAATACCACAGTGAGCAAGTTGAATCTAGAGGACACAAGCTATGAGACCAGCGTTTTAGAGGGCATCAGCAAAGCAAGTAAATAGAACCTCAGCTAACGTCTCAGCGATGCCTGGTCATTAAGCAACTGTCTTTGGCTGAGAGGACTTCCTTGATAGCTCAGTGGTAAAAGAATCTGCCTGCAATGCAGGAGACGCGGGTGTGATCCCTGGGTCAGGAAGATTCCCTGGAGAATGAAATGGCAACCTACTTCAGTATTCTTGCCTGGAGAATCCCAAGGACAGAGAAGCCTGGCAGGCTACAGTCCCACTCCAAAGAGTGGGACGTGACTGAGTGACTAAACCACTTGGCTGAGAAGGTTCCCCAAGGAATAACTGGTCTTGAGACTAGTATTTCCTTTGTAGTTATGAATCTTTCAGCCCTGGAAAGACAAAGGATTCAGAATAGACATGTTCAAGATATTAATTAATACACTTGTTTAAACATATGTATTGTTTGAGAAATTTAGCTTATTAAAGTAATAGTTAACTTTGTGGTTCTGATTTGAACTATGTAGTTGAGTAATTGATTTACATTTAGGATTTTAGTTGGAAATCTTATCAAGTATATATGAGGTATTGAATATTTTAAAACAAATTAAGAATTACCATAATTAAAACTTAAATGGGTTAGATTTATAAGCTTTCATTAAGTATTTGGGAGGGCTTATTTGTTGATCAGACCTTTAAAAGGAAATTAAATATATAACACTTGATAGTGAGATTTGAAGTTCTTGTTGTTCAATTGCCTGCTCTTGTCCGACTCTTTGATACCCCATGGACTGTAGCACACCAGGCCTCCCTGTCCTTCACCTTCTCCCAGAGTTTGCCCAATTTCATGTCTATTGCATCAGAGATGCCATCCAGCCATCACATCCTCTGACTCCTTCTTCTCCTTCTGCCCTCAAGCCTTCCCAGCATCAGGGTCTTTTCCAATGAGTCAGCTGTTCACATTAGGTGACAAAAATATTTAAACTTCAGCCTCAGCATCAATCCTTCCAATGAGAATTAAGGGTTGATTTCCTTTAAGATTGACTGATTTGATCTCCTTGCTCTCAAAGGAACTCTCAAGAGTCTTCTCCAGCACCACAGTTCAAAGGCATCAGTTCTTTGGTCCTCTGCCTTCTTTACAGTCCAGTTCTCACAACCATACGTGACCACTGAAGAGATGATCAGATCAGTCGCTCAGTCGTGTCCGACTCTTTGCGACCCCATGAACCACAGCACACCAGGCCTCCCTGTCCATCACCAACTCCCGGAGTTCACTCAGACTCACATCCATTGAGTCAGTGATGCCATCCAGCCATTTCATCTTCTGTCGTCCCCTTCTCCTCCTGCCCCCAATCCCTCCCAGCATCAGAGTCTTCTCCAATGAGTCAACTCTTCGCATGAGGTGGCCAAAGTACTGGAGTTTCAGCTTTAGCATCGTTCCTTCCAAAGAAATCCCAGGGTTGATCTCCTTCAGAATGGACTGGTTGGATCTCCTTGCAGTCCAAGGGACTCTCAAGAGTCTTCTCCAACACCACAGTTCAAAAGCATCAGTTCTTCGGTGCTCAGCCTTCTTCACAGTCCAGCTCTCACATCCATACATGACCACAGGAAAAACCATAGCCTTGACTAGGCGAACCTTTGTTGGCAAAGAAATGTCTCTGCTTTTGAATATGCTATCTAGGTTGGTCATAACTTTCCTTCCAAGGAGTAAGCGTCTTTTAATTTCATGGCTGCAGTCACCATCTGCAGTGATTTTGGAGCCCAGAAAAATAAAGTCTGTCACTGTTTCCACTGTTTCCACACCTATTTCCCACGAAGTGATGGGACCAGATGCCATGATCTTCGTTTTCTGAATGTTGAGCTTTAAGCCAACTTTTTCACTCTCCACTTTCACTTTCATCAAGAGGCTTTTTAGTTCCTCTTCACTTTCTGCCATGAGGGTGGTGTCATCTGCATATCTGAGGTTACTGATATTTCTCCCAGCCATCTTGATTCCAACTTGTGTTTCTTCCAGTCCAGCGTTGCTCATGATGGACTCTGCATATAAGTTAAATAAACAGGGTGACAATATACAGCCTTGACGAACTCCTTTTCCTATTTGGAATCAGTCTGTTGTTCCATGACCAGTTCTAACTGTTGCTTCCTGACCTGAATACAAATTTCTCAAGAGGCAGATCAGGTGATCTGGTATTCCCATCTCTTTCAGAATTTTCCACAGTTTATTGTGATCCACACAGTTAAAGGCTCTGGCATAGTCAATAAAGCAGAAATAGATGTTTTTCTGGAACTCTCTTGCTTTTTCCATGATCCAGTGGATGTTGGCAATTTGATCTCTGGTTCCTCTGCCTTTTCTAAAACCAGCTTGAACATCAGGAAGTTCACAGTTCACATATTGCTGAAGCCTGGCTTGGAAAATTTTGAGCATTACTTTACTGGTGTGTGTGATGGCTGTGCTTTGCTGGAGCAGCCGGGAAGAGATACCCCACACACAAGGTAAGAGAAACCCAAGTAAGACGGCAGGTGTTGCAAGAGGGCATCAGAGGGCAAACACACTGAAACCATACTCACAGAAAACTAGTCAATCTAATCACACTAGGACCACAGCCTTGTCTAACTCAATGAAACTAAGCCATGCCTGTGGGGCAATCCAGGATGGGCGGGTCATGGTGGAGAGATCTGACAGGGTGTGGTCCGCTCGAGAAGGGAATGGCAAACCACTTCAGTATTCTTGCCTTGAGAACCCCATGAACAGTATGAAAAGGCAAAATGATAGGATACTGAAAGAGAAACTTCCCAGGTCAGTAGGGGCCCAATATGCTACTGGAGATCAGTGGAGAAATAACTCCAGAAAGCATGAAGGGATGGAGCCAAAGCAAAAACAGTACCCAGCTTTGGATGTGACTGGTGATAGAAGCAAGGTCTGATGCTGTAAAGAGCAATATTGCATAGGAACCTGGAATGTCAGGTCCATGAATCAAGGCAAATTGGAAGTGGTCAAACAAGAGATGGCCAGAGTGAATGTCGACATTCTAGGAATCAGTGAACTCAAATGGACTGGAATGGGTGAATTTAACTCAGATGACCATTATATCTACTACTGCGGGCAGGAATCCCTAAGAAGAAATGCAGTGGCCATCATGGTCAACAAAAGAGTCTGAAATGCAGTATTTGGATGCAATTTCAAAAACGACAGAATGATCTCTGTTCATTTCCAAGGCAAACCATTCAATGTCACAGTAATCCAAGTCTATGCCCCAACCAGTAACGCCGAAGAAGCTGAAGTTGAACGGTTCTATGAAGACCTACAAGACCTTTTAGAACTAACACCCAAAAAAGATGTCCTTTTCATTATAGGGAACTGGAATGCAAAAGTAGGAAGTCAAGAAACACCTGGAGTAACAGGCAAATTTGGCCTTGGAATACGGAATGAAGCAGGGCAAAGACTAACAGAGTTTTGCCAAGAAAATGCACTGGTCAAAACAAACACCCTCTTCCAACAACACAAGAGAAGACTCTGTACATGAACATCAGCAAATGGCCAACACCGAAATCAGATCAATTATATTCTTTGCAGCCAAAGATGGAGAAGCTCTGTACAGTCAGCAAAAACAAGACCAGGAGCTGACTGTGGCTCAGACCATGAACTCCTTATTGCCAAATTCAGACTGAAATTGAAGAAAGTAGGGAAAACCACTAGACCATTCAGGTATGACCTAAATCAAATCCCTTATGATTATACAGTGGAAGTGAGAAATAGATTTAAGGGCCTAGATCTGATAGATAGAGTGCCTGATGAACTATGGAATGAGGTTTGTGACATTGTACAGGAGACAGGGATCAAGACCATCCCCATGGAAAAGAAATGCAAAAAAGCAAAATGGCTGTCTGGGGAGGTCTTACAAATAGCTGTGAAAAGAAGAGAAGCAAAAGCAAAGGATAAAAGGAAAGATATAAACATCTGAATGCAGAGTTCCAAAGAATAGCAAGAAGAGATAAGAAAGCCTTCTTCAGCCATCAATGCAAATAAATAGAAGAAAACAACAAAATGTGAAAGACTAGGGATCTCTTCAAGAAAGTCAGAGATACCAAAGGAACATTTCATGCAAAGATGGGCTCGATAAAGGACAGAAATGGTATGAACTTAACAGAAGCAGAAGATATTAAGAAGAGGTGGCAAGAATACACAGAAGAACTGTACAAAAAAGATCTTCACGACCCAGATAATCACGATGGTGTGATCACTGACCTAGAGCCAGACATCCTGGAATGTGAAGTCAAGTGGGCCTTAGAAAGCATCACTATGAACAAAGCTAGTGGAGGTGATGGAATTCCAGTTGAGCTATTCCAAATCCTGAAAGATGATGCTGTGAAAGTGCTTCACTCAATATGCCAGCAAATTTGGAAAACTCAGCAGTGGCCCCAGGACTGGAAAAGGTCAGTTTTCATCTCAATCCCAAAGAAAGGCAATGCCAAAGAATGCTCAAACTACTGCACAATTGCACTCATCTCACACACTAGTAAAGTAATGCTCAAAATCAGTCAAATATTATCAAAAGTCCCTAAAAAGGTTTGTTAAAAGTTTCTTGATTAGTTAATAGACCAACATGATTTGTAAGCTGAACTGGCCTTAAGGCTGACCAAGGTTTTTAATTTATTTTTAATAAACTGAATATGGAGTCTTAAAAACGTAGCCTATGAATAATTTCCTATGCACTAAAACCATCTTTAGGGACATAAATGGTAATGGGGGAGTCTTATTGACTGAAAAGTAGTTTGCTAAGATCACTGGGCTAGGAAGCAGCAGAGGCAGAATTCAGATCAAAAAGTTTCCCACCTATCCCACTGCACCCAATCTCCAGGCTGTCATCCACATCACTTTATTTTTTCTATTGATGTGACTTTCTTTCCCACTGATCTATGAGCAAAATGCTTGCAGAGATTTCTTTTCATCTTTGAATCAGTAGTCTCAGAGCAATGCCTTGAATAAATAAGTGAGGAGAACCCAATGAGAGTAGCATCCTGGAGCACCCCCAAGAGAAGGTTTCAAGCAGGAAGGGTTGCAATATCAAATTCCACTAAGCAGTCACATAAGATAAGAGCCAAAGGGTCGGGGGAGGAGCTAAGATGGCGGAGGAATAGGACAGGGAAAACACTTTCTCCTCCACAAATTCATCAAAAGAACATCTAAACACTGAGTAAATTCCACAAAACAACTTCGGAATGCTGGCAGAGGACATCAGACACCCAGAAAAGCAACTCATTGCCTTCTAAAGGAGGTAGGAAAAAATATAAAATACAAAAAAGAGACAAAGAGGGAGAGATGGACCTCTGATCAGGGAAGGGAGTCTTAAAAAAAGAGAAGTTTCCAAACACCAGGAAACTCTCTCACTGCCGAGTCTGTGCTGAACCTGGGAAGCACGGAGGCCATCATAACAGGGAGGAAAATAAATAATCAATTAAAACCCACAGACTATGAGCCCCACGATAACTTCCCCAGTGGAGAAACAGTGCAAACGCCCGCATCTGCCATTAGCAAGCGGGGGCTGGGCAGGGAGGCGCTGCTGGCCGCTTCCTCACGGGCGGCTTCACGGGCTGCTGCTTCGCGGGCTGCATTGGCCTGAATATCCCGAGGGCTATCTAAGCGGAATAATTTGGGCTGGCAAACCAGACTGTGGGATACCTATCACACGAAAAGCCAGCCCTAATTCAAGACATCACCAGGCTCGCGCACAGAACAAAGGACTTTACAGAGATAGCTGGCTGCAGTCTGTCCCCCTCTGGTGACAGGCAGCCAGAGCCGGAGGGAGGCAATTGCAGCCCCAGAGAGACATTATCCACAAAACTGTAAGCAGGCTTCTTTGCTAACTAAGACTTCTTAGCGCTCTGGTCGGCTAACATCCACCTGGGAAAGTGCGCCAGTGGTGCACTTGGAGGACCAAGTGGCGGGGAGGCAATAAGTCATAGAAGCCGCGATTGCTGAATGCCTCATTACCTGGGCTGCTGGATTCTGCGAAGGGCACAAAACGCAGGCCCAACCGAGCCTGGGCCTCTGAGGACTACCGGAGTACCTGAACTTGAGCAGCTTAGACCTGGGAGGGGCAAGCAGCCCAGGGCCGGTCGTGGATGGTTCTGGCGGGGAAACAGAGAGCCTAAGCAGAGTGGACAGGGAGGCTACACGTGCCGTGAGCAGGGGCAGACCCAGTGTGGCTGAGCCACTGCGAGCACATGCCAGTGGTATTTATTTGCAGCGTCCCTCCCTCCCCACAGCACGACTGAACAAGTGAGAATAAAAAAAAAAAAAAAAGTGTGTCCACCACCGTTCCCTTAGTATCAGGGCGGAAATCAGACGCTGAAGAGACCAGCAAACAGAAGAAGCTATAACAGAGGGAACCGCCATGGAAGCGACAGGCAATAAACTAAAACCCCGTGGTTAGTACCAACTACAGAGAAAGAGGCCTATAGATCTTGAGAAATTTAAGCCGGAACAAGGAACTAGCCGAAAATGAACTGAACCCACAATACCCACAACAATAACAGGGAAAGTCTTTTATATATTGTTACTATTTTTACCATCATTATTTCTTTATATATATATATATATTTATTTATATATATTTTTATTTAAAATTTTTTTTAAATTTTTCCTTGCCTGGAGAATCCCAGGGACAGGGCAGCCTGGTGGGCTGCCGTCTATGGGATTGCACAGAGTCGGACACGACTGAAGTGACTTAGCAGTAGCAGTACTCCTGTAATTTCCACTTTTAGAATATTTTTTATAACTCTTGCTACCCCCCGTTTTTTTCTTTTCTTTTTTCTTTTTCTTTTTTGTCTTTTCTTTTTTTCTTTCCTTTAACATTGTATTTTTGAAACTCCAAACTCTGCTCTAGTTTCATAAGTTTAGCTTATTGGTAATTGCTATCAATTTTTTACCTATTCATTTTTTTTTATAACTTTTGTGACTTTTTCTTTTTTTTTTTCTTTTTTCCTCCCTCTATCTATCTCTTCATCTTTTCTATGACATTGTATTCCTGAAACTCCAAACTCTAATCTAGATATTTAATCTATGCTTTCTGATATATGTAATCAATTTGTCTCTATTACTGACTGGATCTGTCTCTCTCCTTTTCATTCCCTCCTTTTATCCTCCTGACCACCTCTGTCACCTTCCTCCCTCTTTTCTTCTCTGTATAACTCCGTGAACATCTCTGAGGGGTCCAGTTGTGGAGTGCAGTATAGAAGGAGAAGTTTTTGAGACTACTGTAAAAATAAGACTGATAACTGGAAGCAGGAGGCTTAAGTCCAAACCCTGATCCCACAGAACATTAATTGACAGGAGCTCATCAAATGCCTCCAAACCTACACTGAAACCAAGCCAATATACAGGCTACTCCAAGTCACCCCAAAACCATAGACATCACATAACTCATTACTAGACACTCCATTGCACTCCAGAGGGAAGAAATCCAGCTCCATTCACCAGAACACTGACACAAGCGTCTCTAACCAAGAAACCTTGACAAGCCACCTGCACAAACCCACATACAGTGAGGGAATGCCACAATAAAGAGAACTCCACAAACTGCCAGAATACAGTAAGGACACCCCAAACTCAGCAATTTAAACAAGATGAAGAGACAGAAGAATTCCCAGCAGGTAAAGGAACAGGATAAATGCCCACCAAACCAAACAAAAGAGGAAGAAATAGCGAATCTACCCGATAAAGAATTCCAAATAATGATAGTGAAATTAATCCAAAATCTGGAAATCAAAATGGAATCACAGAAAAATAGCCTGGAGAAAAGCATTGAAAAGATGCAAGAAAGGTTTAACAAGGACCTAGAAGAAATAAAAAGGAGTCAATATATAATGAATAATGCAATAAATGAGATCCAAAACACTCTGGAGGCAACAAATAGTAGAATAACAGAGGCAGAAGATAGAATTAGTGAACTAGAAGATAGAATGGTAGAAATAAATGAATCAGAGGAGAAAAAAGAAAAACGAATTAAAAGAAATGAGGACAATCTCAGAGACCTCCAGGACAATATTAAACATTACAACATTCGAATAATAGGAGTCTCAGAAGAAGAAGACAAAAAGAAAGACCATGAGAAAATACTAGAGGAGATAATAGGTGAAAACTTCCCTAAAATGGGGAAGGAAATAATCACTCAAGTCCAAGAAACCCAGAGAGTCCCAAACAGGATAAACCCAAGGCGAAACACCCCAAGACACATATTAATCAAATTAACAAAGATCAAACACAAAGAACAAATATTAAAAGCAGCAAGGGAAAAACAACAAATAACACACAAGGGAATTCCCATAAGGATTACAGCTGATCTTTCAATAGAAACTCTCCAAGCCAGGAGGGAATGGCAAGACATACTTAAAGTGATGAAAGAAAATAACCTACAGCCCAGACTATTGTACCCAGCAAGGATCTCATTCAAATATGAAGGAGAAATCAAAACCTTCACAGACAAGCAAAAGCTGAGAGAATTCAGCACCACCAAACCAGCTCTCCAACAAATACTAAAGGACATTCTCTAGACAGGAAACACAAAAAGGGTATATAAATTCGAACCCAAAACAATAAAGTAAATGGCAACAGGATCATACTTATCAATAATTACCTTAAATGTAAATGGGTTGAATGCCCCAACCAAAAGACAGAGACTGGCTGAATGGATACAAAAACAAGACCCCTACATATGTTGTCTACAAGAGACCCACCTCAAAACAGGGGACACATACCGACTGAAAATGAAGGGCTGGAAAAAGATTTTCCAGGCAAATAGGCACCAAAAGAAAGCAGGAGTAGCAATACTCATATCAGATAAAATAGACTTTAAAACAAAGGCTGTGAAAAGAGACAAAGAAGGTCACTACATAATGATCAAAGGATCAATCCAAGAAGAAGATATAACAATTATAAATATATATGCACCCAACATAGGAGCACCGCAATATGTAAGACAAATACTAACAAGTATGAAAGGAGAAATCAACAATAACACAATAATAGTGGGAGACTTTAATACCCCACTCACACCAATGGATAGATCAACTAAACAGAAAATTAAGAAGGAAACACAAACTTTAAACGATACAATAGACCAGTTAGACCTAATTGATATCTATAGGACATTTCACCCCAAAACAATGAATTTCACCTTTTTCTCAAGCGCACACGGAACCTTCTCCAGGATAGACCACATCCTGGGCCATAAATCTAGCCTTGGTAAGTTCAGAAAAATTGAAATCATTCCAAGCATCTTTTCTGACCACAATGCAGTAACATTAGATCTCAATAACAGGAGAAAAACTATTAAAAATTCCAACATATGGAGGCTGAACAACATGCTGCTGAATAATCAACAAATCACAGAAGAAATCAAAAAAGAAATCAAAATCTGCATAGAAACAAATGAAAATGAAAACACAACAACCCAAAACCTATGGGACACTGTAAAAGCAGTCCTAAGGGGAAAGTTCATAGCAATACAGGCATACCTCAAGAAACAAGAAAAAAGCCAAATAAATAACCTAACTCTACACCTGAAGCAACTAGAAAAGGAAGAAATGAAGCACCCCAACGTTAGTAGAAGGAAAGAAATCTTAAAAATTAGGGCAGAAATAAATGCAAAAGAAACAAAAGAGACCATAGCAAAAATCAACAAAGCCAAAAGCTGGTTCTTTGAAAGGGTAAATAAAATTGACAAACCACTAGCCAGACTCATCAAGAAACAAAGGGAGAAAAATCAAATAAATAAAATTAGAAATGAAAATGGCGAGATCACAACAGACAACACAGAAATATAAAGGATCATAAGAGACTACTATCAGCAATTATATGGCAATAAAATGGACAACGTGGAAGAAATGGACAAATTCTTAGAAAAGTACAACTTTCCAAAACTGGATCAGGAAGAAATAGAAAATCTTAACAGACCTATCACAAGCACGGAAATTGAAACTGTAATCAGAAATCTTCCAGCAAACAAAAGCCCAGGTCCAGACGGCTTCACAGCTGAATTCTACCAAAAATTTAGAGAAGAGCTAACATCTATCCTACTCAAACTGTTCCAGAAAATTGCAGTAGAAGGCAAACTTCCAAACTCATTCTATGAGGCCACCATCACCCTAATACCAAAACCGGACAAAGATGCCACAAAAAAAGAAAACTACAGGCCAATATCACTGATGAACATAGATGCAAAAATCCTTAACAAAATTCTAGCAGTCAGAATCCAACAACACATTAAAAAGATCATACACCATGACCAAGTGGGCTTTATCCCAGGAATGCAAGGATTCTTCAATATCCACAAATCAATCAACGTAATACACCACATTAACAAATTGAAAAATAAAAACCATATGATTATCTCAATAGATGCAGAGAAAGCCTTTGACAAAGTTCAACATCCATTTATGATAAAAACTCTCCAGAGAGCAGGAATAGAAGGAACATACCTCAACATAATAAAAGCTATATATGACAAACCCACAGCAAACATTATCCTCAATGGTGAAAAATTGAAAGCATTTCTTCTAAAGTCAGGAACAAGACAAGGATGCCCACTTTCACCATTAGTATTCAACATAATTTTGGAAGCTTTGGCCACAGCAATCAGAGCAGAAAAAGAAATAAAAGGAATCCAAATTGGAAAAGAAGAAGTAAAACTCTCACTGTTTGCAGATGACATGATCCTCTACGTAGAAAACCCTAAAGACTCCACCAGAAAATTACTAGAACTAATCAATGAATATAGTAAAGTTGCAGGATATAAAATCAACACACAGAAATCCCTTGCATTCCTGTACACTAATAATGAGAAAATAGAAAGAGAAATTAAGGAAACAATTCCATTCACCATTCCAATGAAAAGAATAAAATACTTGGGAATATATCTTCCTAACGAAACTAAAGACCTATATATAGGAAACTATAAAACACCGGTGAAAGAAATCAAAGAGGACACTAATCAGATCGGATCAGATCAGTCGCTCAGTCGTGTCTGACTCTTTGCGACCCCATGAACCGCAGCACGCCAGGCCTCCCTGTCCATCACCAGCTCCCGGAGGTCACTCAGACTCACATCCATCGAGTCAGTGATGCCATCCAGCCATCTCATCCTCTGTCGTCCCCTTCTCCTCCTGCCCTCAATCCCTCCCAGCATCAGAGTCTTCTCCAATGAGGCAACTCTTCGCATGAGGTGGCCAAAATACTGGAGTTTCAGCTTGAGCATCATTCCTTCTAAAGAAATTCCAGGATTGATCTCCTTCAGAATGGACTGGTTGGATCTTCTTGCAGTCCAAGGGACTCTCAAGAGTCTGCTCCAACACCACAGTTCAAAAGCATCAATTCTTCGGCTCTCAGCCTTCTTCACAGTCCAGCTCTCACATCCATACATGACCACAGGAAAAACCATAGCCTTGACTAGGCGAACCTTTGTTGGTAAAGTAATGTCTCTGGTTTTGAATATGCTATCTAGGTTGGTCATAACTTTCCTTCCAAGGAGCAAGCGTCTTTTAATTTCATGGCTGCAGTCACCATCTGCAGTGATTTTGGAGTCCAGAAAAACAAAGTCTGACACTGTTTCCACTGTTTCTCCATCTATTTCCCATGCAGTGATGGGACCAGATGCCATGATCTTCGTTTTCTGAATGTTGAGCTTTACGCCAACCTTTTCACTCTCCACTTTCACTTTCATCAAGAGGCTTTTTAGCCCCTCTTCACTTTCTGCCATAAGAGTCGTGTCATCTGCATATCTGAGGTTATTGATATTTCTCCCAGCAATCTTGATTCCAACTTGTGTTTCTTCCGGTCCAGCATTTCTCATGATGTACTCTGCATATAAGTTAAATAAACATGGTGACAATATGCAGCCTTGACGTACTCCTTTTCCTATTTGGAACCAGTCTGTTGTTCCATGACCAGTTCTAACTGTTGCTTCCTGACCTGAATACAGATTTCTTAAGAGGCAGATCAGGTGGTCTGGTATTCCCATCTCTTTCAGAATTTTCCACAGTTTATTGTGATCCACACAGTCAAAGGCTTTGGCATAGTCAATAAAGCAGAAATAGATGTTTTTCTGGAACTCTCTTGCTTTTTCGATGATCCAGCGGATGTTGGCAATTTGATCTCTGGTTCCTCTGCCTTTTCTAAAACCAGCTTGAACATCAGGAAGTTCACGGTTCACATATTGCTGAAGCCTGGCTTGGAGAATTTTGAGCATTACTTTACTAGCGTGTGAGATGAGTGCAATTGTTTGGTAGTTTGAGCACTCCTTGGCATTGCCTTTCTTTGGGATTGGGATGAAAACTGACCTTTTCCAATCTTGTGGCCACTGCTGAGTTTTCCAAATTTGCTGGCATATTGAGTGTAGCACTTTCATAGCATCATCATTCAGGATTTGGAATAGCTCTACTGGAATTCCATCACCTCCACTAGCTTTGTTCGTAGTGATGCTTTCTAAGGCCCATTTGACTTCACATTCCAAGATGTCTGGCTCTAGGTCAGTGATCACACCATCATGATTATCTGGGTCTTGAAGCTCTTTTTTGTACAGTTCTTCTGTGTATTCTTGCCACCTCTTCTTAATATCTTCTGCTTCTGTTAGATCCACACCATCTCTGTCCTTTATTGTGCCCATCTTTGCATGAAATGTTCCTTTGGTATCTCTGATTTTCTTGAAGAGATCCCTAGTCTTTCCCATTCTGTTGTTTTCCTCTATTTCTTTGCATTGATCACTGAAGAAGGCTTTCTTATCTCTTCTTGATATTCTTTGGAACTCTGCATTTAAATGTTTATATCTTTCCTTTTCTCCTTTGCTTTTCGCTTCTCTTCTTTTCACAGCTATTTGTAAGGCCTCCCCAGACAGCCATTTTGCTTTTTTGCATTTCTTTTCCATGGGGATGGTCTTGATCCCTGTCTCCTGTACAATGTCACGAACCTCATTCCATAGTTCATCAGGCACTCTATCTATCAGATCTAGGCCCTTAAATCTATTTCTCACTTCCACTGTATAATCATAAGGGATTTGATTTAGGTCATACCTGAATGGTCTAGTAGTTTTCTCTACTTTCTTCAATTTCAGTCTGAATTTGGCAATAAGGAGTTCATGGTCTGAGCCACAGTCAGCTCCTGGTCTTGTTTTTGCTGATTGTATAGAGCTTCTCCATCTTTGGCTGCAAAGAATATAATCGATCTGATTTCGGTGTTGACCATCTGGTGATGTCCATGTATAGAGTCTTCTCTTGTGTTGTTGGAAGAGGGTATTTGCTATGACCAGTGCATTTTCTTGGCAAAACTCTCTTAGTCTTTGCCCTGCTTCATTCCGTATTCCAAGGCCAAATTTGCCTGTTACTCCAGGTGTTTCTTGACTCCCTACTTTTGCATTCCATTCCCCTATAATGAAAAGGACATCTTTTTTGCGTGTTAGTTCTAAAAGGTCTTGTAGGTCTTCATAGAACCTTTCAACTTCAGCTTCTTCGACGTTACTGGTTGGGGCATAGACTTGGATTACTGTGACATTGAATGGTTTGCCTTGGAAACGAACAGAGATCATTCTATCGTTTTTGAGATTGCATCCAAGTACTGCATTTCGGACTCTTTTGTTAACCATGATGGCCACTCCATTTCTTCTGAGGGATTCCTGCCCACAGTAGTCGATATAATGGTCATCCGAGTTAAATTCACCCATTCCAGTCCATTTTAGTTCGCTAATTCCTAGAATGTCGACATTCACTCTTGCCATCTCTTGTTTGACCACTTCCAATTTGCCTTGATTCATGGACCTGACATTCCAGGTTCCTATGCAATATTGCTGTTTACAGCATCGGACTTTGCTTCTATCACCAGACACATCCACAGCTGGGTATTCTTTTTGTTTTGGCTCCATCCTTTCATTCTTTCTGGAGTTATTTCTCCACTGATCTCCAGTAGCATATTGGGCCCCTACTGACCTGGGGAGTTTCTCTTTCAGTATCCTATCATTTTGTCTTTTCATACTGTTCATGGGGTTCTCAAGGCAAGAATACTGAAGTGGTTTGCCATTCCCTTCTCGAGCGGACCACACCCTGTCAGATCTCTCCACCATGACCCGCCCATCCCAGGTTGCCCCTTGGGCATGGCTTAATCTCATTGAGTTAGACAAGGGTGTGCTCCTTGTGTGATTAGATTGACTAGTTATCTGTGAGAATGGTTTTAGTGTATTTGCCCTCTGATGCCCTCTTTCAAGACCTACTGTCTTACTTGGGTTTCTCTTACCTTGGGAGTGGGGTATCTCATCCCGGCTGCTCCTGGCTGCTCCCGGCCAGCGAAGCACAGCCATCGCACCTTACCTTGGACGAGGGGTCTCTCCTCACCGCCACCCTTCCTGACCTCGGTCGTGGGGTAGCTCTTCTCGGCCGTGCTTAGTGCGCTGGCCCTCACCGCCGTCCTTCCTCGGTTGTGGGGTAGCTCCTCTCGGCCGCGCTCTTAGTGCGCGACGCAGCCGGCGTCACTAATAGATGGAGAAATATACCATGTTCATGGATTGGCAGCATCAATATAGTGAAAATGAGTATACTACCCAAAGCAATTTATAGATTCAATGCAATCCCCATCAAGCTACCAACGGTATTCTTCATAGAGTTAGAACAAATAATTTCTCAATTTGTATGGAAATACAAAAAACCTCGAATAGGTTCTTGCTCAAAGCCATCTTGAGAAAGAAGAACGGAACTGGAGGAATCAACCTGCCTGACTTCAGGCTCTACTACAAAGCCACCGTCATCAAGACAGTATGGTACTGGTACAAAGACAGAAATATAGAACAATGGAACAAAATAGAAAGCCCAGAGATAAATCCACACACATATGGATACCTTATCTTTGACAAAGGAGGCAAGAATATACAATGGATTAAAGACAATCTCTTTAACAAGTGGTGCTGGGAAAACTGGTCAAACACTTTTAAAAGAAGGAAACTAGAACACTTCCTAACACAATACACAAAAATAAACTCAAAATGGATTAAAGAGCTAAATGTAAGACCAGAAACCGTAAAACTCCTAGAGGAAAACATAGGCAAAACACTCTCTGACATACATCACAGCAGGACCCTCTATGACCCACCTCCCAGAATATTGGAAATAAAATAAAAAATAAACAAATGGGACCTAATTAAACTTAAAAAGCTTCTGCACAACAAAGGAAACTATAAGCAAGGTGAAAAGACAGCCTTCAGAATGGGAGAAAATAATAGCAAATGAAGCAACAGACAAACAACTAATCTCAAAAATATACAAGCAACTCCTACAGCTCAGTTCCAGAAAAATAAATGACCCAATCAAAAAATGGGCCAAAGAACTAGGTAGACATTTCTCCAAAGAAGACATACAGATGGCTAACAAACACATGTAAAGATGCTCAACATCACTCATTATCAGAGAAATGCAAATCAAAACCACAATGAGGTACCATTTCACGCCAGTCAGAATGGCTGCAATCCAAAAGTCCACAAGCAATAAATGCTGGAGAGGGTGTGGAGAAAAGGGAACCCTCTTACACTGTTGGTGGGAATGCAAACTAGTACAGCCACTTTGGAGAACAGTATGGAGATTTCTCAAAAAACTGGGAATAGAACTGCCTTATGATCCAGCAATCCCACTGCTGGGCATACACACTGAAGAAACCAGAATTGAAAGAGACACGTCTACCCCAATGTTCATCGCAGCACTGTTTACAATAGCCAAGACTTGGAAGCAACCTAGATGTCCATCCACAGATGAATGGATAAGCAAGCTGTGGTACATATACACAATGGAGTATTACTCAGCCATTAAAAAGAATGCATTTGAATCAGTTCTAATCAGGTGGATGGAACTAGAGCCTATTATACAGAGTGAAGTAAGCCAGAAAGGAAAACACAAATACAGTATACTAACGCATATATATGGAATTTAAAGATGGTAACAATAACCCTGTTTACGAGACAGCAAAAGAGACACTGATGTATAGAACAGACTTTTGGACTCTGGGAACGGGAGAGGGTGGGATGATTTGGGAGAATAGCATTGAACTATGTATAATATCATATCTGAAACGAGTCGCCAGTCCAGGTACGATGCCTGATAATGGATGCCTGGGACTGGTGCACTGGGACGACCCAGGGGGATGGTATGGGGAGGGAGAAGGGAGGAGGGTTCAGGATGGGGAACACATGTATACCTGTGGCCGATCCATCGTGATGTATGGCAAAAGCAATACAATATTGTAAAGTTAAGCAAAATAAAATTTAATTAAAAAAAAAAAGAGCCAAAGGGTCTATAGCATGTGACCAATTGGAGACCACTTGTGACCTTCTTAAAAGCAGCATGGATTCTCTTCACGTCTTGTCAGGACATATAGCCACCATACACTGATGACTAGGGAGGTGCTTGTCAAAATTTGAGAAGTAGGGGAGCCAATGGAGGACACTAGTCAAATCACATCCTCACGGAGGTGTCAGTGGAGTCTGCATAGCCTCGCAAAGCCATTGGGACTCTTAGGTGTGGAGAAGAAGGGAGGGATCTTTATACCTGCCCCAGCTCTACCTTTTCCCTCCATCCACCCAAGGATCAGGACTTTTAAGACAACTCCCTCAACCATACCACCAACAGGCCAAGAGAACAAAATAATATCTGGTACTCCTTCATGGTTGGAGGTAGATGTGGGCCCAAAAGTCTTTTCTCCTGGATCCTTCCAGTCTTGTTTCTGTGCTAAAGAAGGTACAGTATGTAGGAACTAAATTCGTATTATATGCTGATACTGAGCTAGTCTGTAGGAACTAAAAGATGAAAAAAGTAGACCCTACCGTCAAGGAGCTGAGAGTATGCTGGGGAAAGAGTATGTGAGTAAGCAGACTTTTATAGTAAGCAAGGTGGATATAACCATAGAGGTGAATAGGAGGAAACTGAGAGGCCCAGAAGAGGGCACCTGCTCTAGCCTGGGGTTTCAGGGAAGTCTTTCCCAAGGTGGCCACAACTTTAATGGGAGAATGGGAGGGTGATGGAGAAAGGTGAACTAGGTGGCAGGGACTAGGGTAGTCCAGTAAATCAAGTTGCAGCAACCATTTCCAGCAGTAAGAAATCGTGTGTGGGGAGTCCTAGATGGGAGACTTGGTGACAGAACATGAGACCAAGCTCAAGACGGGAAGCCAGCAGAACCTGAAGGATTTTGTCCTCCAGGACTGTGACCTTAGTTAGACTTTAGCTTATAAGGGGTGGGGGACCTTGGAAGGCTTTAAAGCAAGGCTGAGACATTGTCAGCTTTGGTTTTTAAATAGCTTACTCTGCTGTTTCTTGTGCTTCTTTCTTTTATGTTCATTTTTACATCTTGTGACTCAAAAGCTACATGTGATTAAACTGAGCTCTAAAAACAGGAAATGAAAGTCTGTGGGCTGACATTTACATGTATACAGTCCATTGGCTGTCCTGAGGTGGGCCAGTCTGCTGTATAGAATGAGTTTTTCTTTCCTGTGGTCCTTGCTCTTCCTTGGTCTTCTTACTGGTGAGTCTGTCCCTGCCACTACCTCCCAGGCACCTCTACCTCCTTACACATTGGGTTGCTCTAGCAATAGGTCATTTTCACTAAAGATGTTGCTTCCCTGGGAGCCAGACTGTGTGTGAGTGCTTGTATATGTGTGTGTGAGGTGTGTGTACTATCATCTCAGATCATGCAAACCCTGATTGTTTCTTGTCACTCTCACGCTGCTAGTGAGTCACAAGGAGCCTGGACGTCCCCAGACAGACTGAAGCTGGGGACTTGAGATAGAGGATCTGCCACAGTCAGTTCCTGGACCTCATCTGCATCTTGCCACCTCAAGCATAATCTCTTCCCTTCTGCCCCTGTGAGTCACCTTTATTGTGAATTGGGCTCTGCTGTACCACAAATGACATCTGTAGGTGATCTCGAACCTAGCACCTCGTGACAAGTCCTGTCCCTCTGAGTTCTTACTGCTCCTTCCCCTGTCCCCAAGAACCTGAGTGGTGGCAGAAGGCAGGCTTGGGAACTGGAGGCCAGGGGAACAGAGCTCCTGAGAGACCCACGGTGAGGGGCCAGGTTTTGCTTAGTTATCCGAGTTTCAGTCTTTCTTTCATCCTCCTTTGGGAGGAATGCGGCTTGTATTAGTTATCAGGGTCACCTGACTTCAGGGTGGCCCCCACCCTCGCCTTTAGGATGTGCCCTAAGCCTGCCATAAATCCCTTGCTGCTGCTGCTGCTAAGTCACTTCAGTTGTGTCCGACTCTGTGCGACGCCATAGACGGCAGCCCACCAGATTCCCCCATCCCTGGGATTCTCCAGGCAAGAACACTGGAGTGGGTTGCCATTTTCTTCTCCATTGCATGAAAGTGAAAAGTGAAAGTGAAATCGCTCAGTCGTGCCAAATCTTAGAGACCCCATGGACTGCAGCCTACCTAGAGGTGTTTAAAACTTCGCAGTTTATTAAGAACTTTTACTCAAATTTTACTCAAGATTCCCCTAACAATCTTGTGGTATAGATAAGGCAGAGAGTATTAAGCCCACTTTACAGAAGATGAACTAAGACATGAGGCGACACCTTCTGGCACACAGCCGGTGACCTGTGAGAATGGAAGTCAGCGCAACTGTGGGAATGCAGAAGCAACAAGGAAACTCAGACCATACTGTCTCCAGCCAAATTCACAGAACTGAAAACGCAGAGAACGGATTCCTGTCAGGTTCCCCTTGCCGCCACTTTCCTGTCCTCCCACAGAGTAAATGAATCAATGAGATTCCCTTCCTCCATGGTGTCCAGGTCAGGCCCTTGGAGATCATTGTCCATGGGGGCATCCTTTGGGCACATGAAGAAATGGGTGAGACAGATCTTGCCTTAAAAAAAAGTTCATGTTTCTTGGGTTCAGTTCCAGAACTATCTATTGAGGCCTCTCGTGTGCTGGTGCTGTGCTGTGTGTGATGGGGTAGAGGTGAGTGGTGCACAGGGAGGAATGAGGTGGGGTACAGTCCTGTTGTTGGCGGCACAGTAGTCAACAGAGCATCAGCTTTGGGGACAGGCGAACTTGGGTTTCATGTGGACTCCGCTGCTTCCAATAGCCAGCGACTCTGGGCAAGTAAGCTTTTTAAGCTCTTTGAGTCTCATGGTCTTCATCTGTGAAGTGGGAATAAGAATATTGACCTTACTAGATTGCTGTGAAGGTTAAATAAAATAATGTGCTTAATGCACTTGGCAGAGTGCCTGGCACCGAGGATTCATGTCCTGAGCTGATTCTTTTCAGTCTCTTTCCCCCACTTGAATCCAGAAACAGGATCCAGAAAAGGAAGCTCTGCACACATCCCACTGCACCTAGCCACTTGGCTAAACCATCAGCCTTACTCAACTTTATTGCTCAGATAACTAATTCCCTTCTACCTTTTCCTCTCCTTGGGAAACTTATGAGCTATGGGGAAAGACAAACAACACAGCTATTTGTATGAAACAGAATGACGTAAGCCAACAAACAAGCCAAAAAAAGCACAGTTTAGTTCAGTTCAGTCGCTCAGTTGTGTCTGAGTCTCTGCGACTCCATGGACGGCAGCATGCCAGGCTTCCCTTTCCATCACCAACTCCCGGATCCTACTCAAACTCATGTCCATCAAGTCGTGATGCCATCCAACCATCTCATCCTCTGTTGTCCTCTTCTCCCACCTTAAATCTTTCCCAGCATTAGGATCCTTTCCAATGAGTCAGTTCTTCACATCAGGTAGCCTAAGTATTGGTGCTTCAGCTTCAGCATCAGTGCTTCCAGTGAATATTCAGGACTGATCTCCTTTAGGATGGACTGGTTGGATCTCCTTGCAGTCCAAAGGACTCTTGGGAGTCTTCTTCAACACCACAATTCAAAAGCATCAATTCCTTGGAGCTCAGCTTTCTTTATAGTCCAACTCTCACATCCATACATGTCTACTGAAGAAACCATAGCTTTGACTAGATGGACTTCTGTCGGCAAAGTAATGTCTATGCTTTTTCATATGCTGTCTAGGTTTGTCATAGCTTTTCTTCCAAGGAGCAGGCGTCTTTTAATTTCATGGCTCCAGTTACCATCTGCAGTGCTTTTGGAGCCCAAGAAAATAAAGTCTGTCACTGTTTCCATTTTTCCCCCATCTATTTGCCATGAAGTGATAAGACTGGATGCCATGATCTTAATTTTTTGAATGTTGTTTTTAGCCAGTTTTTCCACTCTTTTCTTCACTTTCAACAAGAGGCTCTTTAGTTCTTCTTTGCTTTCTGCCATAAGGGTGGTGTCATCTGCGTGTCCATGGTTATTGATATTTCTCCCAGCATTCTTGATTCCAGCTTGTGCTTCATCCAGCCTGGCATTTCACATGATGTACTCTGCTGCTGTTGCTAAGTCGTTTCAGTAGTGTCCGACTCTGTGAGACCCCATAGATGGCAGTCTACCAGGCTCTGCCATCCCTGGGATTCTCCAGGCAAGAACACTGGAATTGGTTGCCATTTCCTTCTCAAATGCATGAAAGTGAAAAGTGAGAGTGAAGTCGCTCAGTTGTGTCCGACTCTTAGCCACCTCATGGACTGCAGCCTACCAGGCTCCTCCGTCTTTGGGATGAGTGCAATTGTGCGTTAGTTTGAACATTCTTCGGCATTGCCTTTCTTTGGGATTGGAATGAAAACTGACCTTTCCCAGTCCTGTGGTCACTGCTGAGTTTTCCAAATTTGCTGGCATATTGAGTGAAGCATTTTAACAGCATCATCTTTTAGGATTTGAAATAGCCCAGCTGGAATTCCATAACCTCCACTAGCTTTGTTCCTAGTGATGCTTCCATAGGCTGAAGGAAACTAGAAGGGAGGCAAGGCTGGACCAGAAGTATGGAGCTCAGGTAAGGCCCCAGAAAGGGAGCAGCACTTGAACTAAGCTTAAGGAATCACTGTACTCAAGGGTGAGCGTAGCTCCTTGATCAAGGGTGGAATTCTTCAAAGCTGGAATGAAGGTTCTGGGCCAACTTGGGAAAGGAAGATCCATCTGGTGTCAGCACTGTCTTGGCATGCTTCCAGTCAACTTGCACATTCCTCCAAGTGGAGCCAGAAGAGCTGCATGGGAAGAAGGAACAGCAGGTCATAGGGTGGATCCTGTGGTGGGCACATGGGACACTGCATGTCCCCCAGTGTGGAGTGCCCACTCCCACAGCATAGCAAGCTCTCTCCTACTCCTCGTCACCACAGCTACTATCACAGGACTTCTCAGTTCAACTTTCAGCAGAAAAGCCTGCACCAACTTACTTCAGTGACATTGAAAGAGTGAGTGAGCATTAGTCGCTCAGTCGTGTCTGACTCTTTTCAACCCCATGGACTATAGACACCTGGGTTCCTCTGCCCAGGGAACTCTCTAGGCAAGAATACTGGAGTGGGTTGCCATTCCATTCTCCAGGTGAACTTCCCAACCCAGAGATCAAACTCAGGTCTCCTGCATTGCAGGCAGATTCTTTACCATCTGAGGCACCAGGGAAACCCTCAGTGACATTAGTATCCTGAATAATACCATAGTGAGGTATTTACATGATTGTCTGATTTAACACAAAATCCTGGAAGATGGCAACCCTGTTTCACAGGTTAGAAAACTTGGACTCAGAGAGGTTAAGTAACTTGCCCAAGATCACACAGCTAGCACTTGGTAGAGCAAGGACTTGAACTTGGGCAGTCTGACTAGCGCCCTGGAGTTACACTCTTCTTTCAAGTGCATTATAGGCTGGTATCCAAATGCTTGTCCCTCTCACCATGCTTAACGTGGCCTGGCCAGCACAACACTAGCCCTCCTGCTCTAGAAAGATGTGTTCCCAGATTCTGGCTGTGCCTGAGAGGAGCTGGCTTTTGTCTCAGAAGTGGCCAAATAAGCAGTTATGGGGGATGCTGCATGGCAATTCTTGCATGGATGCGACTGGGCTGGATGATTTCTGTTCCTTTTCCCTGAATTGGCAAGAGATGGACTCACAGAAACAGTAGAGATTATCCAGCTCCCTCCCCCCACACCAGGGCCCCTCCCAAGGATTTTGCTTACTCTTCAGGACACTTAGTACCTGCAACCTTTAGGACAGCCTTCATTGATTATTTCCTTATATGTTAATTAATTAATGTAAATGTGGAAGGAAACCATTGTGGTGTGGAGGTTGTTGTTTTTCAGTCACTGTCATGTCTGACTCTTTGCGACCCCAAGGACTGCAGCACACCAGGCTTCCTATCTTCTACCACCTCCCAGAATTTGCTCAAACTCATGTCCATTGAGTTGGTGATGGACTCTCTCATCCTCTTACCTCCCCTTCACCTTTTGCTCTCAATCTTTCCCACCATCAGGGTCTTTTCCAATGAGCTGGCTCTGCATCAGATGGCCAAAGTATTGGAGCTTCAGCTTCTATGTCAATCCCTCTTGAGTTCTAGTTCCATCTATAACTAGCAACGTTGTCTTGAGCAAGGCACCTAAATTCTGTGGGTCTCTATTTTCTCACCTTTAAAATAGGATTACTAATCATGGCCCTGACTCTCCCTCAGGCCTGCTGTGAGCCTTCAATGTAACAGGCTGTTCTCTGTCTGCAGGACCAGGGGCTTCCAGAGCCCCCATGGTGGCAACTGGGACTCTGGGGGCCTCTGTCACTCTTCCCTTGCAGCTTCAAGATGGACAGCAGGTGGAGAGCATCTCCTGGGTAAGTCGCTCAGTCCCCGGGGCAATAGCCACAGCAACCTTGGTAGAAGCTGGAGGACCAGACACCTTTCACCAGGCAGAATCATGGTACTGGGGTCGTCTGAGTGTGGTGGGCCCAGACCGCTCCCTGCAGATCAGCCACCTGAATTGGGCAGACGCGGGGTCCTACAGAGCCCATGTTAATCTTCGGAGCTCCTGCCTCACCCACACCAGGGAGTACAGCCTGCAGGTCTACGGTGAGTGTCCGGGGTATGGCAACAGGTGTGTGTGTATGGAGCCTGTCTTTCAGTCACTTTTATAGCCTTTCTCACTTCCCTTTTAGAAACAATTATAGTTTTCTTTCTAATTATGAGACTAACATGTGCTTAACTGAGAAAAACATGGAAAGTAGAGTTGCCTGGGAGAATATCCTAAAAATGTTGATGGCTGGGATGTGTCCCAGACCAATTGCAGTAGAATCCCTGCGTTTGGGCAGAGAATGGGGTTTTGGGCCCTGAGAATCAGCTTCTGCCACAAGCGACTTGTGAGGTCTTGAGCCTCCTCCTTGCTAAAATAGAACATTACCTTTTGTGAGAATAAAATTCATGGGAAAAAGCTTTGTAAAGCTCTGTAAAGATGTAGGAGAACACTACTATCATATTCCTCAAGGAAATGTCAGTGACTGTTTTAGCAAGGGAAACTACAAAGAATACAGTGGGGCACTGGTGCCAGGCACACACAGCAGCAATGTTGGCCAGTGGAGACACAGTCAGGTACTTTTAGATTTAGCCTGCTTATTACTTATGTAGAGAGGGAGAGGGGCCAAAGGGCTCAGATCCCTGGGTCCTCATCCCACAGCCCGGAAAGGATGACCCTGAGTCTAAAGGGGTCAGATGACCATAATGGGAGTTGCTGAGAAGCCAATTACAGACTGCAGAGAAGTTTCATAGTCAGCAGCTCTGTTCTGTGGGGGATGGAGCAGGAAGCCTGGGACCTCAAGACAGAAAGTCTCGTGACAGCCTCCCAGGAGGGGCCAGTGGGAGGCCTGTGGGAGATGACTTCAAGGAAATGCCTCACAGGCCACCCACTTCTCATGTTCTGGGAGGATCACAAGGCCTTTGCCAGACTTGGATTAGATGTGATTCCAGTCTTTGCCTGAGGAACAAGGTTGCTGTGGATGGCAAGTTCACCAGGCAAGGTCACCAGGATGCTGTGGCTGGAAGGTACCAATGAATCATGAGGATGAACACAGGAAGATGAGTGATTGCGGGAAAGTGGAGAACATTCTCATACAACTTCCTGGGTTATGGAACAGGGAATATTCCTATTATTAATAGATGAAGGTTTTTTTTTTTTTTTTAAACTTGGGTTGACAGAATTGCCCTGGTCAGGTTCACACAGTTGGGGTGAAAGCATTTCTGTCATAAATTGTCTTGGGATGACTGTGGCCCATTCCTCAGATAGAGCAAGGGAATGCTGGGTGGAGGGCTGTTGGGACCTGGGGTAGGGCTGTTCACCCAGAGATGGTGGGGGAGCCCCTCTCACTGTGGGCTGTTCTGGTAGGACAAGTTCAGTGTGGATTCGAACAGGATATAAGGCTGTGCTAACTGATCAGAGTTGGGGTCTTTCAGAGACGGTTTCTGGGGTAACAATTATGATAAAAGGCCAGATTTTCATGCTTCACAGGGCATTTCCCAAGTCATGGTTGTCCCATGACAGCTTTGCTGGCAGGTAGGAAAGTGCAAGTCACTCAGTGGTGTCCAACTCTTTATGACTCCATGGACTATACTGTACATGAAATTCTCCAGGCCAGAATACTGGAGTGGGTAGCCTTTCCCTTCTCCAGGGGCTCCTCCCAACCCAGGGATTGAAGCCAGGTCTCTGCATTACAGGCAGATTCTTTACCAGCTGAGACACAAGGGAAGCCCAGGTGGGAAAAAGGGTTTTTATTTCCAAGCTAAAGGGATAGACAGCATATTAAAAATCAGAGGTGTTACTTTGCCGACAAAAGTCCATCTAGTCAAAGCTATGGTTTTTACAGTAGTCATGTATGGATGTGAGAATTGGACCATAAAAGAAAGCTGAGTGCCAAAGAATTGATGCTTCTGAACTGTGGTGTTGAAGACCTTTGAGGGTCTCTTGGGCTGTAGGGAGATCAAACCCATCAATGAAGCTACTACTTCATACTACTGTTCCGAGAATCAGAGGAGATATTAAGTGACACGTCTTATAATAGAATAGATGTGGGCGGATTCTACCTCTGCTGTTTCTTATGTGTATTCAGGGTGGTGCAGGGTCTAGGTGGCAGCACTTCCTACTTCTGCCCCATGAAGGGAAGGCCCAGAGCAGTTTCCCAGTCCTCAGTTGGTTTTTTTTCTGACACACAGAAAAAAACCCAACTGGCTCAGCCCCATGTCACAGTGAGTACCAGGATTAGTGGGAATGGACATTGCCTCATCATCCTGACATGTGTAGCAGAAAGCAGAGAGGGACTGTGACCTACAGCTGGGCGCCCCTGGGACCCCAGACCACTGTGTCCCATGGAGGGTCTGTCCTGAGTGTCACCTTGTAGCCTGGGGACAGCGCGCTGAACTTCACCTGCACGGTCAAGAACCCAGTCAGTAACAGTAGCTCCCTTCCCATCTTGGTGCCACCTCCATGCACAGGTACCTGGTATCCGAGCATGTACCCTGCTTGACAGCTCTGAAATGGAAGGTGGAGGAAAGAGTCCTGTTCCCTTCAGGCCCAAGGAGAAAGGCAAACACTCGAGAGAGAGAGTGGGTGGGCCAGGGTGTGTCCGAGTGGTTGGGCAGAGGGAGACCCACTGGAGTCGAGGGGGAGGCTGGAGGGGTCTGTGCAGGAGGGGCTGGCTAGGACCTGTGGCTGCCCTGAGCAGGCAGGGAAGCCCTGATGCAGAAGCTGTGGTTTTCTATCTCCATCTTCAGGGCCAGGAATCCTGGGCAGCAAGGAATCAGTAGAGGAGACAGTGATTGGCACCCTTGGGAAGTCAGCCACTCTGCCCCTGGAGGTCCCAGTGGGGCAGGAGGTAGAAAGGGTTACCTGGAGCTCTCGAGGTCTTGTTGCTATTTTGCAACCAGGATGGGCAGGGGAGCCAATCCTGGTTGCTGTGACTCAGGGACCCTATAGCTAGCGACTGAACATCCCCCGCCACAACTACTCTCTTCAGATCAGCTCCCTGAGGCTGCAGGACTCAGGCCCCTATAGAGCCTGGATAACTCTGCATAGTCCCCCAGTCAACATCACCCAAGGATTTCATCCTGCATGTCTATGGTGAGGGGGTTAGAGGGCTTATATTTGAACTTGACCTTTCCTCTCCTCTGCCTGGCCAGCCTGGAGGCTTCTCATATCTTGAACTTTCCTTTATTGGCACAGAGAGACCGCAGGAGCCCAAAATCACGGCCAGCTCTCAGATCATGAAGGATGGGACCTGCTTCGTCACTCTGGCCTGTTCGCTGGACCGGGCTGGAGAGGATGTTCAGTACAGCTGGGACCCCCAAGGCCAGGGGGCAGTTGTGTCACATGGTGGCACCACTCTTAGCATCTCCTGGAGACCTGGGGTCAGCGACAGCTATCACTGTACAGTCAAGAACCCCGTCAGCCAGAGCTCCAGCTCCATCTCCGTCAAGCCCCTCTGTTCAGATAACTACTTCCTTCTGAGAACCCTTCTTTCCCAGTCCAGATTCTCCGCATGCCTGCCTGCCTTCCTCAGGGTTCTGGGAATGATTGAAGAAAAGGAGGGCTGGATTCGTTTGCAACAGGGAGTGTCTCTGGGGTGGCTGGGGATGAGAACCTGGGAGCTCTGCTCACCTTCTGTCGGCCTAGACGTGCGGCAGGCTCAGCTGGGTAACGGCTTGTTCCTGGGGTTCCCTGAGGAAAGCTGCTTCACTCATGCCATTCAGTGCTGCAGAGCCCCTGGAGGAGGGGCCCCAGACCTCCTTGCCTGTAGCTGCTCTGAGAGGGCATTGGGACTGTGTTCCTCTGGTGGGCAAGGGTGGCTTCTCCTGGCTTCCACAGGCCACGGCAGGAAACCACCTCAGTCCCAACACACCTGTCCCTCTTGTCTTCTCCGCTGACTTCTGAAGAGGTTGTCTCTGCTCCCAGTCTCTGGTTCCTCACCAACAATCCACTCTTCAACCACTTGTGGCTGGTTTGTCCCAGGGGCATCCTGATGGCTGAGCTCATGGGTTACTCCTCAATTGTTATCCTTGACCTGCTTTCCTCAGCCACCTGGGAAGCTCTCTCCTGGACTCTTTCTCTCCAGCCACCATCCTTTTCAGGACTGATGCTGTCCTTTGCCCAGGCCTCTCCCTGCAGCTCTTCTTTTCTTCCTGCTGCCAAAGGCAGAAAGTCAGGCGTTATTTAGAACGCTTATCTTCCCCATGCTACCTGCCCTTGCTCACACCTTCCTTGCTTCACATATTCTCCACCTGGTCTCCTAACTTCTCTCCCCTCCCAATAACCCTCCTGATGGTGCTGCTGCTGCTGCTGCTAAATCGCTTCAGTCGTGTCCGACTCTGTGCAACCCCAGAGATGGCAGCCCGCCAGGCTCTGCCACCCCTGGGATTCTCCAGGCAAGAACACTGGAGTGGGTTGCCATTTCCTTCTCCAATGCATGAAAGTGAAAGGTGAAAGTGAAGTTGCTCAGTCGTGTCCGACTCTTAGCGACTCCATGGACTGCAGCCTACCAGGCTCCTTCGTCCATGGGATTTTCCAAGCAAGAGTACTGGAGTGGGGTGCCATTGCCTTCTCCGATGGTGCTGCTAGGGGACTTCTAAGTGAAAGAAATGCTTGTGTTTCTTTTCTGCTTCAAACACTTTGGTGTCTGCCCAGTATCTAAAGTACAAATATTTTAGCACCTCTTTGTTCATAAGCAACACACATTTACAGAGCATTTTTAAGGCCTGTGTTGTTCTAGTCATTGGAGATACGGTGAAGAAGAGGTCTGGATAAATTCCCACCCTTTGGGGAACTCACAATCATCACCAGCTTCAGCTAACTCTAGTAAATGACTTTAGAAGAACACGGAGCATTCTGTAAGATAGTCTTTGTACATGTGTCTGTCTCCTCAACTGAATCATGACAAAACCCAAGCTTACCTTTTCTGCACCTCCAATACCCAGCTTGTAATAGGTGTTTAAACTGTGATCCTAACCTGTGATCATTGTTAATTCAGGTTCCTTCCTACCCTGCTGCCTGAGGAAAGAGTTTCTTCTCTTTTTGATCCTGGGAGCTTTGCAGATTAAACAGATTTGAACTTGACATGTGGAAAAGCCAAGAGTAGGAACTAAAAAGAAGGTCACTCTGTGAAACACAGATAGATAAGGAAGTGTACACAGAGAAAGAAAGAGGAATGTGCCCTGATACCCAAATCTGCAGGTGTGAGAAACACTTGTACTGATTAAAGCAGGATACCAATTTTGTTTGCAAACTGAGTTCAAAAAAATGAAGAAACAGCTACATAGATTCTGTTTAAAACCAACTGCTTATGTTTTGTTTAATTGTGTTTTAACGTGTTCAGAAAGAAAAGAGGCTTATTCAATTTAAGAAAAATTGAATGGTTTGAAATATAATGATAATAAAATTGTTAAATATTGTGCATAGATATTATTTTTTGTTAAAATTTATGTAAATGGGCTCAGAGGGCCCAGATTCAACTTAAATTTTGTCTCCTTGGAGCATTCTTTCACCACCATATTTAAGCAAATCTTCCTGGGTCATTGTACCCAGTTGGTTTTGTCAAATTATCACAATTTTTAAGTATATATTAATTTGTTAGTTTACTTGTTTTTTTTTTTTTTTGGTCTAAACCCCCCACAAGACATTCAGCCATTGAGGGCTCTTGGTTTATAGTAGATATTTCAATATATATATATATTTTAACACATGAATGACTAGATGGATCAGAGTTGAGAAAATTCTTTTTAAGATTTGAGGACTATCAGGAAGCTTCATTGGAGAAGGCAATGGAACCCCACTCCAGTACTCTTGCCTGGAAAATCCCATGGATGCAGAAGCCTGGTAGGCTGCAGTCCATGGGGTCGCTAAGAGTTGGATACGACTGAGTGACTTCACTTTCACTTTTCGTTTTCATGCATTGGAGAAGGAAATGGCAACCCACTCCAGTGTTCTTGCCTGGAAAATCCCAGGGACAGGGAAGCTTGGTGGGCTGCCGTCTATGGGGTCGCACAGAGTCGGACACGACTTAAGTGACTTAGCAGTAGCAGCAGCAGGAAGCTTCATAAAAATTGGAGTCCTATATTATTGTGTGTGTTTTCTTTCCTTTCTGCTTTTGATAAAAGTAAGAATAAAATGGAATCTTTAGCCTAAAATTTCCTTGAGTGTTCAATAGCTAGCAAAAGAAAGAAGTTGGAGGTTTTGACAGCGAGCTGCTTTGAAGTGCTAAATAGATTCCTCTAGAATTAGAACCATGTGCAAACAATGGAGCCAAAAGTATAATTAGGTGAGAGAATGACCTTGAACATCTCTTTTTTTCACTCTCAACTGATTACTTTAGTTCCTACTTCACTTACAATGAGGATTGACACTCCATCCAGTACAAAGATTCTAGTAAAGTAGTTGGTGATATATCCTGAAATATAAATAGGCAGCCAAGATTGCAAGATATTCGAGGGGAGGAGCTAAGATGGCAGAGGAGTAGGATGGGGAGAATACTTTCTCCTCCACAAATTCAGCAAAAGAACATTTGAACATGGAGTAAATTTCACAAAACAACTTCTGAATGCTGGCAGAGGATATCAGACACCTAGAAAGACAACCCATTGTCTTCAAAATTAGAGATTATGAGCCCTGTGGTAACTCCTTCAGCAGAGAACCGGCAGAGATGCGAGCATCCGCCATTAGCAAGTCGGGGCTGGGCAAGGAGGCGTGGCACAGGCTGCATCGCTTAGAGTAAGGATCTGGCCTGAATATCCTGAGCTCTACCTGAGCGAAACAATTTGGGCTAGCAAACCAGACTGTGGGATATCTACCACGCTAAAAGCCAGCCCTAACTTAAGATACTACCAGGCCTACGCATGGAACAAAGGACTTACAGGGATAGCCGGCTGCAGACCGTCCCCATCCGGTGACAGGCAGCCAGAGCCAGAAGCGGGCAATCAAAGTCCCAGAGAGACATTATCTACAAAACTGTAAGCAGGCTTCTTTGCTAACTAGGGCTTCTTGGGGCTCTGGACGGTCAACATCTGCCTGAGAAGGTGCGCCGGTTGTATACCCAGAAAACCGAGCAGCGGGGAGGCGATAAGTCGCAGCAGCTGCACTCGCTAAACACCTCATCACATGCACTGCTCGGACCTGGGAAGGGCACAAAACGCAGGCTCAACTGAGCCTGTGCTTCTGAGGACTACCCGAGTGCCTGAACCTGAGCGGCTTAGACCTGGGTGTCCACTACCGCCCCCTCTGTATCAGGGCAGAAATCAGACATTGAAGAGACCAGCTAACAGAAGAAGCTATAACAGAGGGAACCGCCTTGGAAGGGACAGGCAGTAAACTAAAACCCTGTGGAGCTCATCAAATGCCTCCATACCTACACTGAAACCAAGCATTATACAAGGGCTAACAAGATCCAGGTGAGAAGAAATCTAGCTCCACCCACCAGAACACCGACACAAGCTTCCCTAACCTAGAAACCTTGACAAGCCACCTGTACAACCCACACACAGTGAGGAAATGCCGCAATAAAGAGAACCCCACAAACTGCCAGAATACAGTAAGGACACCCCCAACCCAGCAATTTAAACAAGATGAAGAGACTGAGGAATACCCAGCAGGTAAAGGAACAGGATAAATGCCCACCAAACCAAACAAAAGAGGAAGAGATAGGGAATCTACCTGATAAAGAATTCTGAATAATGATAGTGAAATTAATCCAAAATATTGAAATCAAAATGGAATCACAGATAAATAGCCTGGAAACAAGAATTGAGAAGATGCAAGAAAGATTTAACAAGGACCTAGAAGAAATAAAAAAGAGTCAATATATAATGAATAATGCAATAAATGAGATCCAAAACACTCTGGAGGCAACAAACAGTAGAATAACAGAGGCAGAAGATAGGATTAGTGAATTAGAAGATAGAATCCTAGAAATAAATGAATCAGAGAGGAAAAAAGAAAAACGAATTAAAAGAAATGAGGACAATCTCAGAGACCTCCAGGACAATATTAAACGCTACAACATTCGAATCATAGGAGTCTCAGAAGAAGATAAAAAGAAAGACCATGAGAAAATACTTGAGGAGATAATAGTTGAAAACTTCCCTAAAATGGGGAAGGAAATAATCACTCAAGTTCAAGAAACCCAGAGAGTCCCAAACAGGATAAACCCAAGGTGAAACACCCCAAGACACATATTAATCAAATTAACAAAGATCAAATATAAAGAACAAATTTTAAAAGCAGCAAGGGAAAAACAACAAATAACACACAAGGGAATTCCCATAAGGATTACAGCTGATCTTTCAATAGAAACTCTCCAAGCCAGGAGGGAATGGCAAGACATACTTAAAGTGATGAAAGAAAATAACCTACAGCCCAGATTATTGTACCCAGCAAGGATCTCATTCAAATATGAAGGAGAAATCAAAAGCTTTACAGACAAGCAAAAGCTGAGAGAATTCAGCACCACCAAACCAGCTCTCCAACAAAAACTAAAGGACATTCTCTAGACAGAAAACACAGCAACGGGATCAGACTTATCAATAATTACCTTAAGCATTAATGGGTTGAATGCCCTGACCAAAAGACAAAGACTGGCCAAATGGATACAAAAACAAGACCCCTACATATGTTGTCTACAAGAGACCCACCTCAAAACAGGGAACACATACAGACTGAAAGTGAAGGGCTGGAAAAAGATTTTCCATGCAAATAGGGACCAAAAAAAAAAGCAGGAGTAGCAATACTCATATCAGATAAAATAGACTTTAAAACAAAGGCTCTGAAAAGGAGACAAAGAAGGTTGCTATATAATGATCAAAGGAACAATTCAAGAAGAAGATATAACAATTATAAATACATATGCACCCAACATAGGAGCACTGAAATATGTAAGACTAATACTAACAAGTATGAAAGGAGAAATTAACAATAACACAATAATAGTGGGAGACTTTAATACCCCACTCACACCTATACAAATCTAGCTGTAATAGACAAAGCAAAGAGGAAAACACATTCACTTATGAGCCTCACAAATTGTCAGTTCACTCAGGAGAGTCACAGGTCTTCCTAGCAATGTAATCCTAGAAAAGTTTCCCTTGTGGGTCCTAATGGATGGAAAACTGTGTAAGGGAGTGAATTACTTCCTCAGCAACCCCCTACACTAAATACCATAGAGAATTACAAAGAGTGCTTCTCATAGCATCCACAGCAGCAGTAAATGTTATTATTCACAAGGCCGTCCACAAGAAGTGATCCACAAGGAGTGAAGACAGTGGTGTCCCAAGATGCAGCTCTCAATTCAGAAATAATTTTCAGAATTTTTTCAAAAATAGACATATTTGTTCATTCTGTAAATGTTTATTGAGTATTTTATGGGTCAGGTATCATTCTGGGCATTGTGGAGGAAGCAGTGATAAATGTGATCCTGTCCTAATAACACATTGTTGTAAAGATGGACCTATAACTACAAAATGCATAGATGTGTGTAAGATGAGAGGACACCCAAACTGGACTTTCAGTTCCCTGAACTTCTCATCTCCAGTTGCTTTTCTGGTCTTATTATCACACACTAACTATTTATTATTGCAATCAGCACTATCTCCAAATCTCCAAATATAAGATGTATTAAACATGATTTTTAAGTGTTCTTTGTGATTAAAAATGGAAATCCATCAGCTGGGAATTTACATATATTCCTCCCCACCATTACCCCTCTTCTTCCTTCCCATTTCCCCCCATCCTCATGGATCTCTTCCTTTGCCCACTTTCCCTTGCTTAAAAAATATATATATATATTTGAGGAAAACTGTGAATGAGAGTCTCCAAACAAACAGAATCAATTAAAAAAAGAAAAAAGATAAAAACTTGAAAAAGACAGCATGCAGGGAGCAAAAGAAAAAAAATAACTCCCCCTAAATCTGTATTTAATATTCTTAGAAACATGAGAAGATATTACATTTTAAAAAAGGAATAGAATGGAGCATGATGGAGTAGGAAGACCTTGAACTCTCTTCCTCCCATAAAGAAAGAAAGAAAGTGAAGTTGCTCAGTCATGTCCGACTCTTTGCTACCCTGTGGACTGTAGCCCACCAGGCTCCTCCATCCATGGGAGTCTCCAGGCAAGAATACTGGAGTGGGCTGCCATTTCCTTCTCCAGGGGATCTTCCTGACCCAGGGATCGACCCTGGGTCTCTTGCATTGCAGGCAGTCACTTTAACCTCTGAGCCACCAGGGAGTCCCATGGGCACACAAATTATAACTATTTACAGAGAACTATCAATCAATGAGAAAAGCTGGAAGACTAGCAGAAAAGATTTTCTACAACTAAAGAGGCAAGGAAGTAGCCACAGTGAGACACGGTATAGTTAAGACCAGTATCCTCAGGTAGACAATCCCATGAGAGGACAATTGCAATTACAAACGTTCTCCCCAGGGAGTGAATGGTCTGAGCCCCATGTCGAGATCCCCAGAACAGAGGTCCTGCACTGGGGGAAGATGAGCCCCCAGAATGTTTGGCTTTGAAGATCACTGGGGCTTACTTGTGGGAGAGTCAGAGAGCTGTGGGAAATAGAGACTCCACTCTTTAAAAATTTTTAAATTTTACTTATTAATTTTTATTGAAATATAGTCAGTTACAATATTGTGTTAGTTTCAGGCATACAGCAAAGTGATTTATCACCTGCTCCACCTTCTCCTTTGGTAACCGAAAGTTTGTTTTCTATGTCTGTGAACCTGCTTCTGTTTTGTAAATAAGATTTGTGGTTATCAGAAGCAGTAAGTTAGGAGGAGGGAGAATTGGATGAACTGGTGCTTAAAAAGTACAAACTTCCAGTTATAAGATAAATAAATATAGGGATGTAATATACAGCACGATAAACATAATCAACATTGATGTATGTTACATGTAAAAGTAGTTAAGAGGATAAATCCTAAAGTGACATTTTTTGAGGTCACATATTATGAAGCCCTACTGGCAGGATTCAGAGTTCTGAAGGCACAGGAAAAGTGGAATTGCTGGATTATTTGATGCCTGTGTTTAACCACATTAAGCTAAGTTTTACCGGTGGAAACGATCGGCTCGAGGAAAAACCAAGAACTGTTAGAAAGGAAATGGAGTCATAATGCTCTATGTGACTCACATGCGACAATATATTATCTTAAATATTGAATATTAGTTTAACTAAAAGGTATGTCACCACCCTCCTGGTAGACTTTGTGGAAAGTTTTTTGTGTTGTTAAGGGCTATAGGGAGGATGTTGGGTGGCAGTGAGCAAAGTGAAGAAGTGTAGGGTATAAGACAGCCAAATACCCATTCCCGTAGCATAAAGTCAATAAATAGTGCCTGAACTCAAGAAATAGCAGAACCAGATATATTATTTCTATATATCAAGAGAATACAAGAAACAAAGAATTGATGATAGTTAACTATGTGAGAGAGAAGTTCTGTCCTGTGGCAGAGGTTGAATATTTTTTGTTATGTTTTATGTTACTAAGTTGAACTTTAAAGGCCATATATGTGTATATATGTAATATTTTAAAAAATTAAAATACTAAAAAACATAAAGGAACAACAACAAGACAATTGAAAGTTCTAGGAAACTGACTGGGGATGGGAAGACTTAGATCAGAGATGGGAGTTCCTCAGAACAGTTTAAACAAAGGTGCAGGGATAACCAGTGAAGCTTTAGTTAAAACAAATAAACTTAATCACTGTTGGATATCTTTTCAGTAAATCCAGCTTCAATTATGCTTTCAGCATAATTCAACATTATTAATGAGTTAATATTTATGCTTATTAAAAAGATAATGAAATGTCCTAACTGAGGAAGTCATTCTGGGGCTGCCAGTGATCTTGTGTACTGCTCCACACAGCTGTCTATCAGGCACCCCACACAGCATGCTCTGTGACAGGACATACACAGTGATTGAAGGCACAGACTTAGAATGTGAACCTGTGTCACAACGCACTGTTCACGCTCTGCATCTGAAGAGAACCAGCACCCTTCACTCATGGGCTGTAGGCTGGCACTGGAATATGGGGGAGAGGGCAGAATTTGTTCAGGGTCTGTTTTAGAGATCTTGCAGAAGTCACCAGTGTTTGTGGGAGTGGAGTACTTCATCGTTAACCTCACCTGGGTAGTGAGGTAGCAACATGGGAGGCTTATTCCTGATAGAAACGATCCTGAGGGACATCCCTTGTGCTGCAGTGGATGGGAATCAGCCTGCCTGTGAGTGCACATATGCGGCAGAGCAGGCACCACAACTACTGAAGCCCAGGTGCTGTAGGACCCACAAGCCACAATTACTGAGCCTGTATGTTGCAACTACTGAAGCTCTTGCACCTAGAGCCTGTGCTCTGCAATGAGAAGCCACAGCAGAGAAGCCTGCACACCGCAACAAAGAGTAATCCCCACTCGCTGCAACTAGACAAAGCCTGCAAGCAGCGACAAAAGACTCAGCACAGATCGTGTGTATATATATAGATCCTGAATTATTGTAGCCCTCAAAAATCTAGATGAGAAGAGGCTCAAACCCTGGTATTTACCCTCAAAAAGCTGAGGAAAGTGGGTGTTTATTACACGTTATTTTATGTGTGAAGTGTGACCTGAATGTGGTCTGAGTGTTAGGTACAGCCAGAAGCACTTCCTGTGCTGCAAAAAGAGGTGAGAGCACGAAGGAATGACTGACCCTCAGAAGTAAATTAGTTACAGTTGTATTATTGTTGTTCAATTGCCCAGTTGGGTTTGACTCTTTGTGACCCCATGGACTGCAGCACGGCAGGCTGCCCTGTCCATTACCAGCTTATGGAGCTTGCTCAAACTCATGTCCATCGAGTTGGTGATGCCATCCAACCATCTCATCCTCTGTTGTCCCCCTCTCCTCCTGCCTTCAATCTTTCCCAGTATCAAGGTCTTTTCCAATGAGTTGGCTCTTTGCATCAGGTGGCCAAAGTATTGGAGCTTCAGCTCCAATTCAGTATCAGTCCTTCCAATGAATATTCAGGATTGATTTACTTTAGGATTGACTGATTTGATCTCCTTGCTGTCCAAGGGACTTTCAAGAGTCTTCTCCAACACCACAGTTCAAAAGCATCAATTCTTCAGTGCTCAGCTATCTTTATGGTCCAACTCTCACACCCATACATGACTACTGGAAAAATCATAGCTTTGACTATATGGACCTTTGTAGGCAAAGTGATCTCTCTGCTTTTTAATACACTGTTTAGTTTGGTCATAGCTTTTCTTCCAAGGAGCAAGTGTCTTTTAATTTCTTGGCTGCAGTCACCATTTGCATTGATTTTGGAATCCAAGAAAATAAAGCCTGTCACTGTTTCCATTTTTTCCCCCATCTATTTGCTACAAAGTGATGGGACCAGATGCCATGATCTTAGTTTTTATGAATGTTGAGTTTTAGGCCAGCCTTTTCACTCTCCTCATTCATCTTCCTCAAGAGGCTCTTTAGTTCTTCTTTGCTTTCTGCTATAATGGTGGTGTCATCTGCATGCCTGAGGTTATTGATATTTCTCCCAGCAATCTTGATTCCAGCTTGTGTTTCATCCAGCCCGGCATTTCTCATGATGCACTCTGCATATAAGTTAAATAAGCAAGGTGACGATATACAGCTTTGACATAATCCTTTCCCATTTTTGAACCGGTCCATTGTTCCATGATTGGTATGAAAAAGGAAATTGAAAGTCTAGACTATGGAGCGACAAATTGTTGGGAAAGCCTTCTTAGCGTTTCTCCATTGAAAAGGAAACAGATTTCCACACTGTGGCTTCTGCACAGCTTTCCCCACTTGTTCTCTCTCTGCACTCCCAAGTACAGCCATTAATGCCCCATGGCTGCTATGGTGCCTCTGTGCTATCATACCTGCTTCTCCCTTTGCCCAGAGGGCTGCTTGCCCTTGCTCCATCCAGTTGGCTTCTCTCTTCTCTGTTCCCTTAACTCTTTATCCAAACTCAAATCTATCTAGCTGCTTCTTCACTCATTTATTTTTCTCATCAGATCAGAGCTCTTAGAGGTTAGGAGTCACACCTTATTTATCTCTGTTTCTTGACCATAGCACACAGTGCCATTGTCCTTTCATTGTTAAGTCATGTCCGACCCTTTTGTGATCCCATAGGCTGTAGCCCAGCAGGCTTCTCTGTGCATGTGATTTCCTACTCAAGAATATTGGAGTGGGTTGCTATTTCCATCTCCAGGGGATCTTCCCAACCAGGGATCGAACCCACGTCTCTTACATTGACAGGCAGATTCTTTACCACTGAGCCATCAGGGAAGCCCATAGAACACAATATGTGGTCATTAAATGCTTCTTGAGTGAGTGAATTAAAAAAATGAATGAGTAAATTATTAATAAAATCTCTGTGGAAGAAGGAGCACAATCATTTCTGTTTGTCTACACTACAGTGGGTAGAGTCTAGTTGGGCAGTATCGACAACTTTACAGATGTTTATTTTAAATTTTGAAGCAATAAGAAAATTCAGAAATAGACATGAAATTCCAGAGTATCTAAATCCTCTATCCCACAGTTCTTACCAGTCTTCTATGGCAATTATATGTCTTCTAGAACAATTACATTCTGCCTTCTTTTCTCTGTGTTCTTTTTAGACTTCTTTCCTGATTATGTTACCTCAATATTCTTCCCTCAGAAGGATTAAGTAGATACTATTTGGCAGCTTTACTCCATGAAAACACTGTATGTTTTTTCCCAGTTCTCATGAAGCTTAATGTACAGATATTTTTCATATGCTTTTATATTTCATTCAAAGACCAAATATAAAAACAACAGACTATAATAAGAATCTATGATCAGCAATTTATTAGTATGTTCGTAGTTCAGATAAATACAGTCCTCAGTTCAATTCAGTTCAGCTCAGCTGCTCAGTCGTGTCCAACTCTTTGTGACCCCATGAACTGCAACACGCCAGGCCTCCCTGTCCATCACCAACTGCTGGAGTCTACTCAAACCCATGTCCATTGAGTTGGTGATGGCATCCAACCATCTCATCCTCTGTCGTCCCCTTCTCCTGCCCTCAATCTTTCCCAGAATCAGTGTCTTTTCAAACGAGTCAGCTCTTTGCATCAGTAGCCAAAGTATTGGACTTTCAGCTTCAACATGAGTCCTTCCAATGAACACCCAGGACTGATCTCCCTTAGGATGAATTGGTTGGATCTCCTTGCAGTCCAAGGGACGCTCAAGAGTCTTCTCCAACACCACAGTTCAAAAGCATCAGTTCTTTGGTGCTCAGCTTTCTTTACGGTCCAACTCTCACATCCATATAGGACCAATGGAAAAACCAGAGCCTTCACTAGATGGACCTTTGTTGGCAAAGTAATGTCTTTCCTTTTTAATATACTATCTAGGTTGGTCATAACTTTCTTTCTAAGGAGTAACCTTTTAATTTCATGGCTGCAGTCACCATCTGCAGTGATTTTTGACCCCCAAAAGTAAAGTCAGCCACTGTTTCCCCATCTATTTCCCATGAAGTGATGGGACCGGATGCCATGATCTTAGTTTTCTGAATGTTGAGCTTACAATCCTAGTATCTAAATATTTCAATTTCTTTTTATTGTGTTTTTAAATAAGAGATTGGGCTTTCCGGGTGGTGCAATGGTAAAGAATTCGCCTGCTAGTATAGGAGACACAAGAGAGTTGGGTTTGATCCCTGGTTGAGGAAGAGTCTCTGGAGCAGGAACTGGCAACCCACTCCAGTATTGTTGTCTGGGAAATTCCATAGACAGATGAGCCTGGTCAGATACAGTCTATGGGGTTGCAAAGAGTCCAACATGTCTGAGAGACTGAGCACTCAGTAAGAGACTTTTCCTAAATAGAATTTTTATTTATTTATTTTAAAATTTTATTTTATTTTTTAACCTTACAATATTGTATTGGCTTTGCTATGTATGAAAATGAATCCACCACAGGTATACATGTGTTCCCCATCCTGAACCCTCCTCCCTCCTCCCTCCCCATACCATCCCTCTGGGTCGTCCCAGTGCACCAGCCCCAAACATCCAGTATCATGCATTGAACTTGGACTGGCGACTCGTTTCAGATATGATATTATACATGTTTCAATGTCATTCTCCCAAATCATCCCACCCTCTCCCTCTCCCACAGAGTCCAAAAGACTGTTCTATACATCAGTGTCTCTTTTGCTGTCTCGTATACAGGCTTATTGTTACCATCTTTCTAAATTCCATATATATGCGTCAGTACACTGTATTGGAAAATCCAAAATCCAAAATCACAGCAGATGGTGACTGCAGCCATGAAATTAAAAGACGCTTACTCCTTGGAAGGAAAGTTATGACCAGCCTAGATAGCATATTCAAAAGCAGAGACATTACTTTACCAACAAAGGTTCGCCTAGTCAAGGCTATGGTCTTTCCTGTGGTCATGTATGGATGTGAGAGCTGGGCTGTGAAGAAGGCTGAGTGCCGAAGAATTGATGCTTTTGAACTGTGTTGTTGGAGAAGACTCTTGAGAGTCCCTTGGACTGCAAGGAGATCCAACCAGTGCATTCTGAAGGAGATCAATCCTGGAATTTCTTTAGAAGGAATGATGCTAAAGCTGAAACTCCAGTATTTTGGCCACCTCATGCGAAGAGTTGACTCATTGGAGAAGACTTTGATGCTGGGAGGGATTGAGGGCAGGAGGAGAAGGGGACGACAGAGGATGAGATGGCTGGATGGCATCACTGACTTGATGGGTGTGAGTCTGGGTGACCTCCGGGAGCTGGTGATGGACAGGGAGGCCTGGCGTGCTGCGGTTCATGGGGTCGCGAAGAGTCGGACACGACTGAGTGACTGATCTGATCTGATAGTGTATTGGTGTTTTTCTTTCTGGCTTACTTCACTTTGTGTAATAGGCTCCAGTTTCATCCACCTCATTAGAACTGATTCAAATGCATTCTTTTTAATGGCTTAGTAATACTCCATTGTGTATATGTACCACTGCTTTCTTATCCATTCATCTGCTGATGGACATCTAAGTTGCTTCCATGCCCTGGCTATTATAAACAGTGCTGTGATGAACATTGGGGTACACGTGTCTCTTTCAAGTCTGGTTTCCTCAGTGTGTATGCCCAGCAGTGGGATTGCTGGATCATAAGGCAGTTCTATTTCCAGTTTTTTAAGGAATCTCCACACTGTTCTTCATAGTGGCTGTACTAGTTTGCATTCCCACCAACAGTGTAAGAGGGTTCCCTTTTCTCCACACCCTCTCCAGCATTTATTGCTTGTGGACTTTTGGATAGCAGCCATTCTGACTGGTGTGAAATGGTACCTCATTGTGGTTTTGATTTGCATTTCTCTGATAATGAGTGATGTTGAGCATCTTTTCCTGTGTTTGTTAGCCATCTGTATGTCTTCTTTGGAGAAATGTCTATTTAGTTCTTTGGCCCATTTTTTGATTGGGTCATTTATTTTTCTGGAATTGAGCTGTAGGAGTTGCTTGTATATTTTTGAGATTAGTTGTTTGTCAGTTGCTTCATTTGCTATTATTTTCTCCCATGCTGAAGGCTGTCTTTTCACCTTGCTTATAGTTTCCTTTGTTGTGCAGAAGGTTTTAAGTTTAATTAGGTCCCATTTGTTTATTTTTGCTTTTATTTCCAATATTCTGGGAGGTGGGTCAGAAACTATAAAACTCCTAGAGGAGAACATAGGCAAAACACTCTCCGACATACATCACAGGAGGATCCTCTAAATAGAATTTTTAAATTGTAAAAAAACAAACAAAAACAAAAGCTCAAACCAGACTAGTACATTGGAGGAATTTGCTCATGGTTTTCCAGCTAACACCATGAGGGGGCAGCAACAAGCTGACCCAGGGCTTTTTTTTTTTTTTAATATAAATTTATTTATTTTAATTGGAGGCTAATTACTTTACAATATTGTATTGGTTTTGCCATACATCGCATATGCACCGAGGAAACCAGAACTGAAAGAGACACGTGTACCCCAGAGCTTTTTTTATTTTGTTCATTGGTCCTCACCACAAGGGCTGCAGCACACCAGGCTTCCCTGTCCTTCACTGTCTCTGGAGTTTGTTCAAACTTACATCCTTTGAGTCGACAATGCCATCCAACCTTCTCATTGTCTGCCCCACCTTCTCCTGCCCTCAATATTTCCCAGCATTGGGATAATTTTTCCAATAAATCATTTTTTCGCATAAGGTGGCCAAAGTATTGGAATTTCAGCTCAAATTCAGTATCAGTCCTTCCAATGAATATTCAGGGTTGATTTCCTTTAAGAATGACTGATTTGACCTCTTTGCAGTCCAGGGGCCTCTCAAGAGTCTTCTCCAACACCATAGTTCAAAAGTATCAATTCTTTGGCGCTCAGCCTTCTTTATGATCCAACTCTCATATCCATTTGCTTTATAATTTATTGGAAAACTCTGAAGTCACTAGTTTGCATTGTGATTTTGTTTTCATAATTTTCTCATTTTTTTTTTTTTAAAATAGATGCTTCCCTGCTGTCTCAGTGGTAAAGAATCTGCCTGCAATGAAGGAGACCTGGGTTCGATCCTCGGATGGGGAAGATCCCCTGGAGAAGAACGTTGCAACCCACATTAGTACCCTTGCCTTGGAAATCTCATGGACTGAGGAGCCTGGTGGGCTACCGTCCATGGAGTTGCAAAGAGTCAGTCATGAGTGAAGAAGTCATTTTTTTGTAAATATATGTAATAATTTATTGTTTACAGACAAAGAATCTGAATTAGGCACAGAGCAGTTAGAAAGGCTGTTCAAAGCTTCAGGACCAAGGAAAGGAGTACTATAATGGAGTTCCAGCTTCATTTCACCCTGGAATTAATGGGGGAATAGGGGTGACTTCCTCATCACGATACAACGAGCTGACAACAGGTGCAAATGTATTGCTAACTCGGCAAACCACTTTGGCATTCTCTCCTGTTTGAACTACTTCTCTGAAAGTGAGCTTTTGGTGAACTTCGAAAAGAACAATAGCTTCTTGTGTCTGTCCTTTGGCATTTGTTACTTAACAAAATTCACAAGATGCACATCTGTGCATCTTCTATATTTGCAACGTAGGTGGTTAATTGTGACCTAATACCTTCCTTTCGTACCACTACCTTCTGTTTGGAATTACCTTCTTTCCTTGAGGATTATACCAGTCTATACTTTCAGGTCCACTAGTTGCTGTACATGCAAAAAATTTAGGTTCAACCACACTAAGCTCTACTTTGCTAAGTGAAATTGTCACTTCAAGAGGAGGTTTTTTTTTTTTTTTTTTTTCATTTGCTTTGTGCTTAATCTGGTCTCACTTGCTCAGAGAGTGCTTGTGTGCAAAAGACTTGCACCCAGAACTTCAGATCAGGGTTCCTTGTTTTCTGTCTGTTTTTGGTTTCTCATCTGTGAAACGTGAGGTTGCTTTGAGTTACCCTTAGAGTCTCTTCCAGCTCCAAAATCATGTGTATCAGGTTTAAACAGGAGAAGTATGGCTCTGATCTCTGCTGTGTGAATGAACAAATGAATGAAACAGAGGGGAGTGTTAAGTACTTCATTTGACCTGTGAGCAATGGTCTACCATCTCTTGTCACATGCTTCACTATTTTAATTGTCTGATTAACAGCTATTCCCAGGTCTTCAACTACTCCTTATACTTAAAGATCTGGAGAAGAAAACAGCCACCCATTCCAGTATTCTTGCTTGGAGAATCTCATGGTCAGAGAAGCCTGGCAGGCTCCAGTCCGTGGGGTCACAGGAGTCAGACACGACTTAGGGACTACACCACCACCACCACCACACTTAAAGGTCTAAAGGCTCGGTTCCAAATGAAATGTGTATGATTAGGCATGGCTTCCTAGGTAACTTTTGTTGAATAATTATCATGTAATAAATTCTCTGCTAAACCCTTTTCATGTATGATTACCTTTAATCTTTAATCCCACTATGCACCTATGAAGTAGAAATAATTATCTATATTTTCTAGATAAGGAAACTGAGATTCAGAGAAGCCTACTGGTTATAGGATCATGGTTATAGGATCGGGAGGAGATATATAATACCCAGAGTTTTTCCCTCTTTTCTCTCATATCAGTTTTCAGGGTGGTGACAGTAATTCAGGTTAGTGATTAACTACCATTGGAAACATGGACACTTCCTTGTCTTTCCCATTTTAAATTAAGAATTCTTTTATATACTTTTGTTCCCTGGTGCTCCAAGTCAGTGTACCCCTTGGTTTTTGTTCTGCTTAGTGTCAACCAAAAAATAATGCTGCTGCTAAGTCGCTTCAGTCGTGTCTGACTCTGTGTGATCCCATAGATGGCAGCCCACTAGGCTCCCCCATCCCTAGGATTCTCCAGGCAAGAACACTGGAGTGGGTTGCCATTTCCTTCTCCAATGCATGAAAGTGAAGTGAAAGTGAAGTCGCTCAGTTGTGTCCAACTCTTAGTGACCCCATGGACTGCAGCCCACCAGGCCCTCCATCCATGGGATTTGCCAGGCAAGAGTACTGGAGTGGGGTGCCATTTCCTTCTCTGAAAAATAATGCAGGGACCTGCAAATAAGAAAAGAGCTTGGCGGATTTCCCTGGTGGTCCAGAGGTTAAGACTCTGCACTTCCACTGCAGGGTGTACGGGTTTGATCCCTGGTCAGAGAACTAAGATCATGCATGGTGGATAGTGTGGACAAAAAGTTTATGTAAGGTCTTAAGAATTGTAATTATGGTTTTCTCAAGGTACACTCACAGTAGCGGGATTGTTGGGTCATATAGTAGTCCTGTTTTTAGTTTTTTACCTCCATACTGTTCTCCATAGTGGCTGTATTAATTTACATTCTCACCAACAGTGCAAGAGGGTTCCCTTTTCTTCACATCCTCTCCAGGACTTATTGTTTGTAGATTTTTTTTGATGTGGCCATTTTGACTGGTGTGAAATGATATTTTATTGTAGTTTTGATTTGCATTTCTCTAATAATGAGCAAAATTGAGCATCTTTTCATGTGCTCATTCGCCCTCTGTATGCATTCGTTGGAGAAATGTCTGTTTAGGTGTTTTGCCTATTTTTTGATTGGGTTGTTTGTCTTTTTGATGTTAAGTTGCATGAGCTGCTTGTATATTTTGCAGATTAATCCTTTGTCAGTTGATTCATTTGCAAATATTTTGTCCCATTCTGAGGACTGTCTTTTTATCTTATTTATGGTTTTCTTTGCTGTGTAAAAGTTTTTAAGTTTAATTAGGTCCCATTTGTTTATTTTTGTTTTTATTTTCACTACTGTAAGAGGTGGGTCAAAAAGGATCTTGCTACAATTTATGTCAATGAGTGTTTTCCTCTAAGAGTTTTATAGTGTCTGGCCTGGCATTTAGGTTTTTAATCTGTTTGAGTTTGAATTTGTGTATGATGTTAGGAAGTGTTCTAATTTCATTCTTTTACCCGTAGCTGTCTGGTCATTGCAGCACTATTTACAACAGCCAGGACATGGAAACAGCCTAAATGTCAGTTGACAGATGAAGGGATAAAGAAGATGTAGTACATAATACAATGGTATATTACCCAACCATAAAAAGGAATGAAATGGGGACAATTTGTAATGAAGTAGATGGACCTATAATCTGTCATACTGAGTGAACTAAGTCAGAAAGAGAAAAACATATATTGTATATTATGGCATATGTATGAAATCTAGAAAACTGGTACAGATTGCCCTATTTGCAGGGCAGGAATAGAGACACACATACAGAGAATGGACATGTGAACACAGGAAGGGAACGGGAAGGTGGGACAAATTGGGAAAGTAGCATTGACATATATACACTGCCATGTGTAAAACAGATAGCGAGTGGGAAGTGACTCTATAGCAATGGAGCTCAGTGGTCTGTGATGACTTAGAGTGGTGGGATGGAGTGGGGTGGGAGGGAGGTTTAAGAAGGAGGAGTATATGTGTCCATATAGCTGATTCACTTTGTTGTACAGTAGAAATTAATATAACATTGTAAAGCAACTATTGTTGTTTTACAGTTGCTAAGTCATGTTTTGCTGTTGTTCAGTTGCTAATTTTGTTGTTGTTCAGTTGCTAATATTGTTGTTGTTCAGTTGCTAAGTCATGTTTGACTCTTTGTGATCCCATGGACTGTGGCACACCAGGCTTCCCTGTTCTTCACCATTGCCCAGAGTTTGCTCAAACTCAAGTCCATTGAGTTTGTGATGCCATCTTACCATCTCATCCTCTGTCATCCTCTTCTCCTCTTGCCTTCAATATTTCCCAGCATCAGGGTCTTTTCTGATGAGTTGGCTCTTTGCAACAGGTAGCCAAAGTGTTGGAGCTTCAACTTCAGCATCAATTCTTCCAATGAATACTGAGGATTGATTTCCTTTAGGATTGATAGACTTGATTCCCTTGCTGTCCAAGGGCCTCTCAAGAGTCCTCTCCATCACCACAGTTAATTCTTCACTGCTCAGCTTTCTTTATGGTCCAACTCTCACATCCATACATGACTACTGGAAAAACCATAGCTTTGACTATATGGACCTTTGTAGGCAAAGTGATGTTTCTGCTTTTTAATACGCTGTCTAGGTTGGTCATAGCTTCTCTTCCAAGGAGCAAGTGCCTTTTAATTTCAAGGCTGCAGTCACCCTCTGCAGTGCTTTTGGGGTCCAAAAAAGTAAAGTCTGTCACAGTTTCTGTTTTTTCCCCATCTATTAGCCATGAAGTGATGGGACCAGATGCCATCATCTTCATTTTTTGAATGTTGAGTTTTAAGCCAGCTTTTTCACTCTCTTCTTCCACTTTCATCAAGAGGCTCTTTAGTTCCTCTTTGCTTTCTGGCATTCCACACTAGTTCCACTATGTTGCTTCAGTCACGTCTGACTCTTTGCAACCCTGTGGATGGTAACCTGCCAGGCTCCTCTCTCCGTGGGATTCTCCAGGCAAGAATACTGAAGTGGGTTTCCATTTCCTTCTCCAGGGGCTCTTCCCCATCTAGGGATAAAATCTGCATCTTTTAAGTCTCCTACATGAGGCAGGTGGGTTCTTTACCACTAATGCCACCTGGTTAAGATGGTATCATCTATACATCTGAGGTTATTGATATTTCTCCCAGAAATCTTGATTCCACCTTTTGATTCATCCAGCCAGCATATTGCATGATCTACTCTGGATGTAAGTTAAATAAGTAGGGTGACAAAAGCAAAACAACTATACTCCAATTAAAAAAAAGAATTTTTTCTAGGCGACATTGATCTGGGTAACCCCCAAAGGGTATAAAGAATGTTCTGAGGAAGAGAAAGAGTCAGAGGCTTATAAAGACAAAAGAGACGATGATGTTAAATGTTGCCTATTGAAAATTGTGATTGATTCTGAAGCTATTTAGGGTAGGGGAGCAATAAATAGATAGACTCTCATGAATTATTGCAAGGTAAGAGTCCAATAAGTATAATCTTGAGTTTTCCCAATAAGTATCCTGAGTTCCAGGGGAACTCAGTGTACACCTGTGGCGGATGCATGTTGATGTATGGCAAAACCAATACAATATTGTAAAGTGTAAAAAAAAATAAATAAAGTATCCTGAGTTCCTGGTGGATGTTCTGGATGACTTCATTAGGACAATAAGTGCTCAAAAGGACATATTCCCTCCTGCCTGAGACATGTGTAAGTCACATTTTGTTAATGGCTTACTGGCTCCATTTTAAAGAGCTCTTTTAGCAATACCAACTCCATTTTTATTTTCCTTTATCTCTAGTTTGGGGTGGAAATGGTGTGGAAAAGCAAGAACAAAACCTGTGTTTTCCTAGCCCTGAAGAATCCTGGTCCCCACAACTGTCTTCTTTTTTTATACTACTATTATTTTTAATTGTAGGATAACTGCTTACAGTGTTGTGTTGGTTTCTGCAGTACAACACACTGTCTTCTCTTAATTTCCTGGTCTTTGGTCTCCCTCCACTTCCCCATCACTCACCTTGCTGTCCACAATCTTTGAAGGGTAAACCTGAGCTGTTAACTTCTGCTCTCCTTTGAACTCATCTTCATTTCTTAGCCTGGACTTTGGTCAATTGCATCCTTCCCAGACTGACTCAGCTCCAGGATCATTCCTTTTGGAAACTGATCCATTGAGGCTGTGCCAACCTCATATGAAGAACTACCTTGGCAAAGAGGAAACAATTCTTAGCCCTTGGTACACACCTTTTAGTTCTTACCTGCCATCTCTTTTCTTAGTGTTTATACTTTTGTCTCTCGTTTTTATTGTCAGCAACTGAAAGTGTGGTGAGCACATTGATGATGCATAATAGATATTAGTTGCAGGAATAAAAGATTTAATAACTGGAAAAGATGAACAATAGCAGGTTTCATTTTAAAAGGATGTCCAGAGCAGAATTATTTGTAAGCACAAAATCAAAACCAAACCAGATCAGTAAGGTAAAAGATAATCTTTGGTCTATTACCTTTTGTGTAAAATGGTTATATTTATTATGAGGATTAAATAAGTGTATAGATATGTATGTATATGTGTATATGTATATACACATATACATATTTGTGTATATACACATATACATATACCAATATTTTAAATGTTTAGAATGATGCTTTGCGTACAGTCAATACTCAGTAAATATTCAATATTATAGATTATTATTTTATGGTTGGTGAACTCTTCTCTCTTTCTGGTCACCTTCTTGACAAATTGTAATAAAGGGCACACTTAGGACTTCCTTGGTGTTACAGTGGACAAGAATCTGTCTGCCAATGCAAAGACACAGTTTCGAGCTCTGGTCCTGGAAGATTCAACATGCCACCGAGCAACTACAAACCTGTGTGCCACAACTATAAACCCACGTGCTGCAGTTACTGAAGCCTGTGTGTCTGGAGACTGTGCTCCAGGGCAATAGAAGCCACCTCAATGAGAAGCCCATGTTCACCGTAACTAGAGAAAGCCTGTGTGCAGCAACAAAGACTCAGTGCAACAAAAAACTTGTCCGCAGGGTCTTTGACATTCCTCCTTCCAAACGGTGGAGCCCAATTGCCCACCCCCACCTCTGCCACAGAGTTGGCTGTTAAAATAAACAAATAAATAAAGGGCATGCTTAGAATTATAGCCAGATTGAACCCAAAGTATCTTTAAAATTTTTTATAAATACACGAATGGACATGTCTTGCCGTGTTCTCTCTTCCTCTGAAGGATGAAATAATAGAGAAAGGGGTCATGCTCCACTGTGGGCTAGTCTGTGACAGGCTGTCCCCACCAGGAAGTTCTTTCTCATGATGTCTTATCTTCTAGGATGCTTGGTTATCTCCAGTTGTATGAAGAACACTGTCTATGAAGAATTACTTTTAGAAAAATTTGAGGCCTAAAAATATATTTTCTCCTAGAAATAATCTTGGCTTGCTTCTGCCAGGTACTCATGAACACTAACAGTTTTAATACTGCAAGCACCTAAATCCAATTTAAGCTCCTACTCATCTTTTTTTTTTTTTAGCTTTTTATTTTATATTGCAGTATTGCTGACTAACAATGTTCAGGTGCACAGCAAAGGGACTCAGACATACGTATACATGTATTCATTCTTCCCTAAACTAACCTCCAATCCAGGCTGCTACATAACATTGGGCAGAGTTCCCTGTGCTATACAACAGGTCCTTGTTGGTTATCCATTTTATTTTATTTTATTTTATTTTATTTAGCATACTATTTTTATTTTTTTTTATTTTGCTTAACTTTACAATATTGTATTGCTTTTACAATACATCAAGATGGATCCGCCGCCAGTATACACGTGTTCCCCATCCTGAACCCTCCTCTCTCTCCCCTCCCCACACCATCCCTCCAGGTCGTCCCAGTGCTCCAGCCCCAGGCATTTGTTATCGGGCATATAGCATTGTGTACGTGTACAAGTCGACCCCAAACTACCTAACTATCCTTTCACCCAGTAACCCTACATTTGTTCTCTAAGTCTGTGAATTTATTTCTTTTTTTTTGTAAATAAGCTCACTTGTATAATTTCTTTTTATATTGCATGTATGAGGGACATCATACAATATTTCTCTTTCTCTCTGTGATTTCACTTAGTATGACCATCTCCAGATCCATCCATGTTGCTGCAAATGGTGTTATTTCATTCTTCTTGATGGCTGAGTAACATTCCACTGTATATATGTACCACACTTTTTTTCTTATTTACTTATTTATTTTAATCAGAGGATAATTGGTTTACAAAATTGTGTTAGTTTCTGCCATATATCAACGTGAATCCACTATAGGTATATATATGTTCTCTCCCTCTTGAACCTCCATCCCATCTCCCACCCCATCGCACCTCTCTAGGTGGTCATATATCACCAGGTTTGAGCTCCGTATATCATAGAGTAAATCCCCACTTGCTGTCTATTTTACATATGGTAATGTGTTCAATGTTACTCTTGCAGTTTGTCCCACTCTCTCCTTTCCCTAATGTATCTACAAGTCTGTTCTCTATGTCTGTGTCTCCATTGCTGCTCTGCAGATAGATTCATCAGTACCATCCTTCTAGATTCCATATATATGTGTAATGTAAGATATTTGTTTTTCTCTTTCTGACTTACTTCACTCTGTATAGTAGGCTCTAGGTTCATTCACCTCATTAGAACTGACTCAAATGCATTCCTTTTTATGGATGAGTAATATTCCATTGTATATATGTACAATGTCTTCATCCATTCATCTGCTGATGGACTTCTAGGTGGCTTCCAGGCTCTAGCTATTATAAATAGTGCTGCAATGAACACTGGGGTACATGAGTCTTTTTCAATTCTGGTTTCCTCAGGGTGCATTCCAGTAGTGTGATTGTTGGATCATAAGGTAGTTTTATTCCTAGTTTTTAAAGTTTTAAAGGAATCTCCATACTGTTCTCCATAATGGCTGTATCATCTTCCCTGGTGGCTCAGATGATAAAGCGTCTGCCTGCAATGCAGGAGACCCGGGTTTGATCCCTGGGTCGGGAAGATCCCTTGGAGAAGGAAATAGCAACCCACTCCAGTATTCTTACCTGGAAAATTCCATGGATGGAGCCTGGTAGGCTACAGTCCATAGGGTTGCAAAGAGTCAGATACAACTGAGCAACTTCGCTTCTTCACCACCAGTGCAAGAGGGTTCCCTTTTCTCAACACTCTCTTCAGCATTTATTGTTTGTAGATTTTGTGATTGGTGCGAGATGGTAACTCATTGTAGTTTTGATTTTCATTTCTCTAAATGAGTCATGTTGAGCATCTTTTCATGTGTTTACTAGCCATCTGAATGTCTTCTTTGGAGAAATATCTGTTTAGGTCTTCTGCCCACTTTCTTTCTTTCTTTCTTTCTTTTTGCCTCACAAAGCACAGACTTTATTGGAGTATTTGGCATGGAAACCCCATGGCTTCAGCCGCACAACCAAGGACACAACCACTTCTTAGGTGCACCAGCCGTCACACAGGAGCAATAAGTTAGCATGTGAGGCAAGCAGGTATGTGGAGTGCCCAGCCTGAAGAGCCCTGTGCTCCAGGAAGACTGGGGGTGGGGTGTGTGTGTGTGTGCACAGAGACAACAGACTCAGACACAAATTGCCAGAGAACAGCTTCCAAAATTAGCCAGCTAACATGCTAGGGCAGTTGGACCTAAAACAGGATGCTGCAGGCCAGGAAGAGCAGAGATCTGGCCTCTCCCTCCTCCTGATCCTTCAGTCAGGTGCTCTAGGCAGTAGGAGAACTGTGTCTCATTTGGGCCAGGTTCTTGGAGCCTTGAGCTATCTCCACAGCCTCCGTCCTGCAGACGGAGGACACTGCTTTGGCAAAATCAGCCCTAGTTCCACCACTTCTGGCCTTGGCTCAGAAACTCTCTCTTGGGAGCCGAGTCCCTATTTGGGGATCTGACAGGGCAGCAAAGGCCCAACTAGGGCAAGAGCCCAGGACCACAGATGATCTTTGCATGGCCAGCTACCAGGCCTCAAGTCTTGGTGCTAAGACGATTCAGTAACAGCCTACAGGCCAAGTGTCCCCATGTCTGTAAAACAAGCACTTGTCTTCCTTCAAGGAGATCCAGTCTCAGGTCCTACCCATTTTTTGATTGGTTGTTTGTTTTTTCTGATGTTCAGCTGTATGAACTGCTTGTATGTTTTGGAGATTAACCTTTTGTCAATTGATTCATTTGTTATTATTTTCTCCTATTCAGAGGGTTGTCTTTTCACCGTATGTATAGTTTCCTTTGCTGTGCAAACACTTTTGAGTTTAATTAGGTTCCCCTTGTTTATTTTTCTTTTATTTCCATTACTCTAAAAAGTGGGTCACAGAGGATCTTCCTGTGATTTATGTCAAGGAATGTGCTGCCTATGTTACTCTCTAGGAGCTTTATATATTCTGGTCTTCTATTTAAGTCTTTAATCCATTAAGAGTTTATTTTTTTGTATGGTATTAAGAGGTATTCTAGTTTCATTCTTTTACATGTAGCTGTCCAGTTTTCCCAGAACCACTTATCAAAGATGTCGTCTTTTTTCCATTGTATATTCTTGCTTTGTGTGTCAAAGATAAGGTACCCATGGGTGCATGAGTCTAACTCTGGGCTTTCTATCATTTTCCATTGGCCTATAGTTCTGATTTTGTGTCACTACCACTCTATTGTGATTACTGTAGCTTTGTAGTATAGTCTGAAGTCAGGAAGGTTGATTCCTCCAGAACTATTTTTCTTTCTCAAGATTGTTCTGGCTATTCAGTTTATTAGGGCTCACTTGCTCACTCAGGCTCACTTGCTCACTAAAAGCATTTTCTCTAAGATCAGGAACAAGACAAGGATTGTCTTGCCCACTCTCACCACTTTTATTCAATGTAATTTTGCAAATTCTAGCTATAGCAATCAGAGAAGAAAAAGAAATGAAAGGACTCCAAATTGGAAAAGAAGTAAAACTCACTGTTTGGAGATGACATGATAATATACATAGAAGCCACCAGGAAATTACTAGAGATAATGAAAATGATAAAGTTGCAGGATATAAAATTAATACACCGAAATCACTTGCATTTCTATACACTAACAGTGAAAAATCAGAAAGAGAAATTCAGAAAACAATCCCATTCACCACTACAAAAAGAATAAAATACCTAGGAGTAAACCTACCTAAAGAGACAAAAGACCTGTATGCATAAAACTATAAGACATCCATGAAAGAAATCAAAGTTAACACAAACAGATGGAGAGGTATACTGTGTTCTTGGATTGGAAGAATCAATACTGTGAAGATTACTATATTACCCAAAGCAATCTACAGACTCAATGCACTCACTGCCAAACTACCAATGGTATTTTTCACAGAACTAAAGCAAGGAATTCCACAATTTGTGTGGAAACACAAAAGATCCCAAACAACCAAAGCAATCTTCAGAAAGAAGAATGGACCTGGAAGAAGCAACCTTCCCAACCTCAGACTATACTACAAAGCTACAGTCATGAAGACAGCATGGTACTGGCACAAAAACAAAAATATAGACCAATGGAACAAAATAGAAGGCCTGGAGATAAATCCACATACTTATGGAAACCTTATCTTTGACAAAGTAGGCAAAAATATACAATGGAGAAAAGACAGTTTCTTCAGCAAATGGTGCTGGGAGAACTGGTCAACTACATGTAAAAGAGTGAAATTAGAACAGTTTCTAACACTATGCACAAAAATAAATGCAAAATTGATTAAAGATGTAAGCAAAATTGATTAAAGATGTAAGTGTAAGGCCAGAAACTATAAAACTCTTAGAGGAAAATATAGGCAGAACACTCTCTGACATAAATCACAGCAAGATCCTCTATGACCCACCTCCTAGAGTAATGGAAATAAAAACAAAAATAAATAAATTGGACCTAATTAAACTTAAAAGCTTTTGCACAACTAAGGAAACTATAAGCCAGGTAAAAAGATAGCCCTCAGAATGGGAGAAAATAATAGCAAATGAAACAACTTACAAAGAATTAATCTCCAAAATATACAAGCAACTCATGCAGCTCAATACCAGAAAAACAAACAACCCAATTAAAAAAAAATGGGCAGAAGGCCTAAACAGACATTTCTCCAACGAGGGCATACAGATGGATAATAAAAACATGAGAAGATGCTCAACATTGCTCATTATTAGAGAAACACAAATCAAAACCACAGTGAGGTATAATCTCACACCAGTCAGATTGGTCATCATCAAAAAAAAAATCTACAAACAATAAATGCTGGAGAGAGTGTGGAGAAAAGGGAAACCTCTTACACTGTTGGTGGGAATGCAAATTGATACAACCACTATGGAAAACAGTATGGATATTACTTTAAAAACTGGAATAAAACTATCAGACCCAGCAATCCCACAAATGGGAATATACCCTGAGGAAATCAGAACTGAAAAAGACACATGTACCCCAATGTTCATTGAAGCACTATTTACAATAGCTTGGACATGGAAGCAACCTAGATGTCCATCAGCAGATGAATAGATAAGGAAATTGTGGTACATATACACAGTGGAATATCGCTCACTGTAAAAAGGAATGCATTTGAATCAGTTCTAATGAGATGGATGAACGTAAAGCCTATTATACAGAGTGAAGTAAGTCAAAAAGAGAAAGACAAATACCATACTTTAATGTATGTATATGGAATCTAGAAAGATGGTACCAACAATGCTACATGCAGGGCAGCAAAAGAGACACAGACGTAAAGAACAGACTTTTGGACTCAGGAGAAGGAGAGGGTGGGATGATTTGAGAGAATAGCACTGAAGCATAATACATTACCATATGTAAAATAGATAACCAGTGAGTGTTTGATGAATGATGTGGGGCACCCAAAGCCAGTGCTCTGTGATGACCTGGAGTGATAGGGTGAGGAAGGAGGTGGGAGGGATGTTCAGGATGGAGGGGACCCATGTATACCTATTGTCGATTGATATTGATGTATGACAAAATCATCACAATATTGTAAAGTAATTATCATACAATTAAAATAAATAAATAAAAAATTTTAATAAAAGAATCGTATACCATGATCAAGTGGGATTTATCCCAGGGATGCAACGATTTTCCAGTATTTGCCAATCAATCAGTGTAATACACCACATCTACAAATTGAAACATGAAAACAGTATGATTATCTCAATAGATTCATGAAAAGCTTTCAACAAAACTCAGCACCCAGTTATTAAAAAAACTCTCCAGAAAGCAGGCATAGGGGAAACACTGTTGTTGTTAGTTGCTAAGTCATGTCCTACTCTTTGATGACCCTATGGACCCTGGCCCACCAGGCTCCTCTGTCCATGGGATTTCCTAGACAAAATTACTAGATTGGGTTGCAATTTCCCAAGGAATCTTCCCCAAGGAATTCCTTCCCCAAGGAATCTTCCTGACTCAGGGATTGAAACCACAGCTCCTACACTGCAAGCAGATTCTTTATTACTGAGCCACCAGGGAAGCCCCAGGTTTGTCATATATGGTCTTTATTACATTGAGGTATGTGTCCTCTGGCTTTCCTGGTGGCTCAGCAGTGATGAATCTGCCTGCAATGCAGGTGATGTGGGTTTAATCTCTAGGTCAGGAAGATCCCCTGGAGAAGAGATTGGCAACCCACTCTGGTATTCTTGCCTGGAGAATCCCATGGACAGAGGAACCTGGGGGGCTACAGTCTTTGGTGTCACAGAGAGTCAGACAGGATTGAAGTGACTGAACACACACACACACACACACACACACACACACACTGGGTCCCACGATCTGGGGCCAATTCCTTTGGGAGAGCATACAACCGGCTTTAGGCTGTAACATCTGGCATGTCTTTGCCACCCCAGGCACTCCCCGGTACATACTGATTGTGGCTGCCATACCCATCCCTCTCCCCAGCCTGAAGGAACAAATTCTTAAAAATTTGCCATGGCTTGATTTAGTATCCAAGATGTGATTTCCCCTGAAGAATGAAAGTTCCACGCGCACTTGAGAAAATGTGAAATCTGCTGTTTTTGGATGAAATGCCCTATGGATAAAAATTTAGTCCAACTGGTCAAATGTATATCATTTAAAGCTTGTGTTTCCTTATTAATTTTCTCTCTGGATGATCTGTCCATTGGTATTAATGGGATATTAATGTCTCCCACTATTATTGTGTTACTGTTAGTGCCCTTGTCCCCATGGTGAGTCCCTGACACCCCATGCCTCTGCAGGATACCTTCCAATACTAGTAGGCAGGTTGGTTCAGTCTTCTATAGAGTCACTGCTCTTTTCCCCTGGGTCTCAGTGTGCACAAGATTTTGTGTGTGCCCTCCAAGGGTCTGTTTTTTCCCCTCCCTTGTAGAAGTCTTGCAATCAAATCTTGCCGGTCTTCAAAGTCAGATTCCCTATGGACTACTACTCCCATTGCTGGCCTTTCTTGGGGCTCAGAATCTTCATAACAGTGAGAGAACCTCTGTGGTATATTTGTTCTGAGTTTGTGGGTCAAAAATAAAGCAGGTATGGGATTTGATTTTATTGTGATTGTGTCTCTCTTACCATTGAGATCTCAACTCAATACTCACTGCAATGGAGAAGCCTTCCTAGACCCTTGCAAAATCCCCCTTTATAAGGTTGTCATAGTACCATGCACCTTTCTTTCATAGTAGTCATCACTGCCACAATGTTATTTAAGGAATAATTTGATTGTTGGCCTCTAAAAAGTGAAGTCCCTCTTCTCTCTCTGTTGCACCAGTGAAAGGGAAACTTCTCTATTTCCTTTTATTGACAACCAATACATCTGACATCAAATGTGTGGGCTTTTTTTCCCCACACCAAAAAATTGGCTTAAAGTTCAACTTTCAGAAAACTAAGATCATGCCATCTGGTCTCATCATTGACAAATAGATAGGGAAACAGTGGAAACAGTGGCTGACTTTATTTTTGGGGGCTCCAAAATCACTGCAGATGGTGACCATAGCCATGAAATTAAAAGACACTTACTCCTTGGAAGAAAGTTATGACTGAATATTAAAAAGCAGAGACATTACTTTGCCAACAAAGGTCTGTCTAGTCAAAGTTATCTACGGTTTTTCTAGTAGTCATGTATGGATATGACCATTGGCCCATGAAGAAAGTTGAGTGCCAAAGAATTGATGCTTTTGAACTGTGGTGTTGAAGAAGACTTTTGAGAGATCAAACAAGTCTATCCTAAAAGAAATCAGTCCTGAATGTTCATTGGAAGGACTGATGTTGAAAGCTGAAACTCCAGTACTTTGACCATCTGATGTGAAGTACTGACTCATTTGAAAAGACTCTGATGCTGGGAAAGATTTAAGATGGGAGAAGAAGGGGACGACAGAGGATGAGACGGTTGGATGGCATCACCAATTCAATGGACTTGAGTTTGAGTAAACTCTGGGAGTTGGTGATGGACAGGGAGGCCTAGTGTACTGCAGTCCATGGGGTTGCAAAAAGTCAGACATAACTGAGCGACTGAACTGAACTGAATTGAACCAATTCTATGACCCAAGCTTGGTGTCATTTCAATTCTGACACTATTTATACCTAGAGTTAGTGTCATATCCCACAAGTTAAGTGCTCAGACCCACAAGACTGCCCCACTTCTGAGGTCAGTCTTAAGTCTGGGCTTCTTGTACTTCTGACCGACCGTTTATGAATGGGGCATAACTTTTTTTTTCCCCTCCAATAATTTGTTAGAATGGCTCACAGAATTCAGGAAAACAGTCTACTTACTGGATTACTGGTGTCAACAAAAATTTTAATCAATGGTCAATCTGAGAAAGAAATGGAGAATTTTATTCCAGCTAAACTGAGGATGCAACTGAAAGGATAGTCTAACTGAAAGCGCTGAGGACTATTCTAAAAGGTGAAGGAAGAGACTGGTACATATGGATTTTGTCAAAGGTAATACAGGCCATTAGGCACACATCTCCTTGCTGCTAGTCACTAGGAACAGACATCTCAGTTAATGGTTTTAGTGCTTTTCTAAGTATGGGAAGATGCAAGGATTCAGGCTCATAAGATGTTTCGCCTGAGAATACCTCACCATCTGAAGGCCAGTTCTTTCAGTTTTTACCAGAGTATAGAGTACTTCATCCTGATCATCATCCTGAATTCTTTTCAGAATATATTGTGGGTCAGTGACTATGGCTATTATGGAACTTATAGACTGTGACTATGACTCTTACGGAACTGGATGATGGGCAGCATTCTTTACAATCACTTCTCTTTTAGTCTTAATTTTGACCAAGATTTAGGAGGCATTTTGTGACCAGTTTGTCCCATGGCACTAGGACTGCTCACTCCCATATTTCCATATCTAGAGTTATACCATTACAATCCTTGATCTTATAGGAGTATATACTTGGTCAATTATTTCAAGTCACTGCTGCTGCTGCTGCTGCTAAGTTGCTTCAGTTGTGTCCAATTCTGTGTGATCCCATAGACAGCAGCCCACTAGGTTCCTCTGTCCCTGGGATTCTCCAGGCAAGAATACTGGAGTGGGTTGCCATTTCCTTCTCCACTAGTCAACATAAACTTTACCTGAGGCTCAGATATATATATATATGGTAATTCAAGAAACAATAGTCTTATAAAATAGGCAGAAAATAGATAAGTTAGCTAGTAATACTAATGTGGTCTTAAGTTAATATTTAAGCTAAGAACTTTCATTAATTGTGGCCTAGTATCCCCTCAGGTTGTCTGGCCATTCTGTTCTGTGCCACTACTACCTTTATGAAAAACTATATATTGCATATGCATATCGATAAGGGACAGAAATGGTATGGACCTAACAGAAGCAGAAGATATTAAGAAGAGGTGGCAAGAATATACAAAAGAACTGTACAAAAAAGATCTTCACAACCAAGATAATCACGATGGTATGATCACTCACCTAGAGCCAGACATCCTGGAATGTGAAGTCAAGTGGGCCTTAGAAAGCATCACTATGAACAAAGCTAGTGGAGGTGATGGAATTCCAGTGGAGCTATTTCAAATCCTAAAAGATGATGCTGTGAAAGTGCTGCACTCAATATGCCAGCAAATTTGGAAAACTGAGCAGTGGCCACAGGACTAGAAAAGGTCAGTTTTCATTCCAATCCGAAAGAAAGGCAATGCTAAAGAATGCTCAAACTACTGCACAATTGCACTCATCTCACATGCTAGTAAAGTAATGCTCAGAATTCTCCAAGCCAGGCTTCAGCAATATGTGAACTGTGAAATTCCAGATGTTCTAGCTGGTTTTAGAAAAGGCAGAGGAACCAGAGATCAAGTTGCCAACATCTGCTGGATCTCAATAAAGCAAGAGAGCTCCAGAAAAACATCTATTTCTGCTCTATTGACTATGCCAAAGCCTTTAACTATGTGGATCATAATAAACTGTGGAGAATTCTGAAAGAGATGGGAATACCAGACCACCTGACCTGCCTCTTGAGAAACCTATATACAGGTCAGGAAGCAGCAGTTAGAACTGGACATGGAACAATAGACTGGTTTCAAATAGGAAAGGGAATACATCAAGGCTGTATATTGTCACCCTGCTTATTTAACTTATATGCAGAGTACATCATGAGAAACGCTGGGCTGGAAGAAGCAGAAGCTAGAATCAAGATTGCCAGGAGAAATATCAATAACCTCAGATATGCAGATGACACCACCCTTATGGCAGAAAGTGAAGAAGAACTAAAAAACCTCTTGATGAAAGTGAAAGTGGAGAGTGAAAAAGTTGGCTTAAAGCTCAACATTCAGAAAACTAAGATCATGGCATCCGGTCCCATCACTTCATGGCAAATAGATGGGGAAAGTGTCAGACTTTCTTTTTCTGGGCTCCCAAATCACTGCAGATGGTGACTGCAGCCATGAAATTAAAAGACTCTTACTCCTTGGAAGAAAAGTTATGACCAACCTAGATAGCATATTTGGAGAAGACAATGACACCCCACTCCAGTACTCCTGCCTGGAGAATCCCATGGGTGGAGGAGCCTGGTAGGCTGCAGTCCATGGGGTTGCTAAGAGTCGGACACGACTGAGCGACTTCACTTTCACTTTTCACTTTCATGCATTGGAGAAGGAAATGGCAACCCATTCCAGTGTTCTTCCATGGAGAATCCCAGGGACGGGGGAGACTGGTTGGCTGTCGTCTATGGGGTCGCACAGAGTCGGACATGACTGAAGTGACTTAGCAGCAGCAGCAGCAGCAGCAGATAGCATATTGAAAAGCAGAGACATTTCTTTGCCAACAAAGGTCTGTCTAGGCAAGGCTATGGTTTTTCCAGTAGTCATGTATGGATGTGAGAGTTGGACTGTGAAGAAAGCTGAGCGCTGAATAATTGATGCTTTTGAACTGTGGTGTTGCATAAGACTCTTGAGAGTCCCTTGGACTGCAAGGAGAACCAACCAGTCCATTCTAAAGCATGCATGTTGATGTATGGCAAAACCAATACAATATTGTAAAGTAAAAAGAAAATAATAATAAAATTAAAAAAAAAAATTAAAGGAGATCAGCCCTGGCTGTTCTTTGGAAAGAATGATGCTAAAGCTGAAACTCCAGTACTTTGGCCACCTCATGTGAAGAGTTGACTCATTGGAAAAGACTCTGATGCTGGGAGGGTTTGGTGGCAGGAGAAGGGGACGACAGAGGATGAGATGGTTGGATGGCATCACCGACTCGATGGACGTGAGTTTGAATGAACTCCTGGAGTTGGTGATGGACAGGGAGGCCTGGCGTGCTGAGATTCGTGGGGTCACAAAGAGTCGGACACTACTGAGCAACTGAACTGAACTGATAATCTATATGCATAAGATGGATACATCTCCAAAGACATACGCATAGACAAGGTGCTGCTGCTGTTGCTAAGTCGCTTCAGTCCTGTCCGTCTCTGTGCGACCCCATGGACGGCAACCCACCAGGCTCCCCCGTCCCTGGGATTCTCCAGGCAAGAACACTGGAGTGGGTTGCCATTTCCTTCTCCAATGCATGAAAGGGAAAAGTGAAAGTGAAAGTGAAAGTGAAGTCGCTCAGTCATGCCTGACTCTTAGCAAACCCGTGGACTGCAGCCCACCAGGTTTCTCCATCCGTGGGATTTTCCAGGCAAGAGTACTGGAGTGGGGTGCCATTGCCTTCAGGAGTGGGTTATTGTGACTTCTTGCTATGCTAAGTCACTTCAGTTGTGTCCGACTTTGTGCGACCCCATTGACGGCAGCCCACCAGGCTCCCCCGTCCCTGGGATTCTCCAGGCAAGAACACTGGAGTGGGTTGCCATTTCCTTCTCCAATGCATGAAAGTGAAAAGTGAAAGTGAAGTCGCTCAGTCATGTATGACTCTTAGTGACCCCACGGACTGGAGCCTACCAGGCTCCTCTGTCCATGGGATTTTCCAGGCAAGAGTACTGGAGCGGGGTGCCATTGCCTTCTCCGATTGTGACTCCTTACACTTTCACTTTTTCACTTATATCTCACATTAGGTGAGAAGCTGTGATATTGTGATATAATAAAAAATATATGTTGGTCTTCTCCCACTTCTTTATACACAGCTCCAAAAACCCTTGAAATCTTCAAAGTGATATGTTGTGTGTGTGTGTGTGTGTGTGTGTGTGTGTGTAATTAAGATGACTGATCTTATTACCATCATATGACTGAAGTTCCTGAATAGTCTCAGAATTTTAGTTGGTCACCAGGAGAACCAACCACATGGTTAGAGGGTTGGAATTTCAGGCCTATCTTCCCCCAAGTCTCCTACCCACCCACCTCCAATCTCCAGGGATGGGAGAGGGGCTAGAGACAGAGTTCTATCACCAATGTTCAATGATTTAATCAATTATGCCTACGTGATGAAGCCTCTATTTAAAAAAATTGCCAACCAAGAGGGTAGAGAGCTTCCCGGCTGGTGAACACATGGAGGTTCTGGGAGGTGTTCCTGAAATGTATCTTTTATAATAAACCAGTGACGAAATAAAAATTCACATTTTAAGGCAAGACAAGAAGAAAGAAGAAAACTAAGCATATACTTTTTCCTCTGTCCTTTGAACTTCTCATCTCCTCACACCCCACCCCCAACCTCTAGTGTGCATTCTGCAGCTGCATTATGTGTTAACCAGATCTTACCAATGGTAGAGATTTTATAAAGATAAAATTTTCTCTTTCTGGGACCAGCCATATCACTCCTTAGAAGATAATATTCCTTTCTAAATCCTGTTACTGCTGCTGCTGCTAAGTCGCTTCAGTCACTTCAGTTTTTCATAGCTTCTCACCTAATGTGAATATAAGCACTCTGAGTGCAGAGACCCCTGCCTTGGGCTCACTGCTTTATTTTGTGTTCAGCACAGTTCCTGGCACTGTGTGATGCTCAATAAGTCCTGCTGAATGGGTAAATAATGAAGGCATGCGTGAATGAATAAATATCTGCCTGAAATGGTATAGATGCATTTCTTGTATTTCTATTTCCACTTAAGCACCTGTGATCTACAGCTCACAAGCCCTAAACCACACAGCTTTGGGGCTGCAAGTGTTGGACCTTGATGTAAAAGGTAATTTACTGTCCTTATCAGCTGGTGCTTTCTTTTGCCTGCTGGTTGAACTCTTGAGGTGAGGTGTCCTTCTGCATCTGGCCTCGGGAAAGATCTTGCATGTTGGGATTCCAGATCTATTGTCATCCCTGGGCCCAAATTCAGCTCTGGTGGGAAAGAAAAAAAAGGGGGAGGGTAATTCTAACTGTTTCAGCACGTGAACTGGCTTAGAGGAGAGAGGGGGTGGGGGAACGGATGCAGTTACTATTCTCCCCCTGCTAATTGTCACCCCTTCTGAAGCTCCTCCAACCTCAAGCCGCCCTCTCATAACCTTTTCCTCTGACAAGTGTGGAGGGGCTTCTTCCCACCCATCTTCCTTCGGAGAAGGCACTTTTCATCTTCCGTCATCTCACCCCCAACAGGTGGGTCTCAGATTTTCCCTTGCCCCTCACAGTGGGTAACACTTCTGTTTTTCCTCACTGAATGTTTATTTAAAATTTCTTCCACTCCATTATGTAATATGCGCCTTCTCATTAAAGAACATTTGAACAATGAAGACAAGCAAAAGAAAATGATGCTGCCTACCACCCCCTCCCCTCAAAAGACAGTGTTAATATTTTGATGGTTTTTTCCTGATGAAAGAAATTCATATTTTATGGCAAGACAAAAAAAAAAAAAATAACTTAAACATAAAATTTTTCTTTGCCCACTTGGGGCTGCTCCTCCCCCCTTATTGTGTATTATGCGTCTGCATCACCAGACCTCCTAAGGAATAACACTTCTTTTTAATATTATAAAGCATCATAACTCCTTAGGAGATAATCTTCCTTCTTAATCTTGTAAGGGGTGAGGACCTATGACTCACTTACTTGCTTTGTATGCATAGATCTGGATTGAGTAAACTGTCAATAAGCCATCATTTGACTATAACCGTTTATCTCAAAATTATATATAACTGTGGTTTGACTTCTACAAGGGATGAACAGTCCTCAGAACTTTCTTAAAGAGCATCTCCTGGGTTATAATTCTCAGTTGGCATGAATAAAATTTTCTATTTCTTTCTTAGGTCAACTATTGATTAATTTTTTCATTGACACAATTTTTTTGCATAGGCCTTTTAAAAATGAAATTGTAATCATACAACATATTAAAATTTGCATTCTAATTTTTATACTTGTGATGTTGTAAGGGAGGAAACCCAATCTTCTACTTTCTCTCTTTCTCGGTTCTGTGACTGAGACCCTCCCCTTAATCAAAGATTAACAAGAGGAAAAATAGACAGAGGTGTAATAACAAGTATACCTCTATATACATGTGAGATACCTAGGAAAACTAAGTAACACCCCCTACCCCCAACATGGCCCCTTCCATCTCCACCTCTAGCTAAAGAGAAAAGATAATGTGAAGGGCAGTCATGGGAGGTTTGGGCAAAGCACAGTAATGCATGGTTGTTATGCAGTTTTTGGAGAAGGCAATGGCACCCCACTCCAGTACTCTTGCCTGGAGAGTCCCATGGACGGAGGAGCCTGGTAGGCTGCAGTCCATGGGGTCTCTAAGAATCGGACACGACTGAGCAACTTCACTTTTACTTTTCACTTTCATGCATTGGAGAAGGAAATGGCTGCCTTCTTGCCTGGATGGGAGGGGAGTTTGGGGGATAATGGATACATGTATATGTGTGGCTGTGTCCCTTCCCTGTTCACCTGAAACTATCACAACATCGTGTGTTAATCAGCTATGTTGCTGCTGCTGCTGCTGCTGCTAAGTCGCTTCAGTCGTGTCCGACTCTGTGAGAACCCATAGACGGCAGGCTCCCCTGTCCCTGGGATTCTCCAGGCAAGAACACTGGAGTGGGTTGCCATTTCCTTCTCCAATGCATGAAAGTGAAAAGTGAAAGTGAAGTTGCTCAGTCATGTCCGACTCTTAGCGACCCCATGGACTGCAGCCTCCCAGGCTCCTCTGTCCATGGGACTTTCCAGGCAACAGTACTGGACTCTATTACAAATGAAAAGTTAAAAAAATTAAAGAATCAACTATGAGTAACATGTTCTTTTATTGGACAGAGAGGTTTACTGGTATTTGAAACTGTTGTCTGCTCGTCTGTCACATGCCCGTGGGTGGTCTTATTCAGAGGGAAGTCCAGGCTCTGGTTTAAACTTGATCCTTCCTTGCTTTTCTCTCTATGATCCTAGAGTCAGAATGAGGAGGCTGTCTTGGGGAAGCCAAGATTGAAGGATCCATGAGAGTGATAAGATGGAGATGTACATTGATGGTTCAGGGGAGCTTTTTAGAGCCAAGTCACAATACACTCTTTGGGGAGTAGTCCTAAAAACTAATGTTGTCATGGTTCCATCTTAGTTTTTACTAGCTGGATGTGAATGAGGCTTCATTGTCGTATACTTAGTGTGTTTGCTTAGATCTTTGGCTAACCAACGTTTTTTCATGACTTTCTGACAGCTATTTTTGTTCAATAATGAATAATGAAGTGAGATTTACTGTAAAAAATAAATCACCGCCTTTTCCATTGATAAGAGTTTTTAGAGATTTAGTCACCCTCCTCTTCCAGGTACAAAGAGGAGACACCCTTCACATGGAGAGTTCCTTTGTAAATATGAATGTGCCTTACGAAAGGATAACTTCTGCTTGGTTTTCAGAGCTTCTTCTGTGTCTGCTGTTTCTTAAAAATAAACAACTCAAGGAAATTCCCTGATTGTCCAGTGGTTAGGATGCTAGATGTTCACTGTCAAGGGCCAGGGTGCAATTCCTGGTCAAGGAACAAATATCCTACAAGCTGTGTGGTGCGGCCAAAACAAACAAACAACACACACACACACAGCAAATCAGCTCAAAGTGATCATGCTCAAGAGGCGTAATTTTGGGTGGCAAAGTTGGTTATCCTTTATAACATTTTCTAGTTTTATAGTGCATAATTCTCTATTGTAAGTTTTAAAAATCACTGATTCAATTTCATTACTGGTAATTTATCTGTTCACTGACTGAACAACAACAGCAGCAATAGAAATTGATCTGTTCATATCTTCTACTTCCTGGTTCAGTTTTGGGAGATTTTCCTTGTCCATTTCTTTCTAGGTTGCTCACTTTGCTGTCATATGGTTGCTCACACTAGTTTCTTATGATCCTTTATATTTCTGTGGTGTCATTTGTAACTTCTCCTTTTTTCAGTTCTGATTTTATTCATCTTGGCCCTTTCTCTTTTTTTATTGGTAAGTCTGGCTAAAGGTTATCAATTTCATTTATCTTTTCAAAGAACCAGCTTTTTTTTCTCTTTCTTTTTTAAAAAATTTTAATTGGAGGCTAATTACATTATTGTGGTGGTTTATGCCATACATTCACATGAATTATCCATGGATGTACGTGTGTTCCCCATCCTGAACCCTCCTCCCACCCCCTCCCCATCTCATCCCTCAGGGTCTCATCCCTTGCATTGGCCCTGAACACCCTGTCTCATGCATCGAACCTGGACTGTGATCTACTTCACATATGATAATATACATGTTTCAATGCTATTCTCTCAAATCATCTCACCCTCACCGTCTCCCACAAAGTCAAAAGTCTGTTCTTTACATCTGTGTCTCTTTTGCTGTCTCACATATAGGGTCATCATTGCCATCTTTCTAAATTCTATATGTATGTGTTAATATGCTGTATTGGTGTTTTTCTTTATGACTTACTTCACTCTGTATAATAGGCTCCAGTTTCATCCACCTCATTAGAACTGATTCAAATGCATTCTTTTTAATAGCTGAGAAATATTCCATTGTGTATATGTGCCACAGCTTTCTTATCCATTCGTCTGCTGATGGACATCTAGGTTGCTTCCATGTCCTGGCTATTGTAAACAGTGCTGTGATGAACATTGGGGTACACGTGTCTCTTTCAATTCTGGTTTCCTTGGTGTGTGTGCCCAGCAGTGGGATTGCTGGGTCGTATGGTAGTTCTATTTCCAGTTTTTTAAGGAATCTCCATACTGTTCTCCATAGTGGCTGTACTAGTTTGCATTCCCATGAACAGTGTAAGAGGGTTCCCTTATCTCCACACCCTCTCCAGCATTTATTGTCTGTAGACTTTTGGATAGCAGCCATTCTGACTAGCATGAGATAGTACCTCATTGTGGTTATAATTTTATTTCTCTGATAATGAGTGACATTGAGCATCCTTTCATGTGTTTGTTAGCCATCTGTATGTCTTCTTTGGAGAAATGTCTGTTTAGTTCTTTGGCCCATGTTTTGATTGGGTCACTTATTTTTCTGGAATTGAGCTGCATGAGCTGCTTGTATATTTTTGAGATTAATTCTTTGTCAATTACTTCGTTTGCTATTATTTTCTCCCATTCTGAAGCCTGTCTTTTCACCTTGCTTATAGTTCCCTTCTTTGTACAAAAGCTTTTAAGTTTAATTAGGTCTGATTTGTTTATTTTTGTTTTTATTTCCATTACTCTGGGAGGTGGGTCATAGAGGATCCTGCTGTGATTTATGTCAAAGAATGTTTTGCCTATGTTTTCCTCTAAGAGTTTTATAGTTCCTGGTTTTACATTTAGATCTTTAATCCATTTTGAGTTTATTTTTGTGTATGGTGTTAGAAAGTGTTCTAGTTTCATTCTTTTACAAGTGGTTGACCAGTTTTCCCAGCACCACTTATTGAAGAGATTGTCTTTTCTCCATTGTATATTCTTGCCTCCTTTGTCAAAGATAAGGTGCCCATAGGCATGTGGGTTTATCTCTGGGCTTTCTATTTTGTTCCATTGATCTATGTTTCTGTCTTTGTGCCAGTACCATACTGTCTTGCTGACTGTTGCTTTGTAGTATAGCCTGAAGTCAGGCAGGTTGATTCCTCCAGTTCCATTCTTCTTTCTCAAGATTGCTCTGGCTATTTGAGGTTTTTTATAATTTCATATGAATTGTGAAATTATTTGAAAGAATCATCTTTTAATTTCATTGATTTTTTTCTATTGTGTTTTAGTCTATATTTTATTTATTTCTGCTCTGATCTTTATGATTTATTTTCCTTCTATTAACTTTGGGTTTTTTTTTTTTTTTGTTCTTTCTCTAGTTTATAATCCTTAATTCCTAATGTAAACATTCATGTATCTTTCCCTTGTGGTCAGACTCTTAGGTGTTTTCCAGAACTTCACCATCACACATGGCAAAATAACACATTTCTGTAGGTGAGCCTTACATTCCTTTTTGAGACGAGATAACCCTCAATCCAACTTCTTCAAGAAGCATTGTTTTTAAGTTCTTTTAACACTTGGTAGGGGGAGAGATTAATTCCCATTTCCTCCTTCTTTTCCTGCTCCTTTTTGCTGTAAGTCAGTGTTTTTGTTTTTTTTTTTTAATTTTTTTTTTTAATTTTGCTTAACTTTACAATATTGTATTACTTTTACTATACATCGAGATGGATCCACCGCTAGAGTACACGTGTTCCCCATCCTGAGCCCAGTCAGTGTTAAAATAAATTTCTTGGTCCAAGATGGAGCTGCTTCAGCCCAGGGTGTCAAGTGAGCAAAGTGAAACTCAAATAACTTGTGTCTCTCCAAATGTTTCCCTTGATCAGAAATGCAGTGTATCTGGTCAGCCAATCCCCAAAGGCCAAGCCAGCTTTGGGTCTTCTCAACCTAAACAAGGTTGATGATGTGGCTCCAGCTAATCAGATATTTTCTGTTTTCTTTTTCCTTGTTTTTTATTGTTTATCCTGTAAAAGTGTCCAGTCTCCTGCCCAATTTGCAGTTCTCCAAATAGAGACTGTACACTTCATGAAGTGTTTGTATCACCTAAGCTGTTCATTTTTTTCTTTCTTTTTTAAAAAAATTTTATTTTATTTAACTTTACAATATTGTATTGGTTTTGCCATATATCAAAATGAATCTGCCACAGGTACACATGTGTTCATTTTTTAATGCCAGTAACCAGGACTAGAATAGGCCACCTTAGAATGTGCCACTTTGGCAGGTGAATTATTTTGTGCTGAAGTCAACTAAGTTCCAGCCATCCAGGAAAAACTTTTTACCACCCCTTAAAATTGCCTAAAATAATTTAGAAATGTGGTCTGTACCTGAAAGATGATTATTAATAGAGACAGCTTTTTCATCTGAGACACTTATCTGTACAGCAGGCAAATATCTGTTAACCAAGTATTTGCTCTTCTCAGCTTCATGTAAGCTCTCTTCTAGCTCCCCATTTCTTTTATTAGCTTAGGATGGTATATAAGCCTTAATTGCCTGACTGCCTTTGAGTCTCATATTCCTATGGGTCTCCTGTACATATAAAATTAAATTTGTTTTTTGTCTTGTAACTCTGTCTTCCATTGATCTATTTATCCCAGCCAATAAACCTAGAAGATAAAAAGAGGAATTTTTTTCTCTCCTACAATAGACATCTCTCTTTTAAGGACTGAGCATTCACTTTAATGCTTCTGTTATCTTATCCTGAGTTGACTTTTGGGAAATTAACCATTTTCTTTTAAAGTACTATTGTCTTTGCTAAACATCAGTACCATATATGAATCTGACTACAGACGAAGAGCTTGTTTCATATAATCCCCACCATTGGAAGCCCTGTAAGGGTTTTAGAGATAAGAAGCTAGAGGCTCATGGAACCCAAGTCCTTGGTGAAAGTTGCTCTGCTAGTAAGTGTTCTCAACCCCAGGCCTGCCTGTCTCCAAAGTTACGTCCTTTTCTCCATCTAAAGTTGGGAAGAGGAGGATTCACCCTTCTCATGCTTTGAGCCACATCTTCCTCTGCAGTGGCTAATAGTGGTGGAGAGGGCTTTGCTTTAGTTCTAGCCTTGGTTGCACTCTGACATGTGGAACTTTAGCAGGCCTCCTAGTTTGTCTTAATTTCAGTTTCAACAAAGTGAAAACCCCAGAATAGTTTGTCTCATAGGAGTCCTATGAGGACCCAATGGGACAAAATTTATGTGGAAGTAACTGGCCCCTGGTGAGGAAGTGTGGAGAGAGAGGGGAGTCTAAGAAGACTCACTTGTTGAGAGGTTTCAGATCAGATCAGTCGCTCAGTTGTGTCCGACTCTTTGCGACCCCATGAACTGCAGCACGCCAGGCCTCCCTATCCATCACCAGCTCTCGGAGGTCACTCAGACTCACATTCATCGAGTCAGTGATGCCATCCAGCCATCTCATCCTCTGTCGTCCCCTTCTCCTCCTGCCCCCAATCCCTCCCAGCATCAGAGTCTTCTCCAATGAGTCAACTCTTCGCATGAGGTGGCCAAAATACTGGAGTTTCAGCTTTAGCATCATTCCTTCCAAAGAAATCCCAGGGCTGATCTCCTTCAGAATGGACTGGTTGGATCTCCTGGCAGTCCAAGGGACTCTCAAGAGTCTTCTCCAACACCACAGTTCAAAAGCATCAATTCTTCGGGCACTCAGCCTTCTTCACAGTCCAGCTTTCACATCCATACATGACCACAGGAAAGACCATAGCCTTGACTAGGCGAACCTTTGTTGGCAAAGTGATGTCTCTGCTTTTGAATATACTATCTAGGTTGGTCATAACTTTCCTTCCAAGGAGTAAGCGTCTTTTAATTTCATGGCTGCAGCCACCATCTGCAGTGATTTTGGAGCCCAGAAAAATAAAGTCTGACACTGTTTCCACTGTTTCTCCATCTATTTCCCATGTAGTGATAGGACCAGATGCCATGATCTTCGTTTTCTGAATGTTGAGCTTTAAGCCAACCTTTTCACTCTCCACTTTCACTTTCATCAAGAGGCTTTTTAGTTAGGTGGGTGTAAAATGCTAGTGGAATCTCAATGACACATTTTCTCCAGTGGAGTCAGGCAAACACCCTGAGAGGTTGTCATCTCAGTCTGGGGAATACTGTAGGGTAGTATTTTTTCCAGTTAGAATAATGGAGTCACACTCTTGCCTAAAGACCCACCTGACTTTGGACTGAAGGAGAGAGAACAGCGCAGCTCAGAGAATAAAGTATCAAAATTTTAACTAAAGACAGAATCAGTATTACTAATCTTTCCTCTTCCTTTGGTCTACAATCTGCCTTGGCAAGACATGCATTTATTTAAAATTTTGATATTTTGTCCATCACAGTGATGGGACTGAGAGCAAGCCACCTCAAGATGTGCAACTGTGTCAAGCAGATTATTTTAAGCTGAAAATTAATCATCAGTTTGGAGGTTAGTCATCAGTTAGGTCTATTAAACTGTAACTTGTCTTCTGATCAAACTTGCTTTAATTGTTTTTACAAAAACTTCCATGTCCTTCAGGCATCATGCAGCCTAAATAAAATGTTTGCCCTAATTATTTTTTAGGAACTTGGAGTCAGCTGCTCAGTTTAAAATTGAGCCAGTTAAGTCTGATGAAGATCTCTGGTTCTCCAAGTGGGCATGCATGAGTGTCCTCTTGATGATATTTTAACATTAGAGGGTCCAAAAGTCCACCCTTGGAACATGCTCATGCAGCATGCATGCATCCCATGAAGAAGCCTGTAGCTTAGTTGTAGTGCACAATGATCTCACTTTTTTTCTTATTTCCAATTACCTTTCCCCACATACCTCATGCCTCAGACCACCTGCTTTCTTACCTGAGCCCTTCACCTTTGGGGAAGTAGATTTGAGATTTGTTCTCCTGTCTCCTCACTTGGCTGTCTTACGAATAAACCTTTCCTCTACTGCAAACTTTGGTGACTCAGGAACAACACAGATGCCTAAAAGAGTTTAAGATAGGACGCCTATCCAGGAAGGTTCCACACCCCCAATCTTTCTGAGAATTAGGAAAAAACCTCTTCCTCAAGACTTGCTGATTTTATCTTTAAAACAGCGGTGCAGGGCCTACTATGTGGGCTGCGCCTCCTGGGCGGCCTGCGCCTCGTGGGCGGCCTGTGGAGAGACTCGACCCTGGGGCGGAGGGCTGCGGTGCACCTGGTCTCCGGTCCAGCCGGGTGCACAGATGGGAGGCAGGGCTCTGGAAAGGGGCCCTGCCGCATGCTTTCTGCGCTAGGCTGTGCGCCGTGGTGGCCTGAGACTTATCCCACGTGGCCCTTCCAGGGCTGAAAGGGGCGGGGTTGGTAACCAGGAAAGGAAGTCTTAATAGAAGACTACAGGTTAAGGTGTGTTTTGTTTTGTTTTTTAAAGCTGCCTTAATTTAAATTCAGACGAGGGTGGTGGAATTTGGTGCCACAATTTACCTCAAAGGCTTTTCCAAGGTGGTTTTCCTCACGTGAAGGGCCTTGAATTGTTGGCAGTTACAGCGGTCCAAAATCACTGCAGATGATGACTGCAGCCATGATATTAAAACACGCTTACTCTTTGGAAGGAAAGTTATGACCAATCTAGATAGCATATTCAAAAGCAGAGACATTTCTTTGCCAACAAAGTTTCGTCTAGTCAAGGCTATGGTTTTTCCTGTGGTCATGTATGGATGTGAGAGCTGGACTGTGAAGAAGGCTGAGCGCCGAAGAATTGATGCTTTTGAACTGTGTTGTTGGAGAAGACTCTTGAGAGTCCCTTGGACTGCAAGGAGATCCAACCAGTCCATTCTGAAGATCAGCCTTGGGTGTTCTTTGGAAGGAATGATGCTAAGGCTGAAACTCCAGTACTTTGGCCACCTCATGTGAAGAGTTGACTCATTGGAGAAGACTCTGATGCTGGGAAGGAATGGGGGCAGGAGGAGAAGGGGACGACAGAGGATGAGATGGCTGGATGGCATCACTGACTGGATAGATGTGAGTCTGAGTGAACTCCGGGAGTTGGTGATGGACAGGGAGGCTTGGCGTGCTGTGATTCATGGGGCCGCAAAGAGTCAGACACGACTGAGTGACTGAACTGAACTGAACTGAACAGTGGTCCAGTTGTAGTCCGCACTGAGAAACGGTGTGGTGAAGCAAGGTTCGATTCTAGCTGGAGGTGTAATTTTTTTAAAAATTTTATTTAACTTTACAATATTGTATTGGTTTTGCCATATATCAAAATGAATCTGCCACAGGTATACATGTGTTTCCCATCCCAAACCCTCCTCCCTTCTCCCTCCCCATACCATCCCTCTGGGTTGTCCCAGTGCACCAGCCCCAAGCATCCAGTATCATGGATTGAACCTGGACTGGCGACTCATTTCATATATGATGTTATACATATTTCAATGCCATTCCCCCAAATCATCCCACCCTCTCCCTCTCTCAGAGTCCAAAAGACTGTTCTATACATCAGTGTCTCTTTTGCTGTCTCGTACAGGAGACAGGGATCAAGACCATCCCCATGGAAAAGAAATGCAAAGAAGCAAAATGGCTGCCTGGGGAGGCCTTACAAATAGCTGTGAAAAGAAGAGAAGTGAAAAGCAAAGGAGAAAAAGAAAGATATGAACATCTGAATGCAGAGTTCCAAAGAATAGCAAGAAGAGATAAGAAAGCCTTCCTCAGCGATCAATGCAAAGAAATAGAGGAAAACAACAGAATGGGAAAGACTAGGGATCTCTTCAAGAAAATCAGAGATACCAAAGGAACATTTCATGCAAAGATGGGCTCGATAAAGGACAGAAATGGTATGGACCTAACAGAAGCAGAAGATATTAAGAAGAGGTGGCAAGAATACACAGAAGAACTGTACAAAAAAGAGCTTCACGACCCAGATAATCATGATGGCGTGATCACTGACCTAGAGCCAGACATCCTGGAATGTGAAGTCGAGTGGGCCTTAGAAAGCATCACTACAAACAAAGCTAGTGGAGGTGATGGGATTCCAGTGGAGCTATTCCAAATCCTGAAAGATGATGCTGTGAAAGTGCTGCATTCAATATGCCAGCAAATTTGGAAAACTCAGCAGTGGCCACAAGATTGGAAAAGGTCAGTTTTCATTCCAATCCCAAAGAAAGGCAATGCCAAAGAGTGCTCAAACTACTGCACAATTGCACTCATCTCACACACTAGTAAAGTAATGCTCAAAATTCTCCAAGCCAGGCTTCAGCAATATGTGAACCATGAACTTCCTGATGTTCAAGCTGGTTTTATTATTATTTTTTCCTTTAGAATTATTTTATTAAATCATAAATGTACAACTGCTTCATATAATAATTCTACATGCTAAAATTTAAGGAATAATGTTATTAATATGTTTCATTACAGCACACTTCTGACTTAATAGCTTTTCAAAAACTGAGAAAAATCTGCAAAAGATTTTTTAAAATCTAACATTTTACAAAGAAATGTTAACAATTTACAAACATTTAACAAAATACTTAATGTTAAACAAAATTTAACATTATCAAAGAAGTGACGCTTCTACACTCTGACAAAGATCACTAGAAAAAAACAATTAAGGTAAGAAACTGCCTCAAAGGCATTTTCCATACAGTTTTTTCTCTGCAGGAAGGCAATGTTCTTAAATAATTCAGTTCATTCACAAATGGCTCTCTGCACCTGCTCTGGTGTCTTCTGCCATATCACTGCATGTTTACTCATAACCTGAAGCTGCCCATTTACCTCTGGGCTCTCATCCTCCGCTATTTAGACAGTGAAGCCCAGGGCAAACAGGAAGAAGCTCAGTTTCAGCTTCGCCCTCCCAACCCCCACATCCCCCAGTGCCTCCTGGACCAGAGTTTCCTTCACCATATTGGGCCCTCAAGTTCCTGCTACCAAAGTTTCCATTCCTCTTCAACTGTAATTAGATTGCTGCTGATAATTTCCAAAGTCATTGTTAATTCCACTTCTACAATTTCCTCCTCCATTGTTACCATGACCACCTCTGCAACCTCAATCATGGTTGCCAGATATGGGACTTTCACCACCAGACAGACTCTATTTCGCCCTTTTCCAGCCCCATGATAAGCACCCCTAAATCTAGGACCATTTCCATATGCATCAGATCCTCCCCAGAAGTTACTTTCTCTTCCTAATGCTAGTCCCAAATCGCTACCACCACCAGGATAAACCCCCAAACCAAAGCAGCCTCCTCCTCCACTTCTAGAACCCTGGACTTGCTGCATTTCCTATGTCAACAAAACCTTTGCAACTTTTACATGACGACCATTGATGGTATGAGTTTTCGGCAACACAGTCTTGTCCACAGAATCAAGGTCATCAAAAGTCACAAATCCAAAGCCTCTTTTCTTGCCAGACTGCCTATCAGTAATGATCTCAATGATACCATTTTTCCATATTTCTCAAAATAATCTCTAATATGATGTTCCTTAGTATCTTGTCGAATACCAACAAACAGTTTCTTCAGTGTCCAAAGGACACCACGCTGTCCAGATGCTGCTCTTGGGACACACGTTTGGGTTCAAGCACTCTGCCGTCAATGGAACAGGGTCCGGTGGACATTTCATCCACCTCGGTCATGGAAGAAAAGGTGACAAAATCACACTGTCTTCATCTTTGGCTGGAAGGATCCCTCACGACCACACAGTCTCTAAGTTCTCCCCACTGCTGGTAACAGTTCCCCAGACTTTCTTCTGCGGTTTCAAAGTTCGAAACACCAATAAAGAGTTTATTAATTTGTTCAGCTTCTCTCTTTTGCCTCTTCAAAGCAATTGATTTCTCGGTTTTCTTCATCAGACTAGGTTGCTTCAGTCAGATTTCCTATAGCTCTAGGAGCACTTCCACCGTGATCTGGCAATGCTGCCATGGCCTCTCAGCTCCTGCCATCCTTGAATCAATCCTGAGTACTTTTCCATCTTCCTTCGGCAGGAGCTGGAGCTGGAGCCGCTCCAGTGGCGGGGGCGGCGGGGGAAGCAGGGTCGCCGGCGCTCGGAGGATCTGCCCCAAGGGGAACGCGACCTGCTCCTCTTCAGCCTGCGCCACGTATGGGGTGGTGGCAGCATTCTCCGGGGAGCTCTCAGTCTCCTGGGTGGTGGCTGGGGCCAGGAGGCCAGCACGGCTGTGGCCGTGATCTGCTGGCCGTCGATTTGCCCTCCATCCATGTGCTTGAGCGCCTTTTCAGCCTCTTCCGCATTCTCGAACTCCACGTAGGCGTGGGCTTGAGACAGATGCGCGCGCATCCTTTCTCTGCACAGGTCGATCGCTCTAACTCTCCCGAAGGTGGAGAGTATCTCCTGGATGTGCTCCCTGGTCACCTTCCGCGTGAGCCTCGCTACGTGCACTTTGGTAGGCTTAGCGGCGAAGCTGCACCGTCTCCTTTCCTTCTCGTCTCGTCTAGGTGGTTTGGGTTTGCAACCCGACCGCCGCCTGCGGTCTCGGGGGCGCCAAGGCCTCGGAGAGCCGGGGGAGCTGCTGGAGCTGGAGCTGCGGGACCCATGGGAGCGTCCCGAGCGGCCGGATGCTGAGGGCGAGCTGGAGCCGCGGCTGGAGCCCGAGCGGGACCGGACCCCCGAGCTGCTGCTACCGCCCGAGGCCCTGCGCCGCTTCCGAGCTTTACCCCTGCCGCGGTCCTTCTCGCCGGACTGCTGCGTGGCGCCTGTATTTTTACAGCGATCCGCGGACTGCTTATCAGAGCGCTCTTTGCGTGGGATGGGAGACGGAGTCATCTCGCCTCCGCGCTTCTCAGCCTCAGGAGAGAAAGGGGTTAATAGATTAAAGGCTGTTTTCTACAGTGTGAAGTACAATTGAATGTTGTGATCATCAATAAGGCCATCACAGCGACGAAGAAAAAGGAGATATGGAGGAAGAGAAGTAAGAAGAAAGAAAAAATGACGGTTATTGATGAAGATATTGGGGAAGGGCAACCCTGTAGCTCAGACAGTAATGAATCCGTCTGCAACGCAGGAGACCCGGGTTCCATCCCTTGGTCGGGAAGATCCCCCGGAAAAGGGAATGGCAATCCACTCCAGTATTCCCGCCCGGAGAATCCCATGGACAGAGGAGCCCAGCGGGCCACAGTCCACGGAGTCGCAAAGAGTCGAACACGACGGGACGACCAGCCATAGCCATTTAACTTGATGATACATATGGATCAGAGAGCTGAATTTTTAAAAAACATTGTTTACTAAATATTCCCCGAAATACAAGAGCCAGTGATGTACTAGCTTATTTTATCCTAACATCAAAGCAGGTTCCATGTTTTTTAGACAGCATTAGATGTACAAATTGAGCTTCCCTGGGGGCTCAAACGGTAAAGAATCTGCCTGCAGTGCAGTAGACATTGCCTGCGTGCTAAGACGCTTCAGTGGTGTCCAACTCTTTGCAACCCCATGGACTGTAGCCTGCCAGGCCCCTCCGTCCATGAAACCCTCCAGGCAAGACCACTGGAGTGGATCCCCATGCCCCGCTCCAGGGGACCTTCCGGGCCCAGGGCCCGAACTGGTGCCTCTTACGCCTCCTGCATTGGCAGGCGGGTTCTCCACCACTAGCAACACCTGGGAAGCAGCAGACATTAAACAAAGAATTATAGGAACATCAGAATACACAAAGGTAATGGATTAATTTGGAAGAGAAATGAGATAAAGTTAGACATAGCTTCAGAGGATATCTCAGGTAGAGAAATCAAACTGAGAAAAAAGTTAAGTAGGACACTGTAAAATAACTTTTAAAAGTCACCTTGACCTTACTGTGAGTGATATAGGCAAGTCACAGTCATAATTCTTAACCCAAGTTCTTGCACCTCTCCTCCTTGTCACCAGGGCCTATGATGTCCAGTTTTTACTGTCTTCCTTGCAGCTCAGGGTCACCACTGCTGCTGCTGCTGCTGCGTCTCTTCAGTCGTGTCTGACTCTGTGCGACCCCATAGACGGCAGCCCACCAGGCTCCCCGGTCCCTGGGATTCTCCAGGCAAGAACACTGGAGTGGGTTGCCATTTCCTTCTCTTCAAGCTGGTTTTAGAAAAGGCAGAGGAACCAGAGATCAAATTGCCAACATCCGCTGGATCATCGAAAAAGCAAGAGAGTTCCAGAAAAACATCTATTTCTGCTTTATTGACTATGCCAAAGCCTTTGACTGTGTGGATCACAATAAACTATGGAAAATTCTGAAAGAGATGGGAATACCAGACCACCTGATCTGCCTCTTAAGAAATCTGTATGCAGGTCAGGAAGCAACAGTTAGAACTGGTCATGGAACAACAGACTGGTTCCAAATAGGAAAAGGAGTACGTCAAGGCTGTATATTGTCACCATGTTTATTTAACTTATATGCAGAGTACATCATGAGAAATGCTGGACTGGAAGAAACACAAGTTGGAATCAAGATTGCTGGGAGAAATATAAATATCATATATGATATATGAAATATCATATAAAGATATGCAGATGACACCACCCTTATGGCAGAAAGTGAAGAGGAACTAAAAAGCCTCTTGATGAAAGTGAAAGTGGAGAGTGAAAAGGTTGGCTTAAAGCTCAACATTCAGAAAACGAAGATTATGGCATCTGGTCCCATCACTACATGGGAAATAGATGGAGAAACAGTGGAAACAGTGTCAGACTTTATTTTTCTGGGCTCCAAAATCACTGCAGATGGTGACTGCAGCCATGAAATTAAAAGACGCTTACTCCTTGGAAGGAAAGTTATGACCAACCTAGATAGCATATTCAAAAGCAGAGACATCACTTTACCAACAAAGGTTCGCCTAGTCAAGGCTATGGTCTTTCCTGTGGTCATGTATGGATGTGAGAGCTGGAGTGTGAAGAAGGCTGAGCGCCGAAGAATTGATGCTTTTGAACTGTGTTGTTGGAGAAGACTCTTGAGAGTCCCTTGGACTGCAAGGAGATCCAACCAGTCCATTCTGAAGGAGATCAGCCCTGGGATTTCTTTGGAAGGAATGATGCTAAAGCTGAAACTCCAGTATTTTGGCCACCTCATGCGAAGAGTTGACTCATTGGAGAAGACTCTGAGCTGGGAGGGATTGGGGGCAGGAGGAGAAGGGAACGACAGAGAATGAGATGGCTGAATGGCATCACTGACTCGATGGATGTGAGTCTGGGTGAGCTCCGGGAGTTGGTGATGGACAGGGAGGCCTGGCGTGCTTTGATTCATGAGGTCGCAAAGAGTCGGACACGACTGAGTGACTCATCTGATCTGATCTGATCTGATATGGGGTTATTGTTACTATCTTTCTAAATTCCATATATATGCGTTAGCACACTGTATTGGTGTTTTTCTTTCTGGCTTACTTCACTCTGTATAATAGGCTCCAGTTTCATCCACGTCATTAGAACTGATTCAAATGTATTCCTTTTAATGGCTGAGTAATACTCCATTGTGTATATGTACCACAGCTTTCTTATCCATTCATCTGCTGATGGACATCTAGGTTGCTTCAATGTCCTGGCTATTATAAACAGTGCTGCGATGAACATTGGGGTACACGTGTCTCTTTCAATTCTGGTTTCCTCAGTGTGTATGCCCAGCAGTGAGATTGCTGGATCAGCAGTGGGATTGGAGGTGTAATTTTTAAAATGCGTGTGCTTAAAGAACGTAGCAAGAAGAGAGTAGGCTTTTTATCCAAAGCAAAGGCTGGTAAAAATCAAGGTGACTCCAAGAAAATGGCTTCTCCCCCAAAGGAGGAAGAAGAAGATAGTGAAAATGAGGAAATGTCAGAAGATGAAGATGATGAGAGGAGTAGAGAAAAGGTTATCCCTCAGAAAAAAGGCAAGAAGGCTACCACAACTCCCGCAAAGAAGATGATGGTTTCCCCAACAAAAAAGGTTGCAGTTGCCACTCCGGCAAATAAAGCAGCTGTCACCTCTGGCAAAAAAGGCAGCAGCTACACCAGCCAAGAAGACAGTTACACCTGCCAAAGCAGTGGTAACACCTGACAAAAAGGGGGGTCACCCCAGGCAAAGCATTGGTAGCACCTCTGGTAAGAAGGGAGCAGCCGCCCCAGGCAAGGGAGCAAAGAATTGCAAGAATACCAAGAAGGAAAACAGTGATGAAGAAGATGAAGATGACAGTGAAGAGGAAGACAAAGATGATGAAGAGGAGGATGAGCCAGCTGTGAGGAAGGCAGCTGCTTCTTTTGGTGCTGCTCCTGCCACAGATGATGAGGTTGACGAGGATGATGATGACAGTGAGGAGGAGGAGGAGGACGACGATGACGACGAAGATGACTCGAAGAGGAACCTATGAAGATTGTACCAACCAAAGAAAAGAAAGCTCCCATAAAAGCTGATCCTGTCAAGGCCAAGAGCGCTGCTGAAGATGAAGAAGAGGATTATGATGATGCTGATGATGAGGAGGAGAAGGATGATGATGAAGAGGAGGAGGAGGATGACAATGATGAAGAGGAGGAGGAGAAGGAGGAAGAAGAGGAGGAGGAGGAAGAAGAGGAGGAGGAGGAAGAAGAGGAGGAAGAGGATGACGATAATGAAGAGGAGGATGAGGAGGAGGAGGAAGAGGAAGAAGAGCCTGTCAAAGAAGCACCTGGAAAACGAAAGAAGGAAATGGCCAAACAAAAAGCAGCTCCTGAAGCCAAGAAACACAGAACCAACTACATCTTCCAATCTCTTTGTTGGAAACCTGAACTTCAATAAATTTGCTCCTGAGTTGAAAACAGGTATCAGTGACCTTTTTGCTAAAAATGATCTTGCTGTTGTCAATGTCAGAATTGGTGTGCCTAGAAAGTTTGGCTATGTGGATTTTGAATCTGCCAAAGACCTGGAAAAAGCCTTGGAACTCTCTGGTTTAAAGTCTTTGGCAATGAAATTAAACTAGAAAAACCAAAGGGAAACAGTAAGAAAGATCGGAAGTGTTTTAAGATGCTGTGGAGATCAGATTAGTCAGGAAGGATGGAAAGAGTAAAGGGATTGCTTATATTGAACTTAAGACAGAAGCTGATGCAGAAAAAACCTTGGAAGAAAAGCAAGGAACAGAGATAGATGGGCGATCCAGGCGGATTCATGTTGATGTATGGCAAAACCAATACAATATTGTAAAGTAATTAGCCTCCAATTAAAATAAATAAATTTGTATTAAAAAAATAAAATAGAACATAGTTAAAAAACAGAAAGGTCAAAGTCAAGATCATATAGATGGAAAGAATAGCACTTGCAGTGGTGAATCAAAAAACCCTGGTTTTAAGCAACCTCTCCTATAGTGCAACGGAAGACACTCTTCAGGAAGTATTTGAGAAGGCAACTTATATCAAGTTACCCCAGAACCAAAATGGCAAATCTAAAGCATATGCATTTATAGAATTTGCTTCATTTGAAGATGCTAAATAAGCTTTAAATTCATGTAATAAAAGGGAAATTGAGGGCAGAGCCATCAGACTGGAGTTGTAAGGACCCACGGGATCACCTAATGCAAGAAGCCAGCCATCCAAAACTCTGTTTGTCAAAGGTCTCTCTAAGGATAAAAACAGAAGAGACATTAAAGGAGTTGTTTGATGGCTCTATTCGAGCAAGGATAGTCACTGACTGGGAGACTGGATCCTCCAAAGGGTTTAGTTTTGTAGACTTCAATAGCAAGGAAGATGCCAAAGCTGCCAAGGAGGCCATGGAAGATGGTGAAGTCGATGGGAACAAAGTCACTTTGGACTGGGCCAAACCTAAGGATGAAGGTGGCTTTGGTGGCCTAGGAGGAGGAGGCAGAGGTGGCTTTGGAGGCCGAGGTGGTGGCAGAGGTGGCCAAGGTGGATTTGGTGGCAGAGGCCGGGGAGGCTTTGGAGGGCCAGGAGGCTTCCGAGGAGGCAGAGGAGGAGGAGGAAACCATACCCACAAGGAAAGAAGACGAAGTTTGAATAGTTTCTTCTATCCCTGTCTCCTCTCTCTCTTCCATTGGAAAGAAAGGACTCTGGGGTTTTTACTGTGTTACCTGATCAATGACAGAGCCTTCTGAGGACATTCCAAGACAGTATACAGCCCTGTGGTCTGCTTGGAAATCCGTATAGATAACATTTCAAGGGAGATAACCCTGTTGGTGTTGACTGGATATTTGTATAAACTTTTTAAAGAGATGAGTGATAGAGCTAACCCTTATCTATAAGTTTTGAATTTATATTGTTTCTTCTCATGTGCAAAACCATTTTTTTCCTATGGAGGTTTTTTTTTTTTTTTTTTTTTTTTTTTGCATTGGGGATGCAAAGGGAAGCAGAATGTTTTATCATGATTTTTGCTTCAGCAATTTTGGGACAAATTAAAAGTCCTAGAACTCTGAAAAAAAAGCAATTATAGTAATAAATACAATCACTTACAATATTTACCATGTGAATATCACTCCACTGGGTGTGGTGTCTCAGAAAGGACACATCTATGAAGGGGAACTGGAGAAGGCAATGGCACCCCACTCCAGTACTCTTGCCTGGAAAATCCCATGGATGAAGAAGCCTGGTAGGCTGCAGTCCATGGGGTCATTAAGAGTTGGACACGACTGAGTGACTTCACTTTCACTTTTCACTTTCATGCATTGGAGAAGGAAATGGCAGCCCACTCCAGTGTTCTTGCCTGGAGAATCCCAGGGATGGGGGAGCCTAGTGGGCTGCCATCTATGGGGTCTCACAGAGTCAGACACAACTGAAGTGACTTAGTAGCAGCAGCAGCATGAAGGGGAACAGAATTTGTCACCTCAAAAATATGTCTCTTTGGCATAAGGATTATTTTGTGCTGATTGTTTTTACAGAAATAGCAAAAGCTCTGAAAATGAATAGACCTTCCTCTTTTGTAAGTGACATTTCCTTTTAATACGCTTCCCCAATGCAGAAGTTGTTTTCCCTTAAATAAAGGAGACACTTCACACCCCCAGACCTGGGATCTCAGATTTATTCCCAACATTTCCATTCAAGTTGTGTATACAAAAAGATATCCAAAAGCAATGTTCTCTCTCAGCATGTTCCTTGTTTGAGTTTCCAGTCAGCCAAACTGTCTTCCACCTGGCTTCTCTTTCCTTGTGCACTTTGACTCCCAAGTCTTGTGTATCCACACTTGACACCCTCCATGGGTTTCAGAAATCTGTGGTCAGGCCTGATGCCACTGCCCAGGGAAGTAGTTCCGAAGGGTCAGTTTCAGGATCACAGAGAGCACGTCTGACCAAAATAAGTGTGAGCTCAGCACAGCATTCATGAGCTCAGCTCAGTAAATCAATCCCCTCTGACTGCTGTCTTCTGCTTCTGCTGCTAAGGTTGGCTGGCCACCCTGAAGTTCTTGCTCTCTTGGCAACCAAGCACTTCGTGTATTCCTCATCTCCAAGCCCTGGAAAGGGAGCTGTTTGAATCTGTGTTAACATTTCAACCGAGATGCTTCTAAGCCCCTTGCTTTGAATTGGCCAATAAATTCCTAGTCAAATTTCCAGGGAGGGATTTGGGGTTTGAGGAGATTTGTCAGCAGTGGATAGAATGTGGGACTCTTTTTTTTTTTTTTTTTGCCGCACCCCATGGCTTGTGTGATCTTAGTACCCTAACCAAGGATTGAACCTGGGCCCTCAGCAGTGAGAACACAGAGTCCTAACTACTGGACCACATGGGAATTCCCAGAATAAGAACTCATAACTCTGAAGGAGCATAAGGGATAGTTTTTTTTCTGGAAGGAAGTCAGTGTTCTTCATTTTTCCTTGGTCAAGTCAGTGAATTCTTCTGATCATTTTCTTTGGAGCACATGTCTGTTTATATGACATTGTTATAGGTAGATGCCATTGGTGTATCTGATGACGTGGGCAGGGAGTGGGGTTCTGTTACCTGTCCGGCAGACATAAAGATGAAGAACACTGTAAGGGAGCAGGGCTCTGGATCCTTTCAGGAGACCCCATCATCCCAGACACTTCACTGCCAAGGGTACTCAACCCAACCCCTGCCACTGTGCTTGCTCCTCTGTTTAATCATTTTGACTTTAGAAAAACTATCCCTTTAGAAAAACTATCCCTCAAGCTTAACCCACATTTATCTTGAATGCTTAATGGACTGAACTTTCCTTCTACCAATCTATCCAAACCAACTTTTCCTATTACTAAGCACAGTGCTTGCCCCATCCTCAATTTTCTGAGCTGGTTTGAAGATGAGAAAGGAAGGTATCCTTGCTTCCGCCAAACATGATCTCTGAAAGAATAAGATTTACAAACTTACTGTGTTGGTAGTAATTTGACTGTGGGGGGAGGTGCAAACTAGATGTAACATAGCTAGATCTTGGAAAAGAAGAGGAATGTTCTCCTGCCTCCGGTTTACAAGTGATTCAAAATAAGCTGTAATTGTCTCTCCAGCCATCCCTTTCTCCCAGGCACAGCTGAAGCTGTGGACCTTTCTCCATGCCCTCAGTCAGGCTCTTGCTGATTTTCCCTATCACTCCTACCTGGAACCTCTCTCCTACTCTATTGGTTCCACTTTATCCCCACTTCAACTCCTAAAACACAATTCTCTCCTTTTCCCTACATACTTATAAACTTAAGCAACGGGAATGGGATATACTGGGTGTCTTTTACCACCAGGGAAAATGAGATCCCTGGGGCCCAAGAAATTCTAGGTAATCTTGAATAAGAAAAGAGGATGGGACACCTAAGATTAAACTCAGCCCTAAGGGTTCTTACCTTTGGGGGTATGTGTACAGTGGAATAGACAGTATTGGCCGAGTTTTCCTCTGGAATAGTGCTCTGTTAGAAAACAAAGAACAAACAAAAGAAATCATCACCTACACCCTGGGTCCTTGGAAGAAAAGTTATGACCAACCTAGACAGCATATTAAAAAGCAGAAACATTACTTTGCCAACAAAAATCCATCTAGTCAAAGCTATGGTTTTTCCAGTGGTTATGTATGGATGTGAGAGTTGGACTATAAAGAAAGCTGAATGCCAAAGAATTGATGCTTTTGAACTGTGGTGTTGGAGAAGACTCTTGAGAGTCCCCTGGACTTCAAGGAGATTGAACCATTCCATCTTAAAGGAAATCAGTCCTGAATATTCATTGGAAGGACTGATGTGGAAGCTGAAACTCCAATATTTTGGCCACCTGATGTGAAGAGCTGACTCATTTGACAAAACCCTGATGCTGGGAAATATTGAAGGCAGGAGGAGAAGGGGACGACAGAGGATGAGATGGTTGGATGGCATCACTGACACAATGGACATGGATTTGAGTAAACTTTGGGAGTTGGTGATGGGCAGGGAGGGCTGGAGTGCTGTAGTCCATGGGGTCGCAAGGAGTTGGACATGATTGAGCAGCTGACCTGAACTGAACTGAACACCCTGGGCCACATAGACAAGGCTAAAGAGGCATCCAGAATCTGGAAAAGGGAAAGCAGAGGTGGGAAGAGATGGTGAGAGGGAAGAGAGGGTTGTGGAGCAGGAACAGGGAGTGAGAAGTATTCTTGCCCGTGACTGCCATTGTAATTATTAATGACTTTTTTTCAAGAAGCAACTGCATTATTTTTAAACTGTTTAAATCACATAATAAATATGTAAGATAAATAAGTCCTGTGAGCAATGAATCTCCCAAGTGATTAAAGAATAATTTGAAATAATACTGCTAATGTTGCGAACAAACTCAAATCAGAAAGGCATAAAACAATGATGACAACAGTAACAAAAGCTCCTCCCACTCCAGAGAAAGATATCCTGGGTCAGTAACGTTTATTCTTGAACATCGAGGACAGTACTGTGGTCTCCAGGGAATGTGTCTTGAGCAGGAGAAGAGGGGGATGTTGGGAAAGTGATCAGTTTTGACAAAAGTCAGGCTGAGTGGAGCACAGAGAGGTCTCTCCTGTAAGGAAGGAAGGAGCTCTCAGAACATCAACAACTTGGAAGAGGAAACGTAATGACTCCTCTTGGAAAAGGTGTGGATAAGTGTAAGAAGATGCATCCTGATCCAGAGGCGTTGTCGCCTGGAGTAACACTAAGATTTTTGAGGCTCTAAAGTGCTTTAACTTTTTCATTAAGTGGGCCCATGTGGAAAGAGCATTATGACCCCTAAGGAGCAAGCCCAGCCTTGGCTACAATGATTGCCCCCAGGGGACCTTTTGAAGCTGTCTAGTTCTTGTCTCAAAACTGCCTCTCTCTCTCTCTCTCTCTCATTTTTCTATAATCAATTAATCAATTTGGCTTTGCTGGATCTTAGTTGTGGCACACAGGATCTTCATTGCTGGGTGCAGGCTCTCTTAGTTGCAGCGTGTGGGATCCAACTCCCTGACCAGGGATTGAACCCGGGCTTCCTGCTTTTGGAGTGTAGAGTCTTAACCACGGGACCACCAGTGAAGTCCCCAACTTGTCTCTTGTTATTTGGATTTCTTTCAACTTTATCTTGGGATTTTCTTTTCAAAGAGTTTTCTTTGAATTAACCTTGTGGTCACTGAAGCTTGATGACCCACACATGGGAAGTCTTGGGTGTGGACCATCTGAGCCTCCTCCTGCTGGTTCCTTGAATTGCTTCAGAGGAAAAAGCATCTCTGAAGCCCACCTTCTGACACCATAACTCAAATATGTTAAAGGAACATGTGTACACCCCTGGTGGATGCATGTTGATGTATGGCAAAACCAATACAATATTGTAAAGTAAAAAGAAAAAAAAATCACATTTCTGTCTCCACTGTCCTATACAAAAGGGATCAGGCCTGTTGAGTGGCCATTGTGTTGGTGGTTGGGGGCGGGGGGTGGGGGGGGGGGGGGCGGGAAGGAGTGATTCCATGGATCACAGTGTTAGCATTCCCGGCTGGGTCAGAACCAAAGGCCATCAATTCCTGCACAGGAAAGAATCCATAAAGATGGAAGAGATAAAGTGCATTGGGTTTCAAGGGTTATACATTCTCATTTCTAATGTTGTCCAAATCCTTGGAAAAAGCTCAACTAAACAAAGGAGGGACTTAGAGGAGAATCAGGCCCCAGAAAAAAATGGGAAAGAACTCACATTAAAATTAGAGATTGTATCATACTCGGGCATCTCTTCAGGAATGGGAGGGAAGGGAAGAGTTTTCTGATGAGGGTCCAGTTCCTTCTTCTCTTCAATGATCTCTGAAAACAAGTTGAGAGAGAATCAGAGCTGGTCCTCCTTCCACTGGCCACCCTTATTGGTCTACCATCCCATTTGAATTACCCACTTAGCGTGATTTTCAAGAATCCTGATTTTCCTGTAACTGAAGGGTTTTCCAGAACATGAGACTTTTAATGCTAAACCCAGGAAAACTCCCAAGATGAACTGGTAACTCTCATCACTTTGCTTCACAAACTCTAAATAGGAAGCTGCTGCTGCTGCGTCGCTTCAGTCATGTCCGACTCTGTGCGACCCCATAGATGGCAGCCCACCAGGCTCCCCCATCCCTGGGATTCTCCAGGCAAGAACACTGGAGTGGGCTGCCATTTCCTTCTCCAATGCATGAAAGTGAAAAGTGAAAGTGAAGTCGCTTAGTTGTGTCCGACTCTAGCAACCCCATGGACTGCAGCCTACCAGGCTCCTCTCTGTTCATGGGATTTTCTAGGCAAAAGTACTGAAGTGGGGTGCCATTGCCTTCTCCAAATAGGAAGCAGAGGAGATCATAAATGATTCCTCAGTGTTTCCAGGAAGGAAAGAAGATCTCAGTGTCTGTAGTTCATTCCTAGCCAATGCTTAGGGTCCCTCTCTGATACCCTGAGTGGACGGTATCAGTGGGAACCCAAAAAGACAAATCAGCAGGGTTTAGGGACATGGGCTATAGCATGGAGAAAGACAGACAATGCCTTCCCCAAAAGGAATGTATCTAGACTGAGGTGGGGAGTAAAGAGAAATCTCTGGAGTTGATCCAGTGGAGGGAATTGGGATGGGCTGGGGGCTCTGACAGGGATGGACTGACTGCAGTGTGCTGGTCTGTGGACCTTAGTGTTGGAGGCCATGGCCTTCTGGTCAGGGGAGCAGTCAGCTGTGTGGGGCCTGTGTCAGCAGAAGGGCTACACTAGTAAGTCCCTCTGGGGGGAGGGAGAAGGCAGGCACTGGAGAAGGGACTGAGAAGACCTTGGCCTTAGGATAGAAATGAAAGTATTCTCTCCACTCCAGAGCCAAGTGCCAGTGGATGGTCCTGTCCTTTAGGACAGACCATGGCCTCTTCATTTCTGCATCCTTAGTGCCAGGCATGAAGCTTGGCACACAGTCCAACATATGCTTGTTAAATGAACGAGGGAAAAGATGCAAGATTGAGGTAAACAGTACATACTTTACCTTTTTTTCTTTCTCTTTGTAGGGCCAAAATAATTAACCCCAGTGCGAAGGAACAGAGCAAGAAGAACGACAACAGGACGTAGAGGATCACGTAGGGAGCCTGGCCCCCAGCAGCACCTTTAGAAAGAGAATGGGTGGAGGCACAGGCAGGGAGAAGAGTCAGCTAAGGAAAATGGCACAGCTTTTAGAGCAATTGCAACCTTCCTCCCAGTCTGATGATTTCCCCAGGGCTTCTAGTTTTCACAAAAGGTTTGTTCCCATGGGAACCAGGAGAAGAAGATATAGGTCTTAAGAACAGGGGCTCCTGGAGAAAGAGGAGAGACAGTCACCTTCACAGAGATTCTGGGCAAAGATAGGGTTTGACGAGTTGCTGCTGATGGGGTTACTGGCCATGCAGATGAAGGTCATGTCACTTTTCTCCCACCTCCAGGATATGGGGAGGATGGAGCCCCTGTGGGATTCATTGGTTGCCTGGTCCAGAGACTTCCAGCTGTAAGTTACATCCTCTGCTCCATGTTCCATGGAACATGTGAGATTGGTTACACAGGTGCCATTCTTATTCTCCTGCAGACCTATGATGACTTTGGGCTTTGACAGGTACTCTGTAAGAGAAATAGACAACCGAATAGACATCCAGTCTTTGTTTGAACAGCTTCAATATCAGGGAGTTCACCACTTTATGAAGGCAGTCATCCACCTTCGGACCTGATTCTGCTCACCATAGACATGCAGCTCATACTCCTGGGTGAGGGGATCCTGGAGGGTTGAGTTGTGTATCTCCACACGGTAGATACCTGAATCATTCTTCTTCAGTCTGCTGAGCTTCAGGGAGTAGTCTTCATGTGGGAAATTCACTCTTTCCACGTTACGCTTTTGGGTCACTATGATAGTGGCTGTCGTGCCTGCTGTATTTGGCTGTATGGTGACAAGAGTGGTTGAATTGAAGACCCAGATAATGCTGTCAACTAGATTTACTGAGAGATTCAGAGGGAAAATCACAGACCCACCAATGGCACCAACCAGCTTCTTTGGGATTCCAGAGGCTGCTGGCCCTGTGGAAACAGAGAACCATAAAATAAACATGAGTCCCTGCCTTTGCCACCAATTACTCACTCCCTTTGGGTCTCAGAAAGGTCTCAGGAAACCCTTTCAGTCTAACCTAACCAGCCCCAGGAAACCTTTTGGGACCTCCTCACACAAAGACATTGAGGTCAGAATTCTCTGCCTGAAAGGGTGATGGCAGGTAAATCCACCCCATTTCCAGAGACCTCTGGTTGAAAAGACCAAGCTCTGAGGTACACTGTGAAACCCAGCTCCAGCCTCGACAAGTTCCCATAGAAGGACAAGTAGGGAGGTTACTGTTCATGCTCCACTTAGGACTTCCAGGCTGCTCCTGGGAGAGCCAATTTTGATGCAGATGAGGAAGGTGGCAGTCTATGCGACCTGGGACAGAGGTTCTCAAGCACAAGCCAGAGCACTGAGAAGAAAGCTATAAGTTCTTAAAAACAATGGTAACATAGAATTTTGAGGATGACTTATTTTTCTATTTTTTAAAATTAATTGATTTTTCTATTGAAGGATAATTGCTTTACAGAGTTTTGCTGTTTTCTGTCAAACCTCAACATGAATCAGCCATAGGTATATATATATCCCCTCCCTTTTGGAGCTCCCTCCCATCTCCCTCCCTATCCCACCCCTCTAGTTTGATACAGAGCCCCTGTTTGAGTTTCCTGAAATATATAGAAAATTCCCATTGGCTATCTATTTTATGAATGGTAATATCACCTCACACCGGTCAGAATGGCCATCATCAAATAGTCTACAAACAATAAATGCTGGAGAAGGTGTGGAGAAGAGGGAACACTCTTGCACTGTTGGGAATGTAAATTGATACAGTCGCTATGGAAGACTGTATGGAGATTCTTTAAAAAACTAGGAATAAAACCACCATATGACCCAGGATTCCCACTCCTAGGCATATACCTTGAGGAAACCAAAGTTGAAAGAGACACATGTATCCCATTGTTCACTGAAGCACTATTTACAATAGCTAGAGCATGGAAGCAACCTAGATGTCCATCAACAGGTGAATCGATAAAGAAGTTGTGGTCTATATACACAATGGAATATTTTTCTATTTTATAATAAAATGGAGGGAATTCAAGATCATCCCCAAATGAGGTTCTCATTTACTTGAGTTCCAGTATCTTTTCTTGAGTGAAAAGGAAAAAAATGAGTGACTGGGAGCTGTGAAATATGCCCAGGCTACCTTGTGATGCTTACTCTGAACTACCAGGAATTGTAGTAGGGTTTTAATGCCCACTGTTTCCCCAATTTTTATTTCACTGCAATACTAATTCACCTCAAAAAGCATGACTTGCAAACAACCATCACCGATTTTTTTGTCTCCAGGTGAAAAATAGCTAAGAATGGCTGCTGAAAAAGCTTCCAGAAGTGGTCAAGTGAGTATTTCTAGTAAACAAGTATGAGGAATAAGTCACCTTCTACCTATTAAGATCTGAAGGTTGGCCTCTGGATATAGCAGTGAGGGAACTTAGATAGGGATTAGCTGTTTGAAAGCCCCGACTCTGATCTCATGTAACCCAAACCAATGCTTAGAGGAAGAATTTTTTTTTTTTTTTCACAGTCTCATTTTATAGATCATGAACCACAGCCACAATGAGGTTAAGTGACTTACTGAAATACATGGTAAGAGGCAGACGCTACTTCAGTACTCACAGGGTTAAGACCTTACACAGCATATTTTACAAATGAGAAAACTCAATAGTAGAAGTTATTCAAGGTTCAGAAATAGTGGAAAAACTAAAACCAGAACCAAAGTCTTCTCCTTAAAGATGTTCTCTGTAAAAGTAAAAACCCAAAGTTATTTTTCCTTCCTAGTTGGTCATTCTTCCACAAAATATTAAAATTTATATTTTGTGCTGTGTTGGTATAAAAATGGATGTAACACTTGTTAGATTTATTACTACATAGTCATTATTATTGCAATATTTTTTTTCTTCAGATTAAAAAAAAAAATCAAAATGAAAACTAATGTGGGTCCCATGCACTGTGCCTACTTGGGCCTGTGTTGATTGACCAATCATTCAGGCTCTTTTTCATTTCACAGCTAGATCTCTTACCATAGTATTTTCCATCACCCCAGCACTCATGCAACTCATAACTCTTCTAGTAAAACCAAATTCCTGCAACCGGCTCATTCAGATATCTAAAATCATGAAAGCCTGAAATTGAAAGTGTTAGTCGCTCAGTCATGTCTGACTGTTTGCTACCCCATGGACTATAGCCTGCCAGGCTCCTCTGTCCATGGGATTCTCCAGGCAAAAATACTGGAGTGGGTAGCCATTCCCTTCTCCAGGAGATCTTCCCAACACATGGATCAAGCCCAGGTCCTCCATATTGCAGGCAAATTCTTTACCATCTGAGATGCCAGAAGAAATTTTTATCTAAAATTATAATTCTTGTTAACACTCAACTACCCTAGAAAGTATTATTCCCAAATAACTATGTTGCTGTTACTAAGGGTTTATTCTGTGTCAAATTTTTTTTGGTAAATATCACACATGTGACTTAGAGCAATCCTGAAAATTAGTTTTGATCCTTTTATCAGGGATCAACAACCTTACAGGTCATGGACCAAACCTGGTCTGCCCCTGTTTTGAAAATAAAGTTTTATTGGAACACAGCCATGTTCTTTCCATAGCAGCAGTCTATGACTGCTTTTCCACTACAAAGGTTGAATTGGATAGTTGTGATAAAAATCATACTGCCTCAAAACCTAAAATATTTACTATTTGGCCCTTCATAGGAAAAGTTTGTAAACTGGATTTGATTAAAAAAAAAAACCACAAAATCTCAAGAAACTTGTCCAAGAGCACAAAGCTTGCAGGTGATAATTTGAGGGTTTAACCTAATGTTAAACAAGAACTGGTTTCTCTTCCTGGGTGAATGCTCTTTAGGAGTTGGTTTTTGCTGTCAAACTTTTTCCTCTCTATAATTTATCAGTCAGTGGATATATACTTTGGATCACTCAAGCCTTTGTCAAATCACCCTGTTAAGAAAGCTGATTTTTTTTTTTTTAACTGCTCTCCTTGCTTCTCTAATACTAAGGGAAAGATGATTTTTCATTGCTTTCTCTTTGGTCATCTCATGAGGTGTCAGAATAGTCCCAGTAAATGTTACAGACAAAAATTAATTTTATTTTGAATTTTTGATTTATCAATTAATGCATTCATTCTTTTACTTCAATTATAAGATGGAAGGGGTGAATATTTTGAAGACAAGTAAAGACTGGCTATGATTTGCCCCTAAGTAGGTGAATTTCCTGGATTAGGGTACATTTCAGTATTTTTTTTTTTTTCACTTGATGTGTTGGGGGGAATGTTTAAGTTGCGGAGGTGATAAAACTATAAGAGTTTGACTTTAGTGTTTTAGCACTCATGCAGCACTTAACCCACATGTAAATAATTGTTCTTTTTGCATCTCTACATATGTAGTTCTATCTTCCCAGGGTACATTTTAAGAAATGTGAATTTTGTGAACATATAAAAACTGTCTTCAAATTCATTGTTCCTTGTTAGAATGAAACTGGAGGGCAATACAGTGCAAATTTCCAGTGGGAACCTAGATGGAGGACATTGTTCTGTCTTTATTGTATCTTCAGGATAAGAAGAAGCATCATAAAAGAGAAAAGTGTTTCCATGCCATTCCCGTATGTGAGCTCAGAGGTTAGGGGGCTGGACTGGCGAATCCTAACCAATTTTGCTTCCTCTTCCCAGTTGACTGTTTCTTGATCCAGAAACAAGACACTTCTCTTCTCAGGTGTTAAGACAGAACTAAAGCTTCCCTTTCTTGGATGGCTACCCCACCTTCAGTGTGTGGTCCTCTATAGAGTTTTACCACATCTAGGTAGGTCATGCTCTGCTCATTCAGTCATTCCTTCTTTTAACAAGAGTTTGTTTAGCTCCATATTTTGGCCAGATACTGTTTAGGAACTGGAGGGTATAAATGTGGAGCAAGATAATCATGATCCTTGTACTCATGGAGTTGGAAGAGAGTCATTAAATAAGTAACAACATGTGTTGTGAAAGGAGAAGTGACAGGTACTTAGGGAACACACAGTGGGGGATGGAGGATGTAACATGCATGACCAGAAGAGCCTAGAGAATGGGTGGCTATTCCCACTTGTCTATAAGGCCTGGAGGTTTGGGCCCTGTGAGAGTCCCACCTGGATCAGTGCAGTGAATATTGTAACTTGTCTCCTCTGCATCCATTTCACTCCCTCCACATTTTGTAGCAGCCAAATGGTTTGGATAAGACTGACAGGCACTCAACTCAAGTAGTAGCCTTCCTCTGGCATTAGTTCTGGGGTATCACATGTCCCAGGTTGACTGTATCTAGAGAAGCCCAGGATTTTTGCTCCTAGGCAAGCAGAAGTTGATGCTGTGGGATGACTGAAGCCTTGGATGGCCACTCACTTAACTACCAGACAAGCAACCAGGACTGCCCTCTCAACTGATCCCCTGTTTATGTCCTAACTCACACTTTTTTTGGTGCTTTATCCTTTTCTCTGTCCAACGAAATCATGTTTAATACTCACAAAGCCTACTTCAAAGCCCTTCCCTGAGAAAGTCTTCAACTCTTTCTCACACTTAACCCCTTGAAATTCCACCATGATTGTCATTTTATTTTCCATTTTAAATTCCCCAGAAGGAGCTATTCCCCTAGCAGTTGACTAGACATACCATTTTGCTGTGAGTTAGCAGATGACTGATCTACAGGCATTAGGTTCCAGATCCCGTGGTGATGGGGTCTGGGATCTCATCCAGGGATGAGTGGAGATGACCTCTCCTCTCAGGCAGCTTGGGGCAGAGTAAAACAGAACTCTGGGCTAACTGGGTGTCAGGAGACTTGGGTTCCATTCTGGTTCCTCTGTAATAATAACTCCAGCAATGAATACTTGGTATAATGAGTATTCCCTTTCTTGATCCTCAAAGAAACTCTATGTGATAGAGGTTAAGCTGCACTTTATAGATAAAGAAATTGGGGCTCCAAGATGTTGAGTCACTTTCCCAAGACCCCAAACTGGAAAGTGGCAGATGTGACAAGAGGAGATAGTTTGTTCCTCGGCCTCCTCTAAAGACCCTCATTCTTTCCACTTCTGCCTCCCACTACTGTTTTGAGTTTCAGTATTGTAAAGTCTCACAGGAGAAAAGGCATAACCTTTATTCACAGAATTTGGGTGAGGATAAAGTGTGAATACAGATGTGAATGTTGTTTTTGAGAAGCACAGAGCAGTCTGAACCATGGTGGGGGGCACAGGGGAAGCAGGCAGTAGTGGTATAAGAGACAGGCTTTGAGAACGCTTCCTATTTTTTGGTCTCATTTCTACAAGAATGGCTAAAAGTGAGATTTCCCAAAACCTCTTTTGGGTGGCTTCTTGCAAGGTAAGCTTCTTAGAAGGTGGTCTGGACCCTAAAGCATACACATCAGTAACTGGCTAATGCACAGCAAAAGAGTATGTCCAGCCACTGCACAGGGAGATAGCTCCTACAGTGAGTATTCCCACCTACTTTTGGAAGTGGAGGGAGCTGGGAGAGAAGACCCTTTGCCTTCTGCCATGGCCAAGTCTCAGATATTTTTTGCACCAGGAGAGTCAATACTAAGATGCTCTTCATAACAAGAAGGGACAACAGCTCCTCCCCCTTTGCCACAAGCCTTTCCTTTGGGTTGTGATCTCCCAAACCTTCCTTCTTGTTTTTCTCTTCTTGTCTTTTTCAACACCTCCCCAATACCATCGCACCCACTTTTTATAATTTCATTTTATTAACTTTCTCCTCAACACTATTGCATAATAGAATCACCATAAAATTGTGCTCATTTTCCAGATGAGAATACTGAGGCTGCAAGAGTTACTCCTTAGTCCCTCTGAATATGGTTAGGGTGATTCTTGGTTGGTGCATCCACATTCTGACAATGGAGTTACCTATTCTTCTTGGGCATTTCCAGCACCTACCTTGGCTTCATGTACCCGGAGAGAGAAGGAATCCCTGGGGAAGATTCAGCTCAAGTACACATTTATCAAGCACTTTTCCTGGGAGTACAGTGTTAGCCAGTTAGTTTGCTGTGATGAAATGAGCACTAGCTTTGGAAACTCAGTCTCTGCTCTACCTCCTCTTGCCTAAGACATTTGACTTCTCAGAGCCTACATTTTGGGGATAATAATACCTATCTTGTAAACTTGTGAGGAAATTGTATGAAAAATGCCTTGTGTAATATGAGCTTAATAAATGGTGATTTATTATTATATTGTTTTGCATTTGATATCTCATTTAAAACATCACAATAATTTGCACGTTAGGTTTCATTTTCTGTTATGTATTTGTAAGCAAAAAGTTTCAGAGGCCAAGAAACCTATTCACAATAATATAGTTACTATCAAACTCAGGACTTCTTGTCCAGGGGCAGCACTCCTTCCATGGTCTTACTTCCTGGAAGATCTAGAACAATCTTGGATTGTCCTTTCAGTCACAGGAGGTATAGCATGCAGGCTGCCGCAGTCTCTTGGAGCAGGGCACACACTTGCAACCTGCTGCCCCAGGTCAGGTTTCAGGTGAGCACCTGGGTTTTGAAAAGTCCTGCCATGTTTCCCCCTACATCACCATCCCCAAGTTCCACTACTGATCACCATTTCTGTTCAGGAGTGGTTTTAAAGTGGAGGTCTATACCAAGACCAAGTGCTTCCTAAAAACAGAAACTTCTAAAGAACTCAAAGAGGGTGAGAGTCTGTTGGTGCCGAACACTTCAAGAGCTCTGGTGGTGAGGAGGAAAGGATTGGTTTTCTAAGTAGAGACTGATTGCATTGCTTGGGTTAAGAGAGAAAATTCAAAAGTTCTCTGCCATTAAATGATTGTTAAATGCATAATCATTTAAAATATTTGTCTAAATAACATATATTTATATTGACATAAATATGAAACATGGGCTTCCCTGGTGGCTCAGTGGTAAAGAAACTGCCTGCCAGTGCAGCAGGTGCAGGTTAGATCCCTGGGTCAGGAAGATACCCTGGAGATAGAAATGGCAGCCTACTCCAGTATTCTTGCCTGGGAAATACCATGGATAGAGGAGCATGGCAGGCTACAGCCCATGTGATCACAAAACAGTTGGACATGACTTAGCGACTAAACAACAATGAAAATATAAAACATAGAAATACATGTATAAATGTTTTAAATATATTTAAATAAAAATATTTAAAATACATATTTCTAAGTAAATAAATATACACTTGTACCATCTCAGCATCTCATTTTGTTTTTAAAATTACTCTCAAAATGAGGGAGAGCTGAGGTCTGGAGAAGATGACATTTTTCATCTAATTCACGGCAGACTCCAGGTTAGAACACAGGTCTTCCTGATACCCAGCACCATTTCGTTCAGCCCTTCCTTCCCTGGGACAGTCAGAAGAGCAGTCAACCCCCAAAGTCATTCCTTCTCCTGTCCCTCCAGTCTCTTTCTGCCCTCTGTGATTCAGATACCACAGGAAACAGAAAGCAATATTACATGAGAGATAGAGCCTGCTGAGTTGAGCCAGAGGTCCAGAGTGGAGCCAGGAGCCTGAAGTTACACCCAGGATCGGGTAGACAGTCAGGAAAATAAGAGGATCTGGTTGCACTCACCTGTGAGCTGGCAGAGGAGAAAGATGAAACATGCTGGGGCGCCAAGCATATTGCTGTCTTGGTGTTAGCCACTGAAATAAACACACTTCCCTTCTGTAGCGTTAATATGCCCCAGTTAAAAGGCACGGTCATGTGACAGTGAGTCACCTTTAGTGACTTTTTTGCCTACATTCACAAGGAATGACTAAATCACTAATGATTAAAGCTATATGGTCAGCTCTTTCTGCTATACCATAGGACCTCTCAGAGATTCAGAAGAGAGAACATGGAAGGAAATAGAAGGTTATATGGAGAATGAGAGAGTTGCACTGGAGATAATAATAATATCTCTTGAGCTTTTCAGAGTACCAGGAGTACCTGAATTCTTTTATGTATTCCTCATAACAATCTTGTGAGTAAAATACTTCCATAATCCCTAGTTTTACAGATGAGGAAATGAAGGCTTAGAGTATATTACAGCAAAATTAAGTAGTTCTTTAATCAAAAGAAATCATTATAATAGTAAAAAGAAAAGCCATGTGGTGGGAGAAGATATTTGTATTCAGTTTGGTTCAGTTCAGTCGCTTAGTCGTGTCCGACTCTTTGCCACCCCATGAATTGCAGCGTGCCAGGCTTCCCTGTCCATCACCATCTTCTGGAGTTCAAACTCACGTCCATCGAGTCGGTGATGCCATCCAGCCATCTCATCCTCTGTCGTCCCCTTCTCCTCCTTGCCCCAATCCCTCCCAGCATCAGGGTATTTTCAGTGAGGCAACTCTTTGCATCAGGTGGCCAAGGTATTGGAGTTTAAGCTTCAGCATCAGTCCTTCCAAAGAACACCCAGGACTGATCTTCTTTAGAATGGACTGGTTGGATCTCCTTGCAATCCAAGGGACTCTCAGGAGTCTTATCCAACACCACAGTTCAAAAGCATCAATTCTACGGCGCTCAGCTTTCTTCACAGTCCAACTCTCACATCCATACATGACCACTGGAAAAACCATAGACTTGACTAGATGGACCTTTGTTGGTGAAGTAATGTCTCTGCTTTTGAATATGCTATCTAGGTTGGTCATAACTTTCCTTCCAAGGAGTAAGCATCTTTTAATATCATGGCTGCAATCACCAATTGCAGTGATTTTAGAGCCCCTCAAAATAAAGTCTGACACTGTTTCCACTGTTTCCCCATCTATTTCCCATGAAGCGATGGGACCAGATGCCATGATCTTAGTCTTCTGAATGTTGAGCTTTGAGCCAACTTTTCACTCTCCACTTTCACTTTCATCAAGAGGCTTTTGAGTTCCTCTTCACTTTCTGCCATAAGGGTGGTGTCATTTGCATATCTGAGGTTATTGATATGTTTCCCGGCAATCTTGATTCCAGCTTCTGCTTCTTCCAGCCCAGTATTTCTCATGATGTACTCTGCCTATAAGTTAAATAAGCAGGGTGACAATATACAGCCTTGACGTACTCCTTTTCCTATTTGGAACCAGTCTGTTGTTCCATGTCCAGTTCTAACTGTTGCTTCCTGACCTGCATACAGGCTTCTCAACAGGCAGGTCAGGTGGTCTGGTATTCCCATCTCCTTCAGAATTTTCCACACTTTATTGTGATCCACACAGTCAACAGCTTTGGCATAGTCAATAAAGCAGAAATAGATGTTTTTCTGGAACTCTCTTGCTTTTTCGATGATCCAGCGGATGTTGGCAATTTGATCTCTGGTTCCTCTGTGCTACACTCAATATGCCAGCAAGTTTGGAAAACTCAGGAGTGGCCACAGGACTGGAAAAGGTCAATTTCATTCCAATCCCAAAGAAAGGCAATGCCAAAGAATGCTCAAACTACCACACAATTGTACTCATCTCACACGCTAGTAAAGTAATGCTCAATATTCTCCAAGCCAGGCTTCAGCAATACATGAACCACGAATTTCCAGATACTCAAGCTGGTTTTAGAAAAGGCAGAGGAGCAGAGATCAAATTGCCAACATCCGCTGGATCATCGAAAAAGCAAGAGAGTTCCAGAATACATTTATTCTACAAGGGTCTTGTATCCGTAACAGTTGGTTGTCCCACTGTTCCAACATCATTTATTGAAAAGACTGTCCTTTCTGTATTGAATTGCTTTTACACCTCTTTCAAAAAGCAGCTAATCATACCTGTGTGTGTATATTTTGGGGTTCACTATTCTATTCCTTTGGTTTATATAATGTAGTTATTGATTTATCATGGCTTAAGTCTGTCATTTTACTGTTTGCTTCTGGTTTCCTCTGACTTTTTTTTCTTTTGTTTTGCTTTCCTGGCCATTCTATAGGTTACTTAAATTAAAAAAGTTCCATTTTGATTTGAAACTAATATCATGGTATCTTGTCCCATCACTTCATGGGAAATAGATGGGGAAACAGTGGAAACAGTGTCAGACTTTATTTATGGGGGCTCCAAAATCACTGCAGATGGTGATTGCAGCCATGAAATTAAAAGATGCTTACTCCTTGGAAGGAAAGTTATGACCAACCTAGATAGTATATTGAAAAGCAGAGATATTACTTTGCCAACAAAGGCCATCTAGTCAAGTCTATGGTTTTTCTAGTGGCCATGTGTGGATGTGAGAGTTGGACTGTGAAGAAGGCTGAGTGCTAAAGAATTGATGCTTTTGAATTGTGATGTTGGAGAAGACTCTTGAGAGTCCCTTGGACTGCAAGGAGATCCAACCAGTCCATCCTAAAGGAGATCAGTCAGTCCTGGGTGTTCATTGGAAGGACTGATACTGAAACTCCAATACTTTGGCCACCTCATGTGAAGAGTTGCCTCATTGAAAAGACCCTGATGCTGGGAGGGTTGGGGGCAAGAGGAGAAGGGGATGACAGAGGATGAGATGGCTGGATGGCATCACTGACTCGATGGACATGACTTTGAGTGAACTCCGGGAGAGGGTGATGGACAGGGAGGCCTGGTGTGCTGTGATTCATAGGGTCCCAAAGAGTTGGACACGACTGAGCAACTGAACTGAACTGAACTGATAGTGTTTCTTGAATGTATCTCAATAGATTTTTAAATGACTGCTTAAAGCATTACATTGTTGCTGTTGTTTTTCAGTTGCTAAGTCATGTTCAACTCTTTGTGACCCCACAGAGTGCAGCATGTCAGGCCTCCCTGTCCATCACCAACTCCCAGAACTTACTCAAACTCATGTCCATTGAGTCGGTGATGCCATCCAACCATCTCATCCTCTGTCATCCCCTTCTCATCCTGCCTTCAATCTTTCCCAGCATCAAGGTCTTTTCCATTGAGTCAACTCTTTACATCAGGTGGCCAAAGTATTGGAGCTTCAGCTTCAGCATCAGTTCTTCCAACAAATATTCAGGGTTGATTTCCTTTAGGATTGAATGGTTTAATCTCCTTGCAGTCCAAGGGACTCTCAGTAGTCTTCTCCAACACCACAGTTCAAAACCGTCAATTCTTTAGCACTCAGCCTTCCTCACAGTCCAACTCTCACATCCATACATGACCACTGAAAAAACCATAGACTTGGCTAGATGGATCTTTGTCTGAAAAGTGTCTGCTTTTTAATACACTGTCTAGATTTGTCATAGCTTTTTTTTTTTTTTTTTTTAATTTCATGGCTGCAGTCACCATCCACAGGATTTTGGAGCCTAAGAAAATAAAATCTGTCATTGTTTCCCCTTTTTCCCCATTGATGTTTTAAGCCAGCTTTTTCACTCTATTCTTTCACCCACATCAAGAGGCTCTTCAGTTCCTATTTGCTTCCTGACATTAGAGTGGTATCATTTTATTATCTGAGGTTGTTAATGTTTCTCCTTGGAATCTTGTGATTCATCCCACCCCAGCATTTCGCATGATGTACTCTGCATATAAGTTAAGTAAGCAGGGTGACAATATACAGCCTTGATGTACTCCTTTCCCAATTTTGAACCAGTCCATTGTTTCATGTCTGGTTCTAAGTGTTGCTTCTTGACTTGCATACAGGTTTCTCAGGAGGCAGGTCAGGTGGTCTGGTATTTCCATCTCTTTAAGAATTTTCCTCAATTTGTCATGATCCATACAGTCAAAGGCTTTAGTGTAGTCAATGAAGCAGAAGTAGATGTTTTTCTGGAATTCCCTTTCTTTCTTTATGATCCATTTACCAGTTCAACTAATGTATAGAAACATTATCTGTACTAGATTCTTTTACCATCACTCCTTAATATCTTATCTTAAATAAAACCTCTCCATACATTGAAAATCATGTCAGGTAAAGTTATAATTTTTGCTTCAATTATCAGACATAATTTAGAAAACTCCAGAGGAGAAGGATAGGAAATTACCTATTTGTCCAGTGGTTAGGAGTCAGTGCTTACACTGCAAGGGCTGGGTTCAATCCCTCATTAGGAACTAAGATCCTGCAAGCTGCATGGAGCGGCAAAAAAAAAAAAAAAGGAAAGAAAAGAGAAAGATAGTCTATTATATTTTCTCATGTATTTTTACTCTTCCCATTGCTCTTTCTTTATGCTTGATAGTACAAGTTTCTTTCTCTTTTCTTTCTGTTTCTAGATATTCCTTTAGCCATTCTTTTAGGGTAGGTCTGTTGGTGACAAATATTGTTAGTTTTCCCTCGCATTGAGGAAGTCTTGATTTCACCTTCATTCCCTGGGTATAGAAGTCTAGATTGACAGTTCTTTTCTTTCAGCACTTGAAAAACATTATGCTACTTCTCTTGCCCATATTAATTCTGATGAGAAATCACCAGTCCTTTAAATTACGTTCCCCTGTAGTTTATGTGTTATTTCTCTCTGTTGTGAAGATTTTTTTTTTTTTTTTAGTTTTCAGCTGGTTGATATTACTGATTTTGTATATATTTCTTTGAGTTTCTTTTGTTTGGGGTTTATTCAGTTTATTGAATCTGTAGGTTTGTGCCTTTTGCCAAATTTGGAGAAATTTAAATGTTTCTTTGAATACTTTTTCTTGAGACAAGAAAAATAAAAATATGTGTGGATTATAAGGGTATAGACAAATTATCATATTTTCAGATCATATTACTGCTGATGTAGAAAATTCAAAGGAATCTGTAGACAAAGTATGAGAACTAGTAAGGCAGTGAACAGGACTCAAACAACCTTATTGTATACAAGATATTCTTCTAACTTGGCGCTCACTTGTTTACTAATCTTGACCTAGTTCAATTAAGAGACAAAGAGGTATTTTCCCCATGGTAACACAGCATTTTATTAGCAGAATCAAGATATTGTGACTTTTCTTGTTCTAGAAATGACCATGCCAAGGCTTCTGGGAAAATAGAAAATATTTTTGAAATGGGAAAGTGCATGGATGGGCTGGAATGAGATCAGTAAAAAAATCCTAGGGATGCCCCATTAGGACACAACTGAAAAGAGGAACCAAAAGAAGTTTATGCTTTTAAAAACAGAAAGTAATTACATTTGAAGAGTAAAACTTAGCAGCAGAAACTTATTACTCAGTAGTCACCCCCTCAAATACTCATGGAATATTTTTGCTCATGGAACTTTGTTCTCTCTTGGCTTTCTCCTACCCCAGGCTTCTCTTATATAAATTTGTTGCAAATTTCTCCTATCTTTAAATACTGAAAAGTCTCTGAGTTCAGTCCTTGTTGTTATTGTTGTTTAACTGCTAAGTCATGTCTGACTCGTTGCAACCACATGAACTGTAAGGGCTCCTCTGTCCATGGGATTTCCCAGGCAAGAATACTGGACTGGGTTATCATTTCCTTCTTCAGGGGGTCTTCTCAATTGAAGGACTGAACCCACATCTCCTGCTTGGCAGGCAGATTCTTTACCACTGAGCCACCTGGGAAACCCTCAGTCCTTAGACTTACTCATTTCTTTATCTATCCCAATTCCTTAGTCCATCTCATTCAGTCTCCTGATTTGAAATGCCCAATTTTATTTCCAGGCCTGACTTTTTCCTTCATTCTTGTCTTGTATATTCAGTGACTTACTCAGCATCTCCATCCGAATGTCTAATAGGTATCTAAATACCAAATCAGACTGTTGCTTCCCTATCTTCTATTTCTTTCTCTTCCTATCTTCATCTCGGTAAATTGTCACTCATTCTTCAAGTTTTCAAGCCAAAACATTTAAATTATTCTTGACTCCACTTTCTCCTATGTTATGTCCATTTATCAAAAAATTCTATTGGCTCTACCTTGGAAAATACCCAGAACCTAATCACTTCTTATCACCTTAACCAACCTTTGGCAATACCATCTCTTCCTGCACTATTGCTGCCGCTACCTAACAAATCTCCTTAAGTGTACCTTGGCCCTCTGTAATCTCCTCTTCACAGGCTAGAATGATATTCTAGATCACTAGAGTGATATTTATATCAGATCATCTCATTTCTCTGCTTGCTGGTTGTTTCCTATATTACTTGGGATAAAGTGCAAACTCTCTTTCAGGGCTTCTTATTAGGCTTTATGATAGCCCTTGGCTACCTTCTGATACAATTTGCTAGCTCTTTCCCCAACTTATTTCTCATCTATGACACTCACCACCTCATTGTTCCTAAAATTCTCCACCACACTCCCACCTCAAGGTCTTTGCAGTAGAAGAAAGCTCTTCTACTAGATGCCCACATGGCTATCTCTTCCTTAAGATTAACTCAATGTTACCTATTAAAGAGAGCCTCCTGATTCCCTTGATATAAGAGCAATGTTTGATTTTTTCTCTCTCTATCTCTTTATCCTGCTTTATTATTTTTTTCTCGGACACGACTGAGCGACTGATCTGAGCTGATCTGATTATTTTTTTCTATGAAAAATAAATAAACAGAAATCTCAATTTGAGTTGCGATACCAGAAGGGGGAGCTCTCATGTCCTGAGATGAAAACAGAGCCCAAGAGGAAAAACAAAGACTTCCTTCCCTGGCAAGGATCAGCCAGTGAAAAGACATGGACTTTGTTTAGAGCAGCCCTGCCAAATTATTTTTACTCTTTTAAAAAGCATTCTCCTTCTTTGGCTGTGTGGGGACTTACACATGGCTTGCCATGATTGCAGACCCAAAATTTCAATTTTCTACTAATTTCTAAAGAAACCCATCTTTGCTAGAGAAATATTAGGCAGTCTATCTATTTCAGGTCAACATTCTATAGGATCTACCATGCTAAAATTTAAGAGTTCTAAGAAGAGAGACTTTCTCTGCTTGTTCAGAACTCTATTCTCAGAACTGGAATAGTGCCTGGTACACAGTAGATCTTCAACATGTTCTTGAATAAATGAGTGAGTGTCCTGAGCATTAAGAGTTGAGTAATTATGAATGATACCCAGAATTTCCCTCTTTCTATTTGGAAAGTAAAATTGAGTGCAGAAAATGTATGCGATTTCTTAGGACCTCAGGACTCAGCCTTCTGTGAAGATTGGTACAGTGGCAGAGAAGAATGTGAAAGGAGGATTCCCTCAGTCTAGAGAGGTGAAAGAAAATTTATTAAAAAACAGAATGCATGTATATTTCCAAAAGGAAATCTATGTCATCTGAAAGTGAGAAACAGTTATTGTTTTAAACCATGACTGTATTGTTAAGACTCACTTATTTTATTTATTTATTTATTTATTTTATTTTTACCAAGACTCACTTATTTTAAAAATAGCCTTTCAATAGTACTTTATTTTCAAAACATCAATAATTAGAATATATTATGCAGAAATAGCCACAAAGCAAGCACAGCAGTCACATTTCTTATGGTGTGATTTTTCATTCAATTGTCATTAAATTTTTTCATCATAAAATAACTAAGCATGATATTAAAATGTGAAATAGCCTAAAATTTCAAGTTAGAAAATGCAAGAACATCTTGATACCTTTATCACTAACATGTTAATCACAATTTGGCCAAAATTTTGAACATTTTCATTAGAATGATTCTTTGAACTCACTCTGAAATGTTTGCATTAGTGTTAAAATGTCTCTGGGAATGCACATAATTTTAATCATGTAGTGCTTTGAGACTTCATAGAAACCAGCTGCAGTGAGAGTGTCATGTTTTCACTGGTCAGTGGCTCCCTTGTTACACCACCACACAGTGCACTCCTATTGGCAGAGCTACACAAGGAAATCTTCAAGTTCATTGCCTAAAGATGGAAGTGCACCCACATTCCTCTGTGTGCCCTTGTTCTCCTCCTGCCTACTCGGCCAGGTTTGGACTCTGCTGATTGTCATGTCCTGTGCAGATTAGTTGTATATGAACCTGTGACTGTACTTTCCTGGAATTGCCCCCAATTTTCTACAAGTGGGAAGAGGTAAGAGAATCATTAATAGATCTCACATCTCTACTGTGCATTCCAGTCTTCACACTTATTAACTTACATTCTCTCTCTGGGTCACACCAATCACATGGCATGTCCTTGGGGGAAGGCAACTCTGAGAATGAAGGTAATCCCTTTCTTGTCCCAATTACCATGGCCAGACCACTCCACCCCCATATGCTAACCCCAAACACCCAATGACCTACAGCAAGTACTGTGGTGAAGGGTCCTGAACCAAAACCCTGGTGCTCCTCATTTGTCATCAACATAACATGTGTCACTCACTGTATTATCTGTTGTAAATACAGTTGAAAGACTTTTCTTCTTTCAAATAAACCATGCTTTATTGGGGAAATCCACACATAAGACAACAATGACAAAGCAGAAGGCAAGGACTGCAATGAATAAAGCCTAAGGGGCTTTTAGAGTACAGAGTAGTTCTAGTAAAAACTGCCTCTTCTTAATGACCTCATGGGTTGTTGTAGGGTCAAAATTGTAGAATGGATGTGAAAGCACCTTGTAACTCTAAAGGGAAATACTATTGTGACTGCAAGGCATTGCTCCTGCTTTAATGGATGGTAATTTCCAGATATGTTTTGTCCAGGAAGACAAAACAATTATATGTTTTCTCTGTTATCTCTCCATTCAATCTCTTTGAGAAGATGGGACATCAGAGGGGAACTGATGTAAGAAATGCTCAATGTGCTCTTGTCAGTCCATTTACCCAGAGATTGTCCACATTCCTTGTTACTCACAGTACAGCCCTTCTCACTTCTCCTGGTATAACTCCTGCCTCTCTCTCTCTCTCACTCTGGAAGTATTACCCAGTGAGTGGATGAGCACACAGATGCTCCAGCCACACTTCCTAGACTTGAGTCCTGATTATGTCCCTTCTCCCTGTTCAGTCTTGGCCACAATGACTTTAACGTTCTATGCCTCAGTTTACTCACATGAGAAATGGGGATAACTATAGTTCTTAGTCCACAAGATTATAAATATTAAAAGAGATAATGAGGACTTCACTGTGGTCTTGTGGCTAAGACTCCATACTCCCAATGCAAAAGTCCTGGGTTCAATTCTGGTCAGGTAACTAGATCTGACATGCAGCAACTGAGTATGCATGTTGCAACTAAAGATCTCACAACCACAACGAAGATCCTGCATGCTGCAACTAAGACCTGGTGCAACCGAATAAATAAATATTTTAAAAACTAAAAAATAAATGTGTTAAAAAAGAGATCAGATCAGATCAGTCGCTCAGTCGTGTCCGACTCTTTGCGATCCCATGAACCGCAGCACGCCAGGCCTCCCTATCCATCACCAGCTCTCGGAGGTCACTCAGACTCACATTCATTGAGTCAGTGATGCCATCCAGCCATCTCATCCTCTGTCGTCCCCTTCTTCTCCTGCCCCCAATCCCTCCCAGCATCAGAGTCTTCTCCAATGAGTCAACTCTTCGCATGAGGTGGCCAAAATACTGGAGTTGCAGCTTTAGCATCATTCCTTCCAAAGAAATCCCAGGGCTGATCTCCTTCAGAATGGACTGGTTGGATCTCCTTGCAGTCCAAGGGACTCTCAAGAGTCTTGTCCAACACCACAGTTCAAAAGCATCAATTCTTCGGCACTCAGCCTTCTTCACAGTCCAGCTCTCACATCCATACATGACCACAGGAAAGACCATAGCCTTGACTAGTCAAACCTTTGTTGGCAAAGTAATGTCTCTGCTTTTGAATATGCTATCTAGGTTGGTCATAACTTTCCTTCCAAGGAGCAAGCGTCTTTTAATTTCATGGCTGCAGTCACCATCTGCAGTGATTTTGGAGCCCAGAAAAATAAAGTCTGACACTGTTTCCACTGTTTCTCCATCTATTTCCCATGCAGTGATGGGACCAGATGCCATGATCTTCGTTTTCTGAATGCTGAGCTTTAAGCCAACCTTTTCACTCTCCACTTTCACCTTCATCAAGAGGCTTTTTAGTTCCTCTTCACTTTCTGCCATAATGGTGGTATCATCTGCATATCTGAGGTTATTGATATTTCTCCCGGCAATCTTGATTCCAGCTTGTGTTTCCTCCAGTCCAGCATTTCTCATAATGTACTCTGCATATAAGTTAAATAAACATGGTGACAATATATACTAAAGTGGCATAGAGACTACCTCCTATTAAGTCCTTAGTAAACATTAGCTATTATGTTAATTAATTCATTTAAAATATCTTATAATCAGTTACAAAGAGCCAGGCCTTGAGCCTTAAACATAAATGGATGAAGTCCCAGCCTTTATTTGAGGAATACTGGTGAGCCATACACCAACTGTTCATCTCCACTTGCCCTCTGTCCTCTCTGTTGGTGTTCCAGCTTCCTCCCCACTGCAGAAAAGCCACCCTAATAGATAACTCATCTCCAATTCCCTGACTCTTTGCTGCTCTCTGCTGGCACAGATAGGTGTGTCATGTGCCAGGCTTACATAACAGGACAGAGTGGGAGGGGGATGTAGGTTGGAGACTGAAGGTGTGTGTAAGGTGACAAACATGGAGATGTCTGCTATACCTAGTCTCTGCCTTCACATAGCTCATGCCACCAATTATAAATTATAACACTATATTCATATACAGCTGTCCCTTGGTATCATGAGGGGCTGGGTCTAGGACTGCCCACCTCATATGAAAATACCCTGGTTTCTTAAGTCCCTTAATCACCCTTGATATCTGCATGTTCTGGAGAATTAGATATGGAAGGCTGACTGTGATATAAATCTTTTTCAGAAAAGGTAGGGAGTCAGGGGGAACTTATTAGAAGGTCAACATTTGTCAGTTACCAGGAGTTGGTGATGGACAGGGAGGCCTGGCGTGCTGCGATTCATGGGGTCACAAAGAGTCGGACATGATTGAGCAACTGATCTGATCTGATCTGATAGCTGTGCAGATTAGTATAAAGAGACTCAAATCACTTTGGGAGCCATTCTGTGGAAATTAAGGGTATTTTTTATAAAATACTATTTTTTGAAGTAAAGAAGACAGGCTAAGTTAGCACATTAAGATGATTATCACATCAAATCGATACAAGACTAGAAAGCACATTGGAAGGGCTTGCCACCATGTGCTCCTGACAAGCTGTGACCAGCTCTGATCTCACAGAAGTTGTTGGTATTGACTCCACAGCTAAACTGAGCAAATGAAAACAGTTAGTAAAAACTCACAAAAAGAATACAAAGGTATTGTGGATTAGCAAGTGTATAGAAAAGTTCTGTCTTCAAAGAGACAGGAGTAACATTAACAACATGGTGGTATATTTCAGTGTAGCTGATTTATGATGTGTTCAGTTCAGTTCATTTCAGTCGCTCAGTCATCTCCGAATCTTTGTGACCCCATGAATCACAGCACGCCAGGCATCCCTGTCCATCACCATCTCCCGGAGTTCACTCAAACTCATGTCCATCGAGTTGGTGATGCCATCCAGCCATCTCATGCTCTGTCGTCCCCTTCTCTTCCTAACCCCAATTCCTCCCAGCATCAGGGTCTTTTCCAATGAATCAACTCTTCGCATGAGGTGGCCAAAATACTGGAGTTTCAGCTTTAGCATCATTCTTTCCAAAGAACACCCAGGGCTGATCTCCTTCAGAATGGACTGGTTGGATCTCCTTGCAGTCCAAGGGACTCTCAAGAGTCTTCTCCAACACCACAGTTCAAAAGCATCAATTCTTTGGTGCTCAGCTTTCTTTACAGTACAACTCTCACATCCATACATGACTACTGGAAAAACCATAGCCTTGACTAGGCGAACCTTTGTTGGCAAAGTAATGTCTCTGCTTTTGAATATGCTATCTAGGTTGGTCATAACTTTTCTTCCAAGGAGTAAGTGTGCTTTAATTTCATGGCTACAGTCACCATCTGCAGTGATTTTGGAGCCCCCCAAAATAAAGTTTGACACTGTTTCCACTGTTTCCCCATCTATTTCCCATGAAGTGATGGGACCGGATGCCATGATCTTCGTTTCCTGAATGTTGAGCTTTAAGCCAACGTTTTCACTCTCCTCTTTCCCTTTCATCAAGAGGCTTTTTAGTTCCTCTTCATTTTCTGCCATAAGGGTGGTGTCATCTGCATATCTGAGTTTATTGATATTTCTCCCGGCAATCTTGATTCCAGCTTCTGCTTCTTCCAGCCCAGCATTTCTCATGATATACTCTGCATATAAGTTAAATAAACAAGGTGACAATATACAGCTTTGAGGTACTCCTTTTCCTATTTGGAACCAGTCTGTTGTTCCATGTCCAGTTCTAACTGTTGCTTCCTGACCTGCATATAGGTTTCTCAAGAGACAGGTCAGGTGGTCTGGTATTCTCATCTCTTTCAGAATTTTCCACAGTTTATTGTGATCCACACAGTCAACAGCTTTGGCATAGTCAATAAAGCAACAATAGATGTTTTTCTGGAGCTCTCTTGCTTTTTCCATGATCCAGCAGATGTTGGCAATTCGATCTCTGGTTCCTCTTCCTTTTCTAAAACCAGCTTGAATATCTGGAAGTTCACAGTTCACGTATTGCTGAAGCCTAACTTGGAGAATTTTGAGCATTACTTTACTAGCATGTGAGATGAGTGCAATTGTGTGGTAGTTTGAGCATTCTTTGGCATTGCCTTTCTTTGGGATTGGAATGAAAACTGACCTTTTCCAGTCCTGTGGCCACTGATGAGTTTTCCAAATTTGCTGGCATATTGAGTGTAGCACTTTCACAGCATCATCTTTCAGGATTTGGAATAATTCAACTGGAATTCCATCACCTCCACTAGCTTTGTTCGTAGTGATGCTTTCTAAGGCCCACTTGACTTCACATTCCAGGATGTCTGGCTCTAGGTGAGTGATCGTACCATCGTGATTATCTTGGTCATGAAGATCTTTTTTGTACAGTTATTTTGTATATTCTTGCCACCTCTTCTTAATATCTTCTGCTTCTGTTAAGTCCATATCATTTCTGGTATTTTGTGTTACTTTCTGCTTTACAGCAAAGTGAATACACTATACACATATCCACTCTTTATTAAATTCTTTTTCTATATAACCATTACATAGTATTGAGTAGATTTCCGTGTGCTGTATAGTAGGTCCTTATCAGTTACCTATTTTATATATAGTAGTATGTGCCGGGGTCCAGCCCCGGTGGATCCAGGGAATTCAAAGCGGAGACGGCATCGGCGGGAGTCAGGAAATGATTAATTAGGCGTTAATTAAAGATATAAAGAGTAATAAAAATGAGGATAGCTCAGTGAGGAAATTCAGTGAAGAAAAGTGGATGAAATAAGGATAGCTCAGTGAGAACATTTAGTGGAGAGAGGAGGCTGAAAAATTCAGCCAGAAGGTAAGAGAAAGAATGACCTGGGGAGACCAAGTTTCAGTGAACAAGGCCCACACTTTATTTTCCAAAGTAGTTTTTATACCTTAAGTTATTCATAAAGGATAATGGGGGAAGGGGTAGAGTCATGCAGTAAGCCAGGCTTTCTTCCTGCAAACTTATCATATGCAAAAGTTTAGGTGATTTACATCATCTTCTGACCTGGAGGCCTGTTAACATTTTAAGAAACTTATTTTTCTCTAAAGGTGATTATTCTAAAGTTGGGCACCAGTCTCCAAAAAGCATTAGATAAAGTTGCATTCCTACAGGGCAAAGGTGAGGTGGGCTCAATCAAGAAAAGAATTAACTCAAGGGTCCATGGTTACAAACATTGAGGCTACTACTTACATTTCTATACACCAATTATATCAATCAGTACACTGCTAAGGACACAGTAGGTAAGGGATATGGAGACTTAGCAGCAAACATTGGCCCAACAAGTGAAAAACCCTTCACCAATAGAATTTCTAATCAATCTTTTAACTGCTCAAAGGAATCTGTATTTAGACAGTTTAGAACATCTCATGCTTCTCATGGTTGGGAGGCTCTGAACAATCACATGTGGCCAGAAAAACCTATTCCAGCAGGCTAGAGGATTTCCAAAAGAGTTCGTGGGTTGAAACACTGTCACACCCAGGAATTACTAACTGGAGCTGTAAGTTAACTCTTTTTTCAGAGAGAGGTAGTGGGGGACAGCCCCCTGTAAAGTCAGAGGTGTAGGTGAGAGCACAAAACAGAAAGTAGGCAGACTCTGGTTTTGGGGGTAGATGCTTGAGAATTTCCAGGGGGCTCCTGAGGCTTGATCCCGCATTTGCGTATGCCGAGCCTCCTTCCTCATGACCTTTGTCATGGGCGGAGCTCGCTCCCAGCAAGTATGTATATGGGAGAAGGCAACGGCACCCCATTCCAGTACTCTTGCCTGGAAAATCCCATGGACGGAGGAGGAGCCTGGAAGGTTGTAGTCCATGGGGTCACTGCGAGTTGGACACAACTGAGTGGCTTTACTTTCACTTTTCACTTTCATGCACTGGAGAAGAAAATGGCAACCCACTCCATTGTACTTACCTGGGGAATCTCAGGGATGGGGGAGCCTAGTGGGCTGCCATCTATGGGGTTGCACACAGTCGCACACGACTGAAGCGACTTAGCAGCAGCAGCAACAGTATGTATATGTCAATCCCAGTTTCCCAATTTATTTTTCCCCTCCTCTCTTCCCTGGTAGCCACAAGACTGTTTTATATTTCTGTGACTCTATTTATTTTGTAAGTAAGTTCATTCATATCATTTTTTTAGATTCCACATATAAGTGATATCATATGATATTGTTTATTTTTGCTTTTGTTATTATGCTATTGCTGTCATATTTAAAAAAGTAATTATCAACACCAATGTTAAGGAGATTTTCCCCTACGTTTTCTTATAGGAGTATATCGTCTTCTCTGACTTCCTTTACTCATTATGACAACCCCTGGGTCCATCCATGTTGTTGCAAATAGCATGATTTTATTCTTTTTATGGCTAATATTCCATTGCATATATGTACTACATCTTCTTTATCCAATCCTCTGTTGCTGGATTTTTAGGTTGCTTCCATATCATGGTTATTGTAAATACTGCTGCAATGAACAAATGGTGTGTGGGTTGCATGAATTTCTTAAATATTTAGATGTTAATCCCTTATCAGATAGATGGTATTCAAATACTTACTTCCAATCAGTAGGTTGCCTTTTCAATTAGCTGATGGTTTCTTTTGCTGTACAGAAGCTTTCTAGTTTGATGTAGCCCCACTTGTTTATTTTTGCTTTTATTATTTGTGCTACTGCTGTCATAGTAAAAAAAAATCATTACCAAAGCAATTTCAGGGGGACTTTCCCCTATGTTTTCTTATAGGAGTTTCACAGTTTTGTATTTAAATCTTTAATTCATTTTCACAGTTTTTGTGAGTGGTATAAGGTAGGGATATAATTTCATTCTTTGGCATGTGAATAATCAGTTTTCCCAGCACCACTTATTGAGGACTATGCTTCTCCCATTGAGTATTCTTGGTTCTCTAGTCAAATATTAGTTGACAGTATTTACATAGATTTATTCTTGGATTCTCAATTCTGTTCCACTGCTCTATATGTTTGTTTTTTATGCCAGTACAGTATAGTACAGTGTTTTGCTTACTATGGCTTTGTAATAAAGTTTGAAATCAGACATGTGTTGTCTCCAAATTTGTTCTCCTTTTCAGAATTTCTATGTATATTTTCTCAGGATTGCTATGGTCTTCTCGTTTCATGTAAATTTTTATATTTCTGTGAAAAATGCTATTGGAATTTTGTTAGGGATTGTACTGAATCTATAGGTGGATTTGGGTAATGCGAATATTTTAACAATATTAAATCTTCCAATTCATGAACACAGAATTTTTTTGTGTGTCTTCAATTTCTTTCATCAAAATCTTACAATTTTCAGTATACAAATCTACCCCTTGTTAAGTTTGCTCCTAAATAGTTCATTATTTTTGATTCTATCACAAATAAGATTGTTTTCTTTATTTTTCAGTTAGTTCTTTGTTATATAAAAATGACTCATGAATTTCCCTTGCCAAGCAAACCAAAAATATACTCAAAACAGCTCCTGACATGTTCATAACAATCAAATGAATAGCTCAAATGATTCTTCAGAAAGATTGATGTACAATAAAATTTTGTGGCTAGTGAAAAAATGCAATTAGTTTTTATATGTTGATTTTGTATACTGCAACTTAGCTAAATTCCTTTATTAGTTCTAATTGTTTTTTGGTGGAGTCTTTAAGACAATTCAGACAAATTTACTTCTTGCTTTCCAACTGGATACATTTATTTCTTCTTCTTGTCTAATGGATCTGGCTAGGACTTTCAGCTCTATGGTGAATGAGAGTGGTTGGTATGGACACCACTGTTTTATTCTTAGTGTTGTCAGGAAAGCTTTCAACCTTTCACCATTGAGTGTAATGTTAGCTGTGATTTTGTCATATATGGTTTTCCTATGTCGAGATATATTCCTTCTATACCCCATTTACTGTGAGTTTTATTATGAAAAAATGCTGATTTTTTTCAAATGTTCTTTCTGCATCTACTAATACGATTATATTATTTTTATCTTTCATCCTATTAATATAATTTATCACATTTATTTATTAACATGTATTAAAATCCTAGGGATAAATTCTGCTTGATCATGGTGTATACCTCTTTTACTATATTGTTGAATTTGGTGTGCTAGTATTTTGTTGAGACTCTTTGCATCTATATTCATGAGGAATGTGGGCCTGTAGCTTTCTTTTCCATTGGCTCCTTATGTGGTTTTGGTATTAGGGTAATGCTAGTGTAATAAAAATGAGTTTAGGGATGTTCCTTCCTCTTCAGTTTTTGGGGGAAGAGTTTGAGAAGAATTGCTGTTAATTCTTTTTTAAATGTTTGGTAGAAATCACCAGTGAAGCTCTCTGTTTGGCTTTTTCTTTGTTGAGAAGTTTTTTGATTACTGATTCAATCACCTTTCTTGTTATTGGTTTGTTCAAATTTTCTCTATTTAGTCACTCAGTTGTATCCAACTCTTTGTTACCCCATAGACTGTTAACCCACTAGGCTCCTCTGTCCATGGGGATTCTCCAGGCAAGAACTCTGGAGTGGGTTGCCATGCCCTCCTTCAGGGAATCTGCCCAACCCAGGGATTGAATCCAAGTCACCTGCATTGCAGGCAGATTCTTTACAGTCTGAGCCACCAGGGAAACCTCCCTGAGATATAGGGGAAGTTCAAATTTTCTATCTCTTCATTATTCAGTCTTGACAGGTTGCACATTTCTGGAAATTTATTGATTGCCTCTGGATTATCTAGTTTGTTGATGTATAGTAGTTCATAGCAGACTCTTACAATGTTTTGTATTCCTGTGGTGCCAGTTGTAATGTCCACTACTTCATTTGTTTTATTTATTTGAATCATCTTTCTTTTTTTCTTAGTCTAGATAAAGGTTTGTCTATCTAATCTTAAGGGAGATGGCACATTTACTGGAACGTACAAGAAGTTTACCTCCCAAGAACATAACAGCACAGTCAGAGTTATAAACTATCCTACTCAAATAATGGGAGTGGTGAAGAGTGACTAGAGAATAGTGTGATAAATGAATGGAATATAGTATCTTCCAGAATATTCACAGAAAAGTAGAAAACCTTTGTTTTAACCCTATGGTTATGATTCCCACACTGATGATAAGCTTGTCTGCAATTTTGAAAGATCCCAAAGGGGAGAAGGTGTTGGGACTTCAGTCTGCTGCTGCTGCTAAGTCACTTCAGTCGTGTCCAACTCTGTGCGACCCTATAGACAGCAGCCCACCAGGCTCCCCCGTCCCTGGGATTCTCCAGTCAAGAACACTGGAGTGGGTTGCCATTTCCTTCTCCAATGCAGGAAAGTGAAACATGAAAGTGAAGTCGCTCAGTCGTGTCCGACTCTTCACAACCCCATGGACTGCAGCCTACACGTTCTCAATTTCTGAAGAGTTTCTGTGAAAGTTAGCCAACTGTGAAGAGGGAAGTCCCTAAGAATTTCCTTATTTCTGATACTTCAAATTTGTACTCCCAAAATTGTACTCTATTTTGATAACTCGTTATTTGATAACTCATTAGAATTCACGTGAAAGGTTCTTGATTTGTAACCAGGTGGAAATATCAGGCTCTCCAGGTGATTCTGTACTCAAACCAAGGCAGCAGATATGAACCTCAGCATCACAGGCCCCTGTTAACAAGAACAGCACTGGACCCAAGGAATTACTGCACAGGGCAGGGCTTGGTATTCAATCTTGGCTCTGCCCACTCAGCCACTGTGTGAGCTTCTTGCTCTGCTGATCTTTCTGGGTCTGTCTCTCCATTTCTTAAAAAAAAATTCCCTGAGAGCTTCTATACTCATGATTACAGTTTATTATAAGGAAAGGATACCAATTAAGATAAGCCAAAAAAACAAAAGATATGTTTCTGGCAGTGTGCAGAAGGATTTTAAACATGGATCTTCCAATAATTCTCTGCCTTGGAGCCATGGACAGCGTTAACTCTTCCTGGCAGTGTTGTATGACAATACACGTGAAGTATTGTCAATCAGAGATGCTTACTCCAGTCTTGGCATGTACACTCAGTATTGTTGGGGTTCCATCATTTAGGCTCCAATATGGCTGATTTCAATTTTCACCCTTTCAGGAAATTGAGTTGATATGTATGATCTAAAGCCCCCACCTTGAATCATATTTTTGATGTGGCTCAAATCCCTAGCCCTAAATCATATTATTATCTGGATCTGCAAGCCCCCAGACACTCCTATCATGCTGGACAACATCCAAGGGTTTAGAGATTACCTCTCAGAATTGGAGGAAAACCATCTTTGACTGGGCTTGCTTGTTAGAGAGAGAAAATTGTGTTAACCAGACAATAGTGAGGGTACAGTGAGGCCTGCCTTAAGATTCACTCACCTATGAGAGAACTATACATTGAGGAGGTAAATGGTGGTGATTTCTATAATCAGCTGAATAGGGGAGCACCACAAAGGCTGAAAGTTCTACTTTCTTCCTCAAAAATGTCATAAAAGAATTGAATAACATCTACAGAGTTGAGGAAGGTGCAGGTGATGACCCAAGAACTCTATATCCGTTTTAAGTCAGCATTTAGTACAAGAGAAAAGGAGGAGCATTCTTGGATGCATGAAAAATATGCCACTCTTGTGAAGTTGTAACTGCATGAGCTAGATTTAATGCACGTTTGGACTGGTATGCCAATTGCCTATACTGATATCAACAGTATCTTCTTTTCTTTTAATAATTTTATCCTATAAATTTGTGGGTTCTTGCATCAATGCTATTCCAACATTATCATCTTGATATTAGAAAAATTCCATCATGAATATAAACATGATAGGGTGTAGATGAAGCCACTATAAAAGAGTAAATCATTCAGGGGCCATATGTGAGAATAGAAAGGATGAAGGATACAATTCTGGGAACTACCAATAATAAAAATGAACACAGGAAATAGAATCAGAGAGGTGAAATAAAACAGGAATGGGAATTTTGGATTAGCATATGCAAACTGTTACATATAGAGTGGATAAACAATGAGGTCCTACTATCCAGCACAGAGAACTATACTCAATTATTGTTGTTTAGTTGAGTAGTCATGTCTGACTCTTTAATGACCCCATGAACTATAGCCCACCAGGTTCTTCTGATCATGGGATTTCTGATGAATACTGGAATGGATTTCCATTTCCTTCTCCAAGGGATCTTTCCAACTCAGGGACTGAATCTGTGTCTCCTGCACTGGCATATGGTTTTTTTTTTTTTTTTTTTTTTTTTTACCACTGATTCACCAAGGAAACCCAACTATATTCAATATCCTGTGATAAATCCTGGGATAAGGTACTCATTTTACCCCCAATAAAACTTAATTCAAAAAGAATATCAAAAGAATATCTATTTAAAGCTGAATCATTTTTTTCTACAACAGAAATTAACACAACACTATAAATTAACTACACTTCAATAAAATACATTTTAAAAAAGGTCTCGTGTGTATTACAATTTTTTCTCAACCATATGTAACAGATTTCTTTTAGATCAATATGTTCTTTTCTGTTTCATTCTGTATTATAGCCTCAAATTGTCCCACAGCATATTAATACCATGATTTATTCTTTTTTTAATATAAATTTATTTTAACTGGAGGCTAATTACTTTATAATTTGTATTGGTTTTGCCATACATCAACATGAATCCACCACGAGTGTACACGTGTTCCCCATCCTGATCCACCCCTCCCATTTCCCTCCCCATTCCATCCCTCTGGGTCATCCCAGTGCACTAGCCCCAAGCATCCTGTATCATGCATCGAACCTGATTTATTCTATTTCTTTATTTCTGTATCTATATGAGATGATAGATGTTTCCTAAATCTGCGTAATAATCATTCATGATGTATAAAAGTCAAATTTATGATGTACTCCTTAAATTTATACAATGCTACATGTCAATTTCATTGCTTCATGTCAATGAAACTTGAAAGTAAAAAAGAGCACTAATCCACAGTGAGGGCTCCACTCTCATGATCTAAACATCTGCCAAAGACCCCACCTTCTAAGAGATTGTTGTTGTTATTCAGTTGCTCACCATGTCTGAGTCTTTGTGACCCTGTGAACTGCAGTACGTCAGGCTTCCCTGTCCTTCACTATCTCCCAGAGTATGCTCAAACTCAAGTCCATTGAGTCAACGATGCCATCCAGTCATCTCATCTTCTGTTGCCCCATTCTCCTCCTGTCCTCAATGTTTCCCAGCATCAGAGTCTTTTCCATGAGTTGGCTCTTCACATCAGGTGGCCAAAGTATTGGAGCTTCAGCTTCAGCATCAGTCCTTCCAATGAGATTCAGAGTTGATTGCTCTTAGGATTGTCTGGTTTGATCTCTTTGCTGTCCAAGTGACTCTCAAGGATGTTCTCCAACACCACAGTATGAAAGCCTCAATTCTTTGGCACTCAGCCTGCTTTATGGTCCAACTCTCACATCCATACACGACTACTGGAAAGACCATAGCCTGATGATCTGGACCTTTTCAGCAAAGTGATTTCTTTACTTTTTAATACACTGTCTAGGTTTTTCATAGCTTTCCCATCAAGAAGCAATCATCTTCTAATTTCATGGCTGCAGTCACTATCCACGGTGACTTTAGAGCTCAAAAAAAAAAAAAAAAAAAAAGGAAATCTACCACTACTTCCACCGTTTCTCCTTATATTTGCCATGAATTATTGGGAAGAGAGGCCATAGATCTTGGTTTTTTAAGACTGAATTTTAAGCTGGCTTTTTCACTTTCCTCTTTCAGCTTCATCAAGAGGCTCTTTAGTTCCTCTTCACTTTCTGCCATTAGAGTAGTGTCATCTGCATTTCTGAGGTTGTTGATATTTCTCCTGGCAGTCTTGATACCAGCCTGTAACTCATCCAGCTCAGCATGTTTCATGATGTGCTCTGCATATAAGTTAAATAAACAGGATAACAACAACAACAACAAAAGCCTTGTCATACTTCTTTCTCAATCCTGAACCAGTCATTTGTTTCATGTAAGGTTCTAACTCTTCCTCAGAAACCTGTATGCAGGTCAAGAAGGAAGAGTTAGAACCCTACACAAAACAACTGACTGGTTGACCAGTTGTCTCAACTGGTTGTTAAGACAGGTGAGATAGTCTGTTCTCATCTCTTTAAGAGTTTTCCACAATTTGTTATGACCCATACAGTCAAAGACTTTAGAGTAATCAATGAAACAGAAGTAGATATTTTTCTGGAATTCCCTTGCTTTCTCTATGATTCAGTGAATGTTGGCAATTTGAACTCTGCCTCTTCTAAACCCAGCTTGAACATCTGGGAGTTCTTGGTTCACTTACTGCTGAAACCTAGATTGAAGGGTTTTGGGCATACTCCTACTAGTGTGGGAGGTGAATGCAATTGTCTGGGAGTTTGAACATTCTTTAGTACTGCCCTGCTGAGGAATTGGGATAATGACTGACCTTTTCCAGTCCTGTGGCCACTGCTGGGTTTTCCAAATTTGCTGACATATTGGTGCAGCACTATAATAGCATCATCTTTTAGGATTTTAAATAACTCCGCTGGTATTCAATCATCTCAGCTAGCTTTATTGGCAGTGGTGCTTCCTAAGGCCCACTTGACTTTACATTCCAGAATGTCTGGCTCTTGGGTGAGTGGCCACACCATTGTGGTTATCTGGGTCATAAAAATCTTTTTTGTGTAGTTATTCTTGGTATTCTTGCCATCTCTTCTTGATCTCTTCTGCCTCTATTAGGTCTTTACTGCTTCTGTCCTTATTGTGCCCATCTTTGCATGAAATATTCTTTTGATATCTTCAATTTTCTTGAAGAGACCTCTAGTCTTACCCTTTTTGTTGTTTTCTTCTATTTCTTTGCATTGTACATTGAAGAAGGCCTTGTCTATTCTTGCTGTTCTCTGGAACTCGGCATTCAGTTGGGTATATCTTTCCCTCTATCCCTTTCTTTTCACTTCTCTTCTTTCCTCAGGTATTTGTAACACTTTGCCTTCTTGCATTTCTTTTTCTTTGGGATGGTTTTGTTCACTGCCTCCTATACAATATTATGAACTTCTGTCCACAGTTATTCAGGCACACTGTTTGCTAGGTCTAATACCTTAACTATCCTCACCTCCACTGTATAATCATAGGGGATTTGATTTAACTTGTCCCTGACTGACCTAGTGGTTTTACCCACTTTCTTTAGTTTGAGCGTGAATTTTGCCATAAGGAGCTGATGGTCTGAGCCACAAGGTCTTGTTTTTGGTGACTGTATACAGCTTCTCCATCTTTGGCTGCAAAGAATGTAATCAATTCAATTTCAGTATTGACGATTTAGTGATGTCCATGTGTAAAGTTGTCTCTTGTGTTGTTGAAAAAGGGTTTTGCTATTACCAGGTAGGCTCCAGTCCATGGGGTCGCTAAGAGTCGGACACGACTGAGCAACTTCACTTTCACTTTTCACTTTCATGCATTGGAGAAGGAAATGGCAACCCACTCCAGTGTTCTTGTCTGGAGAATCCCAGGGACGGGGGAGCCTGATGACCTTCCATCTATGGGGTCGCATAGAGTCGGACACGACTGAAGCGACTTAGCAGCAGCAGCAGCATTACCAGTGCATTCCCTTGGCAGAATCTGTTAGCCTTTGCCCTGCTTCATTTTGTACTCCAAGACTAAACTTCCCAGTTACTCCAGGTTATCTCTTGACTTCCTACTTTTGCATTCCAATCCCCTGGTGAATAGGTGAATAGGACATCTTTTTTGGTGTTAATTCTAGGAAGTCTTGTAGGTCTTCATAGAACTGATCAACCTCAGCTTCTTCAGCATTGCTAATTGGATTACTCTGATGTTGAATGGTTTTCCTTGAAAATGAACTGAGATCATTCTGTTGTTTTTGAGGTTGAACACAATTACTGCATTTCGGACTCTTTTGTTGATTATGAGGGCTACTCCATTTCTTCTATGGGATTCCTGCCCACAGTAGTAGATATAATGTTGTGCTGTTCTTAGTCACTCAGCTGTGTCCAACTCTTTGTGACCTCATGGACTGTAGCCCATCAGGTTCCTCTGTCTGTGAGCATTCTCCAGGCAAAGAATACTTCACTTTGACTTTTGCCATGCCATCCTCCAGGGGATCTTCCCAAGTCAGGGATCAAACATAGGTCTCCCACATTGCAGGTGGACTCTTTACTATCTGAGCCACCACAGAATCCCTGATATAATAGTCATCTGAGTTAAATTCACTCATTGCCATCCGTTTTAGTTCACTGATTCCTAAGATATTGATGTTTATTCTTGCCATCTCCTGCTTGACCACATCAAATTTACCTTGATTCGTGAACCTAACACTCCAGGTTCCCATGCAATGTTGTTCTTTACAGCATCAGATTTTACTTTCATTACCAGACACATCTACAGCTGAGCATCATTTCTGCTTTGGCCAAACTGCTTCATTCTTTCTGTTGCTGCTGCTGCTGCTACTAAGTCGCTTCAGTCGTGTCTGACTCTGTGCGACCCCATAAACGGCACCCACCAGGCTCCCCCATCCCTGGGATTCTCCAGGCAAGAAGACTGGAGTGGGTTGCCATTTCCTTCTCCAATGCATGAAAATGAAAAGTCAAAGTGAAGTCGCTCAGTGGTGTCCGACTCTTAGCGACCCCATGGACTGCAGCCTACCAGGATCCTTCATCCATGGGATTTTCCAGGCAAGAGTACTGGAGTGGGGTGCCATTGCCTTCTCCCATTCTTTATGTAACTATCAGTAACTGTCCTCTACTCTTCCCCAGTGGCATATTGGACACCATCAGACAGGGGGCGGGGGGGGGGGGGGGGCGGCGCTCATCTTTTGGTGTTATACCTTTTTGCCTTTTTACATAGTTCATGGAGTTCTTGTGGCCAGAATATTGGAGTGGTTTGCCATTCTTGAGTGGGTCACATTCATCAGAACTCTCCACTATGACCTTGTCTGTCTTGGGTGGCCCTGCATGTCATGGCTCATAGCTTTGTTGAGTTACTCAAGCCCCTTCACTTCAACAACGCAGTGATCTATGAAGGGGATAATACCAAGGTATTATACAGTTAAAATTTTGATAGATAACACCAAATTTTCCTCCAAAAAAATGTATCAATTTATACTCCCATGAACAGTGTATTTGTCTGGTTTCCTCTAATTTTATCATCACTGGAATCTATCAGTTAAATTACTTTTTCCAGCTTGAAGGTAATATCAATATTTGTTTAATTTGCTTTTCTCTGATTCCTAGTTTTAATGTGCATTTTTTATGCTTATTAAACATTTTCTTCTTCTGATACTATAAATTGCCTGTTTATATACTTTGCAATGGATACATCCCTGTAGCAGAGCTACATTTCTGCAGCATTTGACATTGTTAACACTCCAGTTCTTTAGATTCTTTTTTAAAAATTTATTCTTAATTGGAGGATAATTGCTTTACAATGTTGTGTTCGTTCTGCCATACAGCAAAGCGAATCAGCCATGAGTATACATCTGCCCCCTCCCTCTTGAAACTCTTTCCCATACCCCACCCCATTCCACCCCTCTAGGTTGTGTGAGTATGGGGTTGAGCCTCTATGTTATATAGCAGTTTCCCATTAGCTATCTATTTTACATATGGTGACATATATGTTTCAGTGCTACTCTCTCAATTCATCCCACCCTCTCCCTCCCCCACTGTGTCCACAAGTTAGGTCTATATGTCTACATCTCTGTTCCTTCCCTGTAATCAGGTTCATCTGTACCATTTTCTTAGATTCTATATATGCACATACATTAATATACAATATTTTTTTCTCTTTCTGACTTACTTCACTCTGTATAATAGCCTCTGGGCTCATCCACCTCACTGTGAGCATGCACGCTAATTTGCCTCAGTCATGTCCAACTCTTTGCAACCCCGTGGACTGTAGCCCAGCAGGCTCCTCTGTCCATGAGATTCTCTAGGAAAGAATACTGAAGTGGGTTGTTATGCCATCCTCTAGGGGATCTTCCCAACCCAGGGGTTGAACTCACATCTCCTGCAGGCAGATTCTTTATTGCTGAACCACTGGGAAAGCCCTGTCCATCTCATTGACTTAAATTCATTTTTAAAAAATGGCTGAGTAATATTCCATTGTATATATGTACCACAACTTTATCCATTCAACTGTCGACAGACATCTAGGTTGCTTCCATGTTCTAACTATTGTAAATGCTGCTGCATTGAAGACTGGAGTACGTGCATCTTTTTAAGTTATGGTTTTCTCGGAGTATATGCCCAGGAGTAGGATTGTTGGGTCATATGATAGTTTTATTCCTAGCCTTTTAAAAGAAATCTCCATCCTGTTTTCCAGAGTGTCTGTATTAATTTACATTCTTACCAACAGTGCATGAGGGATTCCCTTTTACTACACCCTCTCCATCATTTATTGTTTTTAGATATTTTGATGATGTCCATTCTGGCTGGTATGATGTGATACTTCATTGTAGTTTTGATTTGCATTTCTCCAATAATGAGCAATGTTGAGCATCTTTTTATGTGCTTGTTGGCCAACTGTATGTCTTTGGAGAAATGTCCTGTTACGTTTCCCATCCATTTTTTGATTGATTGTTTTTCTGGTATTGAGCTTCATGAGCTGCTTATATATTTTGGAGACTAATCCTTTGTCAGCTGATCCTTTTGCAATTATTTTCTCCCATTCTGAGGGCTGTCTGTCTTGTTTATGATTTCTTTTGTTGTGCAAAATATTTTAAATTTAATTAGGTCCCACTTGTTTCTTTTTCATTCCATTACTGGAGGTGGGTCAAAGAGGATCTTGCTGTGATTTGTGTCATAGTGTTCCGCCAGCTGTGAAAAGAAGAGAAGCAAAAAGCAAAGGAGAAAAGGAAAGATATAAACATCTGAATGCAGAGTTCCAAAGAATAGCAAGAAGAGATAAGAAAGCCTTCTTCAGTGATCAATGCAAAGAAATGGAGGAAAACAAGAGAATGGGAAAGACGAGGGATCTCTTCAAGAAAATCAGAGATACCAAAGGAACATTTCATGCAAAGATGGGCTCGATAAAAGACAGAAATGGTATGGACCTAACAGAAGCAGAAAATATTAAAAAGAGATGGCAAGAATACACAGAAAAACTGTACAAAAAAGATCTTCACAACCCAGATAATCATGATGGCGTGATCACTGACCTAGAGCCAGACATCCTGGAATGTGAAGTCAAGTGGGCCTTAGAAAGCATCACTATGAACAAAGCTAGTGGAGGTGATGGAATTCCAGTGGAGCTATTCCAAATCCTGAAAGATGAAGCTGTGAAAGTGCTGCACTCAATATGCCAGCAAATTTGGAAAACTCAGCAGTGGCCACGAGATTGGAAAAGGTCAGTTTTCATCCCAATCCCAAAGAAAGGCAATGCCAAAGAATGCTCAAACTACCGAACAATTGCACTCATCTCACATGCTAGTAAAGTAATGCTCAAAATTCTCCAAGCCAGGCTTCAGCAATATGTGAACCGTGAACTTCCTGATGTTCAAGCTGGTTTTAGAAAAGGCAGAGGAACCAGAGATCAAATTGCCAACATCCGCTGGATCATGGAAAAAGCAAGAGAGTTCCAGAAAAACATCTATTTCTGCTTTATTGACTATGCCAAAGCCTTTGACTGTGTAGATCACAATAAACTGTGGCAAATTCTGAAAGAGATGGGAATACCAGACCACCTGATCTGCCTCTTGAGAAATCTGTATACAGGTCAGGAAGCAACAGTTAGAACTGGTCATGGAACAACAGACTGGTTCCCAATAGGAAAAGGAGTACGTCAAGGCTGTATATTGTCACCATGTTTATTTAACTTATATGCAGAGTACATCATGAGAAACGCTGGACTGGAAGAAACACAAGTTGGAATCAAGATTGCTGGGAGAAATAACAATAACCTCAGATATACAAATGACACCACTCTTATGGCAGAAAGTGAAGAGGAACTAAAAAGCCTCTTGATGAAAGTGAAAGTGGAGAGTGAAAAAATTGGCTTAAAGCTCAACATTCAGAAAACGAAGATCATGGCATCTGGTCCCATCACTTCATGGGAAATAGATGGGGAAACAGTGGAAACAGTGTCAGACTTTCTTTTGCTGGGCTGCAAAATCACTGCAGATGGTGACTGCAGCCATGAAATTAAAAGACGCTTACTCCTTGGAAGGAAAGTTATGACCAACCTAGATAGCATATTCAAAAGCAGAGACATTACTTTGCCAACAAAGGTTTGCCTAGTCAAGGCTATGGTCTTTCCTGTGGTCATGTATGGATGTGAGAGCTGGAGTGTGAAGAAGGCTGAGCGCCGAAGAATTGATGCTTTTGAACTGTGGTGTTGGACAAGACTCTTGGGAGTCCCTTGGACTGCAAGGAGATCCAACCAGTCCATTCTGAAGGAAATCAGCCCTGGGATTTCTTTGGAAGGAATGATGCTAAAGCTGAAACTCCAGTACTTTGGCCACCTCATACGAAGAGTTGACTCATTGGAGAAGACTCTGATGCTGGGAGGGATTGGGGGCAGGAGGAGAAGGGGACGACAGAGGATGAGATGGCTGGATGGCATCACTGACTCGATGGATGTGAGTCTGAGTGACCTCCGGGAGTTGGTGATGGACAGGGAGGCCTGTCGTGCTGCGGTTCATGGGGTCACAAAGAGTCAGACACGACTGAGCAACTGATCTGATCTGTTCTGATAGTTTCTGGCCTTACATTTAGGTCTTTAATCTGTTTGGGGTTTATTTTTGTGCATGGTGTTAGGAAGTGTTCTAATTTCATTCTTTTACAGGTAGTTGTCTAGTTTTCCCATTACCACTTATTAAAAGGCTGTTTATTCTTCATTGTATATTCTTGCCTCCCGTGTTAAAGATAAGGTACACATAGGTATGTGGGTTGATCTCTGGGTTTTCTATTTTGTTCCACTGGAAACTATTTCTGTTTTTGTGCCAGTACCACATTGTCTTGACGACTATAGCTTTGTAGTTTTGTCTGAAGTCAGGAAGGTTGATTGCTATTGCTTTGGATATTCAGAGTCTTTTGTGTTTCCATACAAATTGTAAAATGTTTTGTTCTAGTTCTGTGATATGATAGGTATTTGATTCTTTTTGTTGCAGTGCTGAATGGAATGATTCTATTAATTTCTCGCTCCAGTTTTTGTCTTCAGTTGATTTTGTATCCTGTGTGTTTACTAAATTCATTGATTAGCTCTAGAACAACAACAACAAAACCCCCCAGATAATTGCAGAAAGCCAAAGTAGAAGTATAAATATATAAAAGAAATAAAAAGTGTGATTTTTAAAAAGGTTCCAAAAGCTTAAATGGCTATAATAATAAAAACAACAACCACAGCAACAGAGAAAAAAAAAAAGCAGAAAAAAAAATTAGAATCAACTACAGAATGAATCAAAATAAAGGAATAATAATTAATGCTTTTCTTGATTCTCAGCTGTCAGTGTCCTTTCCTCTGCTGTGAGCCATAGTCCACCTCCACTTTCCTAGGAAGCCCTCCAATACTGGAGAGGGCTGCACTCTAGACCTGCTGTGGGACAGCTCAGACTCTGATCTGGCCCTCACCTGTGTGTTCTTGCCTCCAATGTCCACAGCTGCTAGAGACAGATCATTTTCTTTTGTGGGAACATTCATTGTCCTTTTATATATTCCATAGACATAGAGTCTACATAGCTGATTATGTGGATTTAATCTGCAGCTTTTATAGCTGGTGGAAAAGTTTTTGATCTTCTTGCTTAATCACTCCACTCCTGGAGCTCAATTGTGGCTTTGTCTCCACTTCTGCATGTGGGTCAACCATAGAAGTTTGCTGCTGAAGTTGCCCTGGATGACTTGGGTCTGCTCCAGTGAGGACTGGCAGTGCAGGGGGCACTGCTGCTTGGATCATATGGACCCCAGCGGTGCCACGTGTGCAGGGAAGCAGGAAGCCACAGACACAGAAGATATGGCACTATTAGAGTTCATTTCTAAACTCTGGCAGCTGGTGCTCAAAAGGCCTACCTTGCCGGTCCTTCTCTATCACTCAGCACAGGAGGTGCTCAAAGGGCAACCATGGTTAGGGTCCTTCTCTGTTGCTCCACATGTCAGTTGCTCAATGTGCCACCCTCACTGAGGTATTTCTCTATTGGTCAGCTGTTGGCACTGGCATGTGTGGAGAGAGAGACTACAGTGATGGCTCAACTCCCCGTAGTAGTGCCCTACCTCCGTGGCCTCCCAGCTTTCCTCTAAGGGCATTCTCCATGTGGATTTCCTTCCTCCCACCCCCTCAGCTGTCTCCCCAAAGTCAACAGCAGTTCTTGGCCTGGTATCGTTCTCCAATCCCCATATTCCAGCTCCCAGCCACTATGCATTCCTGTGGACTTGCATCCCTGTGTGGTGTACAAAGGGCTGTGGTCCAGATTATCTGTGTGGTTCTCACATCATTCAGACTTTCACAGATTAGCTGCCTCACTCTCTGTCAATCTCAAATGCTTCCTTTCTGTCCTAAACAATTGCCCTGGATGTGGGAATCTCACCCTTGCTTCATCTCCCCTACTATCTGGCTGCAGGCCATCCTGCTCATTCTCCTCCTCTTTTTCCCTTCCTACCTTCATCCTACCAAGTTTTGTATGAGTCTTTATATTCCTTTCCAGTGGCCAGTCACTCCTGCCAGTACTCAGCTGGTGCTCTGTGAGGTCTTCCGCATCTGAAGGTATAGTCATGATGCATCCTTGGAGAGAGAGGTACTCCACATCCACCTAGTCCTCTGACATCTTGTCTTCTCTGAACTCCTTTAAAAACTTAAAAAAATTTTTCTCACTCTTCTAAGGAATTGTTGTCAGTCTCCTTTGTGTATGTCTCTTCCTTTGCTGCTAAGTCACTTCAGTCGTGTCCGACTCTGTGTGACCCCATAGACGGCAGCCCACCAGGCTCCCCCGTCCCTGGGGTTCTCCAGGCAAGAACACTGGAGTGGGTTGCCATTTCCTTCTCCAATGCAGAAAAGTGAAAAGTGAAGTCGATCAGTCATGTCCGACTCTTAGCGACCCCACGGACTGCGGCCCACCAGGGTCCTCCGTCCACGGGATTTTCCAGGCAAGAGTACTGGGGTGGGGTGCCATTGCCTTCCCTTTACAAGTCTTTAAATGTTAGTGTTGCTAGCATGCTATAAACTGGTTGTCTGTGTGTCCTCCCTACACCTTAGGTATTTTGTTTAATCTTAATCTTTAAATTGCTAAAGGCTTTGACTGTGTGGATCACAACAAACTGTGGAAAATTCTTCAAGAGATGGGAATACCAGACCACCTTACCTGCCTCCTGAGAAACCTGTATGCAGGTCAAGAAGCAATGAGACTCAGACATGGAACAATGGACTGGTTCAAAGTTGGGAAAGGAGTAGGTCAAGACTGTATACTGTCACCCTGCTTATTTAACTTATATACAGAGTATATCATGTGAAATGCCTGGCTGGATGAAGCACAAGCTGGAATCAAGATTGCCAGGAGAAATACCAATAACCTCAGGTATGCAGATGATACCACCTTAATGGCAGAGAGCAAAGAGGAACTAAAGAGCCACTTGAAGAAGGTGAAACAGGAGAATGAAAAAGCTGGCTTAAAACTCAACATTAAAAAAAAATAAGATAATGGCATTCAGTCCCATCATTTCATGACTAATAGATGGGGGGGAAATGGAAACAGTGACAGATTTTATTTTCTCCAAAATCACTGTGGACTATGACTGCAGCCACGAAATTAAAAGATGCTTGCTCCTCGGAAGAAAAGCTATGACGAATCTGGACAGTGTATTAAAATGCAGAGACATCACTTCACCTACAAAGGTCCACATAGTCAAAGGTATGGTTTTTCCAGTGGTCATGTATGGATGTGAGAGTTGGACCATAAAGCAGGCTGAGTGCCGAAGAACTGAGGCTTTCATACTGTGGTGTTGAAGACCCTTGAGAGTCACTTGGACAGCAAGGAGATCAAACCAGACAATCCTAAAAGAAATCAACCCTGAATCTCATTGGAAGGACTGATGCTGAGGCTGAAGCTCCAATACTTTGGCCACCTGATGTGAAGAGCCAACTCAAGGAAAAGACTCTGATGCTGGGAAACATTGAAGACAGGAGGAGGATGGGGCAACAGAAGATGAGATGAATGGATGGCATCATTGACTCAATGGACTTGAGTTTGAGCATACTCTGGGAGATAGTGAAGGACAGGGAAGCCTGGCGTACTGCAGTTCACAGGGTCACAAAGACTCAGAAATGGCTGAGTGACTGAACAACAACAACAACAATCTCTTAGAAGATGGGGTCTTTGGCAGATGTTCAGATCATGAGGGTGGAGCCCTCATAGTGGGATTAGTGCTCTTTTTTATCTTCAAGTTTCATTGAGATGTAATTGACATATAGCATTGTATAAGTTTAAGGGGGTACTCCACAAATTTGACCTTTATACATCATGAATGATTATTACACAAATTTAGGGAACACCTATCATATAGATACAGAAATAAAGAAATAGACAAATTTTTTTTCTAGTGATGAGAACTCTTAGGATTTACTCTCTTTGAAGCTTTCATATTTAACGTACAGCAACATTAATTATATTTATCTTCTTGTACATTACATTACATTACATTCCTAGTACTTATTTATCTTGTAACTGGTAGTTTGTAGCTTTTTAACACCTTCATTCAATTCCCCTACCCCCAGTTCCAGCCTCTGGTCACCACAAATCTGATATTTTTCTATGAGTTTGTTTGTTTGCTTTTGAAGTGCAATTGATCTACAATACTATGTTAGTTCCTTTTCTACAACATAGCAGTTTTGCATTTCTCTACATTTAAAAATGATTATCACAATCAGTCTGGTTATGATGTCATCATTCAAATATATTAGGTATTTATTATACTCCCCCCATCGTACATAACTACCTGTATCTATATACATATGTATATATACATATTAGATCAGATCAGATCAGTTGCTCAGTCGTGTCTGACTCTTTGCGACCCCATGAATCGCAGCATACCAGGCCTCCCTGTTCATCACCAACTCCCGGAGTTCACCCAGACTCATGTCCATTGAGTCAATGATGCCATCCAGCCATCTCATCCTCTGTCGTCCCCTTCTCCTCTTGTCCCCAATGCCTCCCAGCATCAGAGTCTTTTCCAATGAGTCAACTCTTCGCATGAGGTGGCCAAAGTACTGGAGTTTCAGCTTTAGCATCATTCCTTCCAAAGAAATCCCAGGGCTGATCTCCTTCAGAATGGACTGGTTGGATCTCCTTGCAGTCCAAGGGACTCTAAGTAGTCTTCTCCAACACCACAGCTCAAAAGCATCAATTCTTCAGCCTTCTTCACAGTCCAACTCTCACATCCATACATGACCACAGGAAAACCATAGCCTTGACTAGATGAACCTTTGTTGGCAAAGTAATGTCTCTGCTTTTGAATATGCTATGTATATATACATTAGTATACGTATATATACATATACATACACATGCACACACGTTCCTGATCTCTTAAGTTCAAATTCATTTTAACAACTCTTCATTTTTATACCCCCAGTGCAGTGTTTTTGACATCATGTTTAATATTTTGGGGCTTCCCTGGTGGCTCAGACAGTAGAGAATCTGCCTGCAATTCAGGAGACCCAGGTTGGATCCCTGGGTTGGGAAGATCCCCTGGAGAAGGGAATGGCTACCCACTCCACTATTCTTGCCTGGAGAATTTTATATCTTTTTGTTTTGTGTATCTCTTAATTAATTATTGCAGGTATACACAATTTTACTACCTTCGTCTTTTACCCTCTCTCCTAACTTTACACACGGCTAATTTACTACCTTTATTGTATATTTGTTTTTATTAATGAGATTTTTTTCCTTTCATAATTTCACATTTCTTGTTGTGGCCTTTTTCACTTAGAGAAGTCCCTTTAACATTTCTTATGAAGTTCGTATGGTATGAACTCTTTAGCTTTTGCTTGTCTGTATCACTTTTGATTTTGCATCAAATCTGACTAAAAGCCTTGCTGACTAAAGTAGTCTTGGTTGTTTTTGATTGTGGGTTTTCCCTTTGTCACTTTACATATTTTGGGCCACTCCGTTTTGCCCTACAGAGTTTCTGCTGAAAAGTCAGCTGATAGCCTTATGGGCAGAGAAGGCGATGGCATCCCACTCCAGTACTCTTGCCTGGAAAATTCCATGGACAGAGGAGCTGCAGTCCATGGGGTTGCGAAGAGTCGAACACGACTGAGTGACTTCACTCTCACTTTTCACTTTCATGCATTGGAGAAGTAAATGGCAACCTGCTCCAGTGTTCTTGCCTGAAGAATCCCAGGGATGGGGGAGCTTGGTGGGCTGCCATCTATAGAGTCGAACAGAGCTGGACACGACTGAAGTAACTTAGCAGCAGCAGCAGCTAGCAGCACTTTTGATTTTGCATCAAATCTGACTAAAAGCCTCGCTGACTAAAGTATTCTTGGTTGTTCTTGATTGTGGGTTTTCCCTTTGTCACTTTACGTATTTTGGGCCACTCCGTTTTTGCCCCACAGAGTTTCTGCTGAAAAGTCAGCTGATAGCCTTATGAGCGAAGAAGGCGATGGCAACCCACTCGAGTACTCTTGCCTGGAAAATCCCATGGACAGAGGAGCCTGGTATGCTGCGGTCCATGGGGTCTCTAAGAGTCAGACACGACTGAGTGACTTCACTCTCACTTTTCACTTTCATGCATTGGAGAAGGAAATGGCAACCTGCGCCAATGTTCTTGTCTGAAGAATCCCAGGGATGGGGGAGCCTGGGCTGCCGTCTATGGGGTCCCCTACAGAGTCGGACACGACTTAAGTGATTTAGCAGCAGCAGCAGCAGCAGCAGCTTTATGGGAGTTTCCTGGTATGAAGCTTGTTGCTTTTCCCTTGCTGCTTTTAATATTCTCTCTTTAACTTTTGACATTTTAATTCCAGTGGGTCTTGTGTTCCTCTTTGAGCTGATCCTGTTTGGGACTCTCTGGCTTACTGGACACATACATCTGTTTCCTTTCTCAGGTTAGGGAAGTTTTCAGCTATTATGACTTTAAATGTGTTCTCTGCCCCTTTCTCTCTCTTCTCCTGAGATCCTTCTAAGGTGAATGCTGGTATGCTTGGTGTTATCCTGGAGGTCTCTTAAACTGCCTTCATTTCTTTTTATTCTCTTTTTTTCCCTGTTCCTTTATACTGATTTCTCTTACTCTGTATTCCACCTTATTGATCTATTCCTCTGTATCATATAATCTACTGTTGATTACTTCTAGTGTATTTTTCATTTAAGCTATTGTATTCTTCATCTCAGGTTCTTCTTTATATTTTCTAAAGCTGTTAAAAAATTCCAGCTTCTTACTCTGTTCATCCAATCTTCCTCTGAGTCCTTTGAGCATCTTTATGATTATTAACTTGAACTCTCTATAGGGTAGATTGCCTATCTCTACTTCACTAGTTCTTCTTCTGGAATTTTATCCTTTTCCTTCATTTGGAAGATAACCCTCTGTAGCCTCATTTTGCCCAATTTACTGTTTTTTATTTCTATTTAATTGGCAGGTTGGTTATGTTTCCTGTTCTTGGAGAAGTGGCTTTTACAGGAGCTTTCCTATGCCTCCCAGCAGTATACTCCCTTCTATGAGCTCTATGCTTGAGGATTGCCCCTACTTGGGCTGGTGTTGGTCCTTCTGTCGTGGCAGGCTGACTACTGTGGGTGATCTGGTAGATGTGGTTCGCCCCCAGTGCAGTTGGTTGGTCCTGCCTTGTGTAGAGGCTGCTGGCCCGTGGTTGGCAGGGCTGTTATGAGGACCTACGGGACCCCAAGAGGTATTAGGTCTAGTTCTGATCTACTGTCAGGCAGAGCCCAGTTCTGGCATGGCTGGCTGTGAAGCCAAGGGTTCTGAACCTGATGTCAGTCTACTGGCAAGCGGGGCCAGTTCCTAACACAACTAGCTGTGGCATCCAGGTTGTCTCAGAATTGGTGTTGGCCCTCTGATGAGTGGGACTGGATCCCAGTGCAGCTGGTTGAGGGGTCCACGGTATGTTGGAGCTGATTTTGCCTTGTTGGTGGGCAAGACCGAGGCCAGGGGGTCCTGGAGCTGGTGTCTATCCACTGGAGGGTGAGAATGGCCCTGGTGTACCCTGATGGTACCAGCCTGGTGGCCCAGCCAAGTCCCAGGGCCTCCGATGGCAGGGCCCTGGGGTTCCCAGGGCTAGTGTTGATGCACTGGTGAGTGAGGTGAGGTCTTGGGTCCTCTGGTGGACAATGCCCAATCTTGGGATGGCTGTGGTCTCAGGAAGCCTTAAGGTAAAAGCTCTGCTGGTGGATGGGGCTGTGTTCCCACTAAGCTTGCTGCTTGGCCCGAGGGACCCCAGTACTGGTGCTGAGAGTCTGGTGTGCTAGGCCAGGCCCTGGTGTTAATGAGCTAGAGGAAGGATTACAAACGGTGCTTGCCAGCACAGTTTCCTCATGGTAGAATAAGCTCCTCAAAATGGCTGTCTCCAGTGTCTATGTTCCCAGGGTGAGCAGCAGTTGCCTCCTTACTCACCAGGGGGCTCCCCAAGATTAGCAGGTGAATCTGATACAGGCTCCTTTCAAATTACTGCCTGTTCCCTGAGTCCCAGAGTACATGAAGTTTTGTTTCTAAGAACCTTGTTAGACTGGAATGTATACTTTCATAGCCTTTTCACTCTCCTGAGAGCAAGCTCCATTGGCTTTCCAAGTCAAATATTGTGGGGGTTCATCTTCCTGGTGCAGGACTCCAGGGCTGGGAAGTCCAGTGTATGTGGAGCTCAGACTGTGTGATCCTTGGGAAGAACCCCTACAATTGTAATAATCCTCCCATTTAATAACCCCATCCTCCCACCTGGGGTTGTGGGTCTTGACCATAGCACATTTTCACTCTCTACTGTCTCATTGTGTCTTCTTCTTTATATCTTTATTTGTAGGAGATCTTTTCTGCTAGTCTTCTCTTTTTTTTTCTCATTAATAGTTACTCTATAAATAGTTATAATTTTTATATACACATAAGCTCAAGGTCTTCCTACTCCACTATCTTGGCCTCACTGTAGATTAAATCTCTTTTAAAAGAGAGTTCTCTCAGAGAGTTCCCTCTTCTCTTCTGCCATGTAAGGACAGTGGACATCTTCCAGTATGAAGATGCTCATCTCTGAATCAGTAACTGGACTCTCTCTAGACACTGAGTCTGTTGGTGCCCTGATCTTATACTTGCCAGCTTCCTGAACTGTGAGAAGTAAATGTATGACCTTTAAGCCATACAGCCTATGGTATTTCTGACATGGTGGCTGGCATGAATAAGCCACAGGGGATGCCCCTCCTCAACCCTCAACCCCCTTTTCACTTTACATACTCTTTCTGAGAGAGATCCTTCTAGCACATGGTATGACCTCAACCACAATTTATGTGCTGCATAATCATGTACTTAGTAGGTAGCTCAGATCGCTCTCTTGAGCCCCACATCCAAATATTCAACTCTGTCTTAGGCATCTTAATCTTAACATATCCCACACTGAACTTACCATTTCTCGTGTTCCAGTTTATCCCTTCTCCTGTCTTGGGTTGATCACTCAAGCCAGCAACCAGACTCTTTCTTCTCCCTCTCTGTCAACCTGCATATAAAAAATCAAGTTTTGCTGAATCTGACTTCTCTTCATCTGCTGCACCCTGCAGCTCAGGCCTTCATTAATGTTAGATGAATTCTTCCAATACCCTTGGAATATCTCCTTGCTTCTAGTCTCATTATCCTCTTCTTCAGATTTCTTGCTAACCTGTGAATTGAAGTAGAGTACTCCTATGCCCCAAATCCTTTATTTACACCTCCTTGAAAGGCTTCAGTATAAAATCCAAGCTCCTAATCTATGCATGCTAAAACCTTAACACTATAGACCTGTTTTTCTTTCCTTTTATTTAAGCCACATTAAAATATCCTCAGTTTCCTGAAATAGCCAAGTTCTCTAGTTTCTCAGATATTACCCATCATCTTCCTTATATAACATACTTTCATCATTCTTAAAAGGAGTTGCACGTATTCACTCATCTCTCAGTAGCCTCCTCTCATAACATAGTTTGTATTTATGTAGTCTTTTTAAGTGACCCCATAATTTCACCACCACATTTTAATGCTTTTCTTCTTTATCTGGTTCCTTCATGGGATTGCAAGCTGCTTAAAAGTAGACAAGAGTGTAGCTTTTATTTCTACATCCTCGCTTGTAGCTCTAGAAATATCCAATAGATATAGGGAGGAAGGAACACCTGCAGTGCTGTACTGCCCGCTACTGGAATCAGCAAGAAGTCAGCCAGCAATAGTACCCTTTATCCTGCATCTGCTGCTGCTGCTGCTAAGTCGCTTCAGTCGTGTCTGACTCTGTGCGACCCCATAGACAGCAGTCCACCAGGCTCCTCCATCCCTGGGGTTCTCCAGGCAAGAACACTGGAGTGGGTTGCTATTTCCTTTCACTTTTGCTGGGAGCCAGAGTGAGGAGCGCCACCCATGGCAAAGGTCATGAGGAAGGAGGCTTGAAATACGCAAAGGCGGGATTAAGCCTCAGGAGTCCCCCTGGAAATCCTCTAGCATCTACCCCGAAAACCAGAGTCTGCCGACTTTACTGCTTTGTGCTCTCACCTACACCTCTGACTTTACGGGGGGCTGTCCCCCACCACCTCTTTTGGAGAAGGAGTTAACTTGAAACTCCAGTTAATAATAATTCCTGGGTGTGATAGGAATGTTTCAACCTACAAACTCCTCTGAAGGTTCTCTAGCCTGCCTGACAGGCTTGTCCGGCCACATGTGATTGCTCACAGCCTCCCAACCGTGAGAGGCACGAGATGCTTTAAACCTTCTAAAAACAGGTTCTTTAGAAAAGTTAGAAAACTATTAGTATAAGTATAGTGGGCTGATTAGAAATTGTATTGGTGAAGGGTTTTTTATTTGTTGAGCCAATGTTTGCTGCTAAGTCTCCACATCCCCTGATCTTATACACATTAATGAATATATAGAAGAAATAAGTGTTAACCTTTGATATTAATCACGTTTGACCTTAGGCTAAGTAAATTCTTTTCTTAATTAAAACCCACTACACCCTCACCCTATAGGAATGTAACTTTATCTGGTACCTTCGAAGGTGGCGTCTGTTTTAAGAATAATCACCCCTGGAGAAATAAGTGTTCTGGTTGACTGACTGCTGTCACAAGGAGAGGGTCATAAATTGTCAGCAGGCCCCCTGGCCAGAAGATGATGTAACTAACACCCCTAAGACCTCTGTATACATTTGTATGAAGCACCTGACTTAAATAAAAGTCAGGACTGCTGACATCGTGTGACTTTTGTATAACATCTCAGTGTATAAAAACAGACCCTGAAAAAAATAAAAAATGGGATCAGTTCCTCCAAAGACTGGTCTCCCCATGTTGTTCTCTCACCTTCTGACTGAATTATCTGGAACGTGGAGGATCGTCAAGCCTACAAATTATGCCTGAGCTTCTAAGATCTGACCAGGGAGGCCTTAGTGTCTCCTCTCCTTCGGGAGAATGGGAGGACGCCTGCGGCCTACGTAGGTGACATAAATTCCTTGCCTTGGAATTTTACTAGCTTTCCATGTAAACCAAGTTATTCAGCCTCTTTTCTCCACTAAATTTTCCTACTGAGTTATCCTTATTCTATTACTCTTTGTATCTCTAATTAATATTTTATTAAAGCTATCATATCCTGATTATTGAAGCCGTCTCTCCTTCTAATTTCCCTGGATTCACCGGGGCTGGACCCTGGCAAATTTCATCCTGCATGGGTGTGTGTTAAGTCATTTTAGTCATGTCCTACTCTGTGTGATCCCATGAACTGTAGCCTGCCAGGCTCCTCTGTCCATAGGATTCTCTAGGCAAGAATACTGGAGTTGAGTTTCCATGCTCTCCTACAGGGGATCTTCCCAACCCAGGGATCAAACCCACATGTCTTGTGTCTCCTGCATTGGCAGGTGGGTTCTTTACCACTAGTGCCAACTGGGAGGTCCCACCTTTCATCCTAGGTGTTTGGGAATAGATTTTGCTATTCTCTGCTGGTTAAGATCTCAAATGCTCCAGCAAAACACTGGACAGCAGCCCTTTTGCAAAATCCCCAGAGGAGCCAAAGTCCGAGCAAAGCCCACGTTCAGTGCACTTCCGGCCCTTACCTTGTTCTGTCATTTGTCCTACTCCTTCTCAGATGGCTTCCCAGGTGGCACTAGTGGTAAAGAACACTCCTTCTCAGCTTCTTTTTCATGATTTGCTTTTAAGTCTTTCTTAGTTAACCTCCGGAGAAAGCGATGGCACCCCACTCCAGTACTCTTGCCTGGAAAATCCCATGGGCAGAGGAGCCTGGTGGGCTGCAGTCCATGGGGTCGGTGAGAGTTGGACACGACTGAGCAACTTCACTTTCACTTTTCACTTTCCTGCATTGGAAAAGAAAATGGCAACCCACTCCAATGTTTTTGCCTGGAGAATCCCAGGGACGGCGGAACCTGGTGGGCTGCCGTCTATGGGGTCGCACAGAGTCGGACATGACTGAAGTGACTTAGCAGCAGTAGCAGTAGTTAACCTCACTTTGATCTTGCTCATTCTACTTCAGTCTCATCTTTTCTTCTAGTCCAAAGATATACTGTAGCTTACATGAGGGAAAAAGCTGAGTGAAGAAGACTGGGGTTGACTGGAGCTGCACATGACCTCAGGCAAATCTGACCCTGAGTTTCAGTTATAAAATACAAGTAGTAATACCTGTTCCCTCACCTCACAGGGCTTCAATATGATCAGGTAAATAAGGTGTCATAGGCAGTTTCCAGTAGTGAGCTGACTCCATTTCCCCATGCTGATCTTTTGGGGAGGGTAACTACTTCCAAGACAGGAGTTCACAGATTGAGGAGAGCAGTGTTTTTACTGGTCATCTCTATGTTGAAAATCAGAAATGTTCCCAGTCTGAAACTGCTACAAATATGGTATACCAGGGACTGTGACTTTCCTTATGGGTCTTCAAAGTGTCCTGGGTGGGTGAATAATTCATTTAGATTCAAGAGGGATGGGCCTGAAACTCTTAGACCACAAGGGTGCAGAATACATTCATTTGGGTCAAATAACCTTTGATAATAGGTTAGTAATACAATATTTGAATATAGGTTAATAATAATAATACTAATGTTCAGTGGGTAGGCCAATGTAAAGGTTTAAATAGTGAACTTACCCATAAGGCAGGAAGAGCTTGGGGAGGGGTGGGGGGAGACCAGTACTCAAACTGCGTAGGTCTGATTTCCCACATTTTATGCTCTCAGTCTATGCCACACATGATCTACTGTCTACTCCTCACATGATTTAGAGTTGGCTCAGGTCAGAAATCCCCTTGGGTGGGTACTCTGGTTAATCAGGGTGTTTCCTGGCTGGGGAACCAAAAGCAGATATTCAATATCAGGGGTCTTTAACCTTTTCTGAGTACCAATCCCTCTGAAAACCAGTAGAATCTATGGATCCTCTCACCAGAAAAGAGAACTAACACACATTCAAACAAATTTTTTTTAATTTAAATTTATTTATTTTAAATTGAAGGATAATTGCTTTACAACATTGTGTTCATTTCCGGCATATATCAACATGAACCAGCTATATGTATATTTATATTTCCACCCTCGTGGCCCTCCCTCCCACATCTCACCCCATTCTACCCCTCTAGGTTGTCATTTGCTCCCTGCGTCATACTGAAAATTACCACCAATCGTTTAATTTTACACATGGTAATAGATGTTTCAGAGCTACTCTCTCAATTCGCCCCACCCTCTTTCTCTGTCCCCATATCTGATGGGGCTTCCTGTTTTTGGTCCCCAGGCCCCACCCATGAGTTGCTGGGTGGAGAGTTCTAACCTTAAGCCTTGAATTAAAGGTGCCTTTGGTCTCTTTCTGGCTTGGCTCTGGTCTGCGTCCAGAGTTTCCGTAAAGTTCTGGAGAAGAGGAGTATGTGCTTCAGAAGGCGGGAGTGGTCTCTGACTCTGGGAATTCTACTGCTGCTTCACTTGTTCCAGGCAATCAGCATGCAAGGTACTTTCCACAGATTGTCTGCCTGTAACTGTGCACTGGAGGCCCAGTCAGAAGGAAAAGGGAATACGGGGCATGTCTCCACCTGAAGTGGAGTAGTGGCTTCAGACAGCAAGGATTTACATCCTGGCAGCGGGGTTGGGGATTCTTTAAGCTTTGGAAAATCAGGCTCCATCTCTTTTCTCAAGGGGAAGTAACAAAAATAGAACTTTGGTGAGATGGAGAAGTAGTCCTCTCACATTTAGTGCTATGGTTTGTCATCTGTGAAGTCTCTTTGCATTACAAATAACAGAAAGCTGCATGGGTAGCTGCCACATTGTAGGCTCGGGGGCGGGGGTGGGGGTGGGGGGTGGTGCCGTGATCCTTGAGGCTTTCTTTGAGACCTCTGTCTATGCAAGGAGTTGTTTCATAAGCAAAAGTAAATAATGTCATTGCTGCAGAGAGAAATCAAAATTGTGGGAAAGGAAACTTGGGAAGGATGGCTCTGTCTAGGGTCGCTCAGTAAGAGTCTGAGCAGAGGCCTCAGTAACAGGGAAACCCTGGAACATCTGATTAAGAGTTAAGGTTCGTCCTGCCATGGTTGTGTTCTGATCCCCTTGTGTGGCAACTTTCCTTTTCCTGTTACAGTTGTCCAGCCCTCCACTACCTGTCTTCCTAGGTCAGCTGAGAACTGGGAACTAAGCTATTGCCTTTCTCGCTATTCCCCCTAATAAATATTTAAGTCTTTTTCATTAAAGGTGCTTTAATGTTCACTACTATGGAAAAAAATGAGTAAAAGTGAGTTTGAGCATGGGAAACAAATATAACATTTTAAAACTATGATAGTATGTGATTCTGAGGCAGATGAGATAGCAATACTTAAAGGAAATCCTGTTGGCTACTCATGCAAGGCCTCTCAGGGTGGCAGAATATTGGATCTGGTTTATGACTGCCTTTGGGGGAGGAAGAAATTTTTCTCTGCCCTTCTAGTATCTCTGACTGGTGTAAGAATTAAATTGACATGAGATAAGCTAACAAGAGAAAATCAGAGTTTAATATTGTGTACATGGGTGAAACCCAGAAAAACCAAGTAACTCTCTAAAATGGCTGAAGCCCTCGTCTTAAGCACCATCCTCTGCTGAAGACGAAAGAGAATGTGGAAGGTGACAGTTCTGGGAGGTTATCAGGAAAAGCACAGCAAATAAGGGTAAGGTTGTTAGGCAGATTTAAGTTAGTGCCTTCTCCACTGATAAGAGTTTCTAGAGATTTGGTCATTCTCCTCTTCCGGTACAGAGAGGGAGACACCTTTATTAACGGATATTTCCCTTACAAATATAAATGTTTCTTACAAAAGGGTAACTCGTACAAGGTTTTCAGAATGTTTACCATGTCTGCTATTTCCTTAGAAAACAACCAGCTTAAAACAATTAATATGCCAAAGAGACGTATATTAGTGTGGCACATTCTGCTCCCCTACACTAAGTCTAGAGACATGATGTCTTCAGGCTGCTTGTTGCTGTGTGAGAGCTCCATGGGGCTTATTCAACTCATAGGTCACTAATATGACCTTGGGAGTAGGGGCTGGTATGAAGTATTCATCCAATTGTTGGGAAAGATAGAAATGCCAAGAGAAGCAGGCTATTTCAGCGTTTTCTCTAGACATGAGGCCGTTGTGTCTAAATCTCTTCATGTCCAGAGTATGTCGACAGATAGTTCTTTTATCTTCAGTTTATGACTTCCTCATCCCAAAGCCTGGTGGCACAGTGGTTTTACAAAAAAACCCCACCTGCCAATGCAGGAGATGTGGGTTCAATCCCTGGGTCAGGAATATCCCCTGAAGAAGGAAATGGCAACCTACTCCAGTATTCTTGCCTGGGAAATCTCAAGGGCAGAGGAGCCTGGTGGGCAACAGTCCATGGGGTCACAAAAGAGTCGGATATGACTGAGTGATACAACACCCCATAACCACATTTCATCTAAATTTAACTTTGCTGTTTGCCTTGGAGGAGGTGCTTTCTCTCTTGCCTCTAGGCCTATATACATGCCTTTCCTTCTGCCTGAAATGTCCTGCATGTCCCCTCTCCAGCTCTGCCCATTCTTGTTTCACTTCCTCCTAGAAGCCTCAAGTTCCAGGTTATGATTGGTGAACTGCTTGGTTGTCTGTTTCCTGGAACTCTGTGAGCAAAGGGACCTTGTCCATTGCTGAACCTAATACAGTGCCTAACACGTGGCATGGGCTCAATAAATAATTGTTAATCCTATGAATGAATGACATCAAAGAACTTCCTTTCAAGCTATCTGTCTAGATCTTCCTGGGGGTATCATTATTCTTTCTTTCCCAGTAATGAATGTTTTTGTGGAGAAATTTGATAAGTATTTTTTAATTCTCCTCCTTTGGCCCTCCTCAGGCTTGAGTTTCTCAGCTCTCTGATCTCTGGGCCTACTCCTCACTAGCAAGTATCTTCCCTGTCTCCCTCTAGCACAACAAAGTGCAGTAGAAATAGCTTGTTCTGGGAATCAGAAGACTTATGGTCTTTTTTATTAATTTTATTTTCAATTGGAGGATAATTGCTTTAAGACCTATATTCTGAGTTCTAAGCCATGGAGTTTCCTGTAAATTGTAAAAGTTTCCTGAGTCTCAATTTTCTCAACTCTATTATGGGTATAATGATATGCTCCCCAGTTTTTCAAGGGATTATTATTAAGATCAGTGAAATAAAGAATGTAAAATTGCTCTGTGATTGTGACCACATGCAATTTGGGACAGATAAGAGCCAGGAATATCATAAGGAAATTCCAAAGCCCAGTGCTCTCTCCTGGGCCACAGAACTGAATCTCTGCTTTTTAAACATCTTCAAACACATTGTCAAAATCTAACTCCTCATCTTTGTTCCACCTATCTATTGCTGTGTAATAAGCCTCCACAAACCTGGGGCTTCCTCACCATGCATTTGGTCACTGTCATCTGGCTGATTAAATTCATGAGATTTCCCATCTCAGGAAACAGCACTGCATTCTTCATCTTGCTCCCATGACACACATGTGAAGTCTTAATGTTTATTGCCAAATTACTTCCTTGAAAGGTTTGTACAAGTTTGCTCAACAGTTTATCTCACTAGAGAGCTGCACGTAACTCCATGTCAGTATCTTTAAAACACCTCTTTTCGTTCTTAAAATTTTACGAGAAACAACATGACTTGCTCTAGAGTATTCAGAATTTCCCCTTTAGCACTTCCTCCTTCTCCCTGGGTAGACTTTTTTGTATGAAATTATTACTTCTTTTGGTTTGATTCCCCTCCCCCATACCATTTTAGTTTTACTTTTCAACAGACAAGAAACATAGGTAAGCATAGGAAAGGTCTGCCTCATTTATAAACTGCACATAAATACAGTTATTTTATCCTAAGCATTCAGACACATGAACAACTACTTATTGTTAGAATTAAATCAAAGTAATACTTTAAGTAGTTTTCTATCTAATAAAATATGCAATTGTTAAAAGGCAAATAAAAATATTTTTCAATTTACTTTGAAAATTAAAAAAACATAAATATATTAGAAAAAGAAATATATATATTAAATATGTGTATATATATATATATATATATATATAAGAAAATAAGTAGGAAGTCAAGAGATACCTGGAGAGGCAGGCAAGTTTAGCTTTAGAGTACAAAATGAAGCAGGGAAAAGTCTAACAGAGTTCTGCCAAAAGAACACATTGCTCATAACAAACACCCTCTTCCAACAACACAAGAGACAACTCTACACATGGACATCACCAGATGGTCAATACTGAAACCAGAATGACTATATTATTTGCAGCTGAAGATGAAGAAGCTCTATACAATCAGCAAAAACAAGACTGGGAGCTGACTGTGGCTTAGATCATGAAATCCTTATTACAAAATTCAGGTGTAAGTTGAAGAAAGTAGGGAAAATTACCAGGCCATGCAGGTATGACCTAAATCAAATCCCTTGCAATTGTACAGTGGAAGTGACAAATATATTCAAGGGATTAGATCTGATAGAGTGCCTGAAGAACTATGGATGGAGGTTCATAACGTTGTACAGGAGGTGGTGATCAAAACCATCTCCAAGAAAAAGAAATGCAACAATGGAAAATGGTTGTCTGAGGAGGCCTTACAAAAAGCTGTGAAAAGTAGAGAACTGAAAGGGAAAGGAGAAAAGGAAAGATACACCCATCTGAATGCAGAGTTCCAAAGAATTGCAAGGAGAAACATGAAACCCTTCCTAAAGTGATCAAAGTAAAGAAATAGAGGAAAACAATAGAATAGGAGAGATTAGAGATCTCTTCAAGAAAATTAGAGATATCAAGGGAACATTTCATTTGGCAAAGATGGCCAAAATAAAGTACAGAAATGGTATGGACCTAACAGAAGCAAAAGATATTAAGAAGACATGGCAAAAAATACACAGAGGAACTATACAAAAAAGATCTTAATGACTCAGAAAAACCATGATGGTGTGATCACTCATCTAGAGCCAGACATCCTGGAGTGTGAAGTCAAGTGGACCTTAGGAAGCATCACTACAAACAAAGTTAGTGGAAGTGATGGAATTTGAGCTGAGCTATTTCAAATCCTGAAAGATGATGCTGTGAAAGTGCTGTACTCAATATGCCAACAAATTTGGAAAACTCAGTAGTGGCCTCAGGACTGGAAAAGGTGTTTTCCTTCCAGTCCCAAAGAAAGGCAGTGCCAAAAAATGTTTGAACTACCACACCATTGTATTCATCTCACACACTAGCAAAGTAATGCTCAAAATTCTCGAAGGGAGGCTTCAACAGTATGTGAACCGAGAATTTCCAGATATTCAAGCTGGATTTAGAAAAGGCAGAGGAACCAGAGATCAAATTGCCAACATTCATTGGATCATAGAAAAAGCAAAAGAATTCCAGAAAAACACCTACTTCTGCTTCATTGACTATGGTTCATTGACACAACTTTTGACTGTGTGAATCACAACAAACTTTGGAAAACTGTTAAGGAGATGGGAACACCAGACCATCTTACCTGCTTCCTGAGAAACCTGTATGCAGGTCAAGAGGCAACAGTTAGAACTGGATATGGAACAATGGACTGGTTCAAAATTGAGAAAAGAATACATCAAGACTATATACCATCACCCTGCTTATTTAACTTATATGCAGAGTACATCATGTGAAATGCTTGGCTGGATGAAGCACAAGCAAGAATAAAGATTGCTCGGAGAAATATCAATAACCTCAGATATGCTGATGACACCACCTTTATGGAAGAAAGCAAAGAGGAGTTAAAGAGCCACGTGATGAAGGGAAAAGGGGAGAGTGAAAGAACTGGCTTAAAACTCAACATTCAAAAAACTAAGATCATGGCATCTGGTCCCATCAATTCATGGCAAATAGATGGGGAAAAAATGGAAACAGTGACAGACTTTATCTTCTTGAGCTCCAAAATCACTGAAGATAGTAACTGCAGTCATGAAATTAAAAGATGCTTGCTCCTTGGAAGAAAAGTTATGACAAACCTAGACAGCATATTAAAAGCAGAGACGTTACTTTGCTGACAAAGATCTGTCTAGTCAAAGCTATGGTTTTTCCAGTGGTCATGTATGGATGTGAGAGTTGGACCGTAAAGAAGGCTGAGCACTGAAGAACTGATGCTTTTGAACTGTGGTGTTGGAGAAGACTCTTGAGAGTCCTTTTGACTGCAAGGAGATCAAACCAGTCAATCCTAAAAGAAATCAACCCTGAATATTCATTGGAAGAATTGATGCTAAAGCTGAAACTCCAATACTTGGGCCACTTAATGCAAAGAGCTGACTCATTAGAAAAGACCCTGATGCTGGGAAAGATGGAAGGCAGGAGGAGAAGGGGACAACAAAGGACAATATGGTTTGATGGCATCACCAACTCAATGGACATGAGTTTGAACAAGCTCTGGGAGATGGTGAAGGACAGGGAAGCCTGGCGTGCAGTCCATGGGGTCGCAAACAGTCAGACATGACTGAGTGACTGAACAATAACAACAATAAAAGGAAAATAGCAATGAATTTATCTGAATTTATTAGAAAATCCTCTGTAATAGACTAAACCACCACTTTGATATCTCAAATTGCACTACAATGTCCGTACGTTAATTTTTGCAATCTATATTGTAATAGTAATATTAATGCATCTTTATTCAACTTGTGACTGGATTATAGGATCCTTTTAGAAGAGTAGAATTTTTTCCATTTTCTTATGGTTAATCAAGTATTCTTTCTACTGTTTCTATCTGTATGTGGCTTTTTAAGGCCACACTTTCATTAGATATTTCATAACAAAACTCACTTTTCCTTTTTAAATTAATTTTTATTTTATACTGGAGTATAGATGATTTACAATATTGTGTTAGCTTCAGGTGTACAGTGAAGTGATTCTACTATACATATGAAAGTGAAAGTGAAAGTTTCTCAGTTGTGTCCGACTCTTTGCAACCCCATGGACTATACAATCCATGGGATTCTCCAGGCCAGAATACTGGAGTGGGTAGCCTTTCCCTTCTCCAGGGAATTTTTCCAACTCAGGGATCAAACCCAGGTCTCCCACATTGCAGGTGGATTCTTTACCAGCTGAGCTACCAGGGAAGCTATATGTATACATATATTCTTTTTTTCATATCCTTTTCCCAAAACTCACTTTTCCTTTGCTATTCTCAAGCATGAGTCTCAGCCCATTTGAGGCTTCTGGGTTTTTATTTCAAGGTTTATCTTAGCTGCTTTTCATTGACTTGTAGATATCTAAAACCATGAATGATACACTAAGCACTCTTTTATGTTGTTCTTTTGAGAAACAACTTTCTGGGCAGCTTCTTCACTGCTCCTCTGCTGTATATGTCATAATAGTCATCTTTTATTCTTTTATCCAGGACCCAACCATAAGACTTCCCTGGTGGCTCAGATGGTAAAGAATCTGCCTGCAATGCAGGAGACCCAGGTTCAATCTGTGGGACAGGAAGATCCCCTAAAGAAGGGAAAGTCTACTGACTCCAATATTCTTGCTTGGGAATACCATTGGCAGAGGAGCCTGGCAGGCTACAATCCATGGGGTTACAGAGAGTTGGACACAACTAAGTGACTCACACACACAACCATAAGACAGGGCTGCTACATTGGCCCAGGTGGCACATTATGATACTTAAGAAACACAGTTCATTGTTTATAAGTAATTAAAAAGTAACTCAAATTTCTACCTGAAGTCTCTCAAAAGATGTTAAAAGGAATCCAATTTATAAGCCCTAGTAATACTTCCTATCATACATTTACCTGCCCTCTTCAGTCTTCTTAAACTATTCCATTCCGCTGCAGGTCAAAGATTCTCATTCTCTTGAGCCATGTTATAGAACCTCTATTTTCTAAACCAAGTCGAGTGGTTTCTCATAAAGTTCAAACAAATCTTAAGAAGTAAGCAAGAGGAGGGCTTCATAGATGGCCCAATGATAAAGAATCCACCTGCAATGCAGGGGACACAGGTTTGATCTCTGGGTCAAGAAGATCCCCTGGAGGAGGAAACAGCAACCCATTCCAGTATTCTTTCCTGGAAAATCCAATGGACAGAAGAGCCTAGCAGGCTATACTTCAAGAGCCTGCAGAGTCAGACATGACTGAGCAATTAACACACACACATACTAACCAAAAGGAAGCTAAGTGGGATAAAAAATATGACTACTTGGAGGTTATGAGGAGATGAATGGGAACACTTATGTATGGATTTTTGTCCCATCCATTCTATACTAAACAATAAATGTGGGCCAAGTATTCTGAGGATTCAAAATTGAGTAAGACATGGTGTTCACCTTTGAAATGTTCACAATATCAGTGACTCTGTGTCTGTTATAGCTTCTCCCTCCTCCTCACACTTTAGTTTGAAGTTCTTTGAAACGTGTTGGGGATATCCTGGACAAACAAGATCTTAATGTTGTAAATTCAGTTCTGTAGCTCAGTCATGTCCAACGCTTTGTGACCCCATGGACTGCAGCATGTCAGGCTTCCCTGTCCTTCACCAACTCCTGGAGCTTGCTCAAACTCATGTCCTTTGAGTCAATGATGTCATCCAATCACCTCATCCTCTGTCATCCCCTTCTCTTCCTGCCTTCAATCTTTCCCAGCATTAGGGTCTTTTCCAAGAGTCAGCTCTTTGCATCAGGTGGCCAAAGTATTGGAGTTTCAGCTTCAACATCAGTCCTTCCAATGAATATTCAGGGTTGATTTCCTTTAGGATTGGCTGGTTTGATCTCCCTGTGGTCCAAGGGACTCTCAAGAGTCTTCTACAGCGCCACCATTCAAAAGCATCAATTATTTGGCACTCAGCCTTCTTTATGGTCCAACTCTCATATTCATACTTGACTACTGGAAAAACCATAGCTTTGACTAAATGGAAGTCTGTCAGAAAAGTGATGTTTCTGCTTTTTAATATACTGTCTAGGTTTGTCATAGCTTTTCTTCTAAGGAGCAAATGTCTTTTAATTTCATGGCTGCAGTCACCATCTGCAACGATTTTGGAGCCCAAGAAACAAAGTCAGTCACTGTTTCCATTTTTTCCCCATCTATTTGCCATGAAGTGATGGGATTAGATGCCATGATCTTAGTTTTTTGAGTGTTGAGTTTTAAGCCAAATTTTTCATTCTCCTCTTTCACTTTCATCAAGAGGCTCTTCAGTTTCTCTTCGTTTTCTGCCATAAGGGTGGTATCATCTGCATATCTGAGGTTATTGATATTTCTCCTGGGAATCTTGATTCCTACTTGGGCTTCATCCAGCCTGGCATTTCGCATTATGTACTGTGCATATAAATTAAATAAGCAGGGTGACAATATACAGCCTTGACGTACTCCTTTCTCAATTTTGAACCAGTCCATTGTTTCATGTCCAGTTCTGTTGCTTCTTGACTTGCATACAGGTTTCTCAGGAAGCAGGTAAGGTGGTCTGGTATTCCCGTCTCTTGAAGACTTTCCACAGTTTGTTGTGATCCACACAGTCAAGGCTTTGGTGTAGTCAATAAAACAGAAGTAGATGTTTTTCTGGAATTCTCTTGCTTTTTCTATGATCCAATAGATGTTGGCAATTTGATCTCTGGTTCCTTTGCCTTTTCTAAATCCAGCTTGAATATCTGGAAATTCTTGGTTCACATACTGTTGAAGCCTCCCTTCAAGAATTTTGAGCATTACTTTGCAAGTCATGTGAGATGAGTGCAATTGTGCAGTAGTTCAAACATTCTTTGACATTGCCTTTCTTTGGGATTGGGATGAAAACTGACATTTTCCTGTCCGGTGGCCACTGCTGAGTTTTCCAAATTTGCTGGTGTATTGAATGCAGCACTTTCACAGCATCATCTTTTAGGGTTAGCTCAGCTGGAATTCTATTGCCTCCACTAGCTTTGTTCTAAGTCATGCTTCCTAAGCCCACTTGACTTCGCATTCCAGAATTCTGGCTCTAGATGAGTGATCACACCATTGTGGTTATCTAGGTCATTAAGATATTTTTTGTATAGTTCTTCTGAGTGTTCTTGCCACCTCTTCTCAATATCTTCTGCTTCTGTTAGGACCATACCATTTCTGTCCTTTATTGTGCCCATCTTTGCATGAAATGTTCCCTGCTTTATTATTATAAAGCAGACTTCATTTTCACATGGAGAAATAATGTATATTATAACTGAGTCTGAATCATAACTTCAGTCTAATGCCCTGTATTCTTTATTCCTTATTGAGTTCATCCCTATTTTTCTTTGCCCAAGGAAGTTTCAGGTAAGTTCTCTGATCTTACCATGGTGCTGAGGACTCTTTATTATCATCACATGTCCTAGCCAAAGACCTGGTTTGTTTGTCTTTTGTGCATGCTGATGTATTTTACTAGATCTAGCTTATAAGTGAAAGCCTCTACAGGAGTTGCTGCAATTTTTTTTTTTTTTTTTTTTTTTGCCCCCTTCCACCACATTCTACACTTTCAGATTCACAGATAGGCATTCGTTCCTAAAAAAGTTCTAGTCCTTATTTTACCACTGTTTTGGCATGATAAAATAAGTTCAATGGCACGTGTTAAACATCTCAATAATTTATATATAGTATAGAACTTATGGATAAAAAAATAATGTAGGTAATAATAATAATAATCAATACATTACATTTATTATCCACTAATCAAAAGTTATGACCAACCTAGATAGCATATGAAGAAGCAGAGACAAAAAACGTGAAGATGGCAGAGGAATAGGATGGGGAGAACACTTTCTCCTCCACAAATTCATCAAAAGAACATTTAAACGCCAAGTAAATTCCACTAAACAACTTCGGAATGCCATCAGAGGACATCAGGCACCCAGAAAAGCAACTCATTGCCTTCTAAAGGAGGTAGGAAAAAATATAAAAGACAAAAAAAGAGACAAAGAGGGAGGGACAGACCTCTGTCCGGGGAAGGGAGTCTTAAAAAGAGAGAAGTTTCCAAACACCAGGAAACATTCTCACTGCCGAGTCTCTGCCGAGCCTGGGAAGCACGGAGGGCAACATAACAGGGAGGAAAATAAATAAACAATTAAAACCCACAGACTACGAGCCCTACGATAACTTCCCCAGCGGAGAAGCAGCACAAATGCCTGCATCCGCCATTAGCAAGTGGGGGCTGGGCAGGGAGGCACAGCATGGGCTGCATCGCTGAGAGTAAGGACTGGCCTGAATATCCCGAGCGCTACCTGAGCGAAATAATTTGGGCTAGCAAACCAGACTGTGGAATACCTACCACACGAAAAGCCAGCCCTAACCCAAGACACCGCCAGGCCGGTGCACAGAACAAAGGACTGTACAGAGATAGCCGGCTGCAGACCGTTCCCCTCCGGTGACCGGCAGCCAGAGCCGGAGGGAGGCAATCGCAGCCCCAGAGAGACATTATCCTCAAAATTGTAAGCAGGCTTCTTTGCTAACAAAGACTTCTTGGGGCTCTGGTCGGCTAACATCCGCCTAAGAAAGTGCGCTGGTTGTACACCTAGAAAACCGAGTGGCGGGGAGGCCATAAGTCACAGAAGCTGCGCTTGCTAAACACCTCATTACCTGCGCTGCTGGAATCTGCGAAGGGCACAAAATGCAGGCCCAACCGAGCCTGGGCCTCTGAGGACCACCCGAGTGCCTGAACTTGAGCGGCTTAGACCTGGGAGGGGCAAGCAGCCCAGGGCCGGTCGTGGATGGTTCCGGCCAGGAAACAGAGAGCCTGAGCAGAGTGGGCAGGGAGGCTACATGCGCCATGAGCAGGGGCAGACCCAGTGTGGCTGAGCCACTGCGAGCACACGCCAGTGGTATTTATTTGCAGCGTCCCTCCCTCCCCACAGCACGACTGAACAAGTGAGCCTAAAAAAAAAAAAAAAAAGGGTGTCCACCACTGCCCCCTTTGTATCAGGGTGGAAATCAGACACTGAAGAGACCAGCAAACAGAAGAAGCTATAACAGAGGGAACTGCCGTGGAAGCGGCAGGCAATAAACTAAAACCCCGTGGTTAGTACCAACTACAAAGAAAGGGGCCTATAGATCTTGAGAAATTTAAGCCAGAACAAGCAACTAGCCAAAAATGAACTGAACCCACAATACCCACAACAATAACAGAGAAAGTCTTATATATATTTTTTTTTACTATTTTTACCATCATTCTTTCTTTTAAGTTTTTTTATTTTTTTATTTTTTATCCTCTAGTACTCCTTTAATTTCCACTTTTAGAACCTATTATTACTTTGTAAAAAAAATAAATAAAAATAAATAAATAAATAAAAGACCCTTCTTTTTTAAAAGAAAAAACAAACACCAAACTTCACATATATATTTTTTATAACTTTTGTGACCCCTTTTTTTTTTTATTTCTTTCTTTCTTTTTTTTCTTTTCTTTAACGTTGTATTTTTGAAACTCAAAACTCTGCTCTAGATTCATAAGTTTAGCTTATTGGTAATTGTTATCAATTTTGTACCTATTCTTTTTTTTTTTTTAATAACTTTTTTTTCCTCCCTCTTTCTATCTCTTCATCTTTTCTTTGACATTGTATTCCTGAAATTCCAAACTCCAATCTAGATCTTTAATTTGTGCTTTCTGGTATATGTAATCAATTTGTGCCTATATCTTCTTTATAATTTTTGTGACTTTGTTTGATTTTGGTTTTGTTTTTATTTTCTTTCTTTCTTTCTTTTTTCTCTTTTTTCCTTCTATCTTTCTTTTTCTTCTTCTTTTCTTTAACATTGTATTATTGAAACTCCAAACTCTACTCTAGATTTTTAACTTTTGCTTTTTAATATTGGTTATCATTTTGTACCTATATTTTCTTTACAAATCTTGTGACTCCTTTTTTTTTAATTTTTATTTTTCTCTCTTTCTTTTCCTTCTTCTTTTCTTTAACACTGTATTTTTGAATCTCCAAACTCTACTCTAGATTTGTAATTTTTGCTTTTAGGCATTTGTTACCAATTCTGTACCTTTAAGAACCTAATCTTCAGTACCCACTTTTTACTAGGGAGCGAGATTACTGGCTTGACTGTTCTCTCCACCTCTGGACTCTCCTTTTTCTCCACCAGGTCGCCTGCATCTCCTCCCTAACCCCTCTCTACTCTATCCAACTATGTGAATTTCTGAGTGTTCCTAATAAAGGAAAACACTTAGGGAACTGATTACTGCTTGGATCTGTCTCTCTCCTTTTCATTCCCTCCTTTTATCCTCCTGACCACCTCTGTCTCCTTCCTCTCTCTTCTCTTCTCTGTATAACTCCGTGAACATCTCTGAGCGGTCCAGTTGTGCAGTGCAGTATAGAAGGAGAAGTTTTGAGACTACTGTAAAAATAATACCGATAACTGGAAGCAGGAGGCTTAAGTCCAAACCCTGATTCCATGGAACATTAATTGACAGGACCTCATCAAATGCCTCCATACCTACACTGAAACCAAGCATCACACAAGGGCCAACAAGTTCCATGGCAAGACATACCAAGCAAATTCTCCAGAAACACAGGAACACAGCCCTGAGCTCCAATATACAGACTACCCAACATCACCCCCAAATCATAGACATCTCATAACTCATTACTAGACACTCCATTGCACTCCAGAGAGAAGAAATCCAGCTCCATCCACCAGAACACCGACACAAGCTTCCCTAACCAAGAAACCTTGACAAGCCACCTGTACAAACCCACATACAGTGAGGAAACACCACAATAAAGAGAACTCCACAAACTGCCAGAATACAGTAAGGACAGCCCAAACTCAGCAATTTAAACAAAATGAAGAGACAGAAGAATTCCCAGCAGGTAAAGGAACAGGATAAATGCCCACCAAACCAAACAAAAGAGGAAGAAATAGCGAATCTACCTGATAAAGAATTCCAAATAATGATAGTGAAATTAATCCAAAATCTGGAAATCAAAATGGAATCACAGATAAATAGCCTGGAGAAAAGCATTGAGAAGATGCAAGAAAGATTTAACAAGGACCTAGAAGAAATAAAAAAGAGTCAATATATAATGAATAGTGCAATAAATGAGATCCAAAACACTCTGGAGGCAACAAATAGTAGAATAACAGAGGTAGAAGATAGAATTAGCGAATTAGAATATAGAATGGCAGAAATAAATGAAGCAGAGGAGAAAAAAGAAAAACGAATTAAAAGAAATGAGGACAATCTCATAGACCTCCAGGACCATATTAAATGTTACAACATTTGAATCATAGGAGTCCCAGAAGAAGAAGACAAAAAGAAAGACCATGAGAAAATACTAGAGGAGATAATAGTTGAAAACTTCCCTAAAATGGGGAAGGAAATAATCGCTCAAGTCCAAGAAACCCAGAGAGTCCCAAACAGGATAAACCCAAGGCGAAACACCCCAAGACACATATTAATCAAATTAACAAAGATCAAACACAAAGAACAAATATTAAAAGCAGCAAGGGGAAAACAACAAATAACACACAAGGGAATTCCCATAAGGATAACAGCTGATCTATCAATAGAAACTCTCCAAGCCAGGAGGGAATGGCAAGACATATTTAAAGTGATGAAAGAAAATAACCTACAGCCCAGATTATTGTACCCAGCAAGGATCTCATTCAAATATGAAGGAGAAATCAAAAGCCTTACAGACAAGCAAAAGCTGAGAGAATTCAGCACCACCAAACCAGCTCTCCAACAAATACTAAAGGACATTCTCTAGATAGGAAGCACAAAAAGGGTATATAAATTCAAACCCAAAACAATAAAGTAAATGGCTAACAAACACATGAAAAGATGCTCAACATCACTCATTATCATAGAAATGTAAATCAAAACCACTATGAGGTACCATTTCACGCCAGTCAGAATGGCTGCAATCCAAAAGTCCACAAGCAATAAATGCTGGAGAGGGTGTGGAGAAAAGGGAACCCTCTTACACTGTTGGTGGGAATGCAAACTAGTACAGCCACTTTGGAGAAAAGTATGGAGATTCCTGAAAAAACTGGAACTAGAACTACCTTATGATCCAGCAATCCCACTGCTGGGCATACACACTGAGAAAACCAGAATTGAAAGAGACATGTGTACCCCAATGTTCATAGCACTGTTTACAATAGCCAGGACTTGGAAGCAACCTAGATGTCCATCCACAGATGAATGGATAAGAAAGCTGTGGTACATATACACAATGGAGTATTACTCAGCCATTGAAAAGAATACATTTGAATCAGTTCTAATGAGGTGGATGGAACTGGAGCCTATTATACAGAGTGAAGTAAGCCAGAAAGAAAAACACAAATACAGTATACTAATGCATATATATGAAATTTAGAAAGATGGTAACAATAACCCCTTTACAAGACAGCAAAAGAGACACTGATGTATAGAACAGACTTTTGGACTCTGGGAACGGGAGAGGGTGGGATGATTTGGGAGAATAACATTGAAATATGTATAATATCATATCTGAAACGAGTCGCCAGTCCAGGTACGATGCCTGATAACGGATGCCTGGGGCTGGTGCACTGGGATAACCCAGAGGGATGGTATGGGGAGGGAGGAGGGAGGAGCGTTCAGGATGGGGAACACATGTATACTTGTGGCGGATTCATCTTGATGTATGGCAAAAGCAGTACAATATTGTAAAGTTAAGCAAAATAAAATTAAAAAAAAAAAAAAAAAAGCAGAGACATTACTTTGCCAACAAAGGTCCGTCTAGTCAAGGCTATGGTTTTTCCAGTGGTCATGTATGGATGTGAAAGTTGGACTGTGAAGAAAGCTGAGTACTGAAGAATTGATGCTTTTGAAATGTGGTGTTGGAGAAGACTCTTGAGAGTCCCTTGGACTGCAAGGAGATCCAACCAGTCCATTCTGAGGGAGATCAGCCCTGGGGTTTCTTTGGAAGGAATGATGCTAAAGCTGAAACTCCAGTACTTTGGCCACCTCATGAGAAGAGTTGACTCATTGGAAAAGACTCTGATGCTGGGAACGATTGGGGGCAGGGGTAGAAGGGGACAACAGAGGATGAGATGGCTGAATGGCATCACCAACTCGATGGACATGAGTTTGAATGAACTTTGGGAGTTGGTGATGGACAGGGAGGCCTCGCGTGCTGCAGTTCATGGGGTCACAAAGAGTTGGACACGACTGAGCGACTGAACTGAACTGAATCTTCCAAGTATTATACTAAGTATTTTATGTGTATTGATTATTTGAATTAATCAAATTATATCCTAAGCATTTTATTTGTGTTACTCTAGGTCAGAGTTCTTTAGAGAAAAAGAATCAATGGGATATACACAAATATATAGAATGAGTCACACAGTTTCCCAAGTAGTGCTAGTGGTAAAGAACTTGCCTGCCATAGCAGGTCAGACATAAGAGATGTCAGTTTGATCCCTGGGTTGGGAAGATACCCTGGAGAAGGGAATGGCAATCCACTCTAGTATTCTTGCTTGGAGAATAGACAGGGACAGAGGAGCCTGGAGGGCTACAGTCCATGAGGTCACACAGAGTCAGACATGACTGAAGTGACTTAACACGGACTAGTTATGGAAGCATAATCCATACTCTGTACTTCTCTGGAGAAGTCTCATGATCTGCCATCTGTAAGATGAAGGCCAAGAAAGTTACTTGTGTAGTTTCAGTAGAAATCCACAGATCTGAGAATATATAGGCTCACTATTTCAGTTTATACACTCTGTAATCTTCATTCTCAGTAGACTCAACTTCATTCATCCTTCCACAAAGAGGCTTCAGGGAAGCCAGTGGTCTAAGTTGTCTTTTAAGTCCTAAGGTCCAAGGACAAGGGACACTGATGTTCAAGGGTAGAAGAAGATGGAATACCCCAGCTCACAGCAGAAAGAAATTTGCTTGTATTCTTTCTTTTTTGTCCAATTCTGGGACTCAGCAGGTTGGATGATGCTCACCCACATTGGTGAGGGTGATCTTCTTAACACAGTCAAATTTGAATTACCGATTCAAATGCTAATCTCTGCTAGAAAAGACCTTACAGACCATCCAGAAAGAGTGTTTTACCAGCTATCTGGGCAGCCTTTAACTCAGTAAACTTGATACATGAACTTCACCATCACAATGAAGGCAGAGAGGTCAGGTAAAATGTCTGCAGTTACACGGCTAATAAGTGACAGGGTCAGGATTTGAATAGTCTAATTCCAGAGCCCATGTTCTTAACTATCATACTACAATGGAAATGAGTTTAAGTCATAAGACTCATTTTCTGTCCTTAGGAAGCTTCTAGGGATTTTCCAGGCAAAAGTACTGGATTAGGGTGCCATTGCTTTCTCTGAGTCTGGTGATAAAGGCAAGTCATCGGTATTAAATGGATTACTTTAATATGATATGAGTTTTAAGATATAGGCATGAACAGGATATTGTAGCTTTCCTTCCCTCTTCCTTTACCATGTATGAGTAAGGATTTAAAAAAAAAAAGCCATCCTGGTAGATGGTAGTGACTTCCTACTTAGAAATAAAGTGGTTAATTGTGGGTTGTGCTATATTCTTCAGCATATTTTTGAGACTCAATGGAAAGTCTACCAAGGATGCCTAAGCCAACAGTTTTCAACCAGAATGAAGGTGGTAAGATTTTTGCCTCCCTGGGAGCATTTGGCATTGTCTGGAGACATTTTTGAAGATCACAACTGGAATGATGTTACTGGCATCTAGTGAGCTGAGGCCAGGGAGGCTACTACACATCTTACAATACACAAAGACATCTCTGCACAAGGAATTCTCTGGGCCAAAATGTCAATAGTACCAAGGCTGAAAAACACTGACCTAGGCTGTCTATTATCACCACTTTTATTAATCCACATGGAAACAAGCAGTGGAATGAGAACAAGTCTAGAATACATGTCCGGTAATTTTGAAATCCTAAAGAGAATGTATGCTCCTGAAGAGGCTGTATGGTCTAAGAGGTGAGAGACTGTCTACACTGCTGGCGTTTGAGCCTAGCACATGACCTGCAATGTAGTCATTGTTTAAGTACTGATATTTTGCGGGGGTCCTCCTCTGGTTGGATCCAGGGATTCCCTCGGGAGCACAGTGTCAGCGACTGAGAAATAGAGAAAGAGATAAGGAAAAAAATTTTCAGTTAAGAAAATAGAGGAGAGAAAAGAGGCTGATATTCCTTGGTTTATGCAGAAGCCAATAAAGCCCCAGCACAGGACTTTCTCTGTTTACGTATGCCGCAGGCACCTGCTTGAATACCTGAAGGTGCCCCACCTTAGGCACCTTCTCGAGTGGATCTTAGAAGCCCAGGCAGGAAAGTGAATGCAGAGGGCCCCTGTGTGCCAGGGAATCAGCCTGAAAAGGAAAAGGAAAGAGAAAGAACGACATGGGGAGACCAAGCTTGATGAGCATGGCCCACACTTTATTTTCCGAAGTAGTTTTTATACCTTAAGTTGTGCATAGAGGAAAATGGGGGTGGGGTGGTGGGGTAGAGTCATGCAAGGTCAGTAGTCCTTGATCCTTATCAAATCCAGGTTTTCTTTCTGCAAACTTATTATATGCAAAAGGTTTAGGTGATTCACATCATCTTCTGGCCAGGAGGCCTGTTAACATTTTATGACCCTTTCTTCAGAAAACTTATTTTTCTCTAAAGGTGATTATTCTAAAGTCAGGTGCCACCCTCTGAAAGCATTAGATAAAGCTGCATTCCTATAGGGCAAAAGTGTGGTGGGCTATAACAAGAAAAGAATTAACTCAAGGGTCCAAGGTTACACACATTAAAGCTACTACTTACATTTCTATACACCAACTATATTAATCAATACACTGTCAGGGACACAGTAGGTAAGGGATATGGAAACTTAGCAGCAAGCATTAGCTCAAGAAAGAAATCCTCTACTAGTTCTATTCTAACAATTTTATCTCTCTGAGAAGCTCTGCATTGTTAGAATATCTTAAGCTTCCCATGCCTCTTGTGGTTCGGAGGCTGTGAACAATCACATGCGTAGCTGCAGGAGTCTGGACAAACCTCTCAGGAAAGCTAGAAAGTCATCAGAGGGGTTTGAATTGAAACACTCGTATTATGCCCAGGAGAATTATTAACTAGAGCTCTAAGTTGATTTTCTTCAGAGAAAGGTGGTTGGGGATAGCCCCCCATTAATGTCAGAAGAATTGTTGAACGTCGTGAAATAGTAAGCCAGACAGATTCTGGTTTTAGGGTAGATGCTCAGGCAGACCAGGGGGGCCCTTGAGCCCTGACTCGCCTTCCCCATTAGGGCTATCCTGCATGACCTTGTCATGGGTGGGACCTCCCGTGCTGGCTTCGGACATTGTTTGGACTGATTGATTATGTCAGAGATTATAAAGTATGTGATGGACCAATCAGAAGCACTGTGGAAATTAATGCCTACGTGTGTCTGTGAATGCAACAGGCATAGGTTAAATGCTCCATAACTAACTGTTCAATGGATAGGTGGAAAGATTTATGACTAGGAACTTGAAAGACCTGGGGACATGGGTATTTTTAATTTTTATTCAAAAGAATGTTTTTGTAAATGATCAGATCAAATCAGATCAGATCAGTCGCTCAGTTGTGTCCGACTCTTTGTGACCCCATGAATCAAAGCACACCAGGCCTCCCTGTCCATCACCAACTCCCGGAGTTCACCCAGACTCACATCCATCAAGTCAGTGATGCCATCCAGCCATCTCATCCTCTGTCGTCCCCTTCTCCCCCAGCCCCCATTCCCTCCCAGCATCAGAGTCTGTTCCAATGAGTCAACTCTTCACATGAGGTGGCCTAAGTACTGGAGTTTCAGCTTTAGCATCATTCCTTCCAAAGAAATCCCAGGGCTGATCTCCTTCAGAAAGGACTGCTTGGATCTCCTTGCCGTCCAAGGGATGCTCAGAGTCTTCTCCAACACCACAGTTCAAAAGCATCAATTCTTCGGCGCTCAGCCTTCTTCACAGTCCAACTCTCACATCCATACATGACCACAGGAAAGACCATTGCCTTGACTGGACAGACCTTTGTTGGCAAAGTGATGTCTCTGCTTTTGAATATGCTATCTAGGTTGGTCATAACTTTCCTTCTAAGGAGTAAGCGTCTTTTAATTTCATGGCTGCAGTCACCATCTGCAGTGATTTGGGAGCCCAGAAAAATAAAGTCTGACACTGTTTCCACTGTTTCCCCATCTATTTCCCATGAAGTGATGGGACCGGATGCCATGATCTTTGTTTTCTGAATGTTGAGCTTTAAGCCAACTTTTTCACTCTCCACTTTCACTTTCATCAAGAGGCTTTTGAGTTCCTCTTCACTTTCTGCCATAAGGGTGGTGTCATCTGCATATCTGAGGTGATTGATATTTCTCCCAGCAATCTTGATTCCAACTTGTGCTTCTTCCAGCCCAGCGTTTCTCATGATGTACTCTGCATATAAGTTAAATAAACAAGGTGACAATATACAGCCTTGACATACTCCTTTTCCTATTTGGAACCAGTCTGTTGTTCCATGTCCAGTTCTAACTGTTGCTTCCTGATCTGCATACAAATTTCTCAAGAGCCAGATCAAGTGGTCTGGTATTCCCATCTCTTTCAGAATTTTCCACAGTTTATTGTGATCCACACAGTCAAAAGCTTTGGCATAGTCAATAAAGCAGAAATAGATGCTTTTCTGGAACTCTCTTACTTTTTCCATGATCCAGCAGATGTTGGCAATTTGATCTCTGGTTCCTCTGCCTTTTCTAAAAGCAGCTTGAACATCAGGAAGTTCATGGTTCACATATTGCTGAAGCCTGGCTTGGAGAATTTTGACCATTACTTTACTAGTGTGTGAGATGAGTGCAATTGTGCGGTAGTTTAAGCATTCTTTGGCATTGCCTTTCTTTGGGATTGGAATGAAAACTGATCTTTTCCAGTCCTGTGGCCACTGCTGAGTTTTCCAAATTTGCTGGCATATTGAGTGCAGCACTTTCACAGCTTCATCTTTCAGGATTTGGAATAGCTCCACTGGAATTCCATCACCTCCACTAGCTTTGTTCGTAGTGATGCTTTCTAAGGCCCACTTGACTTCACATTCCAGGATGTCTGGCTCTAGGTCAGTGATCACACCATCGTGATTATCTGGGTTGTGAAGCTCTTCTTTGTACAGTTCTTCTGTGTATTCTTGCCACCTCTTCTTAATATCTTCTGCTTCTGTTAGGTCCATACCATTTCTGTCCTTTATTGAGCCCATCTTTGCATGAAATGTTCCTTTGGTATCTCTGATTTTCTTGAAGAGATCCCTAGTCTTTCCCATTCTGTTGTTTTCCTCTATTTCTTTGCACTGATCGCTGAAGAAGGCTTTCTTATCTCTTCTTGCTATTCTTTGGAACTCGGCATTCAGATATTTATATCTTTCCTTTTCTCCTTTGCTTTTCACTTCTCTTCTTTTCACAGCTATTTGTAAGGCCTCCCTAGATGGCCATTTTGCTTTTTTTTGCATTTCTTTTCCATGGAGATGGTCTTGGTCTCTGTCTCCTGTACAATGTCACGAACCTCATTCCATAGTTCATCAGGCACTCTATCTATCAGATCTAGGCCCTTAAATCTATTTCTCACTTCTACTGTATAAGCATAAGGGATTTGATTTAGGTCATACCTGAATGGTCTAGTGGTTTTCCCTACTTTCTTCAGTTTAAGTCTGAGTTTGGCAATAAGGCATGTGGAAAGTAACAGCTTATGGGAAAACCCAAATGAACTTTTTGGCCAACCCAAAAAGTAGATGTAGATACAATGCTGAACAATGTGAGGTTTTATGTAACAGTACATGAGGTAAAAGTGATAGAGATTTATTTCCTCTTTCCTCTACTATTAGCTTCTTTCTACTGCTATTTCTCAATGCAGGAAACATAAGAGACATGGGTTTGATCCCTGGGTCGGGAAGATCTTCTAAAGAAGTGCATGTCAACTCCAATATTCTTGCCTGGATAATCCCCATGGACAGAAGGGCCTGGTGGGCTACAGTCCATAGGGTTGCAAAGAATCAGACCTGACTGAAGTGACTGAGTGCTCACTGCTCTTTCTCAGTCTATACATTTATGCATAGATTTCTTTTATTCACAAAAGAGTCAGCAGACCTCCCTTCATCTTGATTTTCTGGCTATCATCCTTTTCTTCTTGCCTTCATGAAATCAAGCCTTTTAGAACTGAGGCTTATACAATTTGGGGTGCTCTCATGAGAAAAAGAATAGAAGTGCAAATACAAATAGGAACAAAAATAAATGTAGTTAGAATGAGAAAAGAAGTCCCAATGTGTCACAAGTTTTTAAAAAGCTGACAAACACAAAGGTCACAAAAGCCAGAGAAATAGCACAATATTTTTATTAGTAAAATGCTCACTCTTCTATAATACTTTGTTACTGAAGAACTCTCATTCCACTTCATTTCAAACCTTGTGTCTCCTTTACTTCTTGCCTAGTGCTGTGTGTGCTCCGTTGCTCAGCTGTGTCTGACTTTGCAGCTCCATGGACCCGCTAGGCTCCTCTGTCCATGGAAGTTCCCAGACAAGAATACTGGAGTGGTTTGTCATTTCCTATTCCAGGGGATATTCCCAACCCAGGGATCGAACTCGTGTCTCTTGTGTCTGCTGCATTGGCAGGTATATTCTAGCTGCCACTAATGCCAACTGGGAAGCCACTGCTAGAGAACTAAATTGAGTCACAGGGAGCACAAGCACAGAGGGGAAATGTAACTTATAATTTTATTTGAAAATGTTCTGGTATGAGAGTAAGGAAGGGAGGCAGAGCCAGCTCAGTGTCCCTTTTCTTTATCCTCTAGGGTGGAATTAGATGGATTATAAGCACGTGGCCTATCCCCATGCCCACTTCTCAAGCTCTAACTTTCACTGAATTCCCTATCAGGGGTCAGGTCCTCTGATAAAGATCATACTCTCTCTTCCCAAGCAAAAATCTCTCCCTTCTTCCTTGTTCCACCAGCCCAGGCTTTGGGCTACTGGGCAGCTCTGCTTTCTCTAAAATGGGTCTCACTCATTCTGACTTTCATTGGCAGGCCATTCAATATATGCAATCCCTGGCAACAATGTGACTCTACACATCTCCAATCTGCCTAAGAACCACAAGTCACTCACCTGGTTTTATACTACTGACCAGAAGATTGTAGAGTGGGAATTTGATGAGCCTAAGTACTTCGATACTAAATTTAAGGACAGGGCCACGCTTGATTCTCAAAGTGGTGCACTGCACATCCGCAAGATCCAGAAGGAAGACAGCAGTACTTATCTCCTGAGGGTGCTGAAGGACAATGGAGACGAAGAGGAATGGAAGATCTCACTAATAGTGCTTGGTGAGTTAGGGTAACCAAAGGGCTAGTCCCCACTCTGGGGACCCAGACAGATCACTGGAAAGCTTCCTGGTGATTCTGGGGACTCTCCATGGGAGGGGGAGAGAAAAACTTCAGGACAGGCTTAATCCATTTCTCCTGGAGCCAGTTCCACTTGGAAGTGAGTCTGGGCCAGCAGACCCCAAAGTAGATAACTCTGGGACATTTAAAACCTCTTCTGACTTTAGAGAGTCTAAGATTTGAAGAGGAAGGAGACAATAAAGATGGTTTTCTCTCTATTCTCTTCATGTTCTCTTGTGGTCAATCCAAATAAGTTCTGAGTTCTTTTTTAATTGATTTTTTGGTTGTACTGGGTCTTCATTGCTCCACGCAGACTTTCTTGAATTGTGGCAAGTGGGGGTTACTCTTTGTTGCAGTGCATGGGCTTCTCATTGTGGCGGTATCTCTGGTTGTGGAGCATGGGTTCTAGGCATGTGGGCTTTAGTAGCTGCAGCTTGCTGGCCCTAGGATGTGTGGGCTTCAGTAGTTGTAATGCATGGGCTTAGTTGCTCTGCAGTATGTGGGATCTTTCCAGACCAGGGATGGAACCTGTGTATCCTGCACTGGCAGGCAGATTCTTAACCACTGGACCACACTTACTGTCTGTGTGACCTTGGAGAAAAATCTTGACATCTCTGTCCCATTAGGTAAGATTCTGTTGATGGCAAGTAATGGAGACCAACTTGATACACCTTTAGTAAAAAAAGGAGATTTTTTTTTAAAGCTATGACTTCTTAAAGCAATGAAAGAAGTTTAGAAGAGTTGAAAAGGACTGAAGATGAGGAAGAATGAGACCCTGGCCCAGTATAGAGCCTCTAGCCACTGGAATATTTAGTGTGAAAGTGGATCCCTGCCAGTACTGACTATCTCTCTCAAAGTCTAGGCTTTCATATCTCTTAGTTTAAATTCTCAAGAAAGAAAAATTGACTAGCCCGTGTTGGTTCAGGTATGTGATTTAAATTCTTATGGTCCAAAGATTCAGCTTATAAGGCAGAAACTTGGTTCTTGGGGAGATTGTCAATTATTAGAGGAGGGCTGGGCAGACACCCAAGGGAGATGTGCCCCTCAGAGGCTTGAGTTCCTCATCATATTGTGAGGATAATTATATCTTTTTAGGATGTTATGAGAATCAAAGTCGATAATGAAAGTGAAAACACTTTTAAAATGCTGGAACTTCCCTTGTGGTCCAGTTGTTAAGACTATGTTTCCACTGCAGGGGGCGTGTTGAGTTCAATTCCTGGTTGAGGAACAAAAACCCCACATGCCGCATGGTGCAGTCAAAAATAATAAAATTATAACAAAAAAAAAAAGTGCCAGAAGTTCTTGTGTCTGGTGAGGAGCCTTAAAAATGCTAAAATGCTGCAAAGAATGAAGAAATTGTACATATTCATGTCCCACTAACATAGGTTATGATGGTCCCTGGTCTAAGAGGCTAGAATCGCATTCTTGCTCACTTCCTCCATATCATACATCCTAAAATTGCAAGATGTACTAGCAACAGGAAATATTCAAAGGTTCCTACAGTGATTAAAAAAAAAAGATCTGAAATATACATCATTTACCAGATTTTGTGGCAAATATTTCCATCACAGTCAACTGTAAACTGCTATCAGTTTCATTTCACAACCAACTTACAAAATTTCTGAATATCCTACAAGCCATAAGCCTATGTGGCTTTAGTACACTTGCCTCTGGATAAGGCTCTGAGGATGCAATTAGTGGAAGGATCATCCTTCTGTCCAGCTCAGGAATTTCTAAAGCTCAAAGGGGGGTATCCTGAAACCAGACTGCTCCATCTGGCTCTGGAGTGCTTAGGGCTGAGCTGCTTACTCTGGGAAATGTGGAAGGTTTATAAGACTTGAGGCCAGACCACAGGAAATGAGTAAGCATATGAAGATTGCTCATGTAAAGTATGCAAGAGGAGTCCAGCAATGTGGTAAGGTTTCATGGAGGAGATGGATCTAGAGTTCAGGAGGTCAGATTGAGCTTCCATTGCCCCTCAGAGACATACAACCCAGAAGTCAGCTCCGATTGGGTCAATTCTCTGCTACATTTTAATCCTATGACTTTTGAACTGCATTGATTCTGTAGGTGTTTTACCCTTGACCAGAAGGAAAAGACCTCATAGGATTTCAGGTAAAGCAGTCCTAGTTAAGGAAGGAGCATATGATGGGATCACATCTCAACAATCTGCCTGTAGGATGAAAGCAGTCATGATGCTGTGACCTTCAACATGCATGCATCACACCCAGCAAAAGCACTTACTCATAGATGATGGCACTGTATCTTACTAATACTGTACTATGAAGTAGGGTCATTTTACATTTGAGAAGGAGTTCAGAGGGTTAGTTGTCTTGCCTCTCAGAGCTACTCTTTCAGAGCCAAGTCTAGGACCCAAGCTTGTCTCATTGTAAAGTGAGTATTTTGTCTTTTCTATTGCATAACTGCTTCATCCCTACATACATCCATCCCTACATCCATTCACCTTTCCCTTTCATCAAAATACCTGCTCTGTGGCAGGCACTGAGATACCAAAGTTAATAGATGCAATTCATCACTACCAGCTTGTGCCGGGAGGTCCATGAGGTTCTCTGTAGTTCTGCCAGAGTTCAGGAAAGGTGTAGAGTGGTATCTCTTACCCCAGGGCTCTCATTGTATCTGAGCCCAAGAATTCTTGAAGGATTGACTGATGGGCTAAGGTGCCAAGCGTGGGTCATTGCTAGAGAAGGGGCCCTGAGTAGCTCAGACAGTTGGTATATCAAGTTCAACTCTAGCTGATGTCTGTGCTAAAACTCTGCTGTTCTTTCTGGCCCACACATGAGCATAACTCCATTTTGTTTCTGGGTAACTGGCTCCCTCTTCTGGATCCAGTTTAGCTTCATGCCAAGGAGTAGCTCTTTCCCTTTGAAGCCTACAGAGGTGAAAGCTGCTCACTAGCTCCCTCTACAGGGCCCTCTTCTCCATGGCTGCTCCTCAGAACCTCCCTTCGCACTTTGCTGGCTAAACTCTCCCAACATAAAAGCTTAATAAATGCATAAACCCATTGTCTCATCTTATAACATTTTTATCTTCAGACCCTGTACCGAAGCCTGACATAAAAGTCGAGAAGACACAGAAAATGAACAACTGCAACCTGATGCTATCCTGTGTGATCCAGGACCAATCTGTAACCTACACTTGGTACTGGGAATCAGGGTCCTTTCCAAAACAGCTACAGAGCAGTGTGCTTCAAGAGGTCCACACGCCACAAAACTACTCAAAGTCTTATACCTGCCAAGTCAGCAATCCTGTAAGCAGCCAAAACAGAACAATCAACTTCAGTTCACCCTGTGTACTAGGTAAGAGACTGCCAAGGGAGCTGAGGTGGGCACAGGGTAACTAGTTTTCTCTTGAATGAAGAAAAGTGTAGGGATCTTTTCCAGCCACCTGTCATAGAGTTTGATGGAGAATCCCAAAGGAACTAGTGAGATGTGGTAGACTTGGGTTCTCCTTGTGTCTCTGACATGGTCTCCCAGCAAGCTTCCCTCACCTTTGTGGAGCTCAGTGTCCTCACCTGCAAAGGGCTCTCATGTCCCCCTTTCCTGCCCTGCTTTAATAAGTGCATGGTCCTGGAATCTGAGAGCAGTGTCCTTGCAGGATAATCTGAGATTTCAAGGTGAGTAGGGAGGAAAAAGGCAAGTAGAGGAACAGTCCAGATACTGTTGTGCAGCAACATAAAGGTGTTTCTGGTAGACATCAAAGGAAAAAAGGGCCAAGAAGTGGTTAAGCAGGAGTGAGGAGCAAAAGAAAGAAGGGCCAAGTGGATGAACATGAGTGGGCACAAGTGGTGAGCAAGAGAGCCTGGCCTTAAGACTGAGATTTTCTGCTCTTCCCCAGGTGTATGCCCTTGATAAAGTTGGAAATGCAAACTCTGGGTTTCATGTTTCAGATTTATCTATCTCCTGGGAGGCCCCACCCAATAGAGCTTCACTCCTGGCTCTCTCTCAAGCCTACACAGGTCTCATTGTGGGATAGCTACAATTATAGATTTTGGAATCAATCACACCTGGGATTAATCCTGTGACTATTACTTATTAGCTAAACAAGTGACTTAGCTTCTCCAAGTCATGTCCTTCTTAAATAAGACAAAATAATAGTTCTTATCGCATACAGTTCTGAGAATTAAATTAAACAATACAGGTAACTACCTACCACAGTATCTAAGAAGCCTTCAATGAGTGATAGTTACATTAGACCCACCAGGTCCTTTTAATTCTAGAGACTCTAGGGATTTGGGGGGCCACTTGATAAATTTGAATCACTCTCTTCAGCATTCTAGGCCCTGTACTCTCCACACCCCTGAAATCACATCCTCAAGCCCTGGTGTATGAATCTCTCCAGAATAACTCATACCTGTGGTGCCAACATTTACCTGAGATCCTTTTCATGCCCAGTCACCAGGGATCGTGGCTCCTGGGGACATGGCTCTTCCATGGTCTTCCTGGACCCAGTCTACTCTGCTCACCTACACTGATTTCTTTGCCTCTGCTCCCATACATGAACTATAGAAACTATAAGTTCTTCTGTGTTCTTCCCAACCAAGTGGTCATGTCTCTTCTAGTCTTTCATGATATGCCCTGCTTTTCCACCACTGAAGATCCAATATAAGACTTTGGTGTCTGACCATGAGACCACCAGTTGGCTGGGTGGTTCTAAAATCACCTTTATAGCAACACCATATCCTGAGATCCAGAAAAGGAAAGAGACACAGTCCTTGTTCTTTATAGAATGAAAGTGACTGCCCATTCACAGAGAGGATGAAAGCAATAATACATCTCTTTTTTGAAGGTCTAAGCCCATCTTGTTACTTTTCAGCTACCTAAATTATCCTAGAAGAGCATCCTTAATTCCCCTTATGTAATTTATCACTCTCCTCTCCTCCTCTCCCTTTCCCTACACTTCTTTATCTCTTAGTTTCCTTTTTTTTTTCTTCCCCACTGAGTTGGTATTGATGGTTGGTAGTGTGGATAAACAGGCAATCCTTTTTCCCCTAAACTTAGCATACATATGAACTACTGAACTTGAAGATCTGCCCTACTTAACTGCTGTCCAGTGTAGGAGAATGATTCTTTTCTAGGCCCACAGACATGCCAAGATAATCTTCATGTACAGGACTCAGCTTAGCCAGTAATATTGAAAGGATTTCTGTGTTCTTTCTACTTTATATCTGGGAGGTTGAGCTCTTGCTCATCGGGGGGAAAGGATGTGCAGGGCACACTGTGTATGGATTCAGAAAGGAAATACATTCCCTTGCTATAGAAGCTTCCATGCCAATGTCCAGCATCCCTTCCCCTTCTCAATAAATTAATCAGGACACCTAAATGTCTTGCATTTTCTTACTTTTTCAGCCTCCTCCTCTGAAGTAGCTCGGACAGCAACTTGGCTAGTGATCATGGTAACCTCTCTTCTCAATCTCCTATGGACCTGAAAAGAGCTAACTAGAGTGAAACTTCAAGAATGCAAGATTTTTAGCTCGTTGGCAATTGGTTACTAACCAAGACAGAAGTTCTTGCTATGTGAAATAAGAGAAAGGACAGAAATGTCTAAAAGGACATTCAAATAAAGTTTTTATAATCACAGTAATATTTTATTTTATATTTTCTAATTGTTTTTCTAGCATATATGTACATATGTGATTTCCCACCAAAAAAGGGCAAAAATGTATTCTGCAATGTTTTCTTGTGTCAATAAACAATGCTATAATTGTCAAAATTGATTGTTGAATCCTAGGATCCAAAAAACCCATCAAATCGACTAAGCTCTCTCACCATGGTCTTTCATCACAGGATGGCAAGAGCTCCCAGGCCCACCACCGGCATAACAATGGGAATTTTTGCTCTTTGTTTGTCTCCTCTGTGGTTCTTGGTGGGCCTGTAGCTGATAGGGTCACTAAAAGATAAGTTTCCCTTTCAACAAACTGTCCTACCACAGATCACTTCCTCTTTACATCAAACCAAGCTCACCTTTCCCTCCCCTTATCACTTCTGTGGCAGAGACAATACTGTGTGTTCATCAAACCCTTTCATTTTCTTCCTGGACTTTGATGGTTAATTTTACGTGTAAATTTGACTGGGCCACAGAGGTACCCGGTCATTGGTCAAACCTTATTCTGGGTGTCCCTGAGGGTGATTCTGGGTGAGATTAACATTTGAATTAATAGGCTTAGTAAAGCAGATTATCCTTTCCAGTTTGGGGAGCGGGGGTGTGTGGGGGGTAGTCTCACCCGATCAGTTGAAGTCTTGAAAAGCACAAAAAGGCAGGGGACACTTTCAAGTTGATGGAGGAATAAAACAGCGAGACCACCTTCCCCCCAACAAATACATCAAAAACTCACGTGTATGTGAAACAGCTCCTACAGAACATCTTCTGGATGCTGGCAGAGGATCCCAGACTTCCAAAAAGGCAAACCAGTCCCCTCAGAACGAGGTAGGGGAAAAGTTAAAGACGAAAAGGGAGACAAAGGATATCAGATTGGGGACCTTCACCTCCAGGGAGTGAGTAGTGAAGGAGAGAAGTCCGTACACTAGGAAACCCCCTCACAGGCGGGTTCAGCTTTGGAACTTCGGAGGGCAGCGAAACAGCACATGCTCAGAAGGCAAAACGGAGAGAATTCACCACAGAGATCGTGTGGAGCAGCACTTTCCAGCTGAGAATAGGCTCACATGCTCATGCCCGCTGTGGAGAGTCGGGGCTGGGTTGCAGAGGCTCAGGTTTTGAGGGTTGGACCTCAGGGAGAGAACCAGGGTTGACTGCCATGAAGATACTCTGATGGCACTAATACAACACAGATATTAGTTGAGACTCAGATCTTGCCTTGCTCTAGCTTGTATTGCTCTCAGCTGTTACATAATCATTGTTTACAAAATGTGGGACAAGAAAGCCTGACCATGCCATCTTGGCTCATTTGCTCTTCCTCAATAGAGGGCATGGCAACCCACTCCAATGTTCTTGCCTAGAGAATCCCATGGATGGAGGAGCCTGGCAGACTACGGTACAGATCAGATCAGATCAGATCAGTCGCTCAGTCGTGTCCGACTCTTTGCGACCCCATGAACTGCAGCACGCCAGGCCTCCCTGTCCATCACCAGCTCCCGGAGGTCACCCAGACTCACATCCATCGAGTCAGTGATGCCATCCAGCCATCTCATCCTCTGTCGTCCCCTTCTCCTCCTGCCCTCAATCCCTCCCAGCATCAGAGTCTTCTCCAATGAGTCAGCTCTTCGCATGAGGTGGCCAAAATACTGGAGTTTCAGCTTTAGCATCATTCCTTCTAAAAAAATTCCAGGATTGATCTCCTTCAGAATGGACCGGTTGGATCTTCTTGCAGTCCAAGGAACTCTCAAGAGTCTTCTCCAACACCACAGTTCAAAAGCATCAATTCTTCGGCGCTCAGCCTTCTTCACAGTCCAGCTCTCACATCCATACATGACCACAGGAAAGACCATAGCCTTGACTAGGCGAACCTTTGTTGGTAAAGTAATGTCTCTGCTTTTGAATATGCTATCTAGGTTGGTCATAACTTTCCTTCCAAGGAGTAAGCGTCTTTTAATTTCATGGCTGCAGTCACCATCTGCAGTGATTTTGGAGCCCAGAAAAACAAAGTCTGACACTGTTTCCACTGTTTCCCCATCTATTTCCCATGTAGTGATGGGACCTGATGCCATGATCCTCGTTTTCTGAATGTTGAGCTTTAAGCCAACCTTTTCACTCTCCACTTTCATTTTCATCAAGAGGCTTTTTAGCCCCTCTTCACTTTCTGCCATAAGAGTGGTGTCATCTGCATATCTGAGGTTATTGATATTTCTCCCGGCAATCTTGATTCCAACTTGTGTTTCTTCCAGTCCAGCATTTCTCATGATGTACTCTGCATGTAAGTTAAATAAACATGGTGACAATATGCAGCCTTGACGTACTCCTTTTCCTATTTGGAACCAGTCTGTTGTTCCATGACCAGTTCTAACTGTTGCTTCCTGACCTGCATACAGATTTCTTAAGAGGCAGATCAGGTGATCTGGTATGCCCATCTCTTTCAGAATTTTCCATAGTTTATTGTGATCCACACAGTCAAAGGCTTTGGCATAGTCAATAAGGCAGAAATAGATGTTTTTCTGGAACTCTCTTGCTTTTTCCATGATCCAGCGGATGTTGGCAATTTGATCTCTGGTTCCTCTGCCTTTTCTAAAACCAGCTTGAACATCAGGAAGTTCACGGTTCACATATTGCTGAAGCCTGGCTTGGAGAATTTTGAGCATTACTTTACTAGCGTGTGAGATGAGTGCAATTGTTCGGTAGTTTGAGCCCTCCTTGGCATTGCCTTTCTTTGGGATTGGGATGACTATGGTACATAGGGCTGCAAAGAGTCAGACACAACTGAAGCAACTTAGCATGCATGCACACACATAGAATTTTAGAGCAAATACAAGCTAGAGCAAGGCAAGATCTAGTCTGAACTAACCCCACACTGCCCACAACAGGTCCACAGATGTTCCGAGAAATACTGGAGGGGTTTCTCAGTAGGAAAATCGCCTGGAGCAGGAAAACAGAGGAATCACATGGACATTCTTATCACTACCATTCTATATATTTTCCCTGCCCCCTTTTTTTTATATTGTTCTAATAATGTTCTTCACTACTCCTTTAATTTTTATTTTTTATAACTTGCTTTTTATTTTTTAAAAAACACCTTATTTTTAAATAAATTCATTTTATTTTTTCCTATTTATACTCCTTAGTACTGCTTAGTTACACTGCAATTTTTTCCATGTTTTTTATTTTGTATTTTTTGAGAGTCTAATTTTTAGTATTCATTTTCACTTAGGGGCTTGATTATTGGCTTGATTGCTCTCTTCTTTTTTGACTTCCTTTATTTTCTCCTTCTCTCTTCTCTTTGCAAGTGTGTGTCTCTTTGGGTGTTCTTGGCTCTTGACTGTTGTTTCACCATTAGTCTTGGGATTTTGTTTTCTGTGTTGTGTGGCCTGAGAAATCTTGGTGCTACAGTAAGGGGATGGGTCTGAACCCCAGAGGTTGGATACCCAAGTTTAGGACTTTGGACCACCAGAGAACTCCCGACACTGTGGGATATTAATACGTGAGAGCCCTCTCAAAAGTCTCTGTATCAAATCTAAGACCAAGCCCCACTCAAAGGCCTGCAAGCTCTAGTTCCAGATGCCTCATGCCAAATCTTTAGCAAAGTAGGAACACAAACCTGCCCATCTGCAGAAAGGCTGCCCCCAAACACACCAAACTAATAGACACCCCAAAACACACTACTGGACACAGCACTACCTTTCAGAGAGACAAGATCCAGCTCCATCCACCAGAACACAAACACAAGTCCCCCTATCAGGAAAACTTCATTAGGCATTGGGCCAACCCCAGGAATCACAGCTACACCCAAGGGGCAGGGGGAAGACACCACAATTAAAAGGAATTACAACTTCCAACCTGTAGCCAGGAGACCCCCAGACACAGTAAAGTAAGCAAAATGAAATGACATAGAAGCATGCAGCAGCTGAAGGGACATGGTGAAAACCCAAAAGACCAAACAAATGAAGAAATAAGCAGTCTACATGAAAATAAATCCAGAATAATGATAGTAAAGATGACCTAAAATCTTGGAAATAAAATAGAGGCACAGATAAACAGGTTGGAGGCACAGATTGAGAAGATACAAGAAATGTTTACCAAGGACCCAGAAGATTTAAAGAACAGACAATCAGCAATGAACACAATAACTGAGATGAAAAGCATTAGAGGGAACCAATAGCAGAATGAGAGAAGCAGCAGACCATAGAAGTGAGATGGAACATAGACTAGCAAAAATAATGGAAACAGAGCAGCATGAAGAAAACAGGATAAAAAGAAATGAGGACAGTCTCAGAGACCTCTGGGACAACATTAAGTGGCCCAACATTTGAATCATAGGGGTCCCAGAAGAAGAGGACAAAAAGAAAAGGTATGAGAAAATATTTGAGAAGATTATAGTCAAAAGCTTCCCTAAAATGGCAAAGGAAATGGCCACCCGAGTCCAGGAAGACCAGAGAATCCCACACCAGACCAGAGAATCCCACACAGAATAAACCCAAGGAGAGATACGCCAAGACACAAATGAACAAAAATTAAACACAAAGAGCAAATATTAAAAGCAGCAAGTGAAAACAACAAATAATATACAAGGGGATCCCCATAAGGCCAATAGCTGATTTTTCAACAGACACTTTGTAGTCCAGAAGAGAGTAGCAGGATATACTTAAAGTGATGAAAAGAAAACAAAACAAAACAAAACAAAAAACTATAAGCTATGGTTTTTCCAGTAGTCATGTATGGATGTGAGAATTGGACCATAAAGAAAGCTGAGCACCGAAGAATTGATGCTTTTAAACTGTGGTGCTGGATAAGACTCTTGAGAGTCCCGTGGATTGCAAGGAGATCAAATTAGTTCATCCAAAAGGAAATCAGTCCTGAATATTCAATGGAAGGACTAATGCTGAAACTGAAACTCCAATACTTTGGCCACCTGATATGAAGAACTGAGTCACTGGAAAATACCCTGATGCTGGGAAAGATTGAAGGCAGGAGGAGAAGGGGACGACAGAGGATGAGATGGTTGGATGGCATCACCAACTCAATGGACATGAGTTTGAGGAAACTCTGGGAGTTGGTGAAAGACAGGGAAGCCTGGTGTGCTTCAGTCCATGGAGTCTCAGTTGGACACAACTGAATGACTTGACTTAACTGAACTGAACTATATATACTGTCAATAAGAGATCCACCTCAGACCTAGGGACACATAAAAACTGAAAGTGAGGGGTTGGAAAAAGATATTCCATGCAAATGGAAATCAAAAGAAAATGGGAGGACTACTCACACCGATAAAATAGACTTTAAAATAAAGACCAATACAAGAGACAACAGAGAACACTACAAAATGATCAAGGGGTCAATCCAAGAAGAAGATATAACAGTTATAAATATATATGCAACCAACATATGAGCACCTCAATATATAAGGCAAATGCTAGCAACTATTAAAATGGGAATTGATAGTAACACAATAATAGTGGGAGACTTCAACACACCACTCACACCAATGGACAGATCAGCCAGACAGAAAATTAATAAGCACAAGTTTAAATGATACATTGAACCAGTTAGACCTGGTAGATATCTACAGGACATTTAACCCCCAAATGATAGATTTTCTTTCTTTTTTAAGTGGATTTGAAACATTCTCCAGGGTTTATCACATCTTGGTAAATTTTAAAAAATTGAAATCATTTCAAGCTTCATTTCTGACCACAATGGTATTTATAAGATTAGATACCATCTACAGGAAAAAAAAAAAAAAAAAAAAACCTGTAAAAAAACACAAACATATGGAGCCTAAACCATACTATTCTGAATAACCAACAGATCACTGAAGAAATCAAAAAGGAAATGAAAATATGCCTAGAAACAAATGACAATGAAAACACGACAAATCAAAACCTGTGGGATAAATAAAAGCAATGCTAAGAGGGAAGTTAACAACAATACAAGCCTACCTCAAGAAACAAGAGAAGCAACAACTAAAGAACCTAACTTCACACCTAAAGCAACTAGTAGAAGAAGATTAAAAAAACCCCAAAGTCAGTAGAAGAAATAAATCATAAAGATCAGAGCTTAAATGAGTAAAAAAGAAGTGAAGGATACAATAACAAAGATAAATAAAACTACAAGATGGTTCTTTGAAAAGATGAACAAAATTGACAAACCATTAGCCAGACTCATTAAGAAAAAAAGGGTAAGATTCAAATCAATAAAATGAAAAAGGAGAAGTTACAATGAACAACACAGAAATTCAAAAGATAAAAGATCATAAGACTCATATGAGATCATAAGACTCTTATATACTAATAAAATAGACAAACTGGCAGAAATGGACAGATTCTTAGAAAAACGTAACCTTCAAAAACTGAACCAGGAAGAAATAGAAAATATGAACAGACCAGTCACAAACATGGAAATTGAAACTATAATAAAAAGTCTTTCAAAAAACAAAAGCCCAGGGCCAGTGGCTTCAGGCAAATTCTACTAAAAGTTTAGAGAAGACCTAACACGTTTCATGCTCAAACTCTTCAGGAAAATTGCAGAGGAAGGAAAACTCCCAAATCCATTCTATGAGGCCACCATCACACTGATACCAAAACCAAAGATGCCACAAGAATAGAAAATTACAGAACAATATCACTGATGAACATAGATGCAAAAATACCCAACAAAAGTTTAGAAATCAGAATCCAACACAACATAAAAAGAATTCCATATCATAATCAAGTCAGTTTTATCCCAGGGATGCAAAGATTCTTTAATATATGGAAATCAATCAATGTGATATACCATATTAACAAATTGAAAGATAAAAACCATATGATAATCTCAATAGACATAGAGAAAGTTTTTGACAAACTTCAATAATCATTTAAGATAAACATTCTCCAGAAGCAGGCACAGAAGGAGCATACCTCAACAGAATAAAGACCATATGTGACAAATCTACAGCAAACATTATTCTCAATGATGAAAAACTGAAAGCATTTCACTTAAAATCTGGAACCAGACAAGGTACCCACTATGACCACTATTATTCAACAGAGTTTTAAAAATCCTAGCCACAGCAATCATGAAAGGAAAAGAAATAAAAGAAATTGAGATTGGAGAAGAAAAATTAAAACTTTCACTGTTTGCAGATGATGTGATACTATATATATAAAACCCTAAAGATGCCACCAGAAAATTACTAGAGCTAATCAATGAATACAGTAAATTTGCAGGGTATAAAATTAATGCACAGAAATCTCCTGCATTCTTATACACTAACAATGAAAAATCAAAAATAAAAATTAAAGAAACAATCCCATTCACCACTGCAACAAAAATAATAAAATACTTAGGAATAAATCTGTCTAAAGAGGCAAAAGATAGAAAAATATAAGACATTGATGAAAGAAGTCAAAGATGACACAAAGAGATAGAGAGATATACCATGTTCTTGGATTGGAAGAATCAATACTGTGAAAGTGAAAATACTAGCCAAAGCAATCTATACATTCAAGACAATCCCTATTAAACTACCAATGGTATATTTTTCATAGAACTAAAACAATTAATTTCACAACTTGTATGGAAACACAAAAGATGCCACAGCAATCTTGAGAAAGAAGAGTGGAGCTAGAGGAATCAACCCTCCTGACTTCAGACAATGTTACAAAGCTACAGTCATCAAGACAATATGGTACTGACATGAAAACAGATATATAGATCAATGGAACCAAATAGAAAATCTGGAGATAAATACATGCACCTATGAGCACCTTATCTTTAACATATGAGGCAAAAATATATTAATAAAATGCAGAAAAGACAGTCTCGTCAATAACTGGTGCTGGGAAAACTGGTCACCTATGTGTAAAATAATAAAATTAGAACAACTCTTAACACCATACACAAAAGTGAACTCAAAATGGATTAAAGATGTAAAAGACCAGAAACTATAAACCTCTTAGAGGAAAACATAAGCAGAACACTATTTGACATAAATTACAGCAAGATCCTCTATGACCCACCTCCTCAGTCAGTTCAGTCGCTCAGTCATGTTCAACTCTTTGCGACCCTATGAATCGTAGCACGCCAGGCCTCCCTGTCCATCTTAAACTCCTGGAGTTCACCCAGACTCATGTGCATAGAGTCGGTGATGCCATCCAGCCATCTCATCCTCTGTTGTCCCCTTCTCCTCCTGCCACCAATCCCTCCCAGCATCAGAGTCTTTTCCAATGAGTCAACTCTTCGCATGAGGTGGCCAAAGTATTGGAGTTTCAGCTTCAGCATCAGTCCTTCCAATGAACACCCAGGACTGGTCTCCTTTAGGGTGGACTGGTTGGATCTCCTTGCAGTCCAAGGGACTCTCAAGAGTCTTCTCCAACACCACAGTTCAAAGCATCAATTCTTTGGTGCTCAGCTTTCTTCACAGTCCAACGCTCACATCCATACCACTGGAAAAACCACACCTCCTAGAGTAATGTAAGTAGAAACAAAAATAAACAAATGTAACCTTATGGCAGAAAGTGAAGAGGAACTAAAAAGCCTCTTGATGAAAGTGAAAGTGGAGAGTGAAAAAGTTGGCTTAAAGCTCAACATTCAGAAAACGAAGATCATGGTATCTGGCCCCATCACTTCATGGGAAATAGATGGAGAAACAGTGGAAACAGTGTCAGACTTTATTTTTAGGGGCTCCAAAATCACTGCAGATGGTGACTTCAGCCATGAAATTAAAAGATGCTTACTCCTTAGAAGGAAAGTTATGACCAACCTAGATAGCATATTCAAAAGCAGAGACATTACTTTGCCAACAAAGGTTTGTCTAGTCAAGGCTATGGTTTTTCCTGTGGTCATGTATGGATGTGAGAGTTGGACTGTGAAGAAGGCTGAGCGCTGAAGAATTGATGCCTTTGAATTGTGGTGTTGGAGAAGACTCTTGAGAGTCCCTTGGACTGCAAGAAGATCCAGCCAGTCCATTCTGAAGGAGATCAGCCCTGGGATTTCTTTGGAAGGAATGATGCTAAAGCTGAAACTCCAGTACTTTGGCCACCTCATGAGAAGAGTTGACTCATTGGAAAAGACTCTGATGCTGGGAGGGATTGGTGGCAGGAGGAGAAGGGGACAACAGAGGATGAGATGGCTGGATGGCATCACTGACTCGATGGACGTGAGTCTGAGTGAACTCTGGGAGTTTGTGATGGACAGGGAGGCCTGGTGTGCTGCGATTCATGGGCTTGCAAAGAGTCAGACATGACTGAACGACTGAACTGAACTGAACCTAATTAAACTTAAAAACTTTTGCAGAGTGAAGAAAACTATAAACAAGTTAAAGAGACAGCCCTCAGAATGGGAGAAAATAATGGCAAATGAAACAACTGACAAAGGATTAGTTTCTAAAATATGCAAACAGCTCATTCTGCTCAAAACCAGAAAAACAAACAGCTCAATCAAAAAGTAGGCAGAAGACCTAAACAGACATTTCCCTAAAGAAAACATACAGATGACTGAAAATATGCTCAAAATCACACATTATTAGAGAAATTCAAAGCTGGCTTAAAACTCAACATTCAAAAAACTAAGATCATGGCATCTGGTCCCATTGCTTTATGGAAAATTGAAGGGAAAAAGGGGGAAACAGTGACAGATTTTTTTCTTGGGCTCCAAAATCACTGTGGACAGTGACTGCATCCATGAAATTAAAAGATGCTTGCTCCTTGAAAGGAAAGCTATGACAGACCTAGACAGCATATTAAAAAGCAAAGACATCACCTTGCCAACAAAATTTTGCATAGTCAAAGCTAAGGTTTTTCCAGTAGTCATGTATGGATGTGAGATTTGGATCATAAAGAAGGCTGAGTGCTGAAGAATTAATGCCTTTGAATTGAGGTGCTTGAGAATACTCTCAAGAGCCCCTTTGACAGCAAGGAGATCAAACCAGTCAATTCTAAAGGAAATCAACCCTGAATATTCATTCAAAGGACTGCTGAAATTCCAATGCTACGGTCGCCTGATATAGAGATCCAATTTCAGATCATTGGAAAAGACTCTGATGCTGGAAAAGAGTGAAAGTGAAAGAAGAAGAGGGTGGCAGAGGATGAGGTGGTTAGATAGCATCACCAACTCAATGGCCATGCTGCAGTCGCTTCAGTCGTGTCCGACTCTGTGCAACCCCATAGACGGCAGCCCACCAGGCTCCTCCCACCCCGAGATTCTCCAGGCAAGAACACTGGAGTGGGTTGCTATTTCCTTCTCCACAATGGCCATGAGTTTGGGCAAACTCCAGGAGATAGTGAAGGACAGGGGAGGCTGGTGTGCTGCAGTCCATGGGGTCACAAAGATTCGGACATGACTTAGCAACTGAAAAACAAAAAGCACAAGAAAATCCAAACTACAATGAGGTATCACCTCAAACCAGTCAGAATTGCCATTCTCACAAATCTACAAGCAATGAATGTTGGAGAGGATGTGGAGAAAATGGAACCCTCTTGCATTGTTGGTGGGAATGCAAATTGATACAGCTACTATGGAGAACAGTATGGAGATTCCTTAGAAAACTAGGAATCAAACTTTCATGACTCAACAATCCCACTACTGGGCATATATCTGATAGAAATAATAATTAAAAAAACAAACAAACATGTATCCCAGTGTTCATCGCAGCACTATTTATAATAGCTAGTACACAGAAGCAACCTAGATGTCCATCAACAAATGAATAAAGAAAATGTGGTACATATAAACAATGGAATATTACTCAGCTATAAAGAGGGACAGATCTGAGTCATTTCTAATGAAGTGGATACACTTAGAGTCTATTATAAAGATGACGTCAGAAAGAGAAAAACAATGACCATATATTAACACATATATCGGAGAAGGCAATGGCACCTCACTCCAGTACTCTTGCCTGGAAAATCCCATGGATGGAGGAGCCTGGTAGGCTGCAGTCCATGGGGTCGCTCAGAGCGACTTCACTTTCACTTCCATGCATTGGAGAGGGAAATGGCAACCCACTCCAGTGTTCTTGCCTGGAGAATCCCAGGGCCGGGGGAGCCTGGTGGGCTGCCGTCTATGGGGTCGCACAGAGTCGGACATGACTGAAGCGACTTAGCAGCAGTAGCAGCAGCAACACATATATATTGAAAGATGATAGTGATTATCCTATTTGCAGGACAGCAAAGAGACACAGACATAAAGAACATACTTTTGGACACAGTGAGGGAAGCAGAAGGTAGGATTATTTGTGAGAGCATTGAAACATATATATTACCATAGGTAAGATAGATAGCCAGTGGGAATTTGCTGTATGATGCAAGAAACCCAAATCCAGTGCTTTGTGGTGACCTAGAGAGCTGGATCGGAGAAGGCAATGGCACCCCACTCCAGTACTCTTGCCTGGAAAATCCCATGGATGGAGGAGCCTGGTGGGCTGCAGTCCATGGGGTCGCTAAGAGTCGGACACAACTGAACGACTTCACTTTCACTTTTCACTTTCATGCATTGGAGAAGGAAATGGCAACCCACTCTAGTATTCTTGCCTAGAGAATCCCAGGGACAGAAGAGTCTGTTGGGCTGCTGTCTATAGGGTCGCACAGAGTCGGACACCACTGAAGCGACTTAGCAGCAGCAGCAGCAGTACTCTTGCCTGGAAAATCCCATGGACAGAGGAGCCTGGTAGGCTGCAGTCCATGGGGTCACTAAGAGTCGGACATGACTGAGAGACTTCACTTTCACTTTTCACTTTCATGCATTGGAGCAGGAAATGGCAACCCACTCCAGTGTTCTTGCCGGGAGAATCCCAGGGACAGGGGAGCATGGTGGGCCTCCGTCTATGGGGTCGCACAGAGTTGGAGATGACTGAAGTGACTTAGCAGCAGCAGCGGAATCTTAAAAAATTATACAAATGATCTTATTTGCAAAACAGAAACAGACCTTGAAAGCAGACTTGTGGTTGCTAGCAGCGAAGTATAGGGCAAGGGATAAATTAGGAGTTTGGGAATGACTTATACACACTATTATATATAAAATAGATAATCAACAGGGACCTACCATATAGCACATGGAACTCCATTCAGTATTATTTAACAACCTATGTGGGAAAAGAATCTGAAAAAGAATGGATATATGTATAGGTATAACTGAATCACTTAGCTATACATCTGAAACTAACGCAACACTGTAAATCAACTATACTCCAATATGGGTTTCCCAGGTGGGAGTGGTAAAGCCAATGCAGGAGGCATTGGAGTTATGGGTTCAATCTCTGGGTTGGAAAGATCCCTTGGAGAAGGGACTGGCAACCCACTCCAGTATTCTTGCCTGGAGAATCCCATGGACAGAGGAGCTTGGCAGGCTATAGTCCATAGAGTCAAAAAGAGTCGGACATGACTGAAGCAACTTAGCATGATTGGATATTCTAATATAAAATAAAAATTAAATTTTAAAAAGGAAGGAAAAAAGAATTTCAAGATGATGACAACAGAGTACTAAATGAAGTGCAGAGCCCTTCTGAGCACAGGGCCCTGTTTGATTGCTTAGGTTTGATGCCCATGAAGCTCAGTTTGCCTCAAGGATGCCTGATACCCTATCCCAAAGGGATTGCTTCTCTGATAGTTCCAGTACAGGGCTGAAACCAGATTCTCATGTATTCCCCAGACCCTCATACGTTTCAAAACTTAGTGGGATGATTATCAGTGAACTCAAGCACTGCCGTCTGGTGGTTCCACTGCAGCAAGTTTAAATTTAAAATGCCTTGGATTAGATCAGTACTTCTCAAACCTTCACTTTAACGGTAGCAGATCACCTTGGGATTTTGCTAAAATGCAAACTCTGGATCAGCAGGCCTAGGGTAGAGATCAAGATTCTGTATTTCTAACAAGACCCCTATGGGATGCTAATGTTGCTATACATGGACCACTTTCTGAGCCACGAGGTGCAAGAAGACGTCTATAAGCTCCTTTGCTTTGAACTTAGCTTCATGGTTCTAGGCCTGTCCATGGGACTTTGTTCTCTCTTCCACTGCCGGCCCTGCTCTGCTCCTGGATACCACCCTCCTTTCCTTCTCAAGTTAAATTTTCCAGTGGTCCCTCCCAGGTTCCTAGTGTCCTCAGGTGCATCACCCATACCACTAGGGACCAGTTAGTCCCAACAGGCAGCACAAGGAAGGTTTGCAAGGCCAAGAGCTCCTGTGAACTGAGAGGATACAGTTTTCATATCTGGCTCTGCACAAGGCCCTGGTGGTGGGACCAGGCAAACTAAACCAGGACTCTTGGATCAGTGAGTTCATTCATTCCCTGCCCATATTTAGTGAGTGCCTGGCCATGCTTGTTGCTGAAGCTCCATGTTGGGAGCTGTTTAATAAGAACTAACATTGATGGAGGTCATCTATGTGCCCAGCTCTGTGATGAGTTCTTCTCTTGAACATTCTCCTTTAGGGGGCAGCGTTGGGAGTTGGGAGAAGTCCTTCCAGAATTCTTCACTGGGTTTTGGATTTAAATAACTTCCTTGACCATGTGTACTTACATGACTCTTGCTGAGACCAAAGCAGTCTTAGAAAGGTTCCATCTTTTATCTTTACTTCTTGTCCAGGAACAACAGTATCAACCTCCTCCAGTGCCTCTGGGTTATGTTTAAGTGCATTTGTTAAGGTGACAGACCCTCCACCTGGAGAGGTGTGCTCTCCACTCCCCCAACCTCCTGCTATTCTCTCTTACTCCCTGCACCTTCTCAGCAGATTGCATGGTGGGGGAGGGGAAAATTTAGCCCATAATCACCTGCACCAGCTGGAAAGTGGCAACCACAGGCCCTTATTGTCTTTCACCACCTGCTCTGCCCATCCTCCCATGCTTCAGCTGGGTAAGTGATTTAGCACAGTCCCTTTGCCCAGGCCCCTCAGCATCACCCCATCTCTTAGTCTTCCCTCCTCTCTCCTCTGTTATCTTCTCTCTTTCCAAATTTCTGTCACCCTCATTTTCTATTCCGTTTTCCCATCTCTTAATTTTTCATTCCTCTGTTCTACCTTGCACTACTGATTGTTTCTTTCATCACTCCTGCCTTTTACCCAGACATTTCTGCCTCTGATGTTCCATCTGCTGATGAGAGTCTGTACATCGCCTGATAGGCAGTGCCTTGGATGGATTCTTTTCCTCCTTAATGAAATAAGAAATGTGATCCCCCATAAATGCTTCCCACCACAGTGACCTCTGTGCCTGGGAGCCCAGCTGGGACAGAAGATGGAACAGACAGCATAACAAACACATTGGCTTACCCTCTCAACTGATATCTGTAATGGGGTTCCTGGCAGAATTTTTCCAAATGTCTCAGATTTAGAAACAGAAAGAGATCTCACATTCTAAAGAGAGCTACAAATAAGTCAGGGACAGCAAATGTCTAGGCTTAGTCAGGGATGACTGTGAACTGACTTTGCTGCCTCAGCAATCACCCCAGCACTCTTCACCCCTCTTCTTTTTAAATTGTATTTATTTTTAGCTATGCTGGTTCTTCATTATTGCACGTGGGCATTCTCTAGTTGCGGAGAGTGAGGGTTACTCTCTAGCTGCAGTGTGTTGTCTTCTCATTGCAGTGGCTTCTCTTGTTGTGGAGCACGGCCTCTAGTGCAGATGGGCTTCATTGGAGCTAGATGAAAAAGCAGCCTATATACTCACAGCTTGATATGTAGGAGTTTCCACAATGGACTTGGCAGACAGTAGCCGGTCTTAGTTGTCTTGCCACCTTGGCCACCAGGAAGGCAGATCTCAGCACCGAGAGGGTCTATAGTACATCATCAGTGGGAGGTGAGTTGGGGGAAGGCAGGAAGCAGCCACGCCAGAGGACATTTCCCACATTGGCACTCTTCAGTGGAGGGCTCCTCACCCCCACCACTGCCAAGGCTCTCCAGCTCATGCTTCACGCAACAGCCAGCATTCAGGCATGTGTCAGAGAAGCCGTCTATAGTGGATCAGTATTACTGTCTTTCACCAGCTGCTCTGCTTGTCCTCCAGTGCTCTGGCTGGGTAAACTGTACAGCACGGTCCCTTGCCCAGGCCCCTCAGCATCATCCCCACCAGAGAAAGAGAGATAACGAAGAAGCCAAGTAACCAAGATAGAGTTTGGCCCATTCTTCCCTGACTTGAAACCACATCAGAAGCTGGAAATGGATGAGGCAAACTAGGAGGATGTGGGGGTGTTCAAACCATATCCACCTCCCTGTTATAGATTTTTGGACCATGAGATAAGCCTGAGCTGGAGTGACAGGAAGAGGTTAAAGGGGAGTTTTACATTGAACTGTACTGTTAAGTTACTAGAAGTGATAAAAATGAAACCGAGGGATTTTTCTAAAACATCCTTAAGTGACAGAAGGCAGTTTGACATAGTCCTGATGTAAAGGGTACTCAGTCTTAGATGTTAGCTCCCAACCAATCAAGTTCAGACTATTTTAAAAAGTGGTTATGTGTATTTATTTAGCAGCTGCTATGATTCAAACACCATCCTGATATAGCACATAAAAAGACAGACAAATCCCTAGTCTTCATGCAGCTTATATTCTACTCTGGAAGACAGCACTAAGTAAAATCAGTAATTTAATTTCAATTGTGACAATGCAACAGAAGTCAGATTTGACAACTGCTATACAGATGAACTTGTAAGAGTTGAGCAAATGCAGACCAGGAAGTTGGATCTGGTTTTGACGGTTCAAGAGAACTTCCCTTTGGAATCAGAGGCTGAAAAATGAGGAAACATTAGATAGTTGAAGGAACAGTGTGTGGAGGAGACTCCAAGAAAGAATAAAGGAGAATGAAGCAGGGATGCTCTGGAAGAAAAAAGTCAACCCGGTTGTTGGAAAGGCCTGAATTAAAAGGTATCCAAAATAAGCTACCTCCACATTTCTAGGTGGAAAATAGAGAGCCATCTTGGATGGAGGCTCTTGAGAAACAAATCAGTTCTCAGAGAATCAAATGTTCCTTAGCACAATAATGCTGGGGCTTTGATGTCACAAAAGTTGGGTCAGATGATGAGAAAAATCATTTTCCTGGGATTTCCCTGGCCGTCCAGAGGTTGGGACTCTAGGCTTCTACTGCAGGGAGAACGGGTCAGGGAACTAAGATCCCACAGGGGAAAAAAATCTCATTTTCATAATACGACGGACATCTACTTATTTTGTAAGAATACTAGTGAGAAAATCAGCTGCAAAATTTCACTGACAAGGAGACTCAATCAGAATGGAATGAACTCATTTTCTCCCTCATCCTTTAGACTAGAGCTTACTTTTCTCCACTTCAAAATCAACTTTGATTGAGCAAAGGAGAATTTCAAGCAACATCAGGGCAAAGCCAGGGCATTTGTGTTTGCAAAAGATGGGAAAGGACTGAAAGGGCAGAAACTGTAACTCATGTATCAGCTGGTTATATGCAAGATACCCAAAAAAAAAAAAAAGGTGAGGGAGAATCTTGCTGAAGGGTTTTGGAGTAAATTGAAGAATCAAGAGAAAAGCTAAATACTGTCATCTAGGTAGCAAGATTTAGGAGGTAAATTTTTAGGGTTCCCCACCAAGGTGAATCAGCTTCACTTCCAGACTTGGGACATTCTGCTTTATATGCAAATTGCTGTGACCACTGTTTCTGCTAGAGTTCTCCGGGCTTTTGAGATCCCATGGACAATTCAGTAAAGACCTTTATACACATACACATAGTAGACTGGGGTGTCCTTCTTAAGAGAAAAACTGCAAAGGCAGGAGGTACTATGAAAAGAGCCCACGATCCCTCTCCAATCTCTTGTAAGGGCTCTGGAGAGGTAAGGCTGGAGAAGAATCAACCCCATCCTCTTATGAATTTCTAAGAAGAGTCACAGTTATTGGTACTATCAGACAAATCCATAGATCAGCACCTATAGAGACGCAGCTCTAATTCCTACCTCCTCTTTCCTTGCTTCAACACCAGAGATACAAGATTGAATTCAGAAAACCACAATTCAGGAGAAGCTTGTAATTCCTGAAATTCAGACTGAGAGAAAACCAGTGTGTCTGGGAAAGCTAGAGAAAGCATGGCAGGATACAAGACTTTATAGGGTAGCAGGGACCATATCATGCAGGATCTTGGGAATTTTATCCTAAAACATTGGCAAACCATTGATTGGCTTTGAGCAGCAAAGTTGGGGAGTCAGATTTGTGCTTTGAAAGGTTGCTCTCACTGATATATGGGAAATTTCAAGGATGTTATAGGTATTGGTAGAAGTGGTTCTACATGAATTTTCTGCAGGATAAGGAGGCAAGTTATAAAATTGTGAAACAAAGTATTTCATTGAAAAGTTCCAGATGTTAATTTGATTTTATTTTGTTTTTTCTAGATTCAGAATAATTAATGTAGTATAATACCAAGGCTTTATAGGCAGATCTGTGGGCCTCAGTAATAATCCTAATAAATAGACATATAAATTTTATCATGTGTTTATCTGTGATAATGCTGCTGTGGCTGCTGCTAAGTCGCTTCAGTCGTGTCTGACTTTGTGCGACCCCATAGACGGCAGCCCACCAAGCTCCTCTGTCCCTGGGATTCTCCAGGCAAGAATACTGGAGTGGGCTGCCATTTCCTTCTCCAATATATGATAATAAAGTAATATAAATATATTTATATGCTAAATAATTATATACTTCTATACAAAGGGGAAAGAAAATAGGTTCCTAATGTTGTAACTCAAATGGACAAAACTAGGGTAGAATTTGAAACAAATATTTAAAAGGCAGTATGGTCTCCCAATCACCTTTTCGCATTGTCTTTCTTTATTAGAATATTACATATTAATGTACATATTAATATATTTTGAAAAGCACTTGGTAAATTTCTACAAAGGAAACATACCTCTACAATTAGCACCCAGATCAAGAAGTTTGCCTTTAACTTTTACTAAATGTAAGGAATAAATACTACTGTGACACTGTTCTCAGAGAAAAGATGAGCACATAATGTTAGTAGATGCCCCCTCTATTCTCCTAGACTGCCAACAACGTGTTATGCAAGCACATGCTCCTCCACCTTCTTCCCATAATCCGATTACAAAGATGTCCTTACTTCCATGATCAAGCCATTGTGTGAGTGGCAGAGACTCGTTATTACTTACTAAATAATTTATCTTCCTTTTTTTCTATAACAAACTGATATTTAGTTGAACATGTTCCAGTCATCTAAAGGGTGCATTTCCCAACTTCTTTATATGTACCTATGTTTGAGCCATTGCTATGCAAGCAGAGATTGTGTGGGATTTCTGGGAATGACTGGAAAGGTATTTTCCATTTCTTCCTTCATCCTGCTGCCCAGGACAAAAATGAATGGAGGGAGCTTCAGTGCCATTTTGAACTAAGAGAACAAAGGATACAACATAAGGATAGTATTAATAGAACTACCATATCTCAGATATTCTAGAGATATCCAAAGAATCACCATAGCAAAATTAACTGCCTACCTTTATCTCTTTTAGCTTAGTTGTATACATGCATGCTAAGTCACTTCAGTCGTGTCCGACTCTGTGCGACCCCATGAACTATAGCCCACCAGGCTCCTCTGTCCATGGGATTCTCCAGGCAAGAACACTGGAGTGGGTTGCCTTACCCTCATCCAGCAAGGGTCTTCCCGACCCAGGGACTCAACCCACCATTCTTTCATCTCCTGCATTGGCAGGTGGGTTCTTTACTATTATCGCCACATGGGAAGCCCAGTCAGCAACAACAAGTCCCTATGTCAGTCTTATTGGGCTATCAAAACTAAGTGCCACAGTTTGGGTGACTTAAATAACAGGAATCTATTTTCTCACAATTCTGAAAGTTATAAGTCAGAGATCAAGGAGTCAGCATGGTTGGTTTCTGCTGAGGCTTCTCTCCTTGGTGTGTAGATAGCCATCTTCTCCCTGACTTCATGTCATCTTCCTTCTGTAAGTATCTGTGTCCCAATTTCTTCTTACAAGAACACCAGTCCTACTGGATGAAGGCCCACCCTAATGGCCACACTTTATCTTATCTGCTTCTTTAAAGACCCCCATCTCAAATACAGTCACATTTTAGGAGGTACTGTTAGGGAGCACGGGTGGGGTAAGCACTTGAACATATGAATTTGGGGAGGATACAATTCAGCCCATAACAGTCCCCATTCCTCAATGCTGCCTAGTTGAGGGAATAACAAACATGTATCTTGCTTAAGCCCCTCTTTTTCACATCTTTCAACTCATCTAATCCTAACGCTAACTGATTCAACATATGAAGCCTCAAATGGATTTACCTGCTACCCAAGAGGAGCCAACTAAAAGTTAGAGCTAACTTATGTAGAGTCAAGTCACATCATGGTTACAGACTTCCCTGAGCTCAGTTGTCCAAGTGATGGTCATTCTTCTTTCAGCTCTCTGTATTATAGGCTAACCTCACTTGTGTATAGAAATTTTAAATAAAATATTAACAAACTGAATTCATTAACTCAAAAAGATATACCCTCGTTTATCCCTGGAATGAAAAGATGGTGTAACTTTTAACAGTCTGCTTATGTGATTAACACATTTGGCTCATTAAATGGGAAAAAGCATACAATCACATCAATAAATGAAGAAAAGATGTAGTCATAAAAAGATTTTTATGACAGTTTTCAGAAGTCAACCTAGTATATGGGAATTTCCTTAGTAGAAAGAGAATTGCACACACCTGCAAACAGTAGATGTAAGCAAAAAGTGACAGTGTATGGACCTCCTGAAACGCTCTCATCTATAAAAGCAATGAGAAAACTGGGTGGGTGGGGAATGATCAGAATCAACTTTTTCCAAATTCTAAAAATTGACCAAAAGCTTACAATAATTCAGGGATGTTTATTAAACAAAAAACAAACAAACAAAAAATGGCTGAATCCCAGTAAGAACAGTGAGCTTTAAGGTATTTTAACCTGCTCTCTTCCCATTCTACAGTCTCTAGCTTTTCTGTTGCTTTTAAAACCAAAAGTCCACAGTCAAGGTGAAAACCAACAGCCTGGCAGCCACTGAAGGAGTAGAAAGGGTTGGAACTCCTTTAAAACCTCTTTCCCAGAGAACTGTCCTATTTCATCTGGTGGCTCTTTGAAAGACCCCATCTGCAAAGTTGTCTTTCTTAAACCCGGTTGGAAAATCACACAGTGTGAAAATCTTTCCCCTGGGAGTGTTTCTCAAAAACAATTAGAGGCAGTTAATTAACTTTGCAGCTCTATGAGGTGTGGATAACAGTGCTCTTAAGATTTTTTGGTAAAAATCAATCAAGAAGAGAAGAGAGCTGCCATGGAATAACAGATAGGTAGGGGCTACAGGTGGGCTGTGGCTCTGGAGGGCCTATTCCACAGATGTCTTTCCATTCCAGTTCCCAGGCAGCAGGAGCAGACTCTTTCTTTGCTGTGCTATTATCTGGTAGAGGGCAGAAATAAAAAGCAGAAGGGTGGTGTTTTTTTGTTTTGTTTTGTTTTTTTTAAAGCACTAGTTTGTGACATTTCTATGCTTACAATCTTCAAGGATAAACTCTTTAGAGGGCCTCAAGATTACTATTAATGCCTGCATGACTTGGCTTCTGTTGATTTCTCTTATCTAATTTCTAGCCTGGCCCCTTCCTTTGCAGCAAGTGCTGCAATCTTCCTGAAATACTCACAGTTCCCCAAACTCACTCAGTGCCTTTGCTCAAGCTTTTACATTTCCTGGAATCTCCCCTCCCCCTCCTAACAAACTCCTACTCATTTGTCAAGATTCAAACTAATTGTTGCTTCTCTAAAGCTTCCAAACCACTTCTTAGGGATGAGTCTCTCCCCACACATCACCGCTTTCCATCCCCTTGTGATGGAGATGATTATTACAGAGAAGACTTGAAAATCATCATCAGGGAAGCCCAGAAAATTTACATTTCCCCATATTTTCTTCAGTCTTGGAAAACCAAGAGAGGGAAGTGGTATGCCCAAGGTCATGTAACAAGTTACCAGCAGAGTTGAGGCTGAAAGCCAAAAATACTTTTTCCTTACTTTGGGATTTGCTGATGCCTGCTAGGCCCTCCCTCAGACTTGACCATATTTTATGTTCATAAAAGTCTCCTGGATTCTCCCAAACCTCAGATCACAGAATTCTCCAGGGTCTGCTAAGATGGCAACATTGAAGATCTTACTGGCTCTTAGGGAAAGCCCTGGAATAAACATGTTTGGTATCCATGCTTAGACTTAAGATCTGGAACCATACATAATGGGAACCTCTAGAAGACTGCATGGTATAAGGGAGAGAGCATACCCTTTGGAACCAGACAGTCCTAGGTTTGAGTTCCAAATCCACCAGTTTTAGAACTTCAGGAAAGGTAAACTTTCTGGTCTCAGTTTCCTGGTGTTAAAAAAAAAAAAAGTGGATAATCTTTTTACCAGGATTAAATAAGACAACCTCAATAAATTATCCAGAACAAGATCTTAGCCTAAGTTTCTCCAAATGTAAAGTAAGAAGGAATTGATTACATGATTTCTGTGCCCTCATAACACCTTCTTTCTATTCTTGCTTTTATGAATTTTTCATTCATGTCTGTGGACTCCACACAAAAGCTGTCATGGGTATGGCCTACATAACAGAGATTTGACTCTTATAGGAAGTGAAGAGGGTCTGGAAGGCACCTGTGGAAATGCAAATTTGGTGACTAAATAGGACCTCCCTTGGTCTGTTGATTTCCAGGATGCCACTGATGTATAATTTCAGAGATGATGTGGAGAGGAGAGGCCAGCCCTTCCTCAGAGAATCGTTGTAATCAGTATCTTCATTCTACTGTATGGCAGCTGTTGTTAGATTGGGGAAACATAAATATAGAGCAAACTCAGTTAAGGGATGGGTGCACTGACTCTGGAGACCTGATTTCTGGTCATGGCTTGACAGAAACTAGCCATGTGGCTTCTGGCAAGTCCCCTCAAAGGTGTTAACCTCTACACTTCAGCTTTCTGAGAGTGAGAAAAGGGAATTGGAAAGGTGGCTTCTAAGGGTGTTTTTATTTTTCATTTTGTTTGTTGCTGTTTTCTTTTCTAGATTATACGTTTCCTCTGACATTCAGCTCTAAATATTCATGTACCACCTCGAAGTCTCCATCTGGATGAACCATAACCACTTCAACTGAACATACCCTGAGCACACAAAGTAATTCATGCTCTTGATCCACATTTTGTCCCAAAGTTATTTCCACCTCCTATACGTCCTATCTCAGAGAATAACATTGTTCTATATGCCTAGAAACTACACCATAAGTCTAAAGGCCACTTTAGAGGCCCTTCTCCTTTACATCCACATTCTATCAGTTGCCAAACCCTACCAAATCCAGCTTTAAAATAATTCTCCAATGGACCTCCTTCTCCCCTACCTCATTGCCACTTCTTAGTGGAGAGCATTATTTCTTCTAATTATCTCCCAGCCGCTAGTTTTACCTAAATTTCTCCCACACTATGGCCAAAGTAATCTTTCTAAAGAGTAATATGACCTGGTGACTCACCAACTTAAAATTTTTGGTGGCTCCCATCAAGAGGATGAAAGGCTTTCCAAGCATGTATTTAACGATTTGTATGTAAAAAGGAGTTTTGATCAGGTTGGAAAGCCTGGGTTCACTAGATCAACTATCACTAGGAATAAATGAAAGAACAGAAAAATAAGAACAGAAGGGAAGTAGCAAACATTGAGTGTCCATACTATATCAGATACTGTGCTTTATATACCCTATGTTGTCTCAACATTCAAAAAATATATGAGCTATCTTAGGTCGGGTCTTCCCAGCATAGACTGCGATGGAGATGTGTGTGCAGGAAGTTTACTGGGGAGTACTTGTGGAATCCTCACCTGTGGAAGCAAGGAATGCAGAGCTGAGCAGACAGAAAAGCTGAAGTTTGCATGCACTTATTGCATAAAGCCTTAGCTGACTCTACGAGGAGCTCTGGAGCTAGGATGCTCCTCAAGGGCTGCTCTAAATGGAGGCAAAGAGATGGGACTTCTATATTCATTGACCAACTGACCAGTTGTTAGGTGTGGGTGGCCCTCAGGGAAGGAACTTGCTGAAGGCAGTGCCCAGAGACAGACTCAGCTGAGAGTTGTCAACCACTAATGCCTTGAGCAACTGGGGAATGATTGCTTTGGTTCTGAGGAGGTCCAAGCAGCATATCACAGTATCCACGGGATAACTTGTGGTGCATTATTTTATAGGTAGAAAATCTGCATCCCATCAATAATGTGACTTATCCTAGAGGTTATACAAGTTGTAAGTGAAGCTTCTGTGGCTCAAATTCATGTTTTTCTGATTCCATCCTCCTTTGACTATCTATACTTTTCTAATTTGGAAAAAATTTTCATCAAAGTCAAACTTGAACCCTCAGATACCTGAATGGCAGTATAAGCTGTCACACATATTAATCCTTTGAGGAAAAATTAGAGAAATAGGGAGGTCAGGTATTTAAAGTCTTAGATACAAATATCTTTTGACATCACTTATATGTGGGATCTAAAAAAAATGATACAAATGAACTTATTCACAAAGCAGAAACAGACTCTCAGACTTTGAAAACAAGTGTATGGTTACCAAAGGGGAAACTTGTGGTGGAAGGATAAATTAGGAGTTCAGGACTGCTACACACATTGCTGCTGCTGCTAAATCACTTCAGTCGTGTTCGACTCTGTGCAACCCCATAGACGGCAGCCCACCAGGCTCCCCCGTCCCTGGGATTCCCCAGGCAAGAGTACTGGAGTGGGGTGCCATTGCCTTCTCCATATACACGCTAGTATATATAAAATAGAAAATCAACAAGGTACTATTGTATAGCACAGGGACCTCTACTCAATATTCTGCACTAACCTATATGGAAAAGAATCTGAAAAATAATATATATATATATGTGTGTGTGTGTGTAACTGAATTGCTTCTCTGTACACCTGAAACTAACACAACATTGTAATTCAACTACAGTGAGTTCCCTACATACCAAAGAGTTCCATCCCAAGAGTGCATTCATAAGTTCAACTTGTTATTAAGTCCAACAAAGTTAGCCTAGGTATCCAACTAACATAATCAGCTATATAGAATCATTCTGTAATAGGTTTATAACACTTTCCACATAAATACTACATTTAAAAAAACCACAAAAAATAACATTTTTAATCTTACAGTAAAATACTTTGAAAAGTACAGTACACAGTACAACAGCTGGCATACAGGGACATGTTCACATCTTTGAAAGTTTAAAACTTGAAGGTTTGTAGGTAGAGAAACTTATTATATAACCCAATATAAAGTAAAATTTAAACTGAAAAAAAAAAAAAAAAGAAAGTCCTAGAGATTACTGAGGAAAGACAGAGTAAGAATCAGGACCTGTGGAGCGTCAATGTGAAATTGAGGACAAGACAAGCAGGATCATGCTTATGGCAGGACCAGAATGAGTCTGTAGAAAACTGGCAGCTGAAAAATCCAGCAAAGCAGAGATCACAGACCTGGACCAGTGGCCAGAAACGTTCTGAGAGCTAGAGAGCTCAGAGCGCCAATAGGAGAGGGACAGAGGGAGGAGGAGAAAGAGGGAGCCCAGGGTCAAAAAGGAGGCAGTTCCAAAGAAGAGGACAGGAAGTACTAAAGAAGTCAAGAGTCATAGACACTTACAGATATATATAGAATATAGGGTGCAGAGCCCAGAAAGAATGCGATAGAATGAGGGCACGGGGGTCATAGCTGTTCTCCCCTGATCTCTCATTACATGGCTTCTTGTCCCTGGACTTTAAAGGGCTTTGATAATGGCTTTGCTAGGAAACATGTATTCCAGGCCAGTGGGGCAGGAGGTGGGAGAACTTATCATTCAAGTGCTGTGCTTGCTACTTATTTACTGTGTGACCTCAGGCAAGTTATTTAAGTCTCTAAGCTTCATTTCCTCATGTGTAAACTGGGGATAATTATCAGGTCTAGGCCTGGTGCAGAGCTCATGGGAGAAATAAGCTGTTTCTATTTTAGAATTCTCATATTCTTCCACACCCATGACCTAACGCACCTGTGTGGACAAACCAAATTTAGAACCCAGGCTCTTAAGGTAGATTCTTATAGTTTAGAGAGTTTAGTGAATAACACGGGAAGCAACACGATTGCCTGCCTTTCTCCCAGCTTTCTGCCCTCGTGTGGAAGTCTCTCCTAGGAGGAAGAGTGGACAATCTGAGATTTAGGGGGAATATCTGCAGAAACCCTTGCTGGAGGCTCTAGCTGGTGGGAGATTTGAGGACAGCTGGGGCTCAGGTTGCCTGAGCAAGTAAGACTTATCCCAGCCCACTTGGGGCCCAATGAGACCAAGATTCAGCATTTAATGTCCTGCTTCTGTCATCAGAACTGGGAGCTGTAAGGCATTCTTCTTAAAGATAAGACAACATAAATAGAGGCCTCCTCTTTGCAAGAGACGTAAGAGACACAAGTTTGATCCCTGGATCAGGAAGATTTCCTGAAGGAGAAAATGGTAACTCAGTCTAGTATTCTTGCCTAGAGATTCCCATGAACAGAGGTACAGTCCATAGGATCTCAAAGAGCCGGACACGACTGAAGTTACTTAACACACTTTTTTTTTAGAGGCCTTCTCTCAATTGATTTATTTATGCCCTGGAAGATGTCATATGATGGGAACTGCTCCTTACTGTTTCAATTCTGCTGTCTTTATAAACAACACAAAGTTTAGAAACAACAAAACTAAACAAGGAAATATCGGTCTGGAAATATCTGTCTCTGGTTACAGTCTATAATTCTTTTATCTCATAGAATACCATCTAAAACCTAGCAATTTAAACAGTCTCATGGTCTTCCTTTGCTCTCTTTTCAAGGCAAGATAATTAGCATAATATTCTTTTTTTTTCATCCTAATATATCTTTTCCATGTATGTGGGATCTCAGTTCCCTGACCGGGGATGGAACCCGTGCTCCCTGTAGTGGAGCTCTGTGACAACATAGACGAGTGGGATGGGAATGGCTGGGAGGGAGGCTTATGAGGGACAGGATATATAGACACAGCTGATTCTTGCTGTTATATAGCAGAAACCAACACAACTTTGCTAAGAAATTATCCACCAATTATTAAAAAATAATGATAATACATTATCTTCACACAGAGGAAATAAAGAAGTTTGTATTCATAAACTAAGCAATAGATATAGCAATACATTTTTATGTATTATGTTAAATTAAAAAAGCAAAAGTGTGTGCATACCTATCATTTTAGTTACATATGTGCTTATAGAATGAGCAGCCCACTGCAGCAAAAAAATACTTCACTTAAGCGACTGCACAGTAAGGAGTATTGCTTCCACCATCTGCATACTGTGCACCTGCATCTTGATTGCATTTATTTGGAAGTAGCTCAACTATCAGAGCTTCCCAGGAGGTGCTAGTGGTAAAGAACCCACCTACCAATGCAGGATACATAAGAGATGGAGGGTTCGATCCCTGGGTCTGAAAGATCCCCTGGAACAGGGCATGGCAACCCAGTCCAGTATTCTTGCCTAGAGAACCCCACAGACAGAGGAGCCTGGAGGGCTACAGCCCATAGGGTCGCAAAGTGTTGGACACGACTGAAGTGACTTAGCACATGTACACACAGGCCAACTATCAGATGTTTACTTATGATGATACCCAAAGGCATTTTTAATTAAAATTTCATAACACAGCAAAAGAATAAGTTGAGGTGACCAAACCCACACTACAGGATGAGAATAAGACCCCTATAGGTATTTTATACAGTTACAGTTGAAGTAAATAATAAATGCAGTTATTATACTGTGTGATTTTGATATTGGCTTCAAATCCTCTCACACGTGAGTTTTGTAAAACTGTATCAGGTGTAACTAAGGGTTCCGTTCATATTTTCATTGTGTTTCAAATTTTCAGTTCTGATTCATATTTTATTTTATTGTTCCTGTTCTGTTTTATACACTGATATTTTTCTTGATCAAATGTAATAGTCTGTTCTGAGAATTTTTGATTGCTTTATAACGGGGCCTTTAAATATTGATTGCAGAAGATTTATCTTTCTGTCTTCAATTTCTAAAAGTTCTTAATGGTTTATCATGTACTTTGTCTCTAATTTATGCTGTAAATTTACCGTCAGTGTTATGAATAAGCCCAGGAATTTCCAGAGTGCCTGAAGCATTCTGTTCCAGGTCTTTGAGGATGGTCCCTGGTCTTGACCACAGGTAGTACTCCCTGTGCCTCACCTGCTGCAGCTATTTGAGGTTCATCATTTAATCACTTACACCTACTTTCAGGAAATAATGAAAATGACAGACACCAAATGCAAAATGCCCACCAAATACTGCGCTGGACACCTTACTTGAATTAACGTCTTTTAGTTCTCCCAACAATTCCATGAGATGGTGGTTCATCTTAACTCTGCTACTGATGAAGAAAGAAAGGCTTAGAGAGATTAAATAACTTGCCAAAGTCACATGATTTATAAATAACAGACTAGGGACTTAACCTCAGGTCTGTCTGACTACAGAGCTGAGCTCTTTCTTTTAACTTTCTAAAACTTTTTATTTTGTATTGGGATTTGGTCTACAAATGTTGTGATAGTTTCCGGTGACTAGCAAAGGGACTCAGCCATACATATACACATATCCATTCTTCCCCAAACTCCCCTCCCATCCAGGTTGCCGAATAACATTGAGCAGAGTTCCCTGTGCTATACAGTAGGTCCTCACTGGTTATCCATTTTAAATATAGTAGTCTGTACATGTCCATCCCAAAGTGGAAGTGTGAAAGTGAAAGTCGCTCAGTCGTGTCAGACTCTTTGTGACCCCACGGACTATACAGTCCATGAAATTCTCTAGGCCATAATACTGGAATGGGTAGCCTTTCCCTTCTCTAGGAGATCTTTCCAACCCAGGGAATTAAACCCAGGTCTCCCACATTGCAGGCAGATTCTTTATCAGCTGAGGCACAACCAAACTCCCTAGCTATTCCTTCCCCCCAACCTCCTTGGCAACCCTAAGTTCATTCTCTAAGTCTGTGAGTCTGTTTCTGTTCTGTGAGTAAGCTCATTTGTATCGTTTCTTTTTAGATTCCACATATAAGGGATATCAAACAAAATTTCTCCTTCTCTGACTTACTTCACTCAGTATGACAACCATGTTACTGTAAATGCCGAGTCAAAATTCTGAAGCAGTCACTCTAGCATCTTATAAACAAAGATTTAGAGGAGATTTGCAAAGTTGAAAAGTCGTGACAAGGCTAGGAAACTATGAAAGATTTTATTTTCTTTCTTTAAAAATTTTCTTCAATATTGTGCTATATTTGCAATTTTTAAAAGAGGAGACAGAATCCTGATTCATGTTGATGTATGGCAAAACCAATACAATATTGTAAAGTAATTAGACTCCAATTAAAATAAATAAATTTATATTTTTTAAAATAAAAAACTCCACTTCCTAAATATTCTGCTCTTAACTAGTAGTGATATCTGATAAAATAATTCAAGTGGTTGATAATTAAATGTGTTAGTCCTCATACAACTACATGAAAAAAGAACGTTTGGAGTCATTATATTTTAACCAAGTGGAATGGTTTTCTCAGGGTTAGTGCTGGAGCAAACAAGTGGATAGAGCAGAGGAAGCTACTAAACTTCCTCTACCATCCTTCATCTGGGGCTGTCCACATAATTCATTGTGCTCTCCAGTGACCCCAGCTAGAGCTTCACTGAAGCTTTCTAGTCTATAGCTCATTGTTGGTTTTTTGTTTTGTTTGCTGCCTTTAAGAGCCCTTCTTTTATTGGGAAATAAATACAAACAGGTGGGTCAGCCAACATATGTAGTTCTAGGGGCTACATATATAAGAGGAAAGAGGCTCACTTTCTCAGAACTCAGCTAGTATCCTAACTTCTCCCTTTTCCCTGGACTCGCTTCAAGTCAGTCCACTTCGTTGGCATGACGACACAGGAATCCCTGTTCTGGGCTGGTCCCTTAGCATCTCAGACAATCATTGAATGATCTCATAGAAGGTGCAATGCTCATTCCCCAGCTCTGTCTCTCAGGGAAGCCACGGTGGTTGGAAACTGGATCTATTCAGAGAGAAAGGAGCATTTTGCTCCTTGCCAACCTTTGCGGGAGAAATGCTCAGTAGATGTACCAAAAGCCTTCCAGAATGACTGAAGATGAGGCTTTGGGTTGAGCTTTGCACAGAGGGAAGAATAAGGCTGACAGTGATTATTCAGGGTTTCTAGAGTACCTCACGAATTATTGTCATATTTATCTATCTTGTCTAAGAAGGTAGATCAGGGACTTTCCTGGTGGTCCAATGGTTAAGAATTCACCTTCCAATGCAGGGGATGTGGGTTCAATCCCTGATCAGGGAGCCAAAATCCCACATGCCGCAGGGGAACTAAGCCTGTATGCCACGACTGCTGAGCTGCTTGCTCTAGAGCCCATGTGCTGCAATGAAGAGCAGAGTGTCGCAAGGAAGACCCAGTGCATCGAGAGAGAAAAGAGAGAGAGAGAGAGAGAGAGAGAGAGAGAGAGAGAGAGAGAGAGAGAAGGTGGATCAGAGTTATGGGAGGCAGTTTTCGGTGTACAAGAAAAGGTTTGAGGTTGGTGCCTCAACAGCCACTGTTACTGGTTCCTGAGACTTGTTCCTTCCTAGAAGGTGTGAGCTGATAAGGGCACTTCCCTTTTTCTAGTGGCTTATGCCTGTAGAAAGCAAGCTAGCAAACTACATGGCTGCCATGTAGGGCAATTTGGGGGACATTAAAGAGTACCCCCAAACCTACCAAGAATGCTTCTCAAAGAGCTGCAGAGACTTCAGGGACATGAGAAGTTCAGGGTCAAGTTCCAAAAAGGTCTCAGAAGGGGAGAGATCTCCACACATTGGCTCTGAGGTCTGGAACGATAGCAAAAGCATCAGGGAAGTGAGAAGATTTCGAAGAGAAAATCCTCAGATTACATATGCTCATAGATCTCTCTCCTCAACATCCAGACTCCAGTGCTCTGAACTGGATTAGAGCAGGCACTGATGTGGGAAACCTGGTAAAAAGCCTTGAAATGGGCAATCTGAGTAGCACAGATTAGGTAAGGGTCAGAAGGCAGTGCCAGTAGGCATCATCACAGACTGTTCTGGGCTATGTACCCAGCTCCCCTCCTTGAGCTTGGGCACATCGATCTGCTCAGGAAGGTAACTTCCTCAGTTCTCAGGGGAAAGATGCTGGATGAAACCTGGGTCTAGATCTGAGTGACAGCCACCTCATAGTCTCGTTTTCGCCCCCGTATCCCCTCAACCCTACAACCCCAGGCCATGGCAGGGCTGTTTGATACCCTGGTCTGCTCAGCCTCCATATCAGATACCTGTCCCCAGTGAGCTTCCTCATCTCACCCCACAGGGCAGACCCCAGGGTGTTTTTCCCAGTGCTTTCCCCAGGCCAGTTTTAGACTCTGCAATCAAGTCTCCTAGGAGATGTTTCAGAGTTTGGGGGAATTTCATACTTTCATTTTGTTTTTGTGTTTTTTTTTTTTTACTTATCCAGATAAATGAACTCATCATAGGCTCCATGTAGCCAGGTAGTCTGGACTGCTTCTCAGTGACCCTTCCCTGTGAGGTGGCTTATATTATAGGGACCTCTGGTATGAGACCAGAGAATGGTCATTGGCTGGGAAGCTGGAATGCTCAGGGGCAGTCCAGAACCAGGAACCTTCAGGCAGGTCACTTTGCCATCTCTCACCTTAAAGTATCAGAAGAGAGAGTAGCAAGTCTTAAGGGGATTTATACTTTCCTGCTTAAGAGCAGGAGATGACCTCATTGTGCAGCCCACCTGAGATTGTTTGCAGAGGGTTTTTTTTCCACAGACACATGGTCCTCCTTGTTCTCAGGGAGGGGCTCCACATAGGCAAAGGGAAGGAAGTGGTGCTTTGTGACAAGTGATGAATGTATAGGGCAGAAATTGTACTCATCCGGATGCTCCTGTTGCTTATGCCTGTTTCTGTGCCAAATGGAATGTTCTGTGGATAATGGGCTATTGATCCACACAAGCTTGAAGATTGGTTAGGATTCTTGTCCAGTGTAATGTGAAGGCTTTTGAATATGACTCTGTAAATACAAAGCATTATCAACAGTGTATCTTTTGTTGTTGATCTGTCAGAGTCTGTTCTTTATAGCTGACGAAGCAGCTGGGTGTACCAAGTTAATAACTGCAAACCTCAGGTTAGTCACCTTGCCCCTTAGGTTTTAAAATAGTTTCCTGTGACAGCTGTAACAACGCAGCTATAAAAATTACCACAAACTTGATGGTTTAACTATACGATTTTGTGGACTGTTATGTCTTTGTGGAGACTTCTTCGTCATTATGTAATACTCCTCTTTATTCCTTACAGCTTTCCTTACTTTGATGGCTTGCCTGTCAGAAATTAATATAGCCACACCTGCTTTCTTTTGATTAGTATTAACTTGCTTTCTTTTTCCATTCATTTACTTTTAATTTTATGTGTGTTTATATTTAAAGTGGGTTTCTTGAAGACATATAGTTACGTCTTATTTTTGGATGCGCTCTGACAATCTCTGCCTCTTAATTGGTTCATTTAGACTACTAACATTCAAGGTGTTTACTGATATTGTTGACGTAATATCTACCATGTTTGTTACTATTTTCTATTTGTTAACCTCATTCTTTGTTGCGCTTTTTGTCTTCCACTCTTTTTCTGCCTTTTATAGTTTTGATTGAGCTTTCGTAAGATTTCATTTTTTGTCTCCTTTCTTAGTATGCCAGTTATACTTCTTTTTTTAACTTCTTTTAGTGATTGCCCGAGATTTTGCAATATGCATTTACAACTAATCCAAGCACAGTTTTAAATAACCCTAGCATACTGCTTCCCTGGCAGCTCAGAGGGTAAAGAGTCTGCTTGCAATGCAGAAGACCTGGGTTCGATCCTTGGGTCAGGAAGATCCCCTAGAGAAGGAAATGACAACCCACTCCAGTACTCTTGCCTGGAATATCCCGTGGACAGGTAAGCCTGGTAGACTACGGTCCATCGGCTTGCAAAGAATAGGACACGACTGAGCAACTTTACTTCACTTCATACTGCTTTATGGGTAGTATGAGTACTTAACAGTAGCAAAATAATCCCAATTCCTCCCTCCCGTGATTTGTGTACCATTGCAGTCATTCACTTATATATAAGCGTATATACACAAGGCCTATGCATAAGCATACACAATTTGGTGTATTGTTTATATGTTGTTGCTATTATTATTTTGAACAATGTGTTATCTGTTAGATCAATTAAGAATAAAAGAAATAAAAGCTTCTATTTTTACCTTCACTGATTCCTTCTCTGATGCTCTTCCTCAGTAGATTTGAGTTTCTGATCTTTATTATTTTCCTTCTCTCTAAAGAAATTCTTGTAACATTCCTTACAAGTCAGAACTATGGCAACAAATTCTCTCCATCTTTGTTTGTCTGAAAATATCTTTATTTCTTCTTCACTTTTGAAGAATAATTTAAAAGGATACAGAAAATTATAAGTTGGTGGTTATAATTATAGAATTATAATTATATTTATATAATTATAAGTTTTTCCTCAACACTTTTAAGTATTTTATTCCATTCTCAATTGTTGCTTGCAGTTAATTCTTTTTAAGTTAAAGAAATGTGAAAACATATAGAAGACATATATTGTGACACTAGTGACTTTATGCTGAATAAGATAAAAGTTTTTAAATACTAGAAAATATTTCCTCAATTTTTTATGCATTTCACAATTAAAACTACACTCACAACACACTTTTAAGTTTAATCTTTTTCTCACTTTCTTATAACTAGACAAGTAACAAAACAATAAATCAAGGGACTTCCCTCATGGTCCAGTGGTTAAGAATGCACCGTGCAATTCAGGAGATGTGGGCTGGATCTCTGGTCAGAATGCTAAGATCCCACATGCCGCAGAGCAACTAATCCCGAGCAATGCAACTACTGTGAGTCCATACACCACAAGAAAGATCCCACATGACACAACTAAGACCTCATGCAGAAAAATAAATAAATATTTTAAAAACCTAAAGAATCAAAACTCTGATATGTATCATTTTCCTCTTTTCATGGTATATATACTCTCACCCTGGCTGATTTCAAGCTACCAGCATGATGTCATTGAATGCAAAGCTGGGGAAAGCCGTGTAGCAGCAACCATGATCAGACATTTTGTTCCCATGACAGAGATACAATAGACGTAATGTTCTCAAAAGCACAAAGAATAGTAAAATGTAAACTAATTAAGAAGTAATGAGTTTTGAGTTTTCAATTCCCTCAGTTTTGGTCCGACCCTTTGCGATCCCATGGACTGTAGCCTATCAGGCTCCTCCGTCCATGGGATTTTCCAGGCAAGAGTGCTGGAATGGATTGCCATTTCCTCCTCCAAGGGATCTTCCCGACCCAGGAATCAAACCCGGGTCTCCCGCATTGCAGGCAGACGCTTTACCATCTGAGCCACCAGGGAAGCCCTTTATTTAACTGTAAATTTATATAATTCCATTTTTAGTAATATAACGCTTATCAATGACCAGCTCACAAGCTTTCTGAAACTTTAACACCTGGCTCTCATGAGTTGATATGTGCTGACTCCAGCACAGCACTGGGTAGTGTTGTGGGCAGGATAGTTGGGTGTCAGGTGTTTATGTATGTGGAAAGGGGAATGGTGAGAATAAAGAGCACTGTCACTATGTCACCAGCTCTTATTACCCTTATCCTCTTAGGGAGGCCCATTGGAAAGTGACTTTGACCTGTTATATGGACTTTAAAAATACCTGTTACAGGGGCTTCCCTGGTGGTCCAGTGGTTAAGAATCTGCCTTGTAGTGCAGGGGACATGAGTATGGGAAGATCTCACATGCCATGGGGCACCTAAGCCCATGCCCCACAATGACTGAGCCCAAACACCTAGAGCACTAGAGCCACAACTACTGGAGCCGGTGCTGTGCGACAAGAGAAGCCATCACAAAGAGAAGCCTGAACACCATGGTTCAGAAGCCCCTGCTCGCCACAACTAGAGAAAGCCTGTGCCCAGCAATGAAGACCCAGCACTGCCAAAAAAAAAAATACCTGTTACAATTGATTTCAAAGTTTCCTTGTGAGCCAATAATACTGTTTCATATTTATTGCTTAACTTATGGAAAAGCTCAAGATCTTCCACCAGTTTTAGTTCCTTCTCCTCAACAAAAAGATTAGTTGCAAGTTCTAAAATAAGGCAGCCCCTCCAAACACAGCATACTACTACTACTAAGTCACTTCAGTCTGTCCGACTCTGTGGGACCCCATAGACGGCAGCCCACCAGGCTCCCCCGTCCCTGGGATTCTCCAGGCAAAAACACTGGAGTGGGTTGCCATTTCCTTCTCCAATGAAGGAAAGTGAAAAGTGAAAGTGAAGTCGCTCAGTCATGTCCGACTCTTAGTGACCCCGTGGACTGCAGCCTACCAGGCTCCTCCATCCATGGGATTTTCCAGGCAAGAGTACTGGAGTGGGGTGCCATTGCCTTCTCCGAAGCACAGCATAGGGCTCACTAAATTCTACTACGATGTACCCAGCAGGGAAATTGGGTTTCTGCCAGCTGACCTACCCTGCCCACCTCCATCTATCTGTGATTTTGGCACCAGGACCTGACTGCGTGGAGAGATGTTCTCTGAAATTATGAACAAATCAGAAGTAAAATGTCCATAAGCTATTAAAAGTCAATCATTCTTGCACGGGGGTCATGCTAATCTTCTCTGTATTGTTCTAATTTTATTTACAGGGGAACAATGGAGAAACAGACATAGAGAATAGACTTATGGACATGAGGAAAGGGGAGGAGAGGGTGAGATGTATGGAAAGAGTAACATGGAAACTTACATTAACATATGTAAAATAGATAGCCAACGGGAATTTGCCGTATGGCTCAGGAAACTCAAACAGGGGCTCTGTATCAACCTAGAGGGATTGGATGGGGAGGAAGACAGGAGGGAGTTTCAAAAGGGAGCGGATACTTGTATACCTATGGCTGATTCATTTTGAGGTTTAACAGAAAACAGCAAAATTCTGTAAAGCAATTATCTTTCAATAAAAAATAAATTAATTTTTTAAAAAGTCAATCATCCAAGTACAATCTGGACTAACCCATCCAAATTTGGGGTAGCCTGACACAACTACATCTTTTCTTTGCACTATAATAAGAGTTACCAGTCAGAACCACCCAGAGAGGCTTGACATCCCTTTCCCGGAGACAGCTAAGAAAGGGAGAGAGAGGAGGACATTTCTGCCAAGGCTGGGGGTTTGACTGAGGTGATTACACAGATCCCTTCCCGGCTCTTGCAGTGTAACCACCTGACTCTGACTTCTTGGGAAGAGCAGAGTGACTTAAGGCTTGAAAGAGATGACCAATCCTCGGGGCACAGGCAGAAAAAGCCCCAGTGAGACAGGAAGCCTGCTGGTTTCTGATGCATAAACTAGACAGTAGAGGCAGCACTTGGCTGGCGCGGAGCTCTCTCTGCTCTGGCTGGTGTCTGAGAGCAGCTACCAGGCTCTCACCAGACTCCCTTCCTTATCCTCACTGGCTGATGGATCCCAAAGGACTCCTCTCCTCAAATGTCCTGCTGTTTTTCTCTCTGTTTGTTGAGCTGAGCTGCAGAACAGGTAAGTGTTCATCTGTTTGAGGGCTTGGGTCCTAGGATTACCTACCAGGAATCAGCTATAGCCTCCTAGACAGAGAGAGAATTCAGCGGCCAGGGGTTGTTATTTGGCTGCGGGTAGGGGGCAGGGGGGTAGGGGGAGGGCTGTGATCTGCTGCCTCTTCCTCAGAGACTGAGTTCCTCCTACCTCTGTTGAAGAGGAAGGAAGATTGTGAGTTACTGGGCTCCTGGGTCCGAGGCTTAGCCCCGCCAGTCCTAGCTTCCAAGGAAACCAGGAGTTCTAGTCAAAGACACCGGTCACATTCTAGACTGGCCTCCCTGGGTGAGAGGCTGCAGTCAAAGTCCTGGCTGAGTGTTTGGTTTTGTGTGAGTATCCCTCTGGCAAAGGCCCAGGCTAAGGGAATGAGCTGGAGAGAAAGGGAGCTCTGGAAGAAATTACTCCTACCCTGTCCTGGATGGGGATCTTCACACACACACACACAAGCAGACAAACCAAAAATATGGTCCACCTACAAGAACGGGCTGTAGCGGGAAGAGAGGGTAAAACTGAAACCCCCAGGCAATGGTTGGGAACAGATAGTGGCCACAGCGTGGTTGTGCTGGTGGCTAATTTCCTAGAAGTAGCATTCCAAGGCAGCAAGAGGGGCAGAGGCCAGGATTTTTGGAGCCCAAGGCTGGTTACAGTTAGTGAGAAATGCAAATCAAGAATGCTCAGAGTCAGAGTAGCTTCAGTGTAGAGCCAGAGTGTTTGGAACTCGACTCTCCTCCTATCTTTCTGGTTTGCTGGCATTCTCTGTTTAATAGTTTTGCGAACTACTCTGTTTAGAGCTTTGAGAAAAGGTGTTTGAAAAAGAAAAAGCCAAGCAAGGAGCAAACTTTGGGCTCACTAAGGAGTGGATGAGCATCTCCTTTCTGCTTAGATGCCTTCAGACTTTGTTTAGACTGAGGGAGGCAACCTAAAGTGGAAGTGCCATTAGGGAAAGAGGGAAAATCCTGAGGCTCTGGATGTTTTGTTCTTGGGGCTTTCAAGACCGCAAATCCATTATGGACTTTTCCAGGAGAAGCCCAGAGATGTGCTGAGGTTATCCGATAACCTCTAGATGAGGTTATCTGAAGGGATGCACTTGAGATCGATCTTTTGACAGATTACCAGATGAATAGCTCTTCTTTGGCCCTGCGTTTCCTCAGAATCAGGCAGCCTGATGGCTCTCGCTGCCCAAGGTCTCAGAGAGCAGTAATTGAACTCAGGGTTCAGAAAGCCATATGGAACTACTTTAAGCCATAACGAGGAGATGGCTCAGATGGTAAAGAACCTGCCTATAGTGCAGGAGACCCAGCTTCGATCCCTGGGTCAGGAAGATCTCTTGGAGAAGAAAATGGCAACACACTCTAGTATTCTCGCCTAGAGAATTCCATGGACAGTGGAGCCTGGCGGGCTACAGTCCACGGGTTCGCAAAGAGTTAGACATGACTGAGCAACTAACACTTCACTTCAGGAAGAGTCAAACCTTCCTGGGGGCACCCGATTCACGAGTCCACCATTTTTGGAATACTTTCTGGTGACTATCAGGAGTGATGGGTTTGAACAGCGAGCTGAACTTTTCTATCCCTGTGCTGACTTGCCTTCTGGTCAGCCTGGCCCTGGCATCTCAGGTTCTGCTGACAGCTGCTGCAGGCAAAACTTCCGAGGTCACTGGTTAGTAAGAAACAGCCCAGCCCTTTAAAGGCGTGTCTATCCAATCAGCAGTGTTCATCTTTCTTACGATGTCTTCTCTGAAATATGTACAAAAATTTTATACTGTTTTTATTTTTAAACATGAACTCTCTTGTGAAACCCCAATAAAACCCAGACGGAAATGCTTTGCAAATGGGACAGGTCAACCATGACAGATTTACCCAACCAAGAAGCCCACTTCTTGTAAAATTAGTACCCACTCCCCTTCCCATCTCTACTCAGCTCACCTTCCAATTCCCAGTCAAACTGTAAAAATAAAAAAAAGTCCACATGTCTCTTCCCCTAATGAACTGAATTCTCCATTTCCCTCAGTGATACATTTTTTAATAGGCTTCTCTTTTTCAGAGCAGTTTTGGGTTCACAGCAAAATAATTGAAAAGTACAGAGATTTCCCATGGCCCTCACATACACATAGCTTCTCCCATTATCAATATCTCCCACCAGAGTGGTGCATCTGTTACAAGTGATGAATCCACCCCAGTAGAATTTTTATTCTTTCATTCAGGTTCTCCCCACTTCCTCCACACACATAGAAAGAGAAGTGAGGGGCAAGATGCAGAGGAGGGTGGTTCTAGACTTCGCCCAATCTTGTGTATTCACTGAACCATTCTACCCCAATATTTAGATTTAGGCACTTTTATTTCTCAAAAGTTTTAATACTGTGACATAACTCCACTGACTTCACTATCTCTGGTGTTAGACTGAAAATCAGAACTTCAGGGCTATTTGGTTTTATCCATAGATTGACTTTGGACAATCCCATTCGGCAACTATCTACTAGGATGCATGGTATGCCTGGCATTAGGTGACGTGCGGGGTAAAATGCACCACCACAGCCTCTGCCCAGAACTTGGCACAGAATCTGGCACACGAGAGCCCTTCTACAAATGTTTGTTGAATGATTAATATAGTATGTACAGAACTTAATTGCTATATATCAAACACTGTTGTAAGTGCTTTATGTGTATTATTCATTTAATTATACCAACTCTGTGAGTTGGTATTGCTACATTATGATTTTATAAAAGAGGAAAGAGGCACAGCTTCTGCTGCTGCTGTTAAGTTGCTTCAGTCGTGTTCGAATCTGTGCGACCACATAGACGGCAGCCCACCAGGCTCCCCGTCCCTGGGATTTTCTAGGCAAGAATACTGGAGTGGGGTGCCATTTCCTTCTCCAATGCATGAAAGTGAAAAGTCAAAATGAAGTCAGTCAGTCGTGTCCAACTCTTAGCAACCCCATGCACTACAGCCTACCAAGCTCCTCCGTCCATGGGATTTTCCAGGCAAGTGTACTGGAGTGGGGTGCCATTGCCTTCTCCAAAGAGGCACAGAGTAGTTAGTAATTTCTCCTTAATCACATAGCTTGACTCCAGAGGCCTCAAGGAATGAAACTGGATAAGCTTATGTTTAGGGAGGAGAATCCTAAAATTTGTATCCAGGTCCCATGGTAAAAATTAGATTGTGCTGCCTATAATTGAAGCATATGAGTTGATATTAATTGAATTGAAATTAAATATAGGAATTCACAAAAGGTGAGAGAAGTTGGATAAATCAGAGAAGGAAGTAGAAGGCATACGGAAGTATTTGATCTGGGATTTGGAAAGTAGATAGAAACATCTTTCATCATGTAGTTTTTTTTATTTAATTTTTTGTTAGCTAGTTTTTTTATGGAGGAGTATCCTACATAGGTCTATAAAACTTCAACAGTACAAAAGGGTATTGAAGAGAGATTTGTCTCGCTCTTACAGTGGTGAACAAAACAGACACAGACCCTACTCTTAGAAGCTTGTAATTGCATAAGGATAAAAAGCATTGAACAAGAGTTAAAAGTACGATGGGTAATGTGAAAGGAGTGACCCAAAGTGCACTGGAAGCACATGGCAGAGAAACCGTATCACAGCCAAGGGTCAAATGCAGAGGCGTGAAGGATAGGAGGAGTTAGCCAGGCAAATAAAGGGCAGTGACCGAATTTCAGGCTGAGGAACGGTAAGCGTAAATATTCTAAGATAGAAAGACCCAGCAGCATCAAGGAATGGGACTAGAAGGACACCTGGTAGGACTTCAATTTAAAAACAAGACTTAGACGCACTATCTTTTCTTTGTGAGCCCAGATTTCCCACAAGAACTATGAGGGCTCTGAGTCTTTATGTGGGCTGTGGCATGTGAAGGTCTGTTCTGAAAGAAATGCTGTAGCAAGATGCCCAGTGTCGGGGCTGCTCCCCACCAAAAAAGGTTATCATTAGGTAGAGTCCCATCTTATGAAAGGGTTGGCTAAATGCTACTAATTTCAGGAAAATATCCATGGGCTCATGTGAATCACTCTACTTTCTAAGTAGAGTTGCCCTGGAAGGAAAGTGAGTTGGTGTTAACAGCTACAAATGTTTCCTCCAGACTCTTTTAGTAAACAGGGTCTGACTGAATCACAAACCCACTGGAAAACACTCATCAGGCAGTAGGATGTTTCAGGAGCTGGTGCTCTACTTGAAGGGTTTTATGAACCACTTTAAAGCCCCCACTTGTTTTTCCACTCTTGCTCAGGTGTCATTGAGGTCACACACCCCCTACAGACCCGGCCACTCACATACTCAGTTGTTACATCATCACTCTTTATGTGGGCTGTGGCATGTGAAGGTCTGTTCTGAATGGAGTTTTGATTCCATTCCCCATGACCAAGTCTGCTTAAACCGCTCATCCTGTCATTCTCATCTGCCTTCTCTTTCCTTCCCTCTTAACCTCTTCTTTTCTATCAAAAAAATTAAAAAAAAATTTTTTTTTTCTTTTTTTGGCTACTTCTTGCCCCATCCTCTGTCTCCTCTTCTTCTGACTCCCTTCCATTTCTAAATTCCAAAAATAACCATGGTGTAAAGAGTCTGTTGGATTAGGTGGGTAGGGAGGGTGGAGGCTTATGGTCTATAAATGGGTATCATTTGCATTTTCTTCTTCTCCATATCAAAAGTGATATAAAAAAATCAACAGTGTGATGGTAATTCTCAACCTTGATTTGAAGCCCAGATTCCTTTGAGAAGTGACATTCAGGGCTATGCTTCCAGAAAAAAATGTACATATGCTTACCTATATGACTTCTACCTTCAATTTAGGGGGCCTGTATACCATGTGATATTTCTACTTGCATGGATGGTTCTAGTTTTCTGTCATGCCTTTATTGGTAGAAGTTTAGGTTCAGGATTCTTGGGTATTATATGTACCACATTATCTGGACAGCCAGGCACCCATAAGTGTGACTAGAAGGAATTTCAACACGTTCTTTTACATATCTTTGTAAAAATAAAATACCAGCACCAAGAATAGCATTCCTTGTCTAATAAATTAAGCAACTGTTTAATTAGGCACTCTGTTTCAAGAGTTGATTGAATAGCGATATACAAAAGAACAAATGCTAATTGTCTTTCCACCATTCCTTAATAGTTAAGTGCCATGAATTCCCTAGCAGTATAGTGGTTACGACTCAGTGCTTTCACTGCTGGGGCCCGGGGATTAATTCCTGGTTGGGGAACTAATATCCCACAAGTCACAGAGCATAGCAAAAAAAAACTTACAAGAGCCAACTATTCAAATCCGAATTTTTCTTTTTCCCAACCTTTAAATCTCTAGTCTGATATCAGCAGGGCCCTTCACAGGATATCAAAGCATTTTGCTATCAAGAACATCTGAATCTGTTTGCCCAAATTTCCAACAACCCATCTTAACCACAAGTTAATTGTGCCTTCTCTAGGTGTCTGCATTATTTAAGCAGACAGTTTTATTGTACTCTTTTGACTTTCTTATCAACTAGAACAATCTGTGCTCTCTCTGAGTCATGGGCTCCTTCTCTTATGAACATTAGCTTGTGATTAATTTCAGTTATGAAGTTCAGCCACATATGGGTCAAAGCTAAATAAGATGGATTTTAATTAGGTAACATGGCTTTTAGCATTCATAAATTGATCAGATATTTATTTAAAACCTATTACATGCCAACCACTGCTGTAGGTCCTAAGGAAAAAAACAATGAACAACATGAACTTCTTCCTCTTGAGAAGTTGGCATTCTAGTACGGGGGGAGACAAAAATAAAAATGACCAAATATATAGTATAACATCAGACAGTGATAAGTGCAGAAGGAAAGGATAGCATATAGATAGGATCATTAGAGTAGGTCTTTCAGAAAAGATGATTTTTTTTTTTTGAGCAGAAATCTAAAAGAAAATGAGAGTATGAGCTCTTTAGATACATAAGGGAAAATATTTCCAGAAAGAGAGAGAACAATAAATGCAAAAGCTATGAGATGAGAATGCTCTGGATGAGTTAGGGAACAGCTGGAGCTGGTGTGGCCATAGTGTGGTGAGTGAAGAGTGGACAAGAGATGGAGTCAGAGAGGTCCAAGGGATTGGATTATTCAGAATCTGTGAAGCCATAACAAGGACTATGGATTTTGTTTCTCTTTGAAGAGAGACAAAATCTGACATAGTTTTAAAAGGCTTCTCTGTCCATTGTATAGATTCAGGAAGATTTATGGGAAGACAAAAGAAGAGCCAGGCTTGTGATGATGGTGGTAGAAATGTTGGAAGTTCTCAGATGCCAGATATATGGTGAAGGCAGAGCCAACAGAATTTGCTGATAGACTGAATATGGAATATGAAAGGAAGATAGGAGTCAAGGGTGAGTCAAGGAGTCAGTGTTTTGGCCTGGGAATTGTAATGTTGTTTGCCGAAGAGGCTACAGAATCAAGAGTCCATTTGTTAAGTCTAAGATGCCCTTTAGACCTCCAAACACTAATACCAATTTGTGTAGGCAGTTTGGAGTACAGTGAAAGATTTGGATGGGAGATACATCTCTGGAAGCATTCCAGAAACCTGTAAAACTATGCAACTATTAATAGATAAGTGTGGCTGGGAAAGAGAAGTCTGAGTACCAATCCCTGAAATGCTCCAATTTTAGAGGTCTTTAAGAGCAGAAGGTTTTAGTCAAGGAGACTGAGAAAGCGCAGCCAATGAAATAGGAAGAAAACCAAGCGAGTGTATTGTTCTCTGGGCCAAATGAAGACAGTGTTTCAACTGGGGGATGTGAACTTTCTCAGCACTCTTAAGAAAGCAAGAAGAAGATGGAGAATTGACTTAGTATCATGGGGTATACAGTGATCTTGACAAGAGTGGTCCCAGTGAGGGGTAAAGAACAAGGCTTATCTGGAGTGAGTACAAGGAAAAAATGTCAGGAGATGGGAACAGAAGGGATAAATACACATTAAAGAACTTTAGGATAAAGGAAAATAGAGAAATGGGAAATTGGCTGGGGATGGACCTGGGATCAGAGTTTTTAAGATAAGTGAAATTACATGTTGGTGTGTTGGGAGTTAATAGAAATAACCCACAGTGTACCATAACAATAATAAAATTGATGATGCAAAGGATGGCAGAAGTTTCAGGAGCAAAGCCTTGAAGTGGGTGAGTGCTCCAGGAAAGAAGAGCCTAGCCTTATCCAAGAGCAGAGACCATCCATCCAAGTATGTGGGTTGACTTGGTAGTGGGAACAAATGGAAGCTCTCTTTTGTTTCTTTTCCTTTTTCAGTGAAATGAGAGGCAGGTTCATCAACTGAGGTTGTGGGTTTGAGGAGAGAGGAGGTGTTAAAAAGTCAGCAGTAGGATTAGTTACAGTGGTTTGCAAGGTTTGGGTGTGTGTGTGTGTGTGTGTGTGTGTGTGTGTGTGTTTTGGCTTGGCACTTTTGAAAAAGAGAAATAAAATAATTTCTCTCCCTCAACATTGTTGTATATCTCAGTGGGTTTTTGGAGAGAGAAAATTCCACAGGCTCACCTCCTCCTTGACTCCACATCCCTTAGACTTTTCTCTTTCCTTCTCATTTGAAATGATGCTTCTGTAACCTTGGTCTCTTGGCCTCACAAGCTCAGAATTAGTTTCAGTTACCTCTTTCCTTCATACTATTTATGAGTAAGTCCCCTATGTATGAACAGGTTAAATCCCCTATGTGTGAGTTACAGTCCGAGAGGGAGCTCGTAAGTCCAATTTGCTCATAAATCCTCTTTGTTGTACCTAGTTAGCCTAGGTAGTACTGGACTGTACTAGGTTGATGATATTTTTCACACAAATCATACTTTAAAAACAAACACATAAAAAGCATTTTGATAAGATCATGTATACACTGCTATATTTTTTTTAATTTAATTTTTTAACTTTACAATATTGTACTGGTTTTGCCATATATCAAAATGAATCTGCCACAGGTTTACATGTGTTCCCCATCCTGAACCCTCCTCCGACCTCCCTCCCCATACCATCCCTCTGGGTCGTCCCAGTGCACCAGCCCCAAACATCTAGTATCATGCATCGAACCCGGACTGGCAACTCGTTTCAGATATGATATTATACGTGTTTCAATGCCATTCTCCCAAATCATCCCACCCTCTCCCTCTCCCACAGAGTCCAAAAGACTGTTCTATACATCAGTGTCTCTTTTGCTGTCTCGTATACAGAGTTATTGTTACCATCTTTCTAAATTCCATATATATGCATTAGTATACTGTATTGGTGTTTTTCTTTCTGGCTTACTTCACTCTGTATAATAGGCTCCAGTTTCACCCACCTCATTAGAACTGACTCAAATGCATTCTTTTTAATGGCTGAGTAATACTCCATTGTGTATATGTACCACAGCTTTCTTATCCATTCCTGCGATCCAAAAGTCCAAATAATAATTGCTTATTATTACAATCAATAAATGCTGGAGAGGGTGTGGAGAAAAGGGAACCCTCTTACACTGTTGGTGGGAATGCAAACTAGTACAGCCACTGTGGAGAACAGTGTGGAGATTCCTTAAAAAACTGGGAATGGAACTGCCTTATGATCCAGCAATCCCACTGCTGAGCATACACACCGAGGAAACCAGAATTGAAAGAGACATATGTACCCCAATGTTCATCGCAGCACTGTTTACACTGCTATATTTAAAATGGATAACCAAAAAGTACCTATTGTATAGCACATGGAACTCTGCTCGATGTTATGTGCCAGCCTGAGTGGGAGGGGGGTTTGAGGGGAATGAATACGTGTATATGGGTGGCTGAGTCCCTTCACTGTTCTGAAACTATGACAACATTGTTAACTGGCTATACCCCAATACAAACGTTTTGGGTGTTAAAAATAAAAAAAAATGAAAAGAAAACATTTTTAATCTTACAGTATAGTACCTTGAAAAGTACAATAGCACAATACAGTAAACAGTTGGCATATAAGGGCACGTTCACATCTTTGAAAGTTTGCAACTTGAATGTTCATATGTAGTGGACTTACTATATCCAGTGGTGGTGAGAAGTCTGGCTGAGGAATTAATCTAGTTACTAGTTATATGACTCTAGGCATGTCATTTAACTTCTCTATGCCTTAGGTGCCTTAACTATAAATCTGAATTGATAAGAATTCCCTCCTAGATTATAGAGACCAAGTATTCTAGTTAGCCTATACAGCTCTATCACAAAATTTTCACTGGGATTTTTTTAAATACTGAGAATGCAGCGAGATCCTCATGACAGTCCTTATAAACTACTAAGGATCTGGCAACCCCAGGGATTGGCCAAGAGGAAGAGAGAGATGCTCCAGTCTGTTTTTCCTGATGCACGGACGTAAGTCTCAATGGCTTCTCTCATAAGATACTTCCCTCTCCTTCTTTCCACAGGTGAGGGTTTGACCAGTTCCACAAAGACGATTCTCGGGCAGCTGGGAAGCAGCGTGTTGTTGCCCCTGGCATCTGAGGAGATAAGTAGGAGCATGAATAAGAGCATTCACATCCTTGTCACAATGGCAGAATCACCCAAAGACACTGTCAAGAAGAAAATAGTGTCCCTAGATCTGCGGAAAGGTGGCTCTCCACGTCTGGAGGATGGCTATGAGTTTCATCTGGAAAACCTGAGCCTGAGGATCCTGAAGAGCAGGAAGGAGGATGAAGGCTGGTACTTTATAAGCCTGGAGGAAAACGTTTCAGTCCAGCACTTTAGCCTGCAGCTGAAGCTCTATGGTAATGACGGTGGCTTCCTTGGCCCACAAGAAATGCCATAGTGCCTCGCCTACAAATTCAAGCTTCTCTCAGAAGCAAAGGGTGTTCAGAATTGGAAGCAACTTGAAAGACATCTCAGTCTAGGGTTAAACAGGGTTTCAGGAAAAAGTTTTAGAGGTTCACTAAATTGGTCCAAATTGCACATTAGTAATAGCTGATTAGCCCTAGTTACCTTTACCTCCATTTTCTAAAGGAAAGGAGCCCAGTTGCCTGTATGCTAGAGGGCCCAGAGCCCCAAGAGTCTCAATTCACAAATAAGATTTTGTTTGAAAATAGTGGGTTTTTCTTCTGATTTTTAAACGTTTGAATACCACTGATCAAGCAAAAGCTCTCTTTCATAGGCGAGGACACTGAAATCAAGAGATAAGTGGTTTGCACGTGCCTACTCACATCTGTGTAGGTGGTTCACTACACTTGGGGTCCTGGGAGAAGGAGAGCTGAAACTCAACCCACACACCACTCACCAAGCCCTGCATCCTGGCAGAGGATTACATCTGCCTGGTGGAAGAAGCATAGTTTTCTCAGTTAAACAAAGGCCCTGATTATAAAAAATCGCCTAGTTGCAGAACTTAAACTAAAACCTAGGTCCATCTGAATACAAGGCCAGTTTTTTTTTTTTTTTTTTTTGAGTTTCTTTAACTGCCAGCCCTTCTTGAATGTGCCTAGAGTTTGTCTCTTCAGTCCCAAAGCTCCTTTGAATTCCCAGGGATCCTGGCAGCAATGTGTGGTGTCCTGCTTCTAGATGGGTCAGGAAGCCCCCCACACACAACATTTCTTTAAAATTCTCAGGTACCACAAGATAGCAGTTCCCTCCCCAGCCTTCCCTTGGTATCTTCCCTTCAAATGTCTGCAGAATTCCCACAGCCCTTCACCAGGTATCAGGGCGTTCTGATCATTCCAATAGTGTCCCCAGGGCAAGGCTGCCGTAAGCAAAGGTTACACATAGGTTTTCTAGAACAGTTCACTGTCTTTGTCACATCTTACCATATTTTATGATCAAATTCTCACCTTAGAAAATATGTTCTCTGCAACCATGGTATTCTCTCAAGTCAAAGAAAGAGGCTAGATTTTGGAATCAGACAGACATACTTTCAGATCTCAGCTTGGCTGTTAGAAGTTGAGTGGCATTATGTAAGACACTCTACCTCTCTGGGACTCAGTTTCCTCATCTATAAAATGAGAATAATTAGAACTAGGATAATAATTGTTGAGAAAGTTGTTGAAAAGATTAAAGAACATGAGTGTGAAATTCTAGTATTCTGCCTGTCCTATAGTAGTTACAAAATAAAAAGGACTTTTTTACCTTGCCAATTTTACATCATTAGAGTGAAAAAGTTTGGTGAGGCTTGTGGCTATCCAAGTTCAGACATCCCAAAGCACTTGCTATACACACACACACACACACACACACACACACACACACACAGAGTATAGATGAAATCCCATCACTAAAAAGTCATTCTTTTAGATAAGAAGGTAATACTTTAGCCAAGGACATTCAAACCCATGGGGGAATTAGCGGAGAGCAAACTCCCCAGATGGAATACAGGAGAGCAACCTAAATTAGAAACAAGAGGAATGCAAGGGGAGCCCTAACAGTCTTGGTGGGAGGGAACTAAAAGACAATATTTCTCATCTCTGTTTTATCCTTGGTCCTGGAAAAGAGTATAGAGGGGTAGTAGGGGGAGGGAAGGTGCAAATTAGTAGGTTCCTACTAGAAACATATTACACCACAGATCCATAGGGAGGGAAAGATGCTGTTCGGTTGCATTTTTTTCTAAGAGAAAGGTTAAATCATCATTCCAGAGGATTCATTTCGGTGATGGCTCCCTTCCTCCCTCTCTTGACAGAACAGGTCTCCACTCCGCAAATTAAGGTGTTGAACTCCAGCCAGGAAGATGGGAACTGCAGTCTCATGCTGGCCTGCATGGTGGAGAAAGGGGACCACGTGACTTACAACTGGAGTGAGGAAGCAGGAGCCCCGCTGCTGAGTCCCACCAATAGCTCCCACCTCCTATATCTCACTCTTGGCCCTCAGCATGCCAATAATGTCTACATCTGTGCTGTGAGCAACCCCATCAGCAACAGCTCTCAGACCTTCATCCCTTGGCCCAGTTGCAGCTCCAGTCCCCCAGGTAAGTGACTGAGAGGCAGCCGGTACACCACATTAATGATATGGACTCAGTCCCCACCTGGACCAATGCTCTGCTTCCATAGCCATGGCCTTCACCTTAGGAACAACACTTTATATTTTCTCTATGGTTTGTAAAAGCCTCCCATGTGCATTCAGTGAGTGGCCATTCTTCATAATAAGCAAGGTGTCATTATGCTCCATTCATAGTTGAGAAAACTGGTGAGAAATAATGGAACTAGACCCAGAGCCATGGGTGAACCTCCCCTTGCCTCCTGCCTTGGCGCCAACCTACAAGGGTGGCGGGGTAAGGGAGTGTGGGCAGCAGGTCGTGACTCCCAATTCATGCTCCACTAACAGTGGGATGGTTCTACACCATCAATAAGTATTCATCAGTCACCTGTGCTGTAGCAAATTGGGAACAGATATGACATACAACCTCTGCTGTCCAGATAATACATGAAACATGTGCTCAATACTGAAAAGCAAGATGTAACAAAGGGAAACATTTTATGAAATGGACTGTGACTCCCACAGCAGGTCAGAGGGTCAGGGGAGTCAGATCTCTGACTAAGACCTGGACTGTGAAGCTTGGGAAAGTGGTAAGTCATAGAGCACTTTATTGTTGAGAAAGCATTTCAATTGTGTGATCTCTTTTGTTCCTCACAATGGCCTTATCAGATAACTGTTGTCATCATCCTCATTTTATTACAGATTAGGAACTTGAAGCTCATAGCCTATAAGAACCCTTCTCAAGGTTTTTCAGCTTATAAATGGTAGTCAGAACCTAAACCTAGATCTTCTGACTAATCTTTTTCTGGAAAGATAAAGCATCATTATTCTGTTATCAAAAGGAAGAAAGGGCTGATTAAGTAAGCCCATCTCACCACTTGAGACTGGAAACAGACCACTGAGCCTTTTCACTAAGATCTTGTGTCCATGCCTCAGGTAGGTTCAGGGACAGAAGAACCAGTGTGCTGGCCCTGCCAGTCATTACCTGTGCCCTGACGTTCTTCCTTCTGCATCCACCGAGGGTAAACAGGAATCATTCTAAGGAGACTCTTGCCCACAGTAGACTGGATGTATATTTGGAAGGCTTTTCCAGATAACCAAGAATCTAGGGACAGGGGAATCCAGCCAGGTCATGCCCTTCAGCATAGCATATCCAGTCAGCAACTCCCCTGAGGTATTCCAGATGGACTGCTGGGGAAATCCACCTGCCTTCTGCATCTAAGAGCTGGTGAGCCTCACCCACTGCATGTTACCTCCCGCAGCCACTCATGGCAGAGTCGGCCACCTGTCCACTCACATGAGGTGTCTGGCTGCTTGCCTACCTTGCACATGAACCACATTCAGAGGTTCTCCCCCAGTTCAGACCTCTCTCCCTGCCCACAGCTATTCAGAACGTGCTGGTGGGATCAAGACAGCAGTCTTTCATGAGTGCAGAGTTTACAGAATGTAAACTCTAGGGGATCACAGACCTTTCATCCCTGCCTGACCCTGATCTCAGGTGCCTGCACCCCTCGACTCCACTCAGAGTCCCCACAGACACTGCACCCACGCTGAGGGGGATACCAAAGTGTGCCATCACAGAGCTACCACCCTGATTCCAGCTACTGTCCTCTTTCGCCTGGCTTTCTACAATAGCCTTTTTCCTGGTCTCCCTGCTGCCACCCTTGGGCCCCTGCAGTCAGTTCTCTACCAGCAATCAGAACTAACCTTTGAAAACAATACCACAAGGAGCATCATTTTCTGCTTGGATTACTATGGGATCTCAAGTGTCACAGACCAAGCCCGATATATAGCACAGATCAAACCCTGAGCCTTTGGAGTGGGAGCACGTTCTCCAAGACCCTAGACCAGAGAACTAACCCTAGGGAGTATCAAATAGTGAGAACTCACAAAAGGAAACCACTTGAATACAAGACCTGGCATCACCCAACCACCAATAGCACCCTGTGCAGGACACCTCATCTAAAGAACAAACAAAACAAAAATACAAACCCAATTATCAGCAAACAAGATTACTGCCTCACTCAGCCTTGCCCATCAGAGGAAAAGCAAAAACTCAGCACAAATCTCACCCTATATGAAGCTTATACAAACCACTGGACCAAGCTTAGGAGGGCAGAAATCAAAAGGAAGAAAGAATTCAACCTTCTTCAAGGAAAGAATTCAACTTTACTTGAAGCCTGGGAAAAGGAAACCTCAAACACAGTAAGTTAAAAGAAAATAATGAAAAGGCAGAGAAATACTACACAAATGAAGTGACAAACTAGAAACACAGAAGTCCAAATAAATGAAGAGGAAATAGACAAACTACCTGAAAAAGAATTCAGAATGATGATAGTAAAGTTGATCAAAAACCTTGAAAACAAAATGGATAAAATGCAAGAATCAATTCACAAAGACCTAGAAGAATTAAAGAATAAATATAAGACCAGAAACCATAAAACTCCTAGAGGAAAACATAGGCAAAACACTCTCTGACTTACATCACAGCAGGATCCTCTATGACCCACCTCCCAGAATATCGGAAATAAAATCAAAAATGAACAAATGGGACCTAATCAAACTTAAAAGCTTCTGCACAACAAAGGAAACTATAGGCAAGCTGAAAAGACAGCCTTCAGAATGGGAGAAAATAATAGCAAATGAAGCAACAGACAAACAACTAATCTCAAAAATATACAAGCAACTTCTACAGCTCAATTCCAGAAAAATAAACGACCCAATCAAAAAATGGGCCAAAGAACTTAATAGACACTTCTCCAAAGAAGACATACAGATGGCTAACAAACACATGAAAAGATGCTCAACATCACTCATTATCAGAGAAATGCAAATCAAAACCACTATGAGGTACCACTACACGCCAGTCAGAATGGCTGCGATCCAAAAATCCACAAGCAATAAATGCTGGAGAGGGTGCGGAGAGAAGGGAACCCTCTTACACTGTTGGTGGGAATGCAAACTAGTACAGCCACTATGGAGAACAGTATGGAGATTCCTCAAAAAACTGGGAATAGAACTGCCTTATGACCCAGCAATCCCACTGCTGGGCATACACACTGAGAAAACCAGAATTGAAAGAGGCACGTGTACCCCAATGTTCATAGCAGCACTGTTTACAATAGCCAGGACGTGGAAGCAACCTAGATGTCCATCCACAGATGAATGGATAAGCAAGTTGTGGTACATATACACGATGGAGTATTACTCAGCCATTAAAAAGAATACATTTGAATCAGTTCTAATGAGGTGGATGGAACTGGAGCCTATTATACAGAGTGAAGTAAGCCAGAAAGAAAAACACAAATACAGTATACTAACGCATATATATGGAATTTAGAAAGATGGTAACAATCACCCTGCTTATGAGACAGCAAAAGAGACACTGATGTATAGAACAGACTTTTGGACTCTGGGACTGGGAGAGGGTGGGACAATTGGGGAGAATAGCATTGAAATATGTATAATATCATATCTGAAACGAGTCAGTCCAGGTACAATGCCCTATAACAGATGCCTGGGACTGGAGCACTGGGATGACCTGGAGGGATGGTGTGGGAGGTGGGGAGGGAGGAGGGTTCAGGATGGGGAACACGTGTATTCTGGTGGCGGATCCATCTCGATGTATAGTAAAAGTAATACAATATTGTAAAGTTAAGAAAAATCAAAAAAAAAATAATAATAATAAATAAAAAAAATAAAATTAAAAAAAAAAAAAAGAATAAACCTACAAAGACAAACAACACAGTTACTGAAATTAAAAATACTCTGGAAGGAATTAATAGCAGAATATCTGAAGCAGAAGAATGAATCAGTGAGCTGGAAGATAAAATGGTGGAAATAACTTCTGAAGAGCAAAATAAAGTAAAAAGAATGAAAAGAACTGAGGACAGTCTCAGAGACCTCTGGAACAATATCAAACACACCAACATTTGAATTATAGGGTTCCAGAAGAGGAAGAGAAAAAGAAAGGGTCTGAGAAAATTTTTGAAGAGATTATAGTTGGAATTTCCCCAACATGGAAAAGAAAATAGTCAATCAAGTCCAAGAGGCACAAAGAGTCCCATATATGATAAACCCAAGGAGAAACATGCCAAGACATATACTAATCAAACTAACAAAGACTAAACACAAAGAAAGAATATTAAAAGCAAAGAGGGAGAAGCAACAGGTAACATACAAGAGAAACCCCATATACTTAACAGCTGATCTTTCAGCAGAAACTCTGCAGGCCAGAAGGGAATGGCAGGATATATTTAAAGTACTGAAAGGGAAAAATCTACAACCAAGTTTACTGTACCTGGCAAGGATCTTATTTGAAATTGATGGAGAAATAAAAAGCTTTTCAGACAAGCAAAAGTTAAGAGAATTCAGTACCACCAAACCAGCTTTACAACAAATGTTAAAGGGACTTATATAGTCAAGAAATACAAGGCAAGGGAAAAGATCTGCAAAATCAACCACAAACAATTAAGAAAATAGCAATAGGAACCTATATGTCAATGACTACTTTAAATGTAAATGGATTAAATGCTCCAACAAAAAGACACAGAATGTAAACTCGAGATCCAGTGTTACCCTTCTTACTCACAAGGATAAGCCACTTATCCTAAAACTCAGATTCTTTATCTAAAATAATACCTGAAAATTTTTCTTGACTATGTATCAATTATGTGGACTCTCATTTAATCCTCACAGCAACCAAATAGTATTAATATCTCCACCTTACAGATGAGGAAACAAAGATATGCAAAAGTCACAAACTGAACAAGTGGCTGAGTTGAGTTGTCTGATTCTGAAATCCTCATGGGTACTTATCAGAATAGATAATACACTTTTAAAATGCCTTATAAATCATAATAAATATGTGTGTTTTTCATTTGTGGCTGAGAAAGTGGTAGCCCTCACCTCAGCATAGCCTTCTCTGGTCATAGCAACCCTCTTAGGGCACCAAATGTTTTACCCTGACCCGTCTCAGAAAATAAGAATAATTCTCTTCATGCTCCTCAGTATGGTTTAACAAGAATTTAGTTAAAGCATCTCAAAGTCTTGGCCATAAAGCTTCTGCTAGAGGCACTTAGCTCAGGACATTCTTAAAAACACTTATAAAGGGACTTCCCTGATGGTCCAGTGGTTAAGACTGCACTTCCACTGCAGAGGGCATGTAGCTCAGAGGATAAAGCATCTGCCTACAATGCGGGAGACCTGGGTCCGATCCCTGGGTCAGGAAGATCCCCTGGAGAAGGAAATGGCAACCCACTCCAGTACTCTTGCCTGGAAAATCACGTGGACAAAGAAGCCTGGTAGGCTATAGTCCATGGGGTTGAAAAGAGTCAGACATGACCGAGCGGATCACTTTCTTTCTTTCTAGGGAACTAAGATCACACATGGCACATGACATGGCCAAAAAATAAAATAAAGATTGAATATAAAATTTTTAAAAAGGAAAGAAAAAAGAAACATGTAAAGATGTTTGAGTGGTCCATCTAAACCACTTTGAGGACCGAATGCACTAGTGTGACCAGATTTACTGGCTTTCATGAGATGAGGAGGGACAAGAAGCAGCAGAAACATGGAACCATGGGAAAATCCTGTCAGGACCTCAACTTAGGCATTAAGACAGCCATTGCACTTTCTTGGACCTCTGTTTCATTATATGTAAACTGAAAAGGGTGAACTCCTGAAGTTCTTTCCAGAGTTAAGTAGTCTATAAGTCCATTTGTATGTACATTAATAAGAAGTGCTAATGAAGGATTACCGAGGTATATTCATTTGCTAGGGGTGTTGTAAAAAGGTGCTGTAAACTGAGTGACTTACATAACCGAAATTTATTGTCTCACAGTTCTGGAGGCTATAAGTTCAAAATCAAAGTGTCGGTAGTGTTAAGTTTCATCTGAGGGCCATGAGGGAAGGAGCTGATCCATGCTTCTCTCCTTGGCTTGGAGATGGCTGTCTTCCCTCTCTGCGTATAGCTGTCCTGAAAGTGAAAGTGAAGTCGCTCAGTCGTGTCCGACTCTTTGCGACCCCACGGACTGTAGCCTATCAGGCTCCTCCGTCCATGGGATTTTCCAGGCAAGAGTACTGGAGTGGATTGCCATTTTCTTCTCCAGGGGATCTTCCCAACCCAGGGATCGAACCCAGGTCTCCCGCATTGCGGGCAGACGCTTTACCGTCTGAGCCACCAGGGCCTCTCTATATCTGTCCTAATTTCCCCTTATTAAAATGACACCAGTCATATTGGATTAGGACCCACTTGTAATTACTTTGCTAGGGTTGCTGTAACAAAACACCACAGATGAGGTGGCTTAAATAACAGAAATTTACTTTCTCACAGGAGAAAGGAGGCTAGAAGTCCAAGATCAAAGTGTTGGAAGGGTTGATTTTTTTCCCTGAGGCCTCTCTCCTTGGCAGTAGATGGCTGTCTTCTTGCTGTGTCTTCATGTGGTCTCTGCATGCTCATCCCCAGCGACTCGTTGTATGTCCAGATTTCCTCTTACAAGGACACTAGTAAGATTAGATTCAGATCCACCCTAATGACCTCATGTTAACTTGATTACCTCTGTAAAGACCCAGTCTCCAAATAAGGTCACATTCTAAGGACTTCAACATATGAATTTTTGGGGAAACACAGTCAACCCGTAACACAAATAGAGATCCCCTGCCCTGCCTCCAGGGATGGGGAACCACAGCGTTCGAGAACCAAATCACACAGCTAGTCTGTGGCATGCCATTTTCAGTACACCAGATTGCCTAAATATGGAAAACAGAATTTTATTATTTTGTTGATTTGGGTTTGCAAAGGAATATCACTAAGTTTTAAAATACCATGCTTGGTTCAACAAACAAAATATTACTGAGATTCTGCTATGCTCCAACGGTGTGCTAGGTGCTAAGAACACAAAGACAAAAAAAAAAAAAGACACACTCTTTGCTCTTAAGAAAGGGAATAGCTCTATAAGTAACTATTATTCCAGGTTAAGTAGTACGATAGGGGCAAAACAGAAATATGTGCAAGTTAACTCAGAGGAGGGAATGATTGACACTGTTTCAGGGAATCAGAAAGAGCATCACGGAGAATGTGACACAAACTAGGTTTTGAAGAATAAATAGAAATTACCCAAGCAGATAAGAGAAAGACACTCAAGGCAGAGAGAAAAGTAGATATAACTGGGCCTTGTTCTGTATTGTCCTATGGTATTCTGATGGGAACTAATAGATAGTTTTAGATAGAGGAGTAATGTGATTAGTTTTGCATTTCAGAGAGAATTTTCAGTGATGTGGACAGTAGACTGTGGTGGGGAAGAAGCAGAAGAAAAAGAAACTAGCTGTGGGGAGGGCCCATTATTGCAGTCACCCGTGAAGAGATGATGAGTCCTGAGCCAGAGCACTGGCTGTTCCTTTAACAAAGATCCCATTCAAAGGAGGGAAATCCCAGCCTTGGGATGATGTGGTGGGGTATGAAGATTTACTAGAAGTCTCTTTGTCATCTATAATAAGGACAGTGATCTTGAGACATTTTTCACTTTTGTTAATGAAAAATTCAAATGGTAATGACGTGATGAAAGCAAATGTGACATGATGTCAGCACTGGTTCTCATCAGGACTCAGACTAAACCACACAAGAACATATTTGTTTCTCAAGATCTTTTTTTCCTAACAATTGTCCAGGCTCTCCATCATATATTCATCTTTATTCCAATTGTTATCTCACTGTTGTACAGCAAGAAATATCTTCATATCTATTGTTATGAAGCCTCTTTACTACAAAATACTTTCTTAGTGGCTCAGTGGTGAAAAAAAAAATCCACCTGCCAATACAGGAGATGCAGGTTCAATCTCTGCATCAAGAGGGTTCCCCTGGAGAAGAAAATGGCAACCCATTCCAGTATTCTTGCCTGGGAAATCCATGGACAGAAGAGCCTGGCAGGCTACAGTATACAGGGTCCCAAAGAGCTGGACAGGATTTAGTGACTAAACAACAACAACAAAACAAATCCAAGGATGCTACCAAGCCTTCTCCTAGGTCATGTCAATTTCGGCCAGCACTGGACAGTGAGTGACTTGCTGCCATCCTTCATGACTGTGATCTGAAATAGTTCTGTCTGTGCAGTAATGAGTAATACTAAACCTTAAACAGTTGAACTCAGAGGGAATGCCCCTGGGAGCTCATTTTGAAAAGAGGACCCCTTTCAGTAGATTAGCAAAAGGTTGGCTCAGCAAGTCTAGGTTAGCTCCGTGGAAGGAAAATCTGACGCCTGCCAGTGAGCTCCGGGGGCTCCCCCTTTCTAACAAGGCCGTCTCATCAAAAGGGAGCTCCCACTGTCGCTGCGTCATCTAGCTGTTCTGTGTACAGGCAAGTCCCTCTCCCTGGGACTCCCAACCCAGGAAGCGTGGCCACAATCCTGGAAGGATGAAACCTGTTCCCCCTCACGGACCAGAGCCCTGTCACGTGGCCACACCTGCTACACAGGAAGCTGAGAAGTGTAGTCCTTAGCTAGCTGGGCAGTCATGTGCCTGGACAAGACTTGCTTTGTCGGGGAAGGATGAAAATGGGTTACACCCAGTAGTCCCTGCAACACGATGCTGGGTGGGATAGGCAAGTGTAAGGGATTTTTCTGGAAGCTGAGAACTCTGTGTAATAATCTTTACTTGGGTGGCGCCATATCTTAAATTAGTGTATGGTTTGGGACCACCCTTCCCCCACTCCCAATTCTGAGAGGAAACTGCCACCAACAAAAAGGTGTCTCTTGAAGATGATTGACTTCTTCAAGTTGATGTGCTTCAGGCAGAAGGCCTTACTGACAGAACCACATGAAAGGCAGGAAAGAGATATGGCACTCTCAGACCGTTACATTAGCATCTTGGTATCTCCTGGGGTGAGCTGCATTTGTTTCTCAGATTCTTTTCATTTTCTTCTTTATCTCCTTTAAACAATTAGAGTTTGGGGACTTGAGAGAGACTTTTGTGTTTCTGTGGCAGCAGACTTTCAGAGATAAATAAAAAAGGCCCTTCAGCCTTTTCCTTAGAGGCGTGGCTACCTGCCAAGTTATCAGATTTAAACCACAGCCAATCAAATAGAAGACCAAAGGATGGAAACTCATGCAAAGAACTCTTCATAAATGGCACTGGAGTTCTCAACCAGCCTGCTCAGCTGTCTCTAAGAGGTTCCACGGAGGGGGAAAGTCCTAAGCCTCCTCTTTAAGAATGTTCAGGGACTTCCCTGGCAGTGGTTAAGACTTTGCCTTCCAATACACGGAGTGTGGGTTTGATCCCTGGTTGGAGAGCTAAGATCCCATGTGCCTTTGGCCAAAAACCAAAACATAGAACAGAAACAATGTTGTAACAAATTCAATAAAGATTTTTTTTAATGATTTTTTAATTTTTTTAAAAAGAAGACTGTTCAGATAAAGATTCTTTTTGGATGAAGAATGGGACCTGTGGACCCCAGAACAATGTTGATCTGATTTCTGAGCATCGTCATCCTGAGGGGCCTCACTATATGACTGAGTGAGCGAAAAGAGGGAGAGCAAAAAGAGCCAGAGTCTCTGCTACAGGAAGTGGTGGTTTGAAAATGGGAACACAGATGGTGCTGAGAGCACAGATGCACACCTTCTTTCTGGTTCCATTTGGCTATAATAAAGCACTGCCAAGTAGGTCATTCATCGTTCCCTTCTACTCCTGCCTTGGGCCATTCAGAAGGTGACCCTGCATTCCTTCTGAGACCTTCTTATACTTTTGTGTATGTGCATGTATGCTCAGTCATGTTCGACTCTTTGCAACCCCACAGACTGTGGGCCTCCAGGCTCCTCTGTCCATGGAATTTTCCAGCAAGAATACTAGAGTGGGTTGTCATTTCCTCCCTCAGGGGATCTTCCTGACCCAGGGATCGAACTTGTATCTCCTGTGTCTCCTGCACTGGAAGGTGGATTCTTTACCACTGAATAATGGTATATGACAGTCTTCTCCAAGCTTCATTCTATGGCTCCTGATCTAATTTAACTTAAATCACTTGTCCATCACGTGCATACTGAGTGCCCCCTGCCCTATACTGTGTCGTGTGGAAAGGGGAATGCATGTGAAGCATAATGTACAGGGTCTACCTTCAAGGAGTTTACCATCTAGATAGGACTCCTACACCTGACTGGGTTAGAAAAATATGATCATATTAAAGAAACCACTATTAGAATTCCTCTTTGGGAGGGAACAGAGCTTCTTTAGGATAAAGAGCTTCATAAATGCTTTATGAAGAGTGTAAGCTGCTCTTTATGGAGAGCAGAAGATAAGACCTCCCTACCACAAAGAATCCAGCTGTAGGTTAAATACTTCTGTGTTATAATGGGGGAAGGTGTTGCTTGTGTAGATATAGGAAGAGAAAGATAGGGTCTGAGCCTCTCAAGTGTTAGAAAGCTTCTCTTTTCACTATGGAATCTGCTCCTTGTGAACTTTAAATCTACAGTAGAGGATTTGAACCCATGACATTCTCTTTTGTTTGTTTTTGCTACACCACACAGCATGCAGGAACTTAATTCCCGGACCAGCTACTGAGCTCATGACCCCTGAAGTGGAAGCACAGAGTCTTAACCCCTGGATCACCAGGGAAGTCCCCCAACAAAATTTTTAGTATAGGTTTTTTGGCTTTATTTTTTGTGTGTGTGGAAATGGGTGAAGGCACTGAACCTTGCACTCAGGACAGCTCAGACTAGAGGGCTGCAGGAGAGAAAACTCAAGGGACTATAGGAAGTTATTGACAGAAATTAAAGAGTTTGTGGGCATCCCGACCCCCACAAGCTGTAGAAGTAGCTTTTTGTTGTCCATATTTATTTAAATTCCCAAAGGCAGTCGGTGACATTTAGTTTCCATATGCATATCATAATTGAATAAGAGCACCAAAAAGGTGAGCACCACGTGTAGAAGCTACACCTAGGAAGCATGTGGTAAATAAACATCAATTCCACTTGCCTTGGGATTCCCAGGTGGTACTAATGGTAAAGAACCCGTCTACCAATGCAGGAGATGCAGGTTTGATCCCTGGGTCAGGAAGATCCCTTGGAATGAGGGCATGGCAACCTACTCCAGTATTCTTACCTGGCGAATATCCATGGGATGGAGAATCTCATGGACAGAGGAGCCTGGTGGGCTACAGTTCTTAGGGCCACAAAGAGTCGGACACAATTCTTTGTTGTGATAAATCGGAAGTGATTTATCATGTACGCACCACATGCTAGATTCTAGGCATTGCTCTAAGCACTTTCCATATGTTATTTCATTGGTTCATCAGAACAACTCTGCGAACTGAATATTTTTATGTTTGTTTTGACATTGAGGAAACAGAGACCCCAGAGGGTATGAGGCCTCTGGAGGTCACAGAGGTCTATCAAGTGGTAGACCCAGAATTTGAGTCCATCTGTCTGGCTCCAGGTGCCCTCCCTGAAGACAGTCTCCACAGCAAAGATAATTTTAAGATGCAGGACATAAATCAAGGGGTTTCAGAGTTCAAAGGAGAGGGAAGAATGGGAGCTAGAGTGGAAGGGAAAGTTACACAGAGGAGTTAAGCTTGGCCTGGGGCCAGGGCTAGGCAGGTGATGGGACTGGTGAAGGTGCCGTGGGAGGAAGCAGAGGACAGACACCTGCAGATGTGGAATGAAGGTCGGTGAAGGGGTGAGCTGGGACTTCAGAGAGCTTTTGACTCAGAACATCTGCCAGGTGCCCTACCCTTCTGCTGCTCTCATTGTAAGAGGCCTCACCTTCAAAACTAACTGTGGAGCCTTCAGGTCTCTTCTCACCTGTTTTGGCCATTGCCTTCTTCTGTGACTCTAGGTATGCTTGCCTGGGTCTCAGTTTTCTCAACATAAAACTAGTGAGCCAAGTCCAATAAGCTCTGTAATTCCTTTAAAGTTAAAAAAAAAAAAATCTGTGGTCCTATAACTTACATCCTCCAATAGATTCATATTAATTTGTATCCAAAGATTAAGGGGGAAATTAGGGCTTATGAAATATCTTTCAGGACTGTGACCAGGTTGCCTTTCAGATGTGGCTGACCTGGCAGAAGTTGGTCATGTATATGTCATAGGACAAGAGGAGCAGATAACTTTCATCCTTCTGAGACCCTGAAAAGAGAGAGCGGTTGCTATTATGTCCTCTGGGCCAGTAATATGCCCCATTATTTTTAGTTTATGTGAATAGGTACATGGCTGGGCTGTCACAATAGAAGAAACTCTCATTTGGCAGCTGTTACTTCTGCACTTATGTCATCTTCTATTTTCTAGCTTTACTTTAATTAATTTATTTAGCTATCTTGCTATTTTCTAGTTTTAGGTACACCACCTTATTGGTTTTATTTTTATATAAAAGAAATTTTAAAGAAATGCTATTTTTTAAATTCACTTATGTAGTTGCAGTGCTTGTTCTTAAATTAACTGTTGTGTTAGAAGGTCTCAAAATACACAAGGGAAGAAAAAAGAGGAAATAGTCTTGAAATACTACGTTCTACTATAACCGTTTGCTGGGTCCATCCCATGGGTTGAAGAAACCTAGCAGTACTTAGGCTGCAGCCCCTGCTTCTTTATCTTAGGATTTGAAAGGTTTCTCCATGAGTTTTCTGGTGTTGGCAACATAAGCACTAAATAGTCAGTCTGTCACTGTTCCTCAGATACACACACACACACACACACACGTACGCACACATGTGAAGTGGGCTCTCAGCACCCCTCAACCATTCAGGCTAGAGCTGTTGACAGGGCAACTCCAGCTTCCGCAGTGACTTTGTACTCACATTTCAGGCTTTATGTAAATTTAGAAGCCTTCTTATAACTCTGCTTGCACCCTTGCTTTTTGACTGGGGGTCATGAGACTGCTAAAATTGTTATCTGGCTGGGTTAAAATGTGTTTAGTTCTGGGAAGAAACGCTATAATCAAGATGCTTACAAAACTCCAGTTCAGTGGGATTCCCTGGGATGACTTGATGTGTTAAAGACCTAGAAAGAAAAAAATCTTTTCATATCCTGGAGGCAACTTCTGCTCATCTAGCAGGCCCAGTTGGATCTTGGCAGGATGCATTTTATCAGTTTGTTGCAACTTCAGGCTATATCTCTGGCCAACTCTGTAAATGTCTGAATTGTGTCTGTAAGTACCCTGCCCTTCTGTCCCCTACTTATTCCTTTCTTTCAGTTACTTCCCAATAAATCCATCACAGGTTTAACCACAATCAGCCTGATTCCACAATCACCTTTACAATTATCCTTACACATTAATGTAACAGTACCTCCTGATGTCTTTCTATTTAGAATGTGAATGCTATTACTTCATTTAGAAACCTAGTGCTTTGGGTTGTCAGCCACTGTTCATTACCTTGATGTAACTTAACCCCAAGCCCATACATCTCCCTGACTCTTTAAGAAGTCTGTCTTCAATATTCAGCCATGTTTCTACTCTTAGACCAACCTATAGTTCTCAAGGATCTCTGTGCCCTCTTCCTTATCCATAAAATGGGAGTAACGAGTACCTACCTCATAGGATTGCTTTGAGGATTAAATGCATTAATAGACAAGATGCACTAAAAAATGCTTGGTCCATTGTAAACGCTCAGTAATTAGCTATTACTATCTTTTTGAGCTAAATGTCTTACTTATTAAGATGATGCTCCTGGTTCAGAAGGATTTGGTAAAGGAGGGAGAGGAGACAAAACAATGAAAACTGGCTCTGTGCTTTTTAACTTAGTGGCTGGTAGTCTAGTGCTAATATTAAATGCGGGAATGATTCAGAGGAAAACTACATGCTACTCTTTCAGTTCAGGTCTACTTGGTTCAATACAATTATTTGCATGGAAGGACAATAATAGCACTACTGTATTTATTTTAAAAGTAAAGTAGATCCTCCTTCCTCCTGGTGTCTCATGAGAACTGTGTGGGAGTGTGGGGACAGCATGTGGAGCCATCGTGTTCTTTTTACCAAAATGGATACAGGACACATTAGAAATTTACAGAGAAACCTAGCAGAGAGATTGACTTAGGAAAAAACAAAGATAAGTTTAGCTTTAGTCACGTGGTAAAATGTCTCAAGTGAAGTGAAAAATAAAACATCTGAGTAGAAGAGACTTTACAAAAACTAGGTGTATGGAAGTCAAGTATAGTGACAGAAATCAGGATAAGGAAACAGATCTGGAACTCTTCAGTGGGCTAAATTTGATCTCTAAAGCTATGAGAATTAATGTCTCCCTTGAGAAAGAACATAGGTAGAAAACATGAGGCTAGGTCTCCCCACTCCTGCGTGGGATGTTTTTAAACTCACAGCACTTTTGAGTTTGCCCTTTAACTTTTTTTTTTTTCTTCCCCAGAATCAAGACAATGGGGACTATATGCTGGGCTCTTCTTAGGGGGCATCGTTGGCATTATCATGATTCTCCAAGTGGTGATACTACTGTTGAGAAGAAGAGGTAGGTGCCTGACAACAAAGAGATTCTTATCAGACTCCCTGTGGTAAGCAAGGGACCTCTCCCCATGAGCACTTGCTCTCACCACTTTGGCTTTCTGCTGGGAGCAAGCGCCTTTGCAAAAACACTAAATAAACATATCCTGAGACCTTGCTTAATTCAGTCTCATTCAACATGTCTTGCTTGATCTGCCCCCCACGCTAGTCTATAGGGATGAAAGGAAAGATGAACCACAGGTATCTAACACAGGAGACATTACACAGATAATTTAAACTCAGTATGACTAGCACTGCTGCTGAGGTGTGTATAGGATGCTGAAGGGGGCCAAATAAGAGGCTGAAACTAGGAGCAGAATTCAGAGGAGTCTTGGATCTTGTTCAAGTGAAGCTATATCTACTGACTGATAAAAAGAACCTTATAGTAAGATGTTTTTACCCAAGGGTTGAAACCTTTCTATAATTTCTTTTTACACTTAAGATATGTCTCTTTGAGACTTAGCAATGGGGTAGCCAAGGCATAAGTGACTCCTTCAAGGTCACCCAGCTGGTTGGTGAGGGAATCAGAACTGCAACCATGTGTTCCAACTTCCAGGGTATGTTCCTCTGGGAAGGCCCACAGGTCATCAGCAGACAGCAGAGGGAACAGAGTTTACTACGATTTAGCACGTGTTCTGACTCACCTTGGTCAAGCGTGCAATCCATGAGGTCACTTAAAGCCAAACTAAATAGTTATGGAAAGTCACCCAGGGTGGACTGAAACAGTTAAGGTCCAATGACTCCCTTGAAGTTTCAATGCCAAGTGTTAGTATCTCCTGGCCTCCACGCTGTCCTGCGATTCAATATCTCAAGGTCATGTGCTCACCTTGGCCACACTAACCACCACCTGCCCACGCTAGCAGCAGAAGCTCCTGCTCCGCAATCGGGACAGGTCCCCGAGTCGGTCCGCCCACGGGGCAGATGGAACTTGATCTTCACACCACAGATCTGATGGCCAATCTCATTCTCAAGCAGATTAATGTTCTCCACATACAACCTTCTTGGAAAAGCCCTACCTCAGCACTCTGATGTTGGTTTTGCTTATATTAATAATCTAGGTCATAGCAGGCCACCTACCTTGTCTCATTTCCTCCATCTAAGAGGTAGCTGGGGAGGAACTGGGAGGGGGTGGGGCGATTCAGACAGACATCACGATGAAAGCTTATGGGGATGAGGCAGGGTAGCCACTGTTGGCTAAGATGATGAAGCAGCACTGAAATACTAACAATGAGAAAACTGAGATTAACGTATCTGCATTAACCCTGCTGGCGAAGGCTCTGGGATCCTAACCCACACTCTTTCCTCCGCTACATGCTGCTATCACGTGGTCGCCTCTGAAGGGACTAGTACTCCCCACCCCGCAATAAATCTCTATCACTTTTCCCAACACACATACCCATCCTTGTTTCTGATCACTGTGTATTCTTTGTAAGCCAGGAACACGCATAAATCTTGCCTTACATCTGTGGTTAAAACCTATGCTCAATTACATAACCCCATAAGACTTTGTTCAAGAGATTTTATTGGCAACTTCTACCGGCTCATTTCCAGAATGCAGTCCATGTGAAGCTTTTCAAATGGACTCTGGAAATTCCGGAGGTATTCCAGGAATGTACATTTTACTCAGGAGGTACGTTGGGTAAGAACAGAGATTTTAGCCTTAAAATGCAGACTTTGCCACTTATGAGTTCTGTGATCAAACAGATAATCTAACTTCTCCTCTGCAAAATGGGGATAATAATACATACTTCATGGCGTTTTTGTGAGGATTCAAGAGTCAATACAAGAAAGCACTGATAAATGATGGATGATAGATGGATAAATAGATGGATCGATACATAACATACACACACAAATAAACAGTGTTTAACGCAGGCTGCTGCTGCTGCTAAGTCGCTTCAGTCGTGTCCAACTCTGTGCAACCCCATAGACTGTAGCCCACCAGGCTCCGCTGTCCCTGGGATTCTCCAGGCATTACTATTTAAAACCTGTTGCCAGCAGAGGGCAGCACTGGAAGGCTCTGGGACGGGCACAGAGAGCGGATTTAATACTTGAGGTTAGGGTAGCATGAGACAACTTAGTGCTGCAGGTAAGAGTTGAAAAAGAATAGTAGACAGTCCACTCCTTTATTTTACAGTGATGGTAGGAGAAGAGATCCATTGAGATGACATGTTTTATCTAATGCCACACAACTAGTGAGGACTAGAAGGTTATTCTAAGGCCAAGAACTTTTTCATTAGAAATTAAGGTCTCAGTGACTAGAGTTGAGCTGGCTCATGAAAATTTGTCCCTGCATTGAGGAAAAAATGCATGAGACTGAATTAGCTTAATCCAGCAGTTTTTTTGAGAAGCAACATACAGCCTTTTGCATCTCTCTGACCTTTTAAGACTGTCCCCTCTAATTGTAATTTTCAGCTTGAGCTGACCTGAAAGACTGAAAGTCCTTAAGGGCCGGATTTTATTCTGTACCATCTCTGTTCCCCTCCAACACCAGGGATAGTGCTGAGTGAGGGTTATAACTGTGCAGACACTCCAGATTTGAACTGAAAGGATGTATTTCACACAACTAACTTGCAATCCCTCTGTTATCTCCTCTGATCACATTCCCATATCCAAACACATGCACACTCCTCAGCCAATTATCCACTCAGACCAAAAAAGGGAAGTTGCAACCACCAGGAAAGTAAGCACTGCATGCCCACACCCACACAGGAAAACCATATTTTGGTTTCTTTGAATTCTCTGAGCTTCTCCTGGGGCTGCCCATCATTTCCTCCCCAAGGGTCACACCCTCAAGCAGCAGGTTCCACCACCTTTATCATGAACATACACACAAGGCCTTTTCCTTCCAAATAAAAATATACCTCTCCTAAGTGCTATTTCCTCAGAGACATGTCTAGTTTTTTAAGAGAATAAATTAACTAGTGTTAAAATAAGTCTACCCTAAAGACTGTGATTTCCTCTGTGTTAAGTCCCATTGCTTTTGCTTGGACTTTGCAATAGTCCCCAAAACAGGCATCCTTGCTTCTGTTTTTTTCCCTCCATCATTCTCACTGCTACATGAGGCATGCAAGGAATACCATGAAACATCAGAAAGAATGAGATTGATCTACTGCTTTAGCAAGGAAAGTGTCCTCAATATATGGTAAGGGAGAAGGTCATGTGATAGGGAAGTGTGTATGGAATGACCATATTTGCATTAAAAAAATCTATACAAGTGTCCAGAACCACACTGTCTAATTTGGTGCTCACCAGCCACATGTGGCTATTTATATTTAAATTAATTAGAATTAAATGCAATTGTTTTAAAAATTTTTTTGAAGTATAGTTGATTTATAATGTTGTGTTAATTTCTGCTGCACCGCACAGTGATTCAGTTATAAATTTATGTATATTCTTTTTCATAGCATTTGAAAACAATTTAAAATTGAACTAAGTTGAACTGAAGGTTCAATTCCTTAGTTGCATTAGCCTCAGCTCAAGTCCTCAGTAGTCACGTGAGACTTGTGGCTACTTAGATTGCTGACAGGGAACATTTCCATCATCAAAGATGAAGTTCTATTGTACAGAGTTCATCTGGAAGGAGATATATCAAACTGTTGAAAACTATTACTTCTGAGAATGAAATCATACTGGTTACTGAGTGAAGGAGGAAGGAGGAAGTACTTTTTGCTCTCCACTATTTAAATTTTTGTAGCAATGAATTATTTCTACAGATTTAAAAAGAAAAAGTTTAAAACTATTTAAAAATTTAAATGTTCTGAAGCATATTAATTTTCAGAGACCCTGGACTTTGAGGGGAAAAAAAAGATGGTAGGCATTAGAATGACATGGCAGCTTTATTCCAAATAGTCCCTTACAGATCATCCCTCTTACACCCCTCCCACTACACATCTACCATTTCCCCAGAAACAAGGAGGTGAGAAAGCTGTGAATGAACCTCTATGAACTGAAGAATACAGAAGAGGTATAAATAACTTTCCATACCCTTAAAAAACTTGAAATTCTAATAGGAGACTAGATATGCACATCAAACAATAGAGAGATCAAAATAATCAAATGGCATATCAATTACACCTAGTCATTACATGTAACACTGTGTGCCAGGCACCGTCCTATGCACTTTACACTGATGATTATCTCACGTAATCATCACAACAGCCCTGAGAGGCAGGTATTTCAATTTCATTTTACAGATAGGGACATTAGGTCCAGGGAGATCAAGTGACTAATCTAATGTCATAGGACAAATGTGCATGGGATTTGGGACTCAATGCTTTTTTCTATGGTACTCCTGGGGTAGGTGGGTATGCACCAAGGTGCAAAGACCAGAGAAATCTGAGCAGAGAGTTCATGCTGGAAACCAGAGAGAGAGAGAGATAACAATTATGGTTTCTTTTCCGCAGGTAAAACAGACAATTACCAGCCAGCAACGGAAGCAAAAAGCCTTACTATCTATGCCCAAGTCCAGACATCAGGTGTAAGTTCTATACTTTCTTTGTCTGGGGTGGACCTGTCATGTTTCCCATGGACTCCCTGGCCAGTCAGTTCACTTTGCATGCCTGACATTTATTGTTCTACATGAGTTATGAGGCAGAAGAAATTTGGAAAGCAGAAGGCAAGAACAGGAGCTCTCTAAAGGGGCATTAAACTTCAGTGTCAGATGGGATGACTTATTATTTGAAATGATGGGAAACACTGGGTACTTTTCTAGCCATCTGTTTCTTCATAGGAAAAAATGAGGACACTAGAAACATGTAATGTATGGCTCCTTCCCTCTCTGGCATCTTAGGAGTTTACAGTTCCATGTTATCAAACTCTTTCCTTCTCTAAGGAAAAGGATGCAGCTTAAGGAGAGAGGGAATGGTTGAGAAAGGCTATTGTGTGCCAGGTTGGTCTGATCCAAGTTTAAGAGTTTGCAAACATCAAAGAGATAAAGAAGGAGGATCTTGAGGATTCTACCTAGAGAGTGGTTGGTGAGATGGAAGAGGGTATGTAGGCAGGAGATGAAAGCAGAACTGTGATGGAGTGATGCTTGGATTGAAATGGAAGAGCTGGATTTTAAAAAAAGAGTCAAGATAAAGTTAAGGAGCAGATATGTTAGAAGTAAGAAGGTGGCTAAAGGATAACAGTTAGATATGAAGATATTACATCTCTGGGAGTTGGTGATGGACAGGGAAGTCTCACATTGATGCAGTGCATGGGGTCGCAAAAAGAAGGGCATGACTGAGTGACTGAACTTAACTGATGAAGATATTATAGCTTTTCAGAACTGAAAGCAATTCTAAGTGATGTATAGGCCAGAATCTGACCTTTAGGCTACAGGAGAAGGCAAATTCTTGAGTAAAAGATGTGAAGGTAAATACAGTTTTGATTAACACCTTGGGAAATTGCATCAGATGACAGTAAATGCATTTCTGTAAGCCTGCAGACAGAAGGCTTAACTCTTGGACAAAAATCTTCTTTCTGCTGTCCCCTAGAGGCCTGGAGGATTTGTCTCACAGGCCATGACTACCACTGAGAACCAAACTCCGTTTAAATATATGAGTCCCAAGAGCAAGCTCTTTTGCATTTATACTTTTAGGTAATCAAGTTCAAGTTTACCATGGTGCCTTCCCTATCTATTCGATCCCATTTTGTTAGCGTCTCTCTTTTTACTCCCTGGTGGCTCAGATGGTAAAGAATCTGCCTGCAATGCAGGAGACCTGGGTTCAATCCCCAGGTTCAGAAGATCTCTGGGAGGGAGAAGTGTCAACCCACTCCAGTATTCTTGCCTGGAGAATTTCATGGACGGATGAGCCTGGCGGGCTACAGTCCATGGGGTCGCAAAGAGTCAGACACGACTGAGTGATTAACAGCATGACATACATACTATACAGTGCACAATCTGTAAATGTCACTTCAATGAAATATCCCATCTTTATATCTAATAAAGTCTTGTCATCTTGTTTTCCTTCAAGAGTTTTGACTATCCTCATCCCTTTGTACTTTCATATGTATTTTAGAATCAGCTTCTCAAGCATCACAAAAAGAGGAAAAATCCTTTTGGGATTGCACTGAATCTGTACATCTATTATATTTGAGGAGAAATTATATCTCTCAGTATTGAGCCTTTGAGGACCATAAAACTAACCCCTAGATCAAGGGACAGAACACCATCCGGAGCCCCAGAAGACCCCCTTGTATGTTTCCTAATCACTCTCTTCTCTCTCCTCCTCAAAGATTCCTTATTCTTACTTCCTAAAAATAAGGTTTACTCTCTTTTTTTGACTTTATAAAAATGGGATCCTACAGTATTTTTCTTCCTATGTCTGGTTTCTTTTGCTTAATATTACCTTAATAAGATGCATCCATGTCTTTGAGCTTAGATACAATGCATTCATATTCATTGCTGTATGGTATATCAATGTATGCATATACTAGAGTTTATTTTTCCAATCAACTATTGATGGACATTTACTTTATTTCTAGTCTGAGGGATTATGAAAACTACAGCTATTTATATTCACATGTGTGCTTCTTGGTAGATATGTGCACATATTTTTGTTGGGGATATGTCTAGAGGTAGAATTGCTAAGTCATACAGTATACATGTCTTCAAACTGACTAGACAAGACCAAGCTGTATTTCAAAATATGTATATCAATTTACTTTTTTGCACCTGTATACCAGAGTTTCAGCTGTTGCACATTCTAATCAAAACTTGATGGCGGTGGTGTTCAATCGCGAAGCTGTGTCTGACACTTTGCAATACCACGAACTATATATAGCATGCCAGGCTTCCTTGTCCTTTGCTATATCCTGGTGTTTGTTGAAATTCATGTCCATTGAGTCAGTGATGCTATCTAACCATCTTATCCTCTGCCACCCCCTCTCCTTTTGCCTTCAGTTTTCCCCAGCATCAGGGTCTTTTCCAATGAGTTGGCTCTTTGAATTAGTTGGCCAAAGTATTGGAGCTTCAGCTTCAGCATGAGTCCTTCCAGTGAACATTCAGGATTGATTTCCTTTAGGATTGACTGGTTTGATTCTTTGCAGCCCAAGGAGCTCTCAAGAGTCTTCTCTAGCACCACAGTTTAAAAGCATGAATTCTTTAGTGCTCAGCCTTCTTTATGGTTCAACTCTCACATCCACACATGGAAAAACCATAGCTTTGACTATGTGGACCTTTGTTGACAAAGTGATATCTCTGCTTTTTAATACATTATCTAGGTTTGTCTTAGCTTTCCTTCCAAGGAGCAAGTGTCTTTTAATTTCATGGCTGCAATCACCATCTGCAGTGATTTTGGAGCCTAAGAAAATAAAATCTGTCACTGTTTCCACTTTTCCCTACTATTTGCCATGAACTGATGGGCCTGGATGCCATGATCTTAGCTTTTTGAATGCGGAGTTTTAAGCCAGCTTTTTTCACTCTTCTCTTTCACCTTCATCAAGAGGCTCTTGAGTTCCTCTTCTCTTTCTGCCATTATAGTGTTGTCATCTGAATATCTGAGGTTGTTCATATTTCTCCTGGAAATCTTGATTCCAGCTTGTGATTCATCTAGCTCAGCATTTCTCATAATGTACTCTGCATTTAAGTTAAATAAGTAGGGTGACAATATATAGCTTTGATGTATTCCTTTCCCAATTTGGAGCAAGTCCATTGTTCCATGTCCAGTTCTAACTGTTGCTTCTTGATCTGCATACAGGTTTCTCAGCAGACAGGTAAAGTAGTCTGGTATTCCCATCTCTTTAAGAATTTTCCACAGTTTGTTGTGATTCACATTGTCAAAGGCTCTAGCATCGTCAGTGAAGCAGAAGTAGATGCTTTTCTGGAATCCCCTTGCTTTCTCTAATGTTGGCAATTTGATCTCTAGTTCTACCGCCTTTCTAAACCCAGCTTGTACATCTGGATGTTCTCTAGCAAGTTTCACCTTTCTAGCATGTGAAATGAGTGCGGTTGTGTGGTAACTTGGACATTCTTTGGCATTGCCTTTCTTTGGGATTGGAATGAAAACTGACCTTTTCCAGTTCTGTGACCACTGCTGAGTTTTCCAAATTTGCTGATGTATTGAGTGCAGCAGTTTAACAGCATCACCTTTTAGGATTTGAAAGAGCTCACCTGGAATTCCATCACCTCCACTAACTCTGTTCATAGTAGTGTTTCCTAAGGCCCACTTGATTTCACACTCCAGGATGCCTGGCTCTGGGTGAGTGACCACACCATCATGATTATCATTAAGTGCCTCTTTTGTATAATTCTGCGTATTCTTGCCACCTCTTCTTAGTCTCTTTTGTTTCTGTTAAGTCCTTGGCATTTCTGCCCTCTCTTGTGCCCATCCTTACAGGAAATGTTTCCTTGATATCTCCAGTTTCTTTAAAGAGATTTCTAGCCTTTCTCATTCTATTGCTTTCCTCTATTTCTTTGCATTGTTCACTTAAGAAGTTTTTCTTATTTATTAGTCTTTTAAATTTTAGTCATTCTGTTGGATACCTTTTTACAGTTTTATTTTGCATTCCACTGATTATTAAGCAAGTTGAACAATTTTTCATATTGTTTATTGCTATATTACTATCCTCTTTCTTAAAGTGGCTCTTAAATCTCTTACCCATTTTTCCTTTGAGTCTCAGTCTATTTGGGGTGGGATTATCATAAGATACTTAAGTATTTTTAGCTTTTTTGCAGTTATATGTTAGCAGATACCTTTACCCATCTTACAGTTTGCCTCTGAAATTTCTCAGAGATACATTTTGATAAAGGAACATTCTCAATTTTTCCATAGAACAATTTAGCAATCTCTTCCTTTGTAGATAAAACTTTTTGTATTCTGGCTAAGAAATTTTGAAGATATTCCAGATAAGAATATTAGAAGATATTCTTCTACAGTCTTCTAAAAACAATGTGGTTTATCTTTTAAACTTATGTCTGTTTTGTACCTGAAAATGATTTTTTGAGTATGGTATGAGATGGGTTGTTTTATATTTTTCCATATGGATATCCTATTGACTATATTTAAAAGACTGTTCTTGACCCACTGCAGTGCCACATCATTATAAATCAAGGGTTGAAGTTATCTATTCTGCTCCATTGTTCTATTTCTTTACACTTGTACCAGTACCATACTGTCTTTATAAACCTGTGCTTACAGATTTATTATAAATCTGTGGCTCACATGGTAAAAAATCTACCTGCATGCAGGAGAGCCATGTTCCATCCCTGTGTCAGGAAGATCCCCTGGAGAAGGGAATGGCAACCCACTCCAGTATTCTTGCCTGGAGAATCCTATGGAAAGAGGAGCCTGGGGAGCTACAGTTCATGGGGTTGCAGAGTCAGACATGACTGAGTGACTAACACTTTCTTTCTTTTCACTTCTTCTTCTTCAAGTTCTTGGCCATTTTCCAGTTCATTTCAGTTGAGTTCAGTTGCTCAGTTGTGTCTGACTCTTTGCAACCCCATGAATCGCAGCACGCCAGGCCTTCCTATCCATCACCATCTCCCGGAGTTCACTCAAACTCACGTTAGTCTTTCGCATTTTCATCTATATATATTTAGATTCAATTTTCAAGACCCTCCTTAAAATTTTGCTGGAATTTTAATTAGAACTGCATTAATCAATTTGAGAAGACCATGTATGTTTTAATATTGAACTGAATAGCAAGAAGAGATAAGAAAGCCTTCTTCAGCGATCAATGCAAAGAAATAGAGGAAAACAACAGAATGGGAAAGACTAGGGATCTCTTCAAGAAAATCAGAGATACCAAAGGAACATTTCATGAAAAGATGGGCCCGATAAAGGACAGAAATGGTATGGACCTAACAGAAGCAGAATATATTAAGAAGAGGTGGCAAGAATACACAGAAGAACTCTACAAAAAAGATCTTCAAGACCCAGATCATCACGATGGTGTGATCACTGACCTAGAGCCAGACATCCTGGAATGTGAAGTCAAGTGGGCCTTAGAAAGCATCACTATGAACAAAGCTAGTGGAGGTGATGGAATTCCAGTGGAGCTATTCCAAATCCTGAAAGATGATGCTGTGTAAGTGCTGCACTCAACATGCCGGCAAATTTGGAAAACTCAGCAGTGGCCACAAGATTGGAAAAGGTCAGTTTTCATCCCAATCCCAAAGAAAGGCAATGCCAAAGAATGCTCAAACTATCGCACAATTGCACTCATCTCACACACTAGTAAAGTAATGGTCAAAATTCTCCAAGCCAGGCTTCAGCAATATGTGAACCGTGAACTTCCTGATGTTCAAGCTGGTTTTAGAAAAGGCAGAGGAACCAGAGATCAAATTGCCAACATCCGCTGGATCATGGAAAAAGCAAGAGAGTTCCAGAAAAACATCTATTTCTGCTTTATTGACTATGCCAAAGCCTTTGACTGTGTGGATCACAATCAACTGTGGAAAATTCTGAAAGAGATGGAAATACCAGACCACCTGATCTGCCTCTTGAGAAATTTGTATGCAGATCAGGAAGCAACAGTTAGAACTGGACATGGAACAACAGACTGGTTCCAAATAGGAAAAGGAGTTTGTCAAGGCTGTGTATTGTCATCCTGTTTATTTAACTTATATGCAGAGTACATCATGAGAAACGCTGGTCTGGAAGAAACACAAGCTGGAATCAATATTTCCAGGAGAAATATCAATAACCTCAGATATGCAGATGACAGAAAGTGAAGAGGAACTACAAAGCTTCTTGATGAAAGTGAAAGAGGAGAGTGAAAAAGTTGGCTTAAAGCTCAACATTCAGAAAACAAAGATCATGGCATCCAGTCCCATCACTTCATGGGAAATAGATGGGGAAACAGTGGAAACAGTGTCAGACTTTATTTTTCTGGGTTCCAAAATCACTGCAGGTGGTGACTGCAGCCATGAAATTAAGAGACACTTACTCCTTGGAAGGAAAGTTATGACCAGCCTAGATAGCATATTCAAAAACAGAGACATCACTTTGCCAACAAAGATTTGTCTAGTCAAGGCTATGGTTTTTCCTGTGGTCATGTATGGATGTGAGAGTTGGACTGTGAAGAAGGCTTAGCACCGAAGAATTGATGCTTTTGAACTGTGGTGTTGAAGAAGACTCTTGAGAGTCCCTTGGACTGCAAGGAGATCCAACCAGTCCATTCTGAAGGAGATCAGCCCTGGGATTTCTTTGGAAGGAATGATGCTAAAGCTGAAACTCCAGTACTTTGGCCACCTCATGCGAAGAGTTGACTCATTGGAGAAGACTCTGATGCTGGGAGGGATTGGGGGCAAGAGGAGAAGGGGACGACAGAGGATGAGATAGCTGGATGGCATCACTGACTCTATGCACATGAGTTTGGGTGAACTCTGGGAGTTGGTGATGGACAGGGAGGCCTGGCATGCTGCAGTTCATGGGGTCGCAAAGAGTTGGACATGACTGAGTGACTGATCTGATCTGATCTGAAATTCACAAAATGTTATGTCCTTTCCTTTATTTAGATCTTCTTTAATTTCACCCAGTTACTGCTTGAATTATCTTCTACAACATTACTTCCAAAGTGCTGGCTAGCTCCTTCTTACTAAAACAATCTTTTACTAAAAGCATTACCTGGCACCTAATTAGAAATGCAGAAAGTTCCCACCTCAGATCTTCTGAAATAGAACCAAACTTCTAACAAGATCCCTAGGAAATTCTTATGCACATTAAAGTGTGAGAATTTCTGCTCTACCCCAACCACTTCCAGTAGTGGGGAATTCACTGCCTCTCAAGACAATTCATCCCACATTTGAGCACCTCTTACTTCCCTGGTGGCTCAGATGGTAAAGAATCTGTCTGCAATGAAAGAGACCTGGGTTCAATCCCTGGATCAGGAAGCTCCTCTGAAGAAGGGAATGGCAACCCACTCCAGTACTCTTGCCTGGAGAATATCATGGACAGAGGAGGTTGGAGGGCTACAGTCCACAGGGTTGCAGAGAGTCAGACACAACTGAGTGACTAACATTTTCTTTCTTTTCTTTTACTATTAGAAAGATCTTCATTATACTGAACCAAAGTCTTACCCTAAAGCTTCCAACCTTAGTTTAAAGCTAAAGAATTCTATAGAACAAATGTAATTCCTCTTCTACATGGCAATTCATCAGATATATGAAAAGAAAGATCATGTCACACTTTGAATCTTCTTTCCTCTAGTAAACTTTTCCAATTTCTTATCTCTTCTATCAGATGACAAGATTCCAAGTTCTCTCCCATTAAAAGCCATGGGCTTCATCGTTAAGTCTTTCTCTATGTTCAGGAAAGGGAGAGTATCATATTATCCTACACCAGGGCCCCTATGTTGAAAGGATGACTTTCTAGGCATCAGATATGTCATCTCCATCTTAGAGAGATGTGGTCTCAGTTGACACCTACACTGATTTTGTCCTGGTACTGTGGATTTTAATTCATTCTAAGTAACATTAACAAACATCAACTGAAGGTTCTTGTGTGCCCAGCACTGCTTTGTAGGGAATGCAAAATATGTGTGTATATATATATATATATATATATATATATATATATATATGTATGCTATTTGTCAAGGAACTGATGGTTTGTTTGGAGAAGCAACGTATAAATATATCAGAATGTCTTGTATACAGTGTACAGTTAAGTACCATAATGTGAGAATTAGACTTTAAGTACCTAAGGAATTTAAGTAAAGGATAGGTCATTATAAATTGGGGTAACCAAAGAAGAATAACATGATGGAAAGTACATGTGTTTTAAGCTAAAATCCTGGCTTTGATACTTCTTGTATGTGCCATAAAGAAAGAGCTAAATCTTTCTGGACTTTAGCATCTTCATCTATGAAATATGAGTAACAGTAGTATTTAACATATAGAGTGGTTGTGAGACAAATGGGAAGATATATGTGAAGAACTTTGTAAACTTAAAACGCTTGCATGTGTATGGTTATTATTAAGTTTGATATTTAGATAGGAAAGAGAATTGATGAGAAGCCATGATAGTGAGGAATAGCAGGACCTCTGCATGTTGTGAGTGATATGTGTGTGTGTGTGTGTGGGGGGGTGTTAGTCACTCAGTCATGTCTGACTCTTTGCAACCACACGGACTATAGCCCGCCAGGCTCCTCTGTTCATGGGATTTCCCAGGCAAGAATACTGGAGTGTGTTGCCATTCCCTTCTCCAGGGGATCTTCCCAACCCAGGGATCAAACTTGGGTCTCCTACATTGGAGGCAGATTCTTTACAGTCTGAGTATCAGAGAAGTCCTATGTAGGTGATACGAGTGAGACTAAAATACTATATAAGTCTCATTCTCATCAACTATCCATGTAAGAGCCACACCAATTTCAGTTCACTATGAGGAAGACTTTTAACACAGCTGGGAAGTGGTAATGGTAAATCAGGCTGCCTCACAAGGCTGTAAGCTCCAAAATGTCACTCAAGGAGTCTTAAGCAAAGCCCAGGGAATTGAGTTCCAAGGGGGAGAATTTTCACCTGAAAAGGACCAAATGACTCCAAAGAACTTTTCAGCTCATACCTTCTTGATTCTGTGCTTCTCCATGAGGAGAATTAGATGGGAAATAACTTGCTGCTCAACTAATGGCTTATTTACTTTGCTTCCCTTGTAGTCTGTTCAGAAGAAACTCGACCCCCTGCCAGCACAGGACCTCTGCACCACCATTTATGTCGCTGCCACAGAGCCTGTCCCAGAGCCCATCCAGGTGAGGCGTCGCTCTGTGCCTCTTCTCTGTAGAGAGGGAATAAGTGGAGGCCGGGAAAGGGTGGAAGCTGTGTGGAGCTGAAATGGAGAATGCAGGTCCTGGCAAGCAGGCAGCAAAGAGCATCTGCAGCCTCGATTGCAGGGCTTCTGGGAAAACCCTCATGGCTTCTCACCTGCTCGCCTTCTCTTCACTGGTGTTTCTCTGAGAGCTGTCTAAGGACCACAGCAGAATCAGCTAGCATGTTTCTTAAAGATTCTGGGAACTTCTCTCTAAGATCTGTTCAATCAGAATGTCTATAACAGGTCACCAGGCATCTGCACATTAAAAAACAGCATCTTCCAAGTGATCCTGATGCATGCTCAAGTTCAGAAATTGCATCTTGAGTCCAGGACTTCTCAAGTCCAGCTGCATATAGCCAGGGGAGCTTTGTAAAAATATCCATACCTAGTTCCCATTCAGCCCTATTTATCAGAATATTTAGGAGTAGAGCTCTGCAAAGGTGTAAAGAATATGACGTCTAGCCCACCTATTTTATCCCATTGCAAGACTGGAATGGAGTACGTTTACTTGACAAAAATCTTCCTCATACTAAATGAACAGAAGTAAATTCTGGGCTGAAGTCTTGGCTCCAGTTGGGCTTTACTAAATAAAGCACTTTAGGAGCTAATGGAGGATCAAAAGACCACAGAAATACCTACTTTTACCTGTTTTCCTCAAGCCTACTGTACACATACCCAGCAATACCTGGAAGGATGCCTTGTCTTCATTTTGAGGTTTAGTTACAGAACACTCCTATCCAAAGGGAAGTAAAAACATAAATCTGACTTTAAAAGCTTTAAAAAAATCATGTAGATTTTTAATGATGCTTTCTTGGGGAAGAAACAGAGCACTTGGCATATATTCACATTTTGCAGCAAAACCACCTGAATTCCCCCACTCCTGTCTCTTTGTGTCTCTGACTCTTGAATCTCCTCTTCTTACGAGAATTCTCTGCTCAGTCTTCATTTCCTCCCCATCACTCTCCCACCTGAACTGCCTCTTCCTTGTCCCTTTAGGTCTCACTGATCTTCCCTTTTTTAAAACTTGGTAATTTAGAACTCTCTTGGCTGCTCTAAATTGATTGCCAGTCCTCAGATGACTGGGTCAGTTGTCCTAGTTTCCATAATGGCTTGCATATGCTTGAAGGAGACTGTAGCCCATCTGTGGGCAGGCAGACAGTCTGGGGACCTGAGTGCTGCCTCTAGCTCTATGGTTTCCCAGAGGTCTTGTGGTTAGCACCTTGCCTTCCAATGCAGGGGACGTAGATTCGATCCCTGATTGGGGAGCTAAGATCCCACATGCCTCATGGCCCCAAAACCAAAACATAGAACAGAGGCAATATGGTAACAAACTCAACAGAGACTTTAAAAATGATTCATATCAAAACAATCTTGACAAACCCAGCTGTGACGCTGAGCAAGTTGCAATGCTACCTGATTTTTGAGAACCTCTCCTTTTCCTAAGCATCACACTTTCCATTTATAGCCTGTAAACCTAGTGCTGGTCCCTCCCCTCACAGATTTGTTCTGTTTTTCCCCCAGGAATCAGGTTCCTTCACGGTCTATGCCAGTGTGACGCCTCCAGAGAGCTGACATCACAGACTTAGTGAAAGGACTTTCTGAAGGAATATAGAAGAGCCAAAATAAACACTGAACTTGGTCCTGGATCCCAAGTATTTCGTGACATCTGCACATCTGCATTCTTCTTGGTTCGACTCCCTGGTGACGTTGCTTCCACATCTACCTGTGAAATGGATATGGAAGTGAGGCTTCCCATGCGCTTAGCCTGCTCTGCGCATGGCCCAGGTTCAGAGCAGAGAGCTAGCTGATACAACTTTACATCTCCGGGGTGTAATGAAATGGATAATGCTGGTCCAGTGAGTCCGGACCTTCGGTGTCTTGCGTTTTGCTGCAACTTGATGATGAAAGCTAAAGGCAGAAAGCCAGCACAGGACATCTAGGACCTATCTCAGACAGCTGACCACTAGCCACGGAGTCTGGAACCGTTTACACCTTGGCTGCCTGTACTCAGTCTGGGAGCTGCTCCCGAGCACCAAGTAGACTTGATCAAGGCTCTGTGCCTCAGTTTCTCTCTCTGAATAGACAGTGAAGGGTGAACTCCTCATTGTATGTAAAACACTCTGACATTATTCTATCAAAGAAGCTAATAAAGTATTTTATTTGTAAAACCTGGAAGCTAAAGAGTCAATAAACTGAAAACATGATTTCGAGGTCTCTGAGCTTTGAATAACGGAATGAAAAAAAATCTAAGATTCTTAAGAGTACTGTTCTGTGGAAAAGGCAGTCAGATTTAAAGAAAATTGGCCAGTATTTGGTGATGCTATTACAAAGGAACTTGACTTTCACTTCCCAAAATGATTTTTAAATCCTAGTTCTCTATTTACTGCATTGAGCAACCAACCTGGAGCCTCAACTAAGACTGCAAACTGATTGTGAGACCATTTTACATCCATGGCCTCATGTCTTCAGGGTCTCTATCAAACATGTCTTAATCTTTGCATACCTCTCCTCACCACTAAACCCATCCTGAAGTAGAAAATTAATATATTTTGGCCCAACAGTTTCAACTAATTGAATACTTAATAGTTTAAAAATTGTAGGCTGCAGACAGAAAGAGCCTCTTCCAGTGAAGTCCTATTTCCCGTCTATTCTCTGCTTTCAGACAGGCCTTCTTGAATTTCAGCACTTCTTCTTTCTGATAGGGTCTTGTATGACCTCAGCAAACACTTTAAGAAACTGCCAACAGTCTTACAACCGTATAACAAAGGTCACTAACTTTCCAGCTCAAAACTCTGAGGTCCTCATAGCCTTATACTTTACCCTCTCTAGTCAATCAATTCACATTTTAGTTCTGTTGTTCAGCGCATCTCATTTCTTAGAAGCAATTCCAGTCGTATTCCAGTTTGTGATGAACAGAAACTCACACTGAATTGTTTATATAAAAAAGGAATCTCCTGAAAAGATGCTGGTTAGTCCCAATAACGACTGGGAGGTTCTGTAAGATGATGGTTTGAAAAGGAGCAAGAAGAGGGGAGACTTTGGCTGCAGCTAGGAGTACAACCCAGGGACGACAATGCTGGCTACCAGTTGTATTCCTGTTGTCCTCCCAGCACTAGACCCACACGCCACCACTCCCTCCCTGCCTCAGCTAGACTTGGACTCCAAACTGCTGTTGTACCGTCTGTATCAAAGTGACTTGTCCAGGGTCCATTCTTCATCTTTTCTTCTCTAGTTTCTAAATCAGAAGCTAAGATCAAGTGACCAATCCCAGGTCATATGTTCTACTTCCAAGGGAGGTTGGGAATTGAACTTCTGGCATTTTCCACTTTCATAGTGGTGATTGGGTCTTCCACAAACACAACGACTGGGATTCCATGCTGGGCAGGCGTGTGCACACATGCACACACACAGAGACACACACACTTCCCACTATACTACTTTTGTATAGTCTTAAGCTCATTAGCTGCCTATACTCAAAAAACCAGGATTTGCAAACCCCAGCGTGATGAGCAATCACTTGTTTACTATAACTCAGACTTTTTAGCAGCTCAGTTCCCAGCAGTTGGGTTTTTCCTGTGGCTGAATTCTACTGTATGGAAGGGCAGAAACAAATGGGGGAAAGAAGAGGCTATTCCTTCAGAATTCCCTTACCAAGGCTTGTGAACTCACTGGGAGAATGGCTGCATCTTGGAATCTTTTTGGCTATCCTTGAAATAACATTCAGTGTATGTCCTACATCACCAGGTCCCAGATTCAAGTCGAAAATCAGAGAACCCTTCAGATCACTCTTTTACTGCTTCCCAGTTTTCCCCTAAGACACTGTGGGTGAGCTGGAGCTTTCTTTTTCCCCAGTCTTAAAAAAAAATAAAAAATTAAACTGATATTTTAGAATCTGGTTTCCCCATGTTTCTCTGCTGTTTTCTTTTGACTGAGCATATCTGAATTCTGGAGAACTCAGGAGGAACAGACCCATTCTCAGTTTTAAGGGGCTGGAGTTCTGAAATAAACTGGGTGTAACCTTAAGCTTTCTTAGGACACTTACTCTAGTCACACAACCAGGATCTGATTGATAAAGAGTCCATATGCTGACTATGAAACCACTGACTACAGTAAGTTACTTCTCTTCCTCAAGATTTTGTTTCTACCTCCTGGAAAGAGTAAAATACAGACAGTCCACCCAGGAAATTGTACTTTTGTGTTTGTTACCCACAGAATATGTGATATAGCTGTGTGGCAAAACAGGTTTCATGAGCTTGTGTCTCTATAGCTATAGTCGAAAATCCCTGAAGATGGCTGATTTGATTTGATGAACTGCAAGGTTGTCCTTTTCCTAGGGGAAAAGTCAGGAGTCACACTCCACACCGAGAAGAAACAATTTTTAAAGGATTAACTTTTGTCCTTGCCAAAGTTATTGCCTTCCCTGAATTTCTTCAACTTGCCCCTGTGGAGCAAATCTAGATTGTATTTTTCAACCGCAGCAGCACTATTGATACTTTGGTCCAGATAACTGCTTGACATGGCGGACTGTTCTGTACATCGTATGATGTTTAGCAGCATCCCTGGCCTCTGCCCACTAGATGCCAATAGCACATCCCCTGTTCCTGGTCATGGCAATCAAAAATGCTTCCTGACATTACCAGATATTTTTGCAGGGCAAAATCTTCCTACTGACTGAAAACCCCCAAATTGAGAACCACTGATCTAGAAACATACTGGCCACCTAGTCATCTTTGCATAGACTAAATATACATGAATATACCAAGAAGTGGATCTATCAAAAGTCACATTTTCTATATACATTAAAGATTAACTACAAGGGGAAAAGAGCAGTAGGAAAGGCAAATGAAGGATGGCCAACGGGAATTTGCTGTGTGGCTCAGGAAACTCAGACAGGGGCTCTGTATCAACCTAGAGGGGTGCGATGGGGCGGGAGATGGGAGGGAGGTTCATAAGGGAGGGGATGGAGAAACAGTGGAAACAGTGTCAGACTTTATTTTTCTGGGCTCCAAAATCACTGCAGATGGTGACTGCAGCCATGAAATTAAAAGACGCTTACTCCTTGGAAGGAAAGTTATGACCAACCTAGATAGCATATTCAAAAGCAGAGACATCACTTTGCCAACAAAGGTTCGCCTAGTCAAGGCTATGGTCTTTCCTGTGGTCATGTATGGATGTGAGAGCTGGACTGTGAAGAAGGCTGAGCGCCGAAGAATTGATGCTTTTGAACTGTGGTGTTGGAGAAGACTCTTGAGAGTCCCTTGGACTTCAAGGAGGTCCAACTGGTCCATTCTGAAGGAGATCAGCCCTGGGATTTCTTTGGAGGGAATGATGCTAAAGCTGAAAGTCCAGTATTTTGGCCACCTCATGCGAAGAGTTGACTCATTGGAGAAGACTCTGATGCTGGGAGGGATTGAGGGCAGGAGAAGAAGGGGACGACAGAGGATGAGATGGCTGGATGGCATCACTGACTCGATGAATGTGAGTCTGAGTGACCTCCGAGAGCTGGTGATGGATAGGGAGGCCTGGCGTGCTGCAGTTCATGGGGTCGCAAAGAGTCGGACACGACTGAGCGACTGATCTGATCTGATGACTGATTCATGTTGAGGTTCGACAGAAAACAGCAAAACTCTATAAAGCAATTATCCTTCAATAAGAAAATAAATTTAAAAAAATCATATTTTGAAAGTGGCCATCTAGTCACTTAAGAATGGCCCGCATATACCAATATTATGAAGGTTATCTATATTCGAGCTCTTTGCCCAAACCCTACCTCAAATCTGAATGATGTCTGGATGAAGATCTATAGAAGCAGCAACTTAGAGGCTATGATTATAGCCAGACAGGATTCTGTGAAGAGTTCCACATAGCAACCACTAGAGGGCGATATAGCAATTCAGTCCACCCTACACCAGCATCCTCAGCACCACTTTGCCAGTATTTAAAGGACGTGATCATGGACTGGCTGAAATGGTGGCTGAATTCTCATCAGTTCAAATGCTGGAGGGAGAGTTGATCCCTTCCCTTAGCGATAATGAGGTCCAATGTGGGTTTGTAACAGACTGTAATCAAAGTTGACTGCAAAACTTTATTTCACAGAACTCCTAATTCTACTCAGTGGCATACTCATTCGACAAATAGTTTGGGGGCTTCCCTGGTGGCTCAGTGGCAAAGAATCTACCTGCCTGCCAATTCTGGAGACATGGGTTCGATCCCTGGTCTGGGAAGATCCCACAACTTCTGAGCCTGTGTTCTAGAGCCTGGGAGCCACAACTACTAAGCCAAGTGCTGCAACTGCTGAAGCCTGCATGCTCTGGAGCCTGTGCTCTGCAACAAGAGAAGCCACCACAATGAAAAACCCATGTACTATAACTAGAGAGTTGTGCCTGCTCACCACAGCTAGACAAAAAGCCTGTGCAGCAACAAAGACCCAGCACAGCCAAAAATAAGTTAATAAACACACACACACACAAAATAGCTATTAAGTTTCTACTAAGTGTTAGGGATTGTCATCCAGTGGGTGTGTGCTCAATCACTCTGATTTTTGCAACGCTATGGACTGCTGCCCACCAAGTTCCTCTAACCACAAGATTTTCCAGGCAAGAGTACTTGAGGGAATTGTCATTTCCTTCTCCAGAGGATCTTCCTGACCCAGGGGTCGAACCCGCATCTCCTGCATTGCAGGTGGATTCTTTACCTCTGAGCCACTGGGGAAGCCTCTGTGGTACATATATACAGTGGAATATTACTCAGCCATTAAAAAGAATGAAATAATGCCATTTGTCACAATGTGGACCTAGAGGTTTTCATACTAAGTAAGTCAGACAGAGAAAGACAAATGTCATATGATATCACTCATAAGTGGAATTGAATATTTTAAAAAGATACAAATGAATTTATTTATAAAATAGAAACAGACATACAAATATTGAAAACAAACTTAATGGTTACCAAAAGGGAAACATTGTAAGGAGGAGGGATAAATCAGAAGCTTGGTATGACTACTACCTATAAGATTGATAATCAACAAGGACCTACAGTATAGCACAGGGAACTCTACTCAATATTCTGTGATAGCCTATATGAGAAAAGAATCTAAAAAAGAATATATATATGTATATCTGAATCACTTTGCTGTACATCTGAAACCAGCAATGCAAACCAACTATACTCCAATAAAGTTAAAATAAATGAATAAAATATGGCCATAGGTAGACAACCACCTGATCTACTGGAACCACTTGAAAGTAAAAGGAAGTGCTATTAATAATTATACTGTGGCAATGGCTAGGTAAATTAGAATCTGTAGTCACCCTAATGACAGAGAAGGTAAGGAATGTACAGTGAGTACAGAGGAGATGCCCAAATCTCAGACTTGAGTAAGGAGAGTAAGCTTATTTTAGTTTAAAAGTTTTAAGTAACAATGAAAATAAAGATCTCCTTGTCCTAAAATTCTATTGTCTAAGTCTCCGTTTCTTCAATTACCTGTTACATGACACAAGCCCCTTACATGCCCTTTGCATTGTTCTGACTGGTCTCCTGAACACAGTCTGATTCGTCAATGATCTCAAAATTTGCTGCTCAAAATTGAACTCTGTTAAGGATGTAAATATACCAATGTAGACTAAGAATTGTTATCTTCTGTGATAGGAGCAATATACAATCATTTTGGCTTTTAAGTTGGACTCAAGTCTACAGAAATGACTGAATATGATTAAGCATATTCCTCAGTTCATGGTGGATAATCATCAGTGGTCCATGTACTGCATCTCTTATATCTTGTTTTAGTTTTTTTCTTATTTTCCCCCTTCATACCACAACCCTGTTCTCTTTCCCACCTTCATGTCCCTGAATGGAATCTATCTAATGTGGGCCCTTTTAGACCATTATCTATATATTTATTTATGTGTGTGTTTGCAAGTGTATGTGGATATCTAGAATTGTTTTTGAGTTACATATATACAGACATCTCATTCTGTTTCTCAGCTCCATTTTCATTTTGTCACTCAATTGTGATTTTTAGATCTTTCCAGGTTGAAACAGGAAGATTTAGTTCCATCTTTTTGAATAATGTCTAGTGTTACATCCTCCAGGCATGCTACATTTCATTAATCTATTTCCCTTTTGATAGACATTGAAGTTTTTCTAACTCTCTGTTATTACAAATAATGCTATGATGAACAACCTTATTCCCATTCTTTTATATCTCTTTTGCCACTCATGTAAGTGATTCTCTGGGTAGTACAAAAGGTGCAATTTCTGGGTAATAAATTATGTAAATACTCACCTCTCTGTTGCTGCTGCTGCTGCTAAGTCACTTTAGTCATGTCCAACTCTGTGCGACCCCATAGATGGCAGCCCACCAGGCTCCCACATCACTGGGATTCTCCAGGCAAGAATACTGGAGTGGGTTGCCATTTCCTCCTCCAATGAATGAAAGTGAAAAGTCAAAGTGAAGTCACTCAGTCATGTCGACTCTTAGCGACCCCATGGACTGCAGCCTACCAGGCTCCTCCATCCTTGGGATTTTCCAGACAAGAGTACTCACCTCTCTAGACATATGCAATTGTTCTCAGTTCAGTTCAGTTCAGTTCAGTCGCTCAGTCATGTCCGACTCTTTGCGACCCCAAGAATTGCAGCACACCAGGCCTCCCTGTCCATCACCAACTCCCAGAGTTCACCCAAACATATGTGCATCGAATCGGTGATGCCATCCAGCCATCTCATCCTCTGTCGTCCCCTTCTCCTCCTGCCCCCAATCCCTTCCAGCATCAGAGTCTTTTCCAATGAGTCAACTCTTCGCATGAGGTAGCCAAAGTATTGGAGTTTGAGGCTTAGCATCATTCCTTCCAAAGAACACCCAGGACTGAACTCCTTTATAATGGACTGGTTGGATCTCCTTGCAGTCCAAGGGACTCTCAAGAGTCTTCTCCAACACCACAGTTCAAAAGCATCAATTCTTCAGCACCCAGCTTTCTTCACAGTCCAACTTTCACATCCATACATGACCACTGGACAAACATAGCCTTGACTAGATGAACCTTTAATGGTAAAGTAATGTCTCTGCTTTTGAATATACTATTTAAGCTGGTCACAACTTTCCTTCCATGGAGTAAGCGTCTTTTAATTTCATGGCTGCAATCACCATGTCCAGTGATTTGGGAGCCCCCAAAAATTAAGTCTGACACTGTTTCCACTGTTTCCTCATCTATTACCCATGAAGTGATGGGACCAGATGCCATGATCTTCGTTTTCTGAATGTTGAGCTTTAAGCCAACTTTTTCACTCTCCTCTCACTTTCATCAAGAGGCTTTTGAGTTCCTCTTCACTTTCTGCCATAAGGGTGGTGTCATCTGCATATCTTAGGTGATTGATATTTCTCTGGGAAATCTATATTTCAGCTTGTGCTTCTTCCAGTCCAGCATTTTTCATGATGTACACTGCATATAAATTAAATAAGCAGGGTGACAATATACAGCCTTGACATACTCCTTTCCCTATTTGAAACCAGTTTGTTGTTCCATGACCAGTTCTAACTGTTGCTTCCTGACCTGCATATAGGTTTCTAAAGAGGCAGATCAGGTGGTCTGGTATTCCCATTTCTTTCAGAATTTTCCACAGTTTATTGTGATCCACACAGTCAAAGGCTTTGGCATAGTCAATAAAGCAGGAATAGATGTTTTTCTGGAACTCTCTTGCTTTTTCCGTGATCCAGCGGATGTTGGCAATTTGATCTCTGGTTCCTCTGCCTTTTCTAAAACCAGCTTAAACATCTGGAAGTTCACAGTTCATGTATTGCTGAAGCCTGGTTTGGAGAATTTTGAGCATTATTTACTATCGTGTGAGATGAGTGCAATTGTGTGGTAGTTTGAGCATTCTTTGGCATTACCTTTCTTTGGAATGAAAACTGACTTTTTCCAGTCCTGTGGCCACTGCTGAGTTTCCAAATTTGCTGGCATATTGAGTGCAGCACTTTCACAGCATCATCTTTCAAGATTTGAAATAGCTAAACTGGAATTCCATCACCTCCACTAGCTTTGTTCGTAGTGATGCTTTCCAAGGCCCACTTGACTTCACATTCCAGGATGTCTGGCTCTAGGTGAGTGATCATACCATTGTGATTATCTTGGTTGTGAAGATCTTTTTTGTACAGTTCTTCTGTATATTCTTGCCACCTCTTCTTAATATCTTCTGCTTCTGTTAAGTCCATACCATTTCTGTCCTTTATCGGCCCATCTTTGCATGAAATGTTCCCTTGGTATCTCTAATTTTCTTGAAGAGATGTCTAGTCTTACCCATTTTGTTGTTTTCCTCTATTTCTTTGCATTGATCACTGAGGAAAACTTTCTTATCTCTTCTTGCTATTCTTTGGAACTCTGCATTCAGATGCTTATATCTTTCCTTTTCTCTTTTGCTTTTCACTTCTCTCCTTTTCACAGCTATTTGTAAGGCCTCCCCAGACAGCCATTTTGCTTTTTTGCATTTCTTTTCCATGGGGATGGTCTTGATCCCTGTCTCCTGTACAATGTCACGAACTTCCATCCATAGTGCATCAGGCACTCTATCTATCAGATCTAGGCCCTTAAATCTATTTCTCACTTCCACTGTATAATCATAAGGGATTTGATTTAGGTCATACCTGAATGGTCTAGTGGTTTTCCCTACTTTCTTCAATTTTAGTCTGAATTTGGCAATAAGGAATTCATGATCTGAGCCACAGTCAGCTCTTGGTCTTGTTTCTGCTGACTGTATAGAGCTTGTCCATCTTTGGCTGCAAAGAATATAATCAATCTGATTTTGGTATTGACCATCTGGTGATGTCCATGTATAGAATCTTCTCTTGTGTTGTTGGAAGAGGGTGTTTGCTAAACCCCTCTTGACAAAACTTTATTAGCCTTTGCCCTGCTTCATTCCATACTCCAAAGCCAAATTTACCCGTTACCCCAGGTGTTTCTTGACTTCCTATTTTTGCATTCCAGACCCCTAAAATGAAAAGGACATCTTTTTGGGTGTTAGTTCTAGAAGGTCTTGTAGACCTTGTAGAAGGTATTCATAGAACCGTTCAACTTCAGCTTCTTCAGCATTACTGGTTGGGGCATAGACTTGGATTACTCTGATATTGAATGGTTTGCCTTGGAAACGAACAGAGATCATTCTGTCGTTTTTGAGATTGCATCCAAGTACTGTATTTCAGACTCTTTTGTTGACCATGATGGCTACTCCATTTATTCTGAGGGATTCCTGCCTGCAGTAGTAGATATAATGGTCATCTGAGTTAAATTCACCCATTCCAGTCCATCTTAGTTCGCTGATTGCTAGAATGTCGACATTCACCCTTGCCATCTCTTGTTTGACCACTTCCAATTTGCCTTGATTCATGGACCTGACATTCCAGGTTCCTATGCAATATTGCTCTTTACAGCATTGGACCTGGCTTCTATCATCAGTCACATCCACAGCTGGGTATTTTTTTTTTGCTTTGGCTCCATCCCTTCATTCTTTCTGGAGTTATTTCTCCACTGATCTCCAGTAGCATATTGGGTACATACTGACCTGGGGAGTTCCTCTTTCAGTGTCTTATCATTTGCCTTTTCATACTTAGGGTATGCAAAGTTTCTCCTCCCCCCTTCCTCAACAGCACTTGATAGTATCTGGATTTTGCTTTGTTTTTGGCCAGTCAAGTATGTGATCTAACATAGTTGTTTTAACTTTCACTTCTCTGATTCCTATTAAAGGATTCTGCTTCTCTCCATATGTTTGCTTGCTTTTCTAGTTTCCACTTTAATGAATTTCATATGCATATTATTGACTCATTTTCCCATGAAATATTCTGTTCTTGATAATATTCAGGTTATTCCTATTTATTCAGGATATTCAGTCTCAGATTGTTACATGCATGCACCTGTCTTTTAACACTGTGCATAGTGTCTTTCACAAAGTGTAAAACAATTTTGATGTATTTATACATTTTCACTTTTTGATTATAGTTGATTTACAATGTGGTGTTAGTTTCAGATGTATAACAAAATGAAGCAGTTAAACATACACATATATCCACTCTTTTTTAGATTCTCTCCCCCTATAGGCCATTACATTTTTTTTTCTTTTTAAAAAATTTTATTATTTTAGTTGGAGGCTAATTACTTTACAATATTGTGGTGGTTTTTGCCATACACTGACATGAATCAGCCATGGGTGTACTTGTGTTCCCTATCCTGAACCCCGCCTCACACCTCCCTCCCCATCCCATCCTTCAGGGTCATCCCAGTGCACCAGCCCTGAGCACCCTGTCTCATGCCTTGAACCAGGACTGGCGATCTGTTTCACATATGATAATATACGTGTTTCAATGCCATTATCTCAGATCAACCCACCCTCGCCTTCTTCCACAGAGTCCAAAAGACTGTTCTATATATCTGTGTCTCTTTTGCTGTCTTGCATATAGGATTATCATTACCATCTTTCTAAATTCCATATATATGTGTTAGTATACTGTATTGGTGTTTTTCTTTCTGGCTTACTTCACTCCTTATTATAGGCTCCAGTTTCATCCACCTCATTAGAACTGATTCAAATGTATTCTTTTTAATGGCTGAGTAATATTCCATTGTGTGTATGTATCACAGCTTTCTTATCCATTCATCTGCTGATGGACGTCTAGGTTGCTTCCATGTCCTGGCTATTATAAACAGTGCTGTGATGAACATTGGGGTACATGTGTCTCTTTCAATTCTGGTTTCCTCGGTGTGTATGCTCAGCAGTGGGATTGCTGGGTCATATGGCAGTTCAATTTCCAGTTTTTTAAGGAATCTACACACTGTTCTCCATAGTGGCTGTACTAGCTTGCATTCCCATCAACAGTGTAAGAGGGTTCCCTTTTCTCCATACCCTCTCCAGCATTTATTCTTTGTAGATTTTTGGATAGCAGCCCTTTTGATAGGCATGAAATGATACCTCCTTATGGTTTTGATTTGCATTTCTCTGATAATGAGTGATGTTGAGCATCTTTTCATGTGTTTGTTAACCATCTGTATGTCTTCTTTGGAGAAATGTCTGTTTAGTTCTTCGCCCATTTTTTGATCGGGTCTTTTATTTTTCTGGAATTGAGCTGCAGGAGTTGCTTGTATATTCTTGAGATTCATTCTTTGTCAGTTGCTTCATTTGCCTTTATTTTCTCCCATTCTGAAGGCTGTCTTTTCACCTTGCTTATAGCTCCCTTTGTTGTACAAAAGCTTTTTAATTTTAATTAGGTCCCATTTGTTTATTTTGGCTTTTATTTCCAATATTCTCGGAGGTGTGTCATAGAGGATCCTGCTTTGATTTATGTCAGAGAGTGTTTTGCCTATGTTTTTCTCTAGGAGTTTTCTAGTTTCTGGTCTTATGTTTAGATCTTTAATCCATTTTGAGTTTATTTTTGTGTATGGTGTTAGAAACTGTTATGGTTTCATTCTTTTTCAAGTAGTTGACCGGGTTTCCCAGCATAACTTGTTAAAGAGATTGTCTTTTCTCCATTGTATATTCTTGCCTCCTTTGTCAAAGATAAGGTGTCCATATGTGCATGGATTTATCTCTGGGCTTTCTATTTTGTTCCACTGATCTATATTTCTGTCTTTGTGACAGTACCATACTGTCTTGATGACTGTGGCTTTGTAGTAGAGCCTGAAGTCACACAGGTTGATTCCTCCAGTTCCATTCTTCTTTCTCAAGATTGCTTTGGCTATTGGAGGTTTTTTGTATTTCCATACAAATTGTGAAATTATTTGTTCTAGTTCTCTGAAAAATACCATTGGTAGCTTGATAGGGATTGCATTGAATCTATAAATTGCTTTGGGTAGTATACTCATTTTCACTATATTGATTCTTCCAACCCACGAACACAGTATATTTCTCCATCTATTAGTGTCCTCTTTGATTTCTTTCACCAGTGTTTTATAGTTTTTTATGTATAGGTCTTTTGTTTCTTTAGGTAGATATATTCCTAAATATTTTATTCTTTTCATTGCAATGGTGAATGGAATTGTTTCCTTAATTTCTCTTTCTATTTTCTCATTATTAGTGTATAGGAATGCAAGGGATTTCTGTGTGTTAATTTTATATCCTGCAATTTTACTATACTCATTGATTAGCTCTAGTAATTTTCTGGTGGAGTCTTTAGGGTTTTCTATGTAGAGGATCATGTCATCTGCAAACAGTGAGAGTTTTACTTCTTCTTTTCCAATCTGGATTCCTTTTATTTCTTTTTCTGCTCTGATTGCTGTGGCCAAAACTTCCAAAACTATGTTGAATAGTAGTGGTGAGAGCGGGCACCCTTATCTTGTTCCTGACTTTAGGGAAAATGCTTTCAATTTTTCACCATTGAGGATAATGTTTGCTGTGGGTTTGTCATATATAGCTTTTATTATGTTGAGGTATGTTCCTTCTATTCCTGCTTTCTGAAGGGTTTTTTAAAATCATAAATGGATGTTGAATTTTGTCAAAGGCTTTCTCTGCATCTATTGAGATAATCATATGGTTTTTTATCTTTCAATTTTTAGTGTGGTGTATTACGTTGATTGATTTGCAGCTATTGAAGAATGCTTGCATCCCTGGGATAAAGCCCACTTGGTCATGATGTATGATCTTTAAATATGTTGTTAGATTCTGTTTGCTAGAATTTTGTTAAGGATTTTTGCATCTATGTTCATCAATGATATTGGCCTGTAGTTTTCTTTTTTTGTGGCATCATTGTCTGGTTTTGGTATTAGGGTGATGGTGGCCTCATAGAATGAGTTTGGAAGTTTACCTTCCTCTGCAATTTTCTGGAAGAGTTTGAATAGGATAGGTGTTAGCTCTTCTCTAAATTTTTGCTAGAATTCAGCTGTGAAGCCGTCTGGTCCTGGGCTTTTGTTTGCTGGAAGATTTTTGATTACAGTTTCAATTTCCATGCTTGTGATAGATCTGTTAAGATTTTCTATTTCTCCCTGGTTCAGTTTTGGAAAGTTGTACTTTTCGAAGACTTTGTCCATTTCTTCCACGTTGTCCATTTTATTGGCATATAGTTGCTGATAGTAGTCTCTTATGATCTTTTGTATTCCTGTGTTATCTGTTGTGATTTCTCCATTTTCATTTCTAATTTTGTTGATTTGATTCTTCTCCCTTTCTTTTTTTAAATTTTTTTAAAATTTTTATTAAATAAATAAATCCCTTTCTTTCTTGATGAGTCTGGCTAATGGTTTGTCAATTTTCTTTATCTTCTCAAAGAACCAGCTTTTAGCTTTGTTGATTTTTGCTATGGTCTCTTTTGTTTCTTTTGGATTTATCTCTGCCCTAATTTTTAAGATTTCTTTCCTTCTACTAACCCTGGAGTTCTTCATTTCTTCCTTTTCTAGTTGTTTTATGTGTAGAGTTAGGTTATTTATTTGACTTTTTTCTTGTTTCTTGAGCTAAGCCTGTATTGTTATGAACCCTCCCCTTAACACTGCTTTTACAGTGTTCTGTAAGTTTTGGGTCATTGTGTTTTTATTTTCATTCGTTTCTATGCATATTTTGATTTCTTTTTCGATTTCTTCTATGATTTGTTGGTTTTTCAGAAGCGTGTTGTTTAGTCTCCATATGTTGGAATTTTTAATTTTTTTTCCTGTAATTGAGATCTAATCTTACTGCATTGTGGTCAGAAAGGGTGATTGGAATAATTTCAATTTTTTTTAATTTACCAAAGCTAGATTTATGGCCCAGGATGTGATATATCCTGGAGAAGGTTCCATGTGCACTTCAGAAAAAGAAAATTGTTTGGGGGTGAAGTGTCCTATAGATACCAATTAGGTCTAGCTGGTCCATTGTGTCATTTCAAGTTTTTCTTTTCTTGTTGACTTTGTGTTTAGTTTTCTATCCATAGGTGTGAGTGGGGTATTAAAGTCTCCCACTATTATTGTGTTTTTGTTAATTTTCCCTTTCATACTTGTTAGCATTTGCCTTACATATTGCCGTGCTCCTATGTTGGGTGCATATATATTTATAATTGTTATATCTTCTTCTTGGATTGATCCTTTGATCATTATGTAGCGTCCTTCTTTGTCTCTTTTCACAGCCTTTGTTTTAAAGTCTATTTTATCTGATATGAGTGTTGCTACTCCTGCCTTTTTTTGGTCTCCATTTGCATGAAATATCTTTTTGCAGCCCTTCACTTTCAGTCTGTATGTGTCCCTTGTTTTGAGGTGGGTCTCTTGTAGACAGCATATATTGGGGTCTTGTTTTTGTATCCATTCAGCCAGTCTTTGTCTTTTGGTTGGGGCATTCAACCCACTTACATTTAAGGTAATTACTGATAAGTATGATCCTGTTGCCACTTACTTTGTTGTTTTGGGTTCAAGTTTATACACTCTTTCTGTGTTTCCTGTCTAGAGAAGATCCTTTAGTATTTGTTGGAGAGCTGGTTTGGTGGTGCTGAATTCTCTCAGCTTTTGCTTGTCTGTAAGGCTTTTGAATTTTCCTTCATATCTGAATGAGATCCTTGCTGGGTACAGTAATCTGGGCTGTAGGTTTTTCTCTTTCATCACCTTAAATATGCCCTGCCATTCCCTTCTGGCCTGAATAGTTTCTATTGAAAGATCAGCTGTTATCCTTATGGGAATCCCTTTGTGTGTTATTTGTTGTTTTTTCCGTGCTGCTTTTAATATTTGTTCTTTGTGTTTGATCTTTGTTAATTTGATTAATATGTGTCTTGGGGTGTTTCACCTTGGGTTTATCCTGTTTTGGACTCTCTGGGTTTCTTGAACTTGTGTGACTATTTCCTTCCCCATTTTAGGGAAGTTTTCAACTATTATCTCCTCTAGTATTTTCTCATGGCCTTTCTTTTTGTCTTCTTCTGGGACTCCTGTGATTCAAATGTCAGGGCGTTTCACATTGTCCCAGAGGTCCCTGAGGTTGTCCTAATTTCTTTCAGTTCTTTTTTCTTTTTTCCTCTCTGCTTCATTTATTTCCACCATTCTATCTTCTACCTCTGTGAAGAAGGCTGAGCGCCAAAGAATTGATGCTTTTGAACTGTGGTGTTGGAGAAGACTCTTGAGAGTCCCTTGGACTGCAAGAAGATCCAACCAGTCCATTCTGAAGGAGATCAATCCTGGAATTTCTTTAGAAGGAATGATGCTAAAGCTGAAACTCCAGTATTTTGGCCACCTCATGCGAAGAGTTGACTCATTGGAGAAGACTCTAATGCTGGGAGGGATTGAGGGCAGGAGGAGAAGGGGACGACAGAGGATGAGATGGCTGGATGGCATCACTGACTCGATGGATGCGAGTCTGAGTGACCTCCGGGAGCTGGTGATGGACAGGGAGGCCTGGCGTGCTGCGGTTCATGGGGTCGCAAAGAGTCGGACACGACTGAGCGACTGATCTGATCTGATCTTCTACCTCACTTATCCAATCTTCTGCCTCCGTTAGTCTACTGTTGGTTCCCTCCAGAGTGTTTTTTATCTCATTTATTGCATTATTCATTATTCATTGACTTTTTTATTTCTTGTAGGTCCTTGTTAAACATTTCTTGCATCTTCTCAATCCTTTTCTCTAGGCTATTTATCTGCAACTCCATTTTGTTTTCAAGGTTTGGGATCATTTTTATTATCATTATTCTGAATTCTTTTTCAGGTAGACTCCCTGTCTCCTCCTCTTTTGTTTGGTTTGGTGGGCATTTATCATGTTCCTTTACCTGCTGAGTATTTCTCTGCCTTTTCATCTTATTTTGATTGCTGTGTTTTGGCGTGGCCTTTCTGTATTCTGGTAGTTTGTGGTTACTCTTTATTGTGGAGGTTCCTCCCTCTGGGTGGGGTGGGACAAATGACTTGTCAAGGTTTCCTGGTTAGGGGAGCTTGCATCAGTGTTGTGCTGGGTGGAGCTGGATTTCTTCTCTCTGGAGTGAAATAAAGTGTCCAGCAGTGAGTTTTGAGATGTCTATGGGTTTGGTGTGACTTTGGGCAGACTGTATATTGAAGCTAAGGGCTATCTATGTTCCTGCATTGCTGGAGGATTTGCATGGTATGTCTTGCTCTGGAACTTATTGGCTCTTGGGTGGTGCTTGGTTTCAGTGTATGGAGGCTTTCTTTTTTTGGGGGGGGGTATGGAGGCTTTTGGATGAGCTCTTGTTGATTAATGGTCCCTGGAGTCAGGAGTTCTCTGGTGTTCTCAGGTTTGGGGCTTAAGCCTCTTGCCTCTGGTTTTCAGTTTTATTCTTAGAGTAGCCTCAAGACTTCTCCATTCATATAGGCCTGGTAATCAAACTTCTATGTTAAGGGTGAAAAGATTCTCCACAGTGAGGGACATCCAGAGAGGTTCATAGAGTTACATGGAGAAGAGAAGAGGGACGTGGGCGATAGAGGTGACCAGGAGGAGAAGAGGGAGAATCAAAAAGGGGGAGAGCAATCTAGCCAGTAAACAATTCCCTATGTGCTCTCCACAGTCTGGAACCCTCAGAGACGTTCACGGAGTTACATAAAGAAGAGAAGAGGGAAGAAGGAGATAGAGGTGAGGAGGAGGAGCAAAGGGAGAATCAAAAGGAGAGAGACAGATCTAGTCAGTGCTCTGTTCCCTAAGTGTTCTCTGCAGCCTGGAACACTCGCAGAGATTCACAGAGTTGGGTTGAGAAGATAAGGGGGAGGGGGAGATAGAGGTGACCTGGGGGAGAAAAAGGAGAGTCAAAAGGGGGAGAGAGTAATCAAGCCAGTAATCACACTCCTAAGTAAAAATGAGTACTGAAGATTGGATTCTTAAATGTACAAAATTGATAACAAATACTATAAAGCAAAGATTAAAAATCTAAAGCAGAGGTTAGACTCTCAAAAATACAATTATTAAAAAAATCACAAAAAGTATAACATATATGAAGTTTGCTTTAAAAATAGGGTCTTATTTTTTTGCAAGGTAATAGTAGATTATATGAAGAAGGCAATGGCACCCCACTCCAGTACTCTTGCCTGGAAAATCCCGTGGATGGAGGAGCCTGGTCAGCTGCAGTCCATGGGATCGCTAAGAGTCAGATATGGCTGAGCGCCTTCCCTTTCACTTTTCACTTTCATGCATTTGGGAAGGAAATGGCAACCCACTCCATTGTTCTTGCCTGGAGACTCCCAGGGACAGGGGAGCCCGGTGGGCTGCCATCTATGGATTCGCACAGAGTCAGACATGACTGAAGCAACTTAGCAGTAGGTTGTAAAAATGAAAATTAAAGGAGTAATAGAGGACTTAAAAAAAGAAAAAAAAATTTTTAAATGATAATAGTAAAAATATATCTAGGAATTTCTCTGGTGCTGTTGCGTGCAGTGTGGGGTCAGTTCAGTTTCAGATAGTTCCTTGTTCCAGCTTATACGTCTCAAGATCTATAGGCCCCTTCCAATGTAGTTGGTGTTAACTACAGGGATTTTAATCTGTTGCACCTGTCACTTCCAAAGGGATTCCCTCTGTTTATTCAGCTTCTTCTGTTTGCAGGAGTCTTCAGTGTATAATTTCCACCCTGACACAAGGGGGCGAAGGTGGTCTCTTGTTTAGGCTCACTTGTTCAGTCGTGCTGTGGGGAAAGAGGAACACTGCAAACAAATATCACTGGCGTGTGTGGGGAGTGCTCGCAGTGTCTCGGCCAGACTGGCTTTGCCCCCGCTCACAGCGTGTGTGCTTTCCCAGTCTACACTGCTCAAGCTTCGAGTTGCTCTGGGGGAAATGGGCCCTGGATTGTGTGCACTTCCCAGGTCTAAGCCTGTCAGGTTCAGGTTCCTGGGTACTCCACAGTGGCGCAGACTCAGCTGGGCCTGCATTTTGTACCACTCCCCGCTTAGAGCAGCTCAGGCGACCAGGTGGGTGGGGAGCACACTCTCCTCAGGTAGTCCCAGCTGCTCAGGTTTCTGGGAGTGCCCGTCTCTAGTGTGCCATGTGTCTCTTCTGGGCAACTGATCTCTGGCTGTGACCCTCCCAGCAGATGTCAACCGTACAGAATCCCAGGAAGTCTTTGGTTAGAAACTCAAAGCCGGTTTGCAGTGTGGTAGGGGATGCCCTCTCTGGGGCCGTTTGCCCCCTTCCTGCTCTGGCTGGTGCCCGCCTAACCCCTGTGTCTGGTGGAGACTGGGCCAGTCCGCACCCACCTAGCTTTCCTCTGGTATTCACTCAGTCCTTTGTTCTGTGAGCGGCCTGACAGTGCCTTAGGTTAGGGCTTTTCACAGGATAGTTCTCTCCGCCCCCCACCCCCCCCACCCCTCTCTCTCTGGCTATCCTACAGTTTAGGTTGCTATCCCATGTTAGCTCCCTCAGATTGCACTCAGGGCATTCAGGCCCAGTCCTTACCCTAAGCAATGCCACCCACTCTCCTCCGTTCAGCCCCCACTGGCTGGTGGCAGATGCGAGCGTCTGGGCTACTTCTTTGCTGGGAGTTGCCTTTAGGCACGTAATCTGTGGGTATTATATATTAATTTTTCCTCCCTGTTATGTTGCCCTCAGAGACTCGAAAACTTAGCCCAGACCCGCCCATGAGAGGGTTTCCTGGTGTTTGGAAACTTCTGCTTTATTAAGACTCCCTTCCCTGGACGGATCTCCATCCCTAACTCTTTTGTCTCTCTTTATATCTTTTACATTTTGTCCTACCTCCTTTTGAAGACGATGGGCTGCTTTTCTGGATGCTTGATGTCCCCTGCCAGTGTTCAGAAGTTGTTTTGTGGAGTTTTCTCAGTGTTCAAATGTTTTTTCAATGAATTTGTCAGGGAGAAAGTGGTCTTCCTGTCCTATTCCTCCGCCATCTTAGGACCACCCCCATTACAGAGTATTGAGTAGTTTCCTGTGCTATTCAGTAGGTTCTTATTAGTTATGCATTTTATATAGAGTAGTATGGTTATGTCAGTCACAATCTTCCAATTTACCACTCCCTTCTCCTAATCTCCTGGTAACCATAAGTTTACTATCTACAACTATACCACTTCTGTTCTGTAGATAGGTTCATTTATATATACTCTTTTATTTTTTATTTTTTTACAATCCACATATAAGTGATACTATCTGATATTTGTCTTCCTGTGTCTGACTTACTTCACTCAGTTTAACAATCTCTAGGTCCAACCACATTGCTGCAAATGGTATTATTTTGTTCTTTTTATGACTGAGAAGGAAAGTTATGACCAATCTAGATAACATATTCATAAGCAGAGACATTACTTTGTCAGCAAAGGTCCGTCTAGTCAAGGCTATTTTTCCAGTGGTCATGTATGGATGTGAAAGTTGGACTGTGAAGAAAGCTGGGCACCAAAGAATTGATGCTTTTGAACTGTGGTGTTGGAGAAGACTCTTGAGAGTCCCTTGGACTGCAAGGAGATCCAACCAGTCTATTCTGAAGGAGATCAGCCCTGGGATTTCTTTGGAAGGAATGCTGCTAAAGCTGAAACTCCAGTACTTTGGCCACCTCATGCGAAGAATTGACTCATTGGAGAAGACTCTGATGCTGGGAGGGATTGGGGACAGGAGGAGAAGAGGACGACAGAGGATGAGATGGCTAGATGACATCACCGACTCGATGGACGTGAGTTTGAGTGAACTCCGGGAGTTGGTGATAGACAGGGAGGCCTGGCATGCTGCAATTCATGGGGTCGCAAAGAGTTGGACATGACTGAGCAGCTGAACTGAACTGAATTGAACTGAATATTCCATTGTATATATGTACCATATCTTCTTTATCTATTCCTCTGTTGATTGAGTTCAATGGAACAGGTTAGAAAGCAGAGATAAACCCAAGCATCTATGGTCACCTAACCTATGACAAAAGAGGTAAGAATATATAATGGAGGAAAGACAGTCTCTTTAATAAGTGGTGCTGGGAAAACTGGACAGCTACAAGTAAAAGAATGAAATTAGAACACTTCCTAAATTCAAAATGGACTAAGGGCTTAAATGTAAGGCTAGACACTAGAAAACTCTTAAAGGAAAACATAGAACACTCTTTTTTAAAAAAATAATTTTTATTTATTTATTTTTATTTTTGGTTGCACTGAATGTTACTGTGCAGGCTTTTTTCTAGTTGCAGAGATTGGGGCCACACTCTAGTTGCAGTTTGTGGGCTTCTCACTGCAGTGGATTCTCTTATTTCAGAGCCCAGACTTTAGGGTGCACAAGCTTCAGTAGTTTCAGCTCTCAGGCTCTAAATCACAGGCTCAGTAGATGTGGTGCATGGACTTAGTTGCTCCATGGCATGTGGGATCTTCCCAGATCAGGGTACGAACCCCTGTCTCCTGCACTGGCAGGTGGATTCTTACCACTGAGCCACCAGGGAAGCCCTGGCAGAACACTCTCTGACATAAATCACAAGAAGACTTTTTTCAGCCCACCTCCTATAGTAATAAAAAAATAAACAAATGGACACAAACTGAAAAGCTTATGTACAGCAAAAGAAACCACAGACAATATGGAAAGACAACCCTCAGAATAGGAGAAAATATTTGTAAAAGAAGTCATTGATGAGGGATTAATATCCAAAATACACAAATAGCTCATGCAGATCAATATCTAAAAAACAATCCAATCAAAAAAGAGTTGGAAGACCTAAAGAAACATTTCACCAGAGAAAACACGCAGATGGCCAAAAAGTACATGGAAAGATGCTCAACATCATTAATTATTAGAGAAATGAAAATCCCAAAGCTACGATCAAGTATCACCTCACACCAGTCAGAATGGCCATCACCAAAAAAATCTACAAACAATAATACTGGAGAGGGTGTGGAAAAGGGGAACCCTCCTACACTGTTGGTGGAAATGTAAACTTGTGCAGTCACTATGGAGAACAGTATGCTGTTAAAAAGATAAAAAGAGAGCTACCATATTATCCTACAACATATATCCAGAGAAAACCATAATTCAAAAAGATACATGCACCCCAGTGTTCACTGCAGCACTATCTACAATAGTCAGGACATGGAAGCACCCTAAATGTCCATCAACAGAAAAATGGATTAGAAAGGTGTGATATATAGGAAGGTGTGAAGGTATATATATATATGTATGTGTATATATATATATATATATATAGCTGGAACATTACTCAGCCATAAAAAAGAATAATCCCCTCTTTTTTTATATTTTGGTTAAAAAATTTCCTCACTCTCAGAGCTGTAAAGATATTCTTCTATTTCATCATCTAATAGTTTTAGTACATCAAATTAATTTTTAATAGATTCAAGTTCTCTATTGAAGTTCTTCATTTTTTCATTTATTATGTACATTTCCCCCTCTATTTTCTTCAAAATATTAATCATAGTTATTTTTAAGTCTTTAACCTATATATGTAGATCTTTAACCTATATATGTAGATCTGTTTCTAATGTCTACTTTCTCTCTTTATTATCAATTATAGCTTTTTCTGTCTAGAATTTTTTTCAGTGTCATATATTCTCGTTGTTTAGTCGCTAAATGGTGTCTGACTCTTTGTAGCCCACCGGACTTTTCTGTCCATGGAATTTCCCATGGAAGAATACTGGGCTGGCTTGACATTTCCTTCTCCAGGTGAACTTCCTGACCCAGGGATCAAACTTGCATCTCCTGCATTGGCAGGCTGAGCCACCAGTTTTTGTAAAATAAGCAAAGAGGCTTCAGATTATGTTATCTTTCAGCAGAAAGGGTTCCTTTGACTTCCTGTTAGCCAGGTAGGGTAAAAGGCTGATCACCTCAGTGCAATCAGGGAGTTAGTTTGTTTGGGCTGGATTTCAATTTAAACAAGACAAATTATCTCTGCTTTACAGCCAGGTAGGGTAAAAGGCTGATCACCTCAGTGCAATCAGGGAGTTAGTTTGTTTGGGCTGGATTTCCATTTAAACAAGACAAATTATCTCTGCTTTACCCTATTCTTGGGTGTGGCTCCTACAGGTCTCTGATCGAGGGACTGTCAGGTATCACTTTGCACCCCATGGACTGCAACATACCAGAAAGGACAGGAGTCACAAACAGTCAGATACAAGTGAGCAACTGAACAACAACAGGCATCAATCTCCTCAGATCCAAGAGACAATCAGAAGATCTAGTTTTCAGCCTCCATCCCACTCAGTTTCAAAATCTAGAAAGTGACTTAGGGAAAAGACCATCACAGTAGGTCTCTTTCATAGAACTGCAGGACTGAAAGTGTTCACTTTTTTTTTTTTTAATTTAATTTAATTTTATTTAACTTTACAATATTGTATTGGTTTTACCATATATCAAAATGAATCTGCCACAAGTATACATGTGTTCCCCATCCTGAACCCTCCTCCCTCCTCCCTCCCCATACCATCCCTCTGGGTCATCCCAGTGCACCAGCCCCAAGCATCCAGTATCATGCATCGAACCTGGACTGACGACTCGTTTCATATATGATATTATACGTATTTCAATGCAATTCTCACAAATCATCCCACCCTCTCCCTCTCCAAGAGTCCAAAAGACTGTTCTATACATCAGTGTCTCTTTTGCTGTCTCGTAAACAGGATTATTGTTACCATCTTTCTAAATTCCATATATATTCATTAGTATACTGTATTTGTGTTTTTCTTTCTGGCTTACTTCACTCTGTATAATAGGTTCCAGTTTCATCCACCTCATTAGAACTGATTCAAATGTATTCTTTTTAATGGCTGAGTAATACTCCATTGCGTATATGTACCACAGCTTTCTTATCCATTCATCTGCTGATGGACATCTAGGTTGCTTCCATGTCCTGGCTATTATAAACAGTGCTGCGATGAACATTGGGGTGCACATGTCTCTTTCAACTCTGGTTTTCTCAGTGTGTATGCCCAGCAGTGGGATTGCTGGATCATAAAGCAGTTCTATTCCCAGTTTTTAGAGGAATCTCCATACTGTTCTCCATAGTGGCTGTACTAGTTTGCATTCCCACCAACAGTGTAAGAGGGATCCCTTTTCTCCACACCCTCTTCAGCATTTATTGAGAATATGTCAGTCTAACTCATCATCATCCAAGGCACTCCTGGAAACAAGCAAATGTTTGTTGAGAAAATCAGCCATGTATTAAAGACTGCCTCAGTTTTCCAATTTTCCCTTTAGATTTGCACAGTAAAAAAAAAAATTTCTGTCCCTATCTTGCTCAACTTGGACCAAATTCAATATTTAGCTTGTGAATGGAGTAGGTCAATCTCCCCTACCTCCAGGTAGAAAAATGACTGGTAATGATCAGCTCACCTCAGAAAAGTTCTACCTCTCTGGAATTTTATGTCATGGAATCCCATTGTTTTCACAGTTCACTGATACCTCTAAGAATAAGAGTTTTGTAATTCATCTGGCCTTTTAAAATTTGTTTAAAATTTTTGCAGCACTGACCTGGTTCAAGCTGCTACATCCTACTTAGCGGTGGAAGGCATGTTTTGTAATGTCTTCACTTCTGCAAAGAATTTCTGACTCAAATTCTTATTTTCAATTGGAAATATTTTTACTCTATACCAGACTTGAATGGAATTAATAAGGCCTATAATTTTGTAGCATTTAACTTTAGCAAAATAACCAAAGAATTATAACCAGATACAATGTATTTAACACTATATAATTCTGTACTCCAAGGCCAAATTAATTTGCCTGTTATTCCAGGTGTTTCTTGACTTCTTACTTTTGCATTCCAGTCCCCTATAATGAAAGGACATCTTTGGGGATTGTTAGTTCTAGAAGTTCTTGTAGATCTTCATAGAACCATTCAACTTCAGCTTCTTCAGCATTACTGGTCGGGGCACAGACTTGGAAAACAAATAGGTCTTTAAGAAGGGACAATATGGTGAGTGAAAAGTCAATCTTCATTCTTGTTCTCTGGACTCTACCCTTTCCCCCCTCCCCATCCTGCATCATCAACTTCTGCCTTATTACTCAGGTAATGTAGACACACAAATATGCTTTATAAAAAAATCCCCACAGTATCATATCCTGATCTCATATCCTCTACCATATACCATTTCATTTTCTTTCCTCCTATTAAAAACAAAACTTATTGAGCTATGAAGATATTCTACTTAATTTCCATGATTATGTCTTTTTTGTAAGTCACATAACTATAATAACATATAGAATAATTATTCCTGTTACATAGTCACAGAATTTCATCAGTTTTTCATTTGTATCTGTTTCTAATTCCAGGTTGCTGGAATTTTTTAGAAGAATATATTTTCTAAACTAGCATTGATCTTATAGTTTTAAATTAGTTCTTTTCTCTTCAAATGATTTTTGAAAAAAAAAATAGAAGAGAAAAAGAATAAGAGAGATGAGGAGAGAAGAATAAAAAATGAGTTTTACCTAAGAATTGAACCTGTCCCTATGCACTGAAAGTACGGATTAGATGCTAATAATGGACTCTGAGCAAATATCTTAAGGAGATGTGCACATGAGTGTGTGTATGTGTTTGTGTAGGGGACTTGCTGTTTTTCACATGAATTTTTCTCAGTAAGAGAGCACTTGTGAACTTTAGGTGTTTCACACACTCTCTCTCTAATTAACAGTTAAACATAAGCATCTTTGTTTTTTATGACCCTAAAATAGATTTCAATATGTTGATATAAAAAGTTATTGATTCTTTTCATTTCAAGCTGAAAGCTGAGAATATCAAAATTGTTGCAGAATTTATCCCCTCTTCCACTGATATTTATCATTTTAGGTTACCCACAGGCTGCTGATGGTTTTTAAAGCCAAGTTGAAAAACAAAATCTATAAGATAAACAACCTCTAAGTTCATGGCATCACAGACTAGGTAGCTGGGAGAATTTCATAACAATGAAACAGAGAATTTAAAAACTTTGGGTACATTCATGATTTAACTACAAAATGAGACATTTCCACAGTTAAATCTGCTTTCCAGACGTCCAGGTGAAGTCCTTGGGGAATGAAACGCTTGTAAGTAGAGGCGAGGGGGCAAGGCAGAGGCGATCTGAATGTTGAGCTGAAGTCAACTTCCTGGAACCAGATCCTTGGTGACTAATTTGGCCTTATAGACACACCTTGATGCCATCATCCAAACAACAGTGTTTCAAATATCTGACCATAGTTATTACATTGTTCCACTTGTTGCCTTAATCCCAGCCCTTCTCACCAGATTTCCTCTTTTCCAAGCTAATCACCTCCAATTTCTTCAACTGTTTCTCATTAGGAAGTATTTAACATAGTCTTAGAAACAAATTCTACAATCAATAAATGATAATTATATCTTTCTTAGTGTTACTAGTGCCTGATATTTCACCATCAGTTACCCTCTGGTGGACAGTTTCCTGATCATTAATGTTGTTCAAATGCTATTTATTATTCATTTCTTATGATGATAATATTAAGAACTAACATTTATGAAAAGCTGACAGTGTATCAAGCACTTTGCTTGTAAACAATTTGTTTACAGATAAATTGTAAAAACAATGCATTTACAAACATTCTAATTAATGTGCAGAAAACACAAGGGGTACTATTATGGTTGTCCTCATTTTACAAATCAGGAGACCAAGGCCGCAGTTCGGTTCAGTTCAGTCGCTCAGTCGTATCCGACTCTTTGCGACCCCATGAACCGCAGCACGACAGGCCTCCCTGTCCATCACCAACTCCCGGAGGTCACTCAGACTCACATCCATCGAGTCAGTGATGCCATCCAGCCATCTCATCCTCTGTCGTCCCCTTCTCCTCCTGCCCCCATTCCCTCCCAGCATCAGAGTCTTCTCCAATGAGTCAACTCTTCGCATGAGGTGGCCAAAATACTGGAGTTTCAGCTTTAGCATCATTCCTTCCAAAGAAATCCCAGGGCTGATCTCCTTCAGAATGGACTGGTTGGATCTCCTTGCAGTCCAAGGGAATCTCAAGAGTCTTCTCCAACACCACAGTTCAAAAGCATCAATTCTTTGCTGCTCAGCCTTCTTCACAATCCACTATCACATCCATACATAACCACAGGAAAAACCATAGCCTTGACTAGTCGGATCTTTGTTGGCAAAGTGATGTCTCTGCTTTTGAATATGCTATCTAGGTTGGTCATAACTTTCCTTCCAAGGAGTAAGCGTCTTTTAATTTCATGGCTGCAGTCACCATCTGCAGTGATTTTGGAGCCCAGAAAAACAAAGTCTGACACTGTTTCCCCATCTATTTCCCATGAAGTGATGGGACCATATGCCATGATCTTCGTTTTCTGAATGTTGAGCTTTAAGCCAACCTTTTCACTCTCCACTTTCACTTTCATCAAGAGGCTTTTTAGTTCCTCTTCACTTTCTGCCATAAGGGTGGTGTCATCTGCATATCTGAAGTTATTGATATTTCTCCTGGCAATCTTGATTCCAGCTTGTGTTTCTTCCAGTCCAGCGTTTCTCATGATGTACTCTGCATATAAGTTAAATAAGCAGGGTGACAGTATACAGCCTTGATGTTACTCCTTTTCCTATTCGGAACCAGCCTGTTGTTCCATGCCCAGTTCTAACTGTTGCTTCCTGACCTGCATACAGATTTCTCAAGAGGCAGATCAGGTGGTCTGGTATTCCCATCTCTTGAAGAATTTGCCACAGTTTATCATGATCCACACAGTCAAAGGCTTTGGCATAGTCAATAAAGCAGAAATAGATGCTTTTCTGGAACTCTCTTGCTTTATCCATGATCCATTGATGTTGGCAATTTGATCTCTGGTTCCTCTGCCTTTTCTAAAACCAGCTTGAACATCAGGAAGTTCACAGTTCACACATTGCTGAAGCCTGGCTTGGAGAATTTTGAGCATCACTTTACTAGAGTGTGAGATGAGTGCAATTGTGCGGTAGTTTGAGCATTCTTTGGCATTACCTTTCTTTGGGATTGGAATGAAACTGACCTTCTCCAGTCCTGTGGCCACTGCTGAGTTTTCCAAATTTACTGGCATATTGAGTGCAACACTTTCACAGCATCATCTTTCAGGATTTGAAATAGCTCCACTGGAATTCCATCACCTCCACTAGCTTTGTTCATAGTAATGCTTTCCAAGGCCCACTTGACTTCACATTTCAGAATGTCTGGCTCTAGATGAGTGATCACACCATCGTGATTATCTGGGTCGTGAAGATCTTTTTTGTACAGTTCTTCTGTGTATTCTTGCCATCTCTTCTTAATATCTTTTGCTTCTGTTAGGTCCATACCATTTCTATCCTTTATCGAGCCCATCTTTGCATGAAATATTCCCTTGGTATTTCTAACTTTCTTGAAGAGATCTCTAGTCTTTCCCATTCTGTTGTTCTCCTCTATTCCTTTGCATTGATCACTGAGGAAGGCTTTCTTATCTCTTCTTGCTATTCTTTGGAACTCTGCATTCAGATGCTTATATCTTTCCTTTTCTCCTTTGCTTTTCACTTCTCTTCTTTTCACAGCTATTTGTAAGGCCTCCCCAGACAGCCATTTTGCTTTTTTGCATTTCTTTTCCATGGGGATGGTCTTGATCCCTGTCTCCTGTACATGTCACAAACCTCCATCCATAGTTCATCAGGCACTCTATCAGATCTAGGCCCCTAAATCTATTTCTCACTTCCACTGTATAATCATAAGGGATTTGATTTAGGTTATACCTGAATGGTCTAGTGGGTTTCCCTACTTTCTTCAATTTAAGTCTGAATTTGGCAATAAGGAGTTCGTGGTCTGAGCCACAGTCAGCTGCTGGTCTTGTTTTTGCTGACTGTATAGAACTTCTCCATCTTTGGCTGCAAAGAATATAATCAATCTGATTTTGGTGTTGACCATCTGGTGATGTCCATGTATAGAGTCTTCTCTTTTGTTGTTGGAAAAGGGTGTTTGTTATGACCAGTGCATTTTCTTGGCAAAACTCTATTAGTCTTTGCCCTGATTTGTTCCATATTCCAAGGCTGCAAATGGCGCACTAAGCACAGGTGGCTGTGACCGGTGCACTAAGCGTGGCTGAGAAGAGCTACCCCACGTCAGAGGTCAGGTGCAGAAGCCGGGAGGATCCCATCCCTGAAGGGCAGCAGCCAAGAGGAGCTACCCCACGTCTGAGGTCAGGGGCGGTGGCCGGGAGAAGCTACCCTACTCCCCCAAGCCAGAGGCCAGTGGTGGCGGCCAGGAGGAGCTACCCCCACGCCTCCACGCCTGAGGCCAGGGGCAGCGGCTGAGAGGAGCAACCCCGCGCCCGAGACCAGGGGTGGCTGCCGGGAGGGCCAACCCCACGTCCAAGGAGCCATGGCTGCGTGGGCGCAGGAGGGCCCAGAGGAGCTATCCCACGTTGAAGGTCAGGAAGGGTGGCGGTGAGGAGATATCCCTCGTCCAAGGTAAGGAGCAGTGGCTGCGCTTTGCTGGAGCAGCCGTGAAGAGATATCCCATGCCCAAGGTAAGAGAAACTCAAGTAAGATGGTAGGTGTTGTAAGAGGGCATCAGAGGGCAGACACACTGAAACCATACTCACAGAAAACTAGTCAGTCTAATCACACTAGGACTACAGCCTTGTCTAACTCAATGAAACTAAGCCATGCCCATGGGGCAACCCAAGATGGGCGGGTCATGGTGGAGAGATCTGACAGAATGTGGTCCACTGAAGAAGGGAATGGCAAACCACTTCAGTATTCTTGCATGAGAACCCCATGAACAGTATGAAAAGTCAAAATGATAGGATACTGAAAGAGGAACTCTCTAGGTCGGTAGGTACCCAATATGCTACTGAAGATCAGTGGAGAAATAACTCCAGAAAGAATGAAGGGATGGAGCCAAAGCAAAAACAATACCCATCTGTGGATGTGACTGGTGATAGAAGCAAAGTCCGATGCTGTAAAGAACAATATTGGATAGGAACCTGGAATGTCAGGTCCATGAATCAAGGCAAATTGGAAGTGGTCAAACAAGAGATGGCAAGAGTGAATATCGACATTCTAGGAATCAGTGAACTGAAATGGACTGGAATAGGTGAATTTAAGTCAAATGACCATTATATCTACTACTGCGGGCAGGAATCCCTCAGAAGAAATGGAGTGGCCATCATGGTCAACAAGAGAATCCGAAATGCAGTACTTGGATGCAATCTCAAAAATGACAGAATGATCTCTGTTCATTTCCAAGGCAAACCATTCAATATCACAGTAATCCAAGTATGCCCCAACCAGTAATGCTGAAGAAGCTGAAGTTGAACGGTTCTGTGAAGACCTACAAGACCTTTTAGAACTGACCAAGGCCTAGAATCATTAATGGAGAAGGCAATGGCACTGCACTCCAGTACTCTTGCCTGGAAAATCCCATGGATGGAGGAGCCTGGTAGGCTGCAGTCCATGGGGTCGCTGAGGATCGGACATGACTGAGCGACTTCACTTTCATTTTTCACTTCCATGCATTGGAGAAGGAAATGGCAACCCACTCCAGTGTTCTTGCCTGGAGAATCCCAGGGACAGGCGAACCTGGTGGGCTGCCATCCATGGGGTGACACAGAGTCGGACACAACTGAAGTGACTTAGCAGCAGTAGCAGCAGCAGAATCGTTAACAAAAAAAAAAAAAAAAAAAAAGACTGTTGAGGTAACATAGCCAAGGGGTTGCAACTGTAGTCTTCTGCATCTTCTCCCATGCTTTCAACTATTTATACAGCATTGTCATCTTATAACTTTCCCCTTGTTTCTCACTTAAATTGTGGTAGCCTCCATTCTCTTTCCACTTAACAGTGTTTTTGCTAAGGTCAAAATTATGGCCATACAGGTAGATGGATTTGGAGCCTTTTTATGCTACTTGGTTATTTGGCTTATTTCTTTCTCAGAATCTAACTTTTGCTTGTGGTGCCTGCATGCTCAGTCATGTCTGACTCTTTGTGACTCCATGGACTGTGGCCCACCAGCCTCCTCTGTCCATGAAATTTTCCAAGCAAGAATACTGGAGTGGGCTGCCATTTCCTTCTCCAGGTGATCTTCCTAATCCAGGAATTGAACCCAGATCTCTTATGTATCATGCATGAGCAGGCGGGTTCTTTACCACCAACACTACCTGGGAAGCTTACATTGCTTAAAAATTACATATACTCTTTCATTTCTCTTTTAATTATTTGCAGAATTAAAAATGTTTCAATATTCTTTTCTTACGTAAATCCTTCTTTGTTTGAATTTCATGACATTTCCTCTCCTGTTTTCCTCTGACTACTGTAACAACTTTATCTCAGTTTCCTTCTCTTCCAATCATAGTTGTTCCCCTCAGGATTTTGTCAGTATGTTTTATTTTTTAGTCTACACTTTCATTAGCATAGAGAATTTCCAAATATGGAATTAAAGATAATCATAAATCAAGAATTAAGTGTGACTGGAGGCTAAGAAAGGACTCTTGGAAATAAATTTATATTAGCAAAATTTAAAACTCAAGCAAAAAGCTGAAGATCAGTATGAATATGGTTGAAACCCATGTTTGGGAGATGTCCCATAAGATATCTATAAATAAATATATCAGATAGAGGCTGATGCATGTTGGTGTATGGCAGAAACCAACACAATATTGTAAAGCAATTATCCTTCAATTAAAAATAAGTAAATATTAAAAAGAATCATGTTGGAATGTAAAATACAAAGATGAAAAAAGAAAACCGGGATGTAGTAATTAATTAATATGGAAGATACCTACAGATAATTTAATAATAATTACAGGAAGAAAAATTAGAAAGTCCAGAAAAGAAGTAATAATCAAGGAAATAAAAGAGAATTTTTCTTTACTGAAAAAAATACAATCAATGCCATACAAGAATATGTAACACACTTGAACACATTCTGGTGCAATCTTGGATACATTCAAGTGTAACCAAGTAGGACCATACAGGGCCTTCTCAGAACAGTTACCATCTCCACATCCTCTTCCTGCCTTTGTCTGTAGAAAAACTTTAATCAAAGATCAAATTCAATCAAAGAATTAATAAAACATAGGAAAAAAAGGAAAATAGTCAAGCAAAACAAAATACTAGTACTTTAGCCATTTAGTTCCAAAAAGTCAAAAACCTTTAGTTCTTCCCCAAGCACTACAGATAATATTCTGAGCCAAGTCCTTTGAGTTGTTTTGCAGATGCTGAAACCACCACTAGGTGGAAGAGGTTAACTGTATGCTGCCCACAAGCATGTAGACCTCAGACCATTTGGAATCAGAAGGTTGATGATATTGACTCCCAGTTACCTCACCACCAACCAATCAAAAGAATATCCATGAGCAGATCACATGCCCTACAATCCTTCGCCTCATTCAGTCTTAAAAAACCTTTCCCCGAAAGCCTTCTAGGAGTTTAGACGTTTTAAGTACCAGCTACTTAGACTCCTTGTTTGGTCAGTCAGTCAGTTCAGTCACTCAGTCGTGTCCGACTCTTTGAGACCCCATGAATTGCAGCACGCCAGGCCTCCCTGTCCATCACCAACTCCCAGAGTTCACTCAGACTCAAGTCCATCGAGTCAGTGATGCCATCCAGCCATCTCATCCTCTGTCATCCCCTTCTCTTCCTGCCCCCATTCCCTCCAAGCATCAGAGTCTTTTCCAATGAGTCAACTCTTCTCATGAGGTGGCCAAAGTACTGGAGTTTCAGCTTTAGCATCATTCCTTCCAAAGAAATCCCAGGGCTGATCTCCTTTAGAATGGACTGGTTGGATCTCCTTGCAGTCCAAGGGATTCCCAAGAGTCTTCTCCAACACCACACTTCAAAAGCATCAATCCTTTGGCACTCAGCCTTCTTCACAGTCCAACTCTCACATCCATACATGACCACTGAAAGGAAAAACCATAGCCTTGACTAGTTGAATCTTTGTTGGCAAAGTAATGTCTCTGCTTTTGAATATGCCATCTAGGTTGGTCATAACTTTCCTTCCAAGGAGTAAGCGTCTTTTAATTTCATGGCTGCAGTCACCATCTGCAGTGATTTTGGAGCCCAGAAAAACAAAGTCTGACACTGTTTCCACTGTTTCCCCATCTAATTCCCATGAAGTGATGGGACTAGATGCCATGATCTTCGTTTTCTGAATGTTGAGATTTAAGCCAACTTTTTCACTCCCCACTCTCACCTTCATCAAGAGGCTTTTTAGTTCCTCTTCACTTTCTGCCATAAGGGTGGTGTCATCTGCATATCTGAGGTGATTGATATTTCTCCTGGAAATCTTGATTCCAGCTTGTGTTTCTTCCAGTCCAGCATTTCTCATGATGTACTCTGCATATAAGTTAAATAAACAGGGTGACAATATACAGCCTTGACGTACTCCTTTTCCTATTTGGAACCAGTCTGTTGTTCCATGTCCAGTTCTAACTGTTGCTTCCTGATCTGCATACAAATTTCTCAGGAGGATACCTTGTTTGGTATCCTGCAATAAATGTTGCACTTCCCTTCACCACAACCCAGAGTCAGTAAATTGGCTTTACTACACACAGGCAAATGGACCCAAGTTTGGTTTGGTAACAATGTTGGCAACCCAGATGGGGCAGAAGTCCCAAGTGGGCATCTTGTCCATGACACATCAATTCCTGAATGATGGAAGTTCTTGCATACTGTCCAGAAGCTGCCTAAGCACCTTTGTCTGGGGACAGCCCCAAGTGCTTGCCATTGACCAGGCATTGCTGGCTCACAGTGCTTTCAATTCTGAGATGAAGTAAACAAGGCTCTGGTTTTGATTTGTCTCTACAAATGAACATTAGTAGACATTTAGGGGTTGACAGACTCAATGTAGGAGGGGAAGTCACTTTCGTGTGTACAACCAAAACCTCCCTTCCTCTCTACCCTGGGCTTTCCTCCTCAAATAAGCTGTTTGTTTTGTATTGATGTTGGGTACCCTGTTGGAAAGAATAGCTATTGGACTTCTATCCTATTTGTGAAATGATTCCTTGCTTATTTAGATGCTGGTGTTTGGCTTTGGAGCCACCATTTATGCTTTGTTTTCATTTCTGGGGAGCATGCCCTCCGGGTCACATATTGGAAAATAATCTTATTATAGCTATGAACCTATGACTAAGAAATATTATTTAAAACTGTGTGGTCACAATATTGTTTAGACTCTGGAAAAACTGGTTAAGATGAAACTCTTTTGAAATTCCACAACTGGTTCTTTTTGCAAAAGAAAAAGCTAGTTTGATAAAAATCAGAATTCTGACCCTGAGACAACAAAAATATTCCTAGCAAAAAACTTGAAGTTTTAACTCTAATCATGCCTTTTAAATACAAACACAACCCACTTTGCCTGAGAACTTTGGCCTTAGAACTGCAAACCAGAGGTAAAATATGTAAAGCGACTCTTTAAGCTCAAATAAGTAAATTTAACCTGTTCTGAATGTTATTTTTGGTTTTGCATTTGCCAGTTAAATTGCCATGATATCCATGGTCATGATTCCCCTATCTTTCTATTTACATTTGTTTGTTCTTTAAAAGAGGGATTCTTGCTTGAAAAACTTGAAAAAATTGTTCGACTTTGCCCTTTTGTTTTTGTCCTGAAGAAATTAGATTTTGGTTTTTGTGTGTTACCGGGGTCCAGCCTTGGCTGGATCCAGGGATTCCCTCAGGAGGACAGCGTTGGCAAAAAGGATAGAAATAGAGAAAGAGATAAGGAAAGAATTTTGCAGTTAAGAAAATAGAGGAGAGAAAAAGAGGCTGATATTCCTTGGTTTAGGCAGAAAGCCAATAAAGCCCCAGCACGGGACTTGCTCTGTTCACGTAGGCCACAGGTGCGCTCTTGAATAGCTGAAGATGCCCCACCTTAGGCACCTTCTAGAGTGGGTCTTAGAAGCCCAAGCAGGAAAGTGAATGCAGAGGGCCCCTGCGCTCCAGGGAATCAGCCTGAAAAGGAAAAGGAAAGAGAAAGAACGACACAGGGAGACCAAGTCTGATGAGCAAGGCCCACACTTTATTTTCCAAAGTAGTTTTTATACCTTAAGTTGTGCATAGAGGATAATGGTGGGGGGCGGGTAGAGTCATGCAAGATCAGCAGTCCTTGATCGTTATCGAATTCAGGCTTTCTTTCTGCAAACTTATCATATGCAAAAGCTTTACGTGATTTACATCATCTTCTGGCCAGGATCTTCTGGCCAGGAGGCCTGTTAACATTTTATGACCCTTTCTTCAGAAAACTTATTTTTCTCTAAAGGTGATTATTCTAAAGTCAGGCACCACCTTCCAAAAGCATTAGATAAAGTTGCATTCCTATAGGGCAAAAGTGTGGTGGGCTATAACAAGAAAAGAGTTAACTCAAGGGTCCAAGGTTACAAACATTAAAGCTACTACTTACATTTCTATATACCAATTATATTAATCAATACACTCTCAGGGACACAGTAGGTAAGGGATACGGAAACTTGGTAGGAAGCATTAGCTCAACAAAGAAATCCTCTACTAGTTCTATTCTAACAATTTTAACTCTCTGAGAAGCTCTGCATTGTTAGAATATTTTAAGCTTCCCATGACTCTTGTGGTTGGGAGGCTGTGAGCAATCACATGCGTAGCTGCAGAGTCCAAAAAAACCTGTCAGGCAAGCTACAAAGTCATCAGAGGGGTTTGAATTGAAACACTCCTATTATGCCCAGGAGAATTATTAACTACAGCTCTAAGTTAATTTTCTTCAGAGAAAGGTGATTGGGGATAGCCCCCCCATTAATGTCAGGGGAGTTGGTAAAAGTCATAAAATAGTAAAACAGACAGATTCTGGTTTTGGGGTAGACGCTCAGGCAGGTCTGGAGGGGCGGGGGTCCTCGAGCTCTGACTCACCTTGCCCGTAAGAGCTCTCCCGCATGACTTTGTCTTGAGTGGGGACTCCTGTGCTGGCACCCAGCAGTGTGTATGTCTGCATTTGTCTATGTGTAAGTGTGCCAGCCATGGGAAACTCAAATTTGTTTCCCAATGCAACCCCTTGAGGTACACTTTCCAGAAATGGAGAATTTCAGCTGTAAGCCAATGGGATATGAAAAGATGATTTTCCTTTGTAATATATCCTGCCATAATACTCCCAGGATTCATGGAGAAAATTGGCCTAAAATAGATTTCTAAACTAAGTTTATCTACTTTTGCCTTTGATTAAGAGAAAAAACTTAAGATATTTGGATTTATTGGACACATGTCTTGTACCACATTAAAAATTATTCTATAAAAATGTATTTTTTTAGAGTTAATGATATATGTTTGTTAATCCTGAAATACTGGTATGACATACAGTTCACAGTTACTTGCTTCTTGATTTTAAATTGATATTAAGGCTTTTACAGGTTATAATGATAATATATGTAATTAAAGCTACTAAAATGATCAAAAAAAAGTATTTTGATGTCTAAAGAAATCAGTATATATGTTGTCAATGATAGAAGATATGAAGACTGGAAATATATTTCTTGGAGACTGGATGGAAAAATATGGGAGCAATTAAAATGGATTTAGAAAGCTATAAAATTTTGTAGAAAAAGAATCTTGAAAAAAGAGTTTTGTACATGGCCAGAATTTATTAAGATTAGACTGAAATTAATTAGTTAAATGAATATTGTTATTAACAGTAAGCTAATAACAGATTGGAATTCGGTTCTGTCTATTATGAAAACAAAGTTCTGTTAGAATGCTCCTTTTGATAACACACTGAATTTCTTTCTCTAGCTAACTTTAAGATGCTTCAGACAACTCAGAAAAATATTAAACTAACTGGGATTATTTGGTAGATTAAATTACAGGGGAAACATCATCAAGTAAAAGGTAACATTAAGCCTTCTTTATGCTATGTCTATAAAAATATATTTTATAGGTGTTCCAGAAATTATATGAAATTCCTGGAGATCAAATATATCCTGACATAAAATGTTATCTGTCATCAAAATTGAGGCCCACACTAAATGGACTGAACACAAGTCTTAAGAAAATGCCCTAATTGGCTTTCATGCAAAGGCAACAGCAGAATCTGTTAAGATTGTGGCACAGGTAGATAAAGTCCATTATACTCATTAAAAAAAATTAACCCCTCATGTCAGACTTTTGCCATCCTGATATCCTTGAATCATAGCAACAGTTTCTCCTAAATCAGAGGAATTAGGATGGGTAAACAATAGCTGTGAATTAAACAGGGCTATGACATGCCCAGCGTTTCTCATGATGTACTCTGCATATAAATTAAATAAGCAGGGTGACAATAAACAGCCTTGACGAACTCCTTTTCCTATTTGGAACCAGTCTGTTGTTCCATGTCCAATTCTAACTGTTGCTTCTTAAATTGCATACAGATTTCTCAGGAGGCAGGTCAGGTGGTCTGGTATTCCCATCTCTTGAAGAATTTTCCAGTTTATTGTGATCCACACAGTCAAAGGCTTTGGCATAGTCAATAAAACAGAAATAAATGTTTTTCTGGGACTCTCTTGGTTTTTCCATGATCCAGCAGATGTTGGCAGTTTGATCTCTGGTTCCTCTGCCTTTTCTAAAACCAGCTTGAACATCAGGAAGTTCACAGTTCACATATTGCTGAAGCCTGCCTAGGAGAATTTTGAGCATAACTTTACTAGAGCATGAGATGAGTGCCATTTTGCGGGAGTTTGAGCATTCTTTGGCAATGCCTTTCTTTGGGATTGGAATGAAAACTGACCTTTTCCAGTCCTGTGGCCACTGCTGAGTTTTCCAAATTTGCTGGCATATTGAGTGCAGCACTTTCACAGCATCATCTTTCAGGATTTGAAGTAGCTCAACTGGAATTCCATCACCTCCACTAGCTTTGTTCATAGTGATGCTTTCTAAGGCCCACTTGACTTCACATTCCAGAATGTCTGCCTCTAGGTGAGTGATCACACCATCAAGATTATCTGGGCCATGAAGATCTTTTTTTGTACAGTTCTTCTGTGTATTCTTGCCACCTCTTTAGTATCTTCTGCTTCTGTTAGGTCCATACCATTTCTGTCGTTTATTGAGCCCATATTTGCATGATATGTTCCCTTGATATCTCTAATTTTCTTAAAGAGATCTCTAGTCTTTCCCATTCTATTTTTTTTGCATTGATCGCTGAGGAAGGCTTTCTTATCTCTCCTTGCTATTCTTTGGAACTCTGTATTCAAATGGGAATATCTTTCCTGTTCTCCTTGGCTTCTCTTCTTTTCACAGCTATTTTTAAGGCCTCCTCAGACAGCCATTTTGCTTTTTTTTGCATTTCTTTTCCATGGGGATGGTCTTGATCCCTGTCACGAACAATGTCACAAACCTCCATCCATAGTTCATCAGGCACTCTATCTATCAGATCTAGTCCCTTAAATCTATTTCTCACTTCCAGTGTATAATCATAAGGAATTTGATTTAGGTCATACCTGAACGATCTATTGGTTTTCCCTGCTTTCTTCAATTTAAGTCTGAATTTGGCAATAAGGAGTTCATGTGCTGCGATTCATGGGGTTGCAAAGAGTTGGACATGACTGAGCGACTGAACTGAACTGATGGCACACCCAAAAGAGTCAATTGACTCTTTCAAGCTCCCTGAACATCTCCATTTTTCTATCTGATTGGTTATATCCTTCCCGTGATGCAAAGCCAATGCTCTCACAGTGAAAAAGGAAATGACTTTCTACTTGGAGTATACTTTCTACAATCTCCAGTGACCAAGGCACTCACTTCACTGAACAAATTACACAAGCCTTAACAAAAACCTCAAAAACTTATTGAAATTATCTGTCATTATCATCCTCAATCATGAGGCAAGGTCAACAAAACTAATGGAAAGAAACAGATTTGAGCAGAACAAAAATTAATTACATAGGATTGAATGAACTAAAAAATATAATTATAACTTGTATGACATTTTGTCTGACATATTACTGGCTTAATCTTTGTTTTTCAGATGTAAAGGAACATTTGCCCTTAAGCTGATTATGATTTATAGCAACTTGGTAAATTATACCTTGTAAATAGAATTGAAATGTTTCTCTTTCCTCCCTACCTGATCCTTCCAGAAATTAGAAACTCTCGGGTGCCAGAAACCTTATCAGTGAGTAATGAAGGTCACCTCTTAACAAGTTCAAGAATCTCAAAGGAGTTCCCTGGTTGCCTAGTGGTTAGGATTCAGTGCCATCACTGCTCTGGCCCAGCTTTGATCCTTGGTTGGGAACTGAGATCCTCCAAACTGGGATTATACATAGTACAATTATGTGTGTGTGTGTGTCTGTGTGTGTGTGTGTGTGTCTGTGTGTATATCTCAAGATATTTTGAGGACCTTAAGAAGAGAAGAATTCACCCAAATCTATAGATACTGAAGGCAGAATCTGTTACAAGCCATTGGTGTGGCTTGACTGACCTTGACACTCCTTTTAAAAGTTAAGTCTGAGAGGCTTTTAAAAGCTCAATGTGAGATTCCTTATGAGTTTCAGCACAGCCAATTTTTTCAAAGTCTATGTGATCAGATAACCAGATTTATTTTGCAAACAAACTAATATTAACTTGGCTATGTTTGGTAAAAATTAGGGTAATTTTAGAGAAAAAAATGATTGTGCTTCAATATAAAATTCTGCTGCTGCTACTGATGCTGTTTAATCACTGAGTCATATCCAGTCTTTGTAACCCCATGGACTGCAGCCCACCAGGCTCCTCTGCACATGGGAATTTCCAGGCAAGAATACTGGAATGGGATGCCATTTCCTTCTCCAAAGGATCTTCCCCGACCCAGGGACTGAACCCATGTCTCCTGCTTGGCAGAGCGTTCTTTAACACTGAGCCACGTGGGAAGCCCATGTTAAATTCTAGTTTTGCTCATTGGGATCTGTATTTACTGTCTAAACCTCATTTCCCAAGTAGCTACTTTTACTATGTTACATTGTTGTAAAACTTAATTGAGTTATTAAAAAGATATTCTAAACTTGTTTCAGAAACTGATCACTGTAATCTATTTTGGGGTGAAGATCAGATGCCCCCTGATCTATAATCAGGGGATTATGCATACTGGAAGAAGCATAATTTAAAGGATTGTCTCCAACCTAGAAGAAAGATTACATCAGGTATCCTTAAGTACATCATGCACTAAGAAACTGAAGGAAATTAACTCTTAAATTTATATTTCCTACATAAGAAGGGCCACTACATTGGGCTGGTCTGTATAAAAGACTGCTGTCCCCAAACAATATTAATACCAGGATGAGAAAACAACAGCAGTGATATGCAACTGACCCAGACAGGCCTTAAGATCTAACATACAAATCTAAGTGAATTGTTTACCAAATGTTTTTCTCCCTATCAACACTGAAAGTTACTGTTTCAGTCACTTCAGTAACAACAACTATATGTTGTCACATAATGGAAGTCTAGAAAAAATTCCAAGTAAGAACTAATTAATATCTATCATTTGCTGCTGCTGCTGCTAAGTCGCTTCAGTCGTGTCCGACTCTGTGTGACCCCACAGACAGAAGCCCACCAGGCTCCCCTGTCCCTGGGATTCTCCAGGCAAGAATACTGGAGTGGGTTGCCATTTCCTTCTCCACCGTATGAAAGTGGAAAGCGAAAGTGAAGTCGCTCAGTCGTGTCCGACTCTTAGCGACCCCATGGACTGGAGCCTACCAGGCTTCTCCGTCCACATTTACTGAGTTGTATATAGAATAATGACCCTCCAAAGATAATTATATTCTAATCCCAGAATTTGTGAATGTGTGAGGTTACATGGTTAAGGGAAATTAAGATCACAGATGGAATTAAGGTTGTTCTTCATCTGATTTTTTTTTAAATTGATGTTATATGTATTTTATGACAATTTTAAACATTTAAAAATACTTTCAGATGACATACAATAAATTTCACATATTAAAACTATATAATAGATTTTACCTTTGGCATATGCATACAATTGTGACATCATCATCACAACAAACACAATGAACATATTTATCATCTCCAATATATTCACTGTGTAATCCTGTGCTTCTCCTAGCCCCAACTCCTACTCTCAGCCAATGACTGATTTTGTAATTACTAGAGATTAATGTATGTTTTCTAGAATTATATATATGTATAGAATCAGTATGTTTAAAAAAAAGAAAAGAAAGTTATTGTTTTACTTTTAAACCACACTGTTGCCCTCAGGAGTTACTACAATAGAAATAAAATTCTCTAATGAAGTTTTACAGAGTATTCCCACTATGATGTGTAATACTGCTGGCTAAAATTTATTGCTGAAAGCACAAGTACAATGCTCATATGACAATTGAGTATAATCGATAAAATGTATAGCCCATAAAATGTTTTCACATTAACATACCTCTGAGCCTGTTTGCAATATCTGATTAGTTTTCTCCCTACATGGATAATTAGACAAATAGAAAGGAGGTCTAAAATAAAGGACATGATCTAACCCTGTGGCAGGCAGCTGAACTACCCCAGCATCAAGGGACAGATATTCTGATCATCAATGCTTTCTATTGAAAGATTTAGAATCAAAAGGGTAAAATGACAAAGGAAATTTTTACATATTGAGGTATGTAGGGTCATTCTGGCTTTAGGCTAACCAAAATAACCTGTTTGTGGCCTGTTAAACATGCATTGTACATCTGCTTTAACCATTCAGAAAAAAAATGCATTTAAAAAAATCAGAATGGAATAACTATGGTTCAAACATCCAAAATAGAGCTTGGTAGCCATTGTGGATATGAGTTCAGACACATTCCTACATTACCAAGAACTTGAGTTTTCTAAACTTTATTAGACTTAAGTATATCACCAGCTCTTCTCAAAACAATGTCTGCTAACAACTGCAAATTGCAACCTTATGGTCTCAAGGTCTCCTTATCACTATAAAACCTTTTCCCACTTTAGAAATGGTAGTGGCAAATGGGACTACTACTAGGTTTCCTTGATGAATCAGAGGGTAAAGAATCTGTCTGCAATGCAGAAGACCCGGGTTTGATCTCTGGATCAAGAGGATCCCCTGGAAAAAGGAATAGCTACCCACTCCAGTAGTCTTGCCTGGAGAATCTCAAGGACAGAGGAGCCTGGCAGGCTACAGTCCATGGGGTCGCAAAGAGTCAGACATGACTGAGTGACTAATACACTAGAAATAGTAGTGGCGAATGATCTCATGCTATAGTCTCCCAGAAAAAGGCACTAAATTCTTCAGTCATAGTAGTATTAGCTATTAAAATTAGTCTAAATTCTATTTTTACCAAAAAAGAGGAGAAATATATAGTGGCCAATAGCTCTTATTATATAAAATTAATACCCCTGGAAAAGTTAAAACCCAAATATACAATAATTCAAAAGGCTACTTGATTACTGAATTACATAAAGAGGAAACACTCCAAAACTTATTTTCCTGAACACCACCTAAAATAGGAGGACTCTTTTGAGAAATACTGCAAAAACATATTTTGATCATTATCCTCATTGTAATATGTGTACTAATTTTCAAATGTTTATCCAGTGCTACAACAAAACAATCAAAAAAGAGAAGTAATGCTTTCATAATGTAAAATATTGATGCTAAGCTTGGAACTAGAAAATATTGCCAACTCTGTGTACATTTCCCAAATTAGTTAGGCCTATGATCCCATTTCAGCAGAAAGTAGCCAGAATGGTCATCATCTCATTCCCTCAAAGAGTTAGGGAAATTCAAACAGAAAAAGAAACTACGACTGAACTCCTCTGTTGAGTTTATGATTAACCTCTCAATCCAAAACGGTATTCCCTCTCTTGTTCTACACATATTCACCTCAAGACTGAAGAGTGTTAAAGAAAAGGGGAGAATTGTAACTGAGCAAGACCTTGCGGTGCCTTCCCAGAATGGACCATTCCCATATTCTCTGCCTGCCTTTTGTCTGTAGAAAAACTTTAGTCAAAGAGTAAATTTAATAAGATAAATGAGAAAAGGAAGAAATAAAGGAAAACAGTTTGGTTCAGTAATATAGGATAAAGAGAAAATCCTAAATGTTTCCAGACAGAGAAATTAAAGAACAAAATTTAAAATAGCATACTTTTCTTATCAGTTCAGTTCAGTTCAGTCGTTCAGTCGTGTCCCGCTCTTTGCGACCCCATAAATCACAGCACACCAGGTTTCCCTATCCATCGCCAACTCCCAGAGTTCACTTTTCTTATATACAAGCCTAAATCCTAAATAAAATAAAATAATAATAGAGTCTTTGGCCAGCTAAGTTATTTACATAAGAGAGAACGTAAAGACATTTGCAAATATTTATGGACTCAGAGTATATACTTCCTGAGCACACTTAATTTACTCAATGGCATACTCTAACAAAATTTAAAACAGATCAATAACCTCAGATATGTAGATAACACTACCCTTATGGCAGAAAGTGAAGAGGAACTCAAAAGCCTCTTGATGAAAGTGAAAGAGGAGAGTGAAAAGTTGACTTAAAGCTCAACATTCAGAAAACGAAGATCATGGCATCTGGTCCCATCACTTCATGGCAAATAGATGGGGAAACAGTGGAAACAGTATCAGACTTTATTTTGGGGGGCTCCAAAATCCCTATAGATGGTGACTGCAGCCATGAAATTAAAAGACGCTTACTCCTTGGAAGGAAAGTTATGACCAACCTAGATAGCATATTCAAAAGCAGAGACATTACTTTGCCAACAAAGGTTCACCTAGTCAAGGCTATGGTTTTTCCAGTGGTCATGTATGGATGCAAGAGTTGGACTGTGAAGAAAGCTCAGCGCTGAAGAATTGATGCTTTTGAACTGTGGTGTTGGCGAAGACTCTTGAGAGTCCCTTGGACTGCAAGGAGATCCCACTAGTCCATTCTGAAGATCAGCCCTGGGTGTTCCTTGGAAGGAATGATGCTAAAGCTGAAACTCCAGTACTTTGGCCACCTCATGCGAAGAATTGACTCATTGGAGAAGACTCTGATGCTGGGAGGGATTGGGGGCAGGAAGAGAAGGGGACGACAGAGGATGAGATGGCTGGGTGACATCACTGACTCAATGGACGTGAGTCTGAGTGACCTCCGAGAGTTGGTGATGGACAGGGAGGCCTGGCGTGCTGCACTTCATGGGGTTGCAAAGAGTCGGACATGACTGAGCGACTGAACTGAACTGAACTGAAAACAACAAATGAACTGATTTAAAAGTAGGCAAAAGTCATAAATAGACATTTTCCCAAAGATATACAGATGGCCACCAACACATTAAAAGATGTTTAATTCACTAATCATCAAAGAAATGCAAATCAAGACCACAATGAGATATCATCTCACACCTGTCAGAATTGCTATTATCAAAAAGTCTACAAATGACAAATATTAGTGATGATGTGGGAAAAAGGGAACCCTGGTACCCTTTTGATGGGAATGTAAATTAATACAGTCATTATGGAAAACAGTATGGATTTTCCTCAAAAAACCAAATTACAGCCAACATATGATCCCACAATTCCACTCCTGGGTATGTATCCGAAAAAAAAAATGCTAGTTTGAAAAGATGTCTGCACCTCAATGTTATTAACAGAATGATTTACAATAGCTAAGATATGGAAACAACCTAAGTGTTCATCAGCAAATAAATGGTTTTTAAAAGATGTAGTGTAACCGAGGAAACCGAAATTGAAAGAGACACGTGTACCCCCAATGTTCATTGCAGCATTGTTTACAATAGCCAGGACATGGAAGCAACCTAGATGTCCATCACCAGAAGAATGGATAAGAAAGCTGTTGTACATACACACAATAGACTATTACTCAGCTATTAAAAAGAATGCATTTGAATCAGTTCTTATGAGGTGGATGAAACTGGATCCTATTATACAGAGTGAAGTAAATCAGAAAGAAAAACACCAATACAGTAGATTAATGCATATATATGGAATTTAGAAAGATGGTAACGATGACCCTATATGTGAGACAACAAAAGAGACACAGTTGTAAAGAACAGACTTTGGACTCTGTGGGAAAAGGTGAGGGTGGGATGATTTGAGAGAATAGCATTGAAACATGTATATTACAATATGTGAAATAGATCTCCAGTCCAGGTTTGATGCATGAGACAGGGTGCTCAGAGCTGGTGCACTGGGATGACCCTGAGGGATGGGATGGGGAGGGAAGTGGGAGGAGGGTTCAGGATGGGGAACACATGTACACCCTTGGCTTATTCATGTCAATGTATGGCAAAAACCATTACAATATTGTATAGCAATTAGCCTCCAAATAAAATAAATAAATTAATTTTTAAAAAAGATGTAGTGTGTGTATATATATATACACACACTATATATATATACTTCTAAGTCACTTCAGTCGTGTCCGACTCTGTGCGACCCCGTAGACAGCAACCCACCAGGCTCCCATGTCCCTGGGATTCTCCAGGCAAGAACAATGGAGTGGGTTGCCATTTCCTTCTCCAATGCATGAAAGTGAAAAGTGAAAGTGAAGTCACTCAGTAGTATCCGACTCCTAGTGACCCCATGGACTGCAGCCTACCAGGCTCCTCCATCCATGGGATTTTCCAGGCAAGAGTACTGGAGTGGGGTGCCATTGCCTTCTCCCACATATATAGACACACACATATATATGTGTGCATGTGTGTGTGTAATGAAATACTACTCAGATATAAAAAAATATAAAGCTTTGCTATTTGTAACAATATGCATGGACTTGGAGGATATTATACTAAGTAAAATAAGACAAAGGAAGGTAGACACTGGAGATTAAGTATTTGTGGAATCCAAAGATAAAACAAATGAATACAACAAAACAGATTTGCAGGCATAGAGAATAGACTGGTTGGTTACCAGAGGGGAGAGAGAATTGGGGAGAAACAAGATGTGGCATAGATTGAGAAGTACAAATGTATAAAAACAGACAGGCTATAGTAATGTATTGTACAGCACAGGGAAATATAATCATTATTTTTTGGTGACTTTCAGTGGAATATAATCTATAAAAGTGTTGAGTTGCTATGATGTACACCTGAAACTAGTATGATGTTGTAAATTAACTACACATCAATTTAAAAAAATAGAGCAAAATAAATATTTCCAAAAAGAGGGGGAAACTATGGAACTCAAGATATACTAGTGACCAAAGAAAACAATAGGAGTAAGTTCCCAAACTGTTGGGAATAAAAATTTTAACATAAGTATTACTAGGAGATAATTAATAAAGCAGGAAATGATTTTAAAAACTAATAAAGAAATAAAACTCCAGCTTATTTCAACAAAATGAAGAGATTGAGAGAGATAAATGCTAATATTTAATCTTGCTCAGAGTTAGGAATAACAACACTAATTAATTCTCATTAATTAGTAGAAATATGGAGATTTTATAACTGATAGAAAAATATAAATTTTATATTCATTAAATGTTTTGTGAAACCATTAATAGAATAGGTTATTTTTGAGATTTAGCCCAGTCTGTTAAGGCATTATAACATATTGATGAAAGAAAGAACTTAGCAGTAAGAAAACTGACTTCTAGGTAACCAGTTTGTGAATATAAGGCTAGATAGCTCAACAAGATAGAAATTAGAAGAAATCACTGCAGTGAGCAGGACATGAGACACCATTAAGAGATTGTTTAACTGGCCAAGGTAACTGGAATGAAAAGAAATATAACCATTTTTCTGGCAATTTCCACTTGTATTTCAAGCAATGTTTGATTTAAGAATGTAAATGTTGTATCATTAGGTGACTAAAATTTTATGATAACTATGTCTTTTAAGTAGATTGCATATGTTTTTCTCATCATGCTTTTTCTTGTTCAAACCACACACTACAATGTGCTTACTGCACAAAGCTCACATTAAAAACGAAATTTAGAAATTATGTTGGAGGCTTGGTGACACCCAGTGTCTTGACAGTTTAATGTAAATTTGAGGACTTAGAACTAAATGATTTAACATTTTCCAAGGAGAGGTGAAATCAATTACTCAAAAAGTCTACTAGTAATATTGAGAATATGACAGGTGAGGATATTCAGTCAAATCTGTATACTTAAAAATTGAAAACTGTAAGTTGAGTTTCAGGTACTATAGTTGCTTTCTACTTGAGGAGATAGATGTTGGAGACTCCAAAAGTTCTTTGCTTAAATGTCTGAAAACAAATTTTCACACATGTATACACAGGAGACAGGGATCAAGACCATCCCCATGGAAAAGAAATGCAAAAAAGCAAGATGGCTGTCTGGGGAGGCCTTACAAATAGCTGTGAAAAGAAGAGAAGTGAAAAGCAAAGGAGAAAAGGAAAGATATAAACATTTAAATGCAGAGTTCCAAAGAACAGCAAGAAGAGATAAGAAAGCCTTCTTCAGTGATCAATGCAAAGAAATAGAGGAAAACAACAGAATGGGAAAGACTAGGGATCTCTTCAAGAAAATCAGAGATACCAAAGGAACATTTCATGCAAAGATGGGCACGATAAAGGACAGAGATGGTGTGGACCTAACAGAAGCAGAAGATATTAAGAAGAGGTGGAAAGAATACACAGAAGAACTGTACAAAAAAGAGCTTCAAGACTTAGATAATCATGATGGTGTGATCACTGACCTAGAGCCAGACATCTTGGAATGTGAAGTCAAATGGGCCTTAGAAAGCATCACTACGAACAAAGCTAGTGGAGGTGATGGAATTCCAGTGGAGCTATTCCAAGTCCTGAATGATGATGCTGTGAAAGTGCTACACTCAATATGCCAGCAAATTTGGAAAACTCAGCAGTGGCCACAGGACTGGAAAAGGTCAGTTTTCATCCCAATCCCAAAGAAAGGCAATGCCAAGGAGTGCTCAAACTACCGAACAATTGCACTCATCTCACACGCTAGTAAAGTAATGCTCAAAATTCTCCAAGCCAGGCTTCAGCAATATGTGAACCGTGAACTTCCTGATGTTCAAGCTGGTTTTAGAAAAGGCAGAGGAACCAGAGATCAAATTGCCAACATCCGCTGGATCATGGAAAAAGCAAGAGAGTTCCAGAAAAACATCTATTTCTGCTTTATTGACTATGCCAAAGCCTTTGATTGTGTGGATCACAATAAACTATGGAAAATTCTGAAAGAGATGGGAATACCAGATCACCTGATCTGCCTCTTAAGAAATCTGTATGCAGGTCAGGAAGCAACAGTTAGAACTGGTCATGGAACAACAGACTGGTTCCAAATAGGAAAAGGAGTACGTCAAGGCTGCATATTGTCACCATGTTTATTTAACTTATATGCAGAGTACATCATGAGAAATGCTGGACTGGAAGAAACACAAGTTGGAATCAAGATTGCCGGGAGAAATATCAATAACCTCAGATATGCAGATGACACCACTCTTATGGCAGAAAGTGAAGAGGGGCTAAAAAGCCTCTTGATGAAAGTGAAAGTGGAGAGTGAAAAGGTTGGCTTAAAGCTCAACATTCAGAAAACGAAGATCATGGCATCTGGTCCCATCACTACATGGGAAATAGATGGGGAAACAGTGGAAACAGTGTCAGACTTTGTTTTTCTGGGCTCCAAAATCACTGCAGATGGTGACTGCAGCCATGAAATTAAAAGACGCTTACTCCTTGGAAGGAAAGTTATGACCAACCTAGATAGCATATTCAAAAGCAGAGACATTACTTTACCAACAAAGGTTCGCCTAGTCAAGGCTATGGTCTTTCCTGTGGTCATGTATGGATGTGAGAGCTGGATTGTGAAGAAGGCTGAGCGCCGAAGAATTGATGCTTTTGAACTGTGGTGTTGGAGAAGACTCTTGAGAGTCCCTTGGACTGCAAGAAGATCCAACCAGTCCATTCTGAAGGAGATCAATCCTGGAATTTCTTTGGAAGGAATGATGCTAAAGCTGAAACTCCAGTATTTTGGCCACCTCATGCGAAGTGTTGACTCATTGGAGAAGACTCTGATGCTGGGAGGGATTGAGGGCAGGAGGAGAAGGGGACGACAGAGGATGAGATGGCTGGATGGCATCACTGACTCGATGGATGCGAGTCTGAGTGACCTCCGGGAGCTGGTGATGGACAGGGAGGCCTGGCGTGCTGCGGTTCATGGGGTCGCAAAGAGTCGGACACGACTGAGCGACTGATCTGATCTGATACACAGCAAAAGGGCGTCCCAGGTGGCTCAGTGGTAAAGAATCTGCTTGTAATGCAGAAGATGTAGATTTGATCCCTAAGCTGGAAAGATCCCCTGGAGAAGAAAATCCATTCCAGTATTCCTACATGGTAAATCCCATGGACAGAGAAGCCTGGGGGGCTACAATCCATAATGTCACAAAGTTGAACACAATTGCAGTGAGTTAGCACACAAACACACACACACACACATCTCTGATGAACACAGATGCAAAATTCCTCAACAAAATATTAGCAAACCAATTGAACAATACATTAAAAAGATCATATGCCGTGACCAGGTAGGATTTATCTCTGCAATGGAAGAATAACTTAACATCTGCAAATCAATCAGTGTGATGCATCACATTAATAGAGTAAAATTAATATGATTGTTTCAGTAGATGTAGAAATTTTTGAAGAAAATTATCATTAATTAATCATAAAAGTTCTTTAAAAATAGGTATAAAGGAAATTACCTTAACATTATATAGACCATATATGACAAGCCTACAGCTAGTGTCATACTCAACAGTAAAAACATGAGTTCCTCTAAAGTCAGGAACAAGCCACTGCCACCACTTGTATTCAGCATAGTAGTGGAAGTCATACTACTAGCCAAAGTAACTAGATAAGAAAAAGAACTAAAACCCATTCCAATTGAAAAGGAAGAAGTAAAATTCTCTCTGCAGATGATATAATACTACATACAGAAAACCACAAACCCTTCACCAAAAAAAAAAAAAAAAAAAACCTGCTTGAAATAATAAATTCAGTAAAAATGCAAGGTATAAAACCAATATACAAAAATCACTTGTTTTTATATACATTAATAATGAGCCATAAGAAATTAAGAAAATAATCTCTTTTACAATTGAATCAAAATAATAAAATATTAATATCTAGGGATAAATTTAATGAAGGAGGTGAAAGTTCTGTACACAAAAACCATAATACAGTAATGAAATAACTGCATTCATGTATATCTTAGAGAAAGCAGTGATACCTCCTTTCTTGAGGTCAGTTATTAAGGATTCAGGAAATAATGTTGAATGTTTCTGTTCAGTTCAGTTCAGTCACTCAGTCGTGTCCGACTCTTTGCGACCCCATGAATCGCAGCACCAACTCCCGGAGTTTACCCAAACTCATGTCCATCAAGTCGGTGATGCCATCCAGCCATCTCATCCTCTGTCGTCCCCTTCTCCTCCTGCCCCCAATCCCTCCCAGCATCAGGGTCTTTTCCAATGAGACAACTCTTCGCATGAGGTGGCCAAAGTGTTGGAGTTTCAGTTATGTTTAACATCAAAAAGTATGCTGTAAATGTCTTCAAATTTCCTGGAAGTAAAACAAACAGATCAGGAATACTGTTATTTCTTTTTTTTTTTTTTTTTGAAGTTTTTAAAGCTTTTCTTTTAAAAAAAAGCCTTTCTTTTTTAAGAGCTAGTACTGTTTTTGCATAAGGCTGCAAAATGTGCTGCATAATGTTGATGTGTTCCTTCCATTTAAGAAAGTTCGGTTAGTACAACTTAATGAACCCGATGTTCTTAGCATATGGCTGGAAACACTGGCGGCACGTATTGTGGCCGTATTTCCGGATCAGACCATGCTGGTTTGAGGAGACCCAGCAAGAGTGAGAACTCTGGCCAAATTTTCTCAGGTGGCTTCTGTAGAGCTGTTGGTGACTCATGTGGCTTTCTCAGGTTCAACGAGGTAAAAGGTGTTATTTCTTATCAGTGCATATAACCTATACAACTGGTAGGACACATCTGAACTAAATTTAAATGTTCCATCACATGTCCGGTACTCATATTTAACCAAATCATCCAAGCCAGATTCTGTGCCAAATTCCAATATTCTACATCATGTTCTCCACTATCAAATAGAAAAACTTTCCACCATTTTCTAGAACATACTCGTCAGGAATCGTGATTTGACAGAGCTAAGGAAAGCTTCATTTTTCTTTTGTCTCCCACTTCTAATATTGCATGATGCATTTGATAAAGATGGCATTAAAGAACAAGCAGTTGTACCTAAAGTAGCTAAACAATTGAGAAATAATTCTCTCAAAGAGTGTTGTAAATTATTAAACACCTCTTTTATATTTGCTATAACTTGGTGAACTTTTAGTTTTAAGGGGGATTGGGGATGACTGAGCTCATGGAAGGATTTTTCAATTTTAGTTTCTGACACAACTTTTCTCAGGACTGTATCATAACCATCACATTGATTATGAAGAACTGGACTATGGTAGGATCTATGTGTTTGTAATTTTTACTTGTTTGATATAATCAGAGTATTTTATCATATGTATTCAGAGAAACTTATATATTAAATTTTAAAATGTGATACAATGTTAAAAAAAAAAAAAAATCCTGCTGGGCTTTTGAGTGGGATTATGTTGAATCTATAGATCAATCTGGGGAGAAGTAGCACTTTTTAAAAATGTATTTATTTTTAATTAAACCAAATTGCTTTACAGTATTATATTGGTTTCTGCCAAACATCATCATGAATCATATGTCCTCTCCCTCTTGAACCTACATCCCACTTCCCTCCTCATCGCACTCCTCTAGGTTGTTACAGAGCACTGGTTTGAGTTCCTGGAGTCATACAGCAGATTTCAGTTAGCTATCTATTTTACATATGGTGATACTGTTTCCATGTACTCTTTTCATATATCCCACGCTCTCCTTGCTCTTCCCCCTCCTCCCATCACTGTGTCCACAAGTCTGTCCTCTATATCTATGTGTCCATTGCTACTGTGAAAATAATTTTCTTAGTACTGTCTTTCTAGATTCTATATGTATGCGCTGGAAGTGGAAGTGAAGTCGCTCAGTTGTGTCCAACTCTTTGCGACACCATGGACTTTAGCCCACCAGGCTCCTCCATCCATGGGATTCTCCAGGCAAGAATACTGGAGTGGGTTGCCACTTCCTTCTCCAGGGGATCTTCCTGACCCAGGGATCGAACCCAGGTCTCCTGCATTGCAGGCAGACGCTTTAACCTCTGAGCCACCAGGGAAGCCCTGGTGTATGTGTTAGTATACAATATCTGTTTTTCTCTTTCTGACTTACTTCACTCTGTAAAATAGGCTCTAGGTTCACCCACCTCATTAGAACTAACTGAAATATGTTCCTTTTTATGGCTGAGTATTATTCTGTTTGTGTATCTGTACCACAGCTTCTTTATCCATTCATCTGTCAATGGACATCTAGGTTGCTTCCATATTCTAAATATTTTAAAGTGCTACAAGAATATTGGGGTACATGTGTCTTTTTCAATTTTGGTTTCCTAAGGGTATATGCCTAATAGTGGGATTGCTGGGGTCATATGGTGCTTTTATTCCTAGTTTTTTAAGGAATCTCCATACTGTCTTCCATAGTGGCTATATCAATTTACATTCCCACCAACAGTGAAAGATGGTTTCCTTTTTCCCACACTTTCTCCAAAATTAATTGTTTGTAGATTTTTTGATGATGGTCATTCTGACTGGTATGAGGTGGTATTTCACTGTAGTTTTTTGATTTTTTTTTATTGAAGGATAATTGCTTTACAGAACTTCATTGTTTTCTGTCAAACCTCAACATGGATCAGCTATCAGTTCAGTTCAGTCGCTCAGTCCTGTCTGACTGTTTGCAACCTCATGAACCAAGCACACCAGGCCTCCCTATCACCACCTCCCAGGGTTCACCCAAACCTATGTCCATTGAGTCTGTGATGCCATCCAACCATCTCATCCTCTGTCGTCCCCTTCTCCTCCTGCCCTCAATCTTTCCCAGCATCAGGGTCTTTTCAAATGAGCCAGCTCTTCGCATCAGGTGGCCAAAGTATTGGAGTTCCAGCTTCAACATCAGTCCCACCAATGAACACCCAGGACTGATCTCCTTTAGGATGGACTCATTGGATCTCCTTGCAGTCCAAGGGACTCTCAAGAGTCTTCTCCACCACTACAATTCAAAAGCATCAATTCCTCGGCTCTCAGTTTTCTTTATAGTCCAAGTCTCACATCCATACATGAACACTGGAATCAGCCATAGGTATACATATATCCCCTCCCTTTTGAACCTTCCTCCCATCTCCTGCCCAATTGCACTCCTCTAGGTTGATACAGAGCCCTGTTTGAGTTTCATGAGTCATACAGCAAATTCCCATTGGCTATCTATTTTACATATGGTAATGTAAGATTCCATGTTACTCTTTCCATGCATCAAATCCTCTCCTCCCTTCTCCTCATGTCCATAAGTCTGTTCTCTATGTCTGTTTCTCCATTGCTGCCCTGTAAATAAATTCTTCAGAACCATCTTTCTAGATTCTGTATATGTTCATTAGAATACCATATTTATCTTTCTCTTTCTGACTCACTTCACTCTGCATAATAGGTTCTAGGTTCATCCACCTCATCAGAACTGATTCAAATGTGTTCTTTTTTATGGCTGAGTAATATGTATAGTATATATACCACAACTTCTTTATCCTTTCCTCTGTTGATGGGCATCTAGGTTGCTTCCATATTCTAGCTATTGTAAATAGTGCTGCAGTGAATGATGGGATACGTGTGTCTTTCAACCCTGGATTCCTCAGGGCATATGCCTAGGAATGGGATTGCTTGGTCATGTGGTGGTTTTATTCCTAGTTTTTTTAAGTAATCTCCATACTGTCTCCAATAGTGGCTGGATCAATTTACATTCCCACCAACATTGCAAGTGCATTCCCTTTTCTCCACACCCTCTCCAGCATTTATTGTTTGTAGACTTTTTGATGATGGCCATTCTGACAGGTGTGAGGTGATATCTCATTGGGGTTTTGATTTGCATTTCTCTAATAATGAACGATGTTGAGCATCTTTTCAACTATTTGTTAGCCATCTGTATATTTTCTTTGGAGAAATGTCTATTTAGGTCTTTTCCCCACTTTTTGATTGGATTGTTTGTTTTCCTGGTATTGAGGTGTATGAGATGCTTGTATATTTTGGAAATTAATCCTTTGTCAGTTGCTTCATTTGCTATTACTTCTCCCATTCCAAGGGTTGTCTTTTCACCTTGCTTATAGTTTGCTTTGCTGTGCAAAAGCTTTTTAAGTTTAATCACATCCCGCTTGTTCTTTGTTTTTATTTCCATTACTCTAAGAGATGGGTCTTAGAGGACCTTGCTTTGATTCATGTCATCAAGTGTTCTGCTTGTTTTCCTCTAAGAGTTTTATAGTTTCTGGTCTTATATTTAGGTCTTTAATCCAGTTCGAGTTTATCTCTGTGTGTGGTGTTAGGAAGTGTTCTCATTTCATTCTTTTACATGTAGCTGTCAAGTTTTCCTGGCACCATTTATTGAAGAGTCTGTCTTTGCCCCATTGTATATTCTTGCCTTCTTTGTCAAAGAAGGTACCCATAGGTGTATGGGTTTATTTCTGGGCTTTCTGTCTTGTTTCATTGGCCTATATTTCTGTTTTTGTGCCAGTACCATACTGTCTTGATGACTGTAGCTTTGTAGTATGATCTGAAATCAGGAAGGTTGATTCCTTCAGCTTCATCCTTCTTTCTCAAGACTGATTTGGATGTTCAGGGTCTTTTGTGTTTCTATATGAATTGTGAAATTTTTTGTTCTGTGAAAAATGCCATTGGTAATTTGATAGCGATTACATTGAATTGGTAGATCATGTTTGGTTCAGTTCAGTTCAGTTCAGTCACTCAGTCATGTCCGACTCTTTGCAACACCATGAACTGCAGCACGCCAGGCCTCCCTGTCCTTTAACAGCTCCCAGAGTTTACTCAAACTCATGCCCATTGAGTCGGTGATACTGTCCAACCATCTCATCCTCTGTTGTTCCCTTCTGCTGCTGCCTTCAGTCTTTCCCAGCATCAGGGTCTTTTCAAATGAGTCAGCTCTTCACATCAGGTGGCCAAAGTATTGGAGTTTCAGCTTCAACATCAGTCCTTCCAATGAATATTCAGGACTGATTTCTTTTAGGCTGGACTAGTTGGATCTCCTTGCTGTCCAAGGGACTCTCAAGAGTCTTCTCCAACACCACAGTTCAAAGGCATTTTCACAATATTGATCCTTCCTACCCAGGAACATGGAATATCTCTCCATCTGTTTATGTCATCTTTGATTTCTGTCATCAGTGTCTTACAATTTTCTGTGTACAATTCTTTGGTCTCCTTAGGTAAGTTTATTCCTAGATATTTAATTTTTTTTGTTGCAATGGTGAATGGTGTTGATTCCTTAATTTCTCTTTCTGATTTTTCATTGTTAGTATATAGAAATGCAAGTGATTTTTTGGTATTGATTTTGTATCATGAAACTTTGCTAAATTCACTGATTAGCTCTAGTACTTTTCTGATACTATCTTTAGGGTTTTTATATACAGGATCATGTCATCTGCAAACAGTGAGAGCTTTACTTCTTTTCCAATCTTGATTCCTTTTATTTTTTTTTTTTCTCTCTGATTGCTATAGCTAGGACTTCCAGAACTATGTTGAATAATAGTGGTGAAAGTGGACACACTTGTCTTGTTCCTGATCTTAGGGGAAATGCTTCAGTTTCTCACCATTGAGAATAATGTTTTTTGCAGGTTTATCATATACGGCCTTTACTATGTTGAGGTAGGTTCCTTCTATGCACATTTTTTGAAGAGTTTTAACCATAAATGGGTGCTGAATTTTGTCAAAGGCTTTTCTGCATCTATTGAGATGATCATATAGTTTTTATCTTTCAATTTGTTAATATGGTATATCACATTGACTGATTCATAAATATTGAAGAATCCTTGCATTCCCGGAATAAACCCAACTTAATCATGGTGTATGAGCTTTTTGATGTGTTGCTGAATTCTGTTTGCTAAAATTTTGTTTAGGGTTTTTGCATCTATGTTCATCAGTAATATTAGCCTGTAGTTTTCTTTTTTGTGTGTTGTCTCTGTCTCATTTTGGTATCAGGGTGATGGTGGCCTCATAGAATGAGTTTGGAAGGGTTCCTTCCTCTACAATTTTTTTAAAGAATTTTAGAAGGATAAGCATTAGCTCTTCTCTAAATGTTTGATAGAATTATCCTGTGAAGCCATCTGGCCCTGGGCTTTTGTTTTTTGGGGGAGACTTTTGATCACAGCTTCAATTTCAGTGCTTGTAATTGGGTTGTTCATAATTTCTATTTCTTCCTGGTTCAGTCTTAGAAGATTGAACTTTTGAAGAATCTGTCCATTTCTTCTAGGTTATCCATTTTATTGCCATATAGTTGTTCATAATAGTTTCTTACAATCATTTGTATTTCTGTTTTGTCTGTTGTAACCTCTCCTTTTTCATTTCTAATTTTGTTGATTTGATTCTTCTCTCTTTTTTTCTTGATAGATCTGGCTAAAGTTTTGTCAGTTTTGTTTATCTTCTCAAAGAACAAGCTTTTAGTTTTGGTAATCTTTAATATTGTGTCTTTCATTTCTTTTTCATTTATTTTTGTTCAGATCTTTATGATTTCTTTCCTTCTATTAAATTTTTGTTATTCTTTTTCCAGTTGTTTAAGGTTTAAAGTTAGGCTGTCTATTCCATGTTTTTCTTGTTTATTGAGGTAGGATTGTATTGCTATAAACTTCCCTCTCAGAACTGCTTTTGCTGCACCCCATAGGTTTTGAGTTTTCGTTGTCATTTGTTTCTAGAAATTTTTTGATTTCCCTTTGGACTTCTTCAGTAACCTGTTGGTTATTTTGAAATATATTGTTTAATCTCTATGTGTTTGTGTTTCTTATAGTTTTTTTTTTCCTTGTAATTAATATCTATACTCATAGCATTGTGGTTGGAGAAGATGCTTGATATTATTTCAATTTTCTTAAATTTACTGAGGTTTGATTTGTGACCCAAGATGTGGTCTATCCTGGAGAATGTTCCATGTGCATTTGAGAAGGTGTATTCTTCTGCATTTGGATGGAATGTCCTGAAGATATCAGTGAGATCCATCTTATCTAATGTATCATTTAAAACTTGTGTTTCCTTATTAATTTTCTGTTTTGATGATCTGTCCATTGGTGTGAGTGGAGTATTAAAGCCTTCTACTGTTATTGTGTAACTGTCAGTTTCTTCTTTTATGTCTGTTAGTGTTTGTCTTATGTATTGAGGTGCTTCTATGTTCAGATCAGATCAGTCACTCAGTCGTGTCTGACTCTTATTGTGATCTACACAGTCAAAGGCTTTGGCATAGTCAATAAAGCAGAAATAGATGTTTTTCTGGAACTCTCTTGCTTTTTCCATGATCCAGTGGATGTTGGCAATTTGATCTCTGGTTCCTCTGCCTTTTCTAAAACCAGCTTGAACATCAGGAAGTTCACGGTTCACATATTGCTGAAGCCTGGCTTGGAGAATTTTGAGCATTACTTTACTAGCGTGTGAGATGAGTGCAATTGTGCAATAGTTTGAGCATTCTTTGGCTGTGTGGATCACAATAAACTGTGGAAAATTCTGAAAGAGATGGGAATACCAGACCACCTGACCTGCCTCTTGAGAAATTTGTATGCAGGTCAGGAAGCAACAGTTAGAACTGGACATGGAACAACAGACTGGTTCCAGATAGGAAAAGGAGTACATCAAGGCTGTATATTGTCACCCTGTTTATTTAACTTCTATGCAGAGTGCATCATGAGAAACGCTGGGCTGGAAGAAGCACAAGCTGGAATCAAGATTGCCGGGAAAAATATCAATAACCTCAGATATGCAGATGACACCACTCTTATGGCAGAAAATAAAGAGGAACTAAAAAGCCGCTTGATGAAAGTGAAAGAGAAGAGTGAAAAAGTTGGCTTAAAGCTCAACATTCAGAAAATGAAGATCATGGCATCTGGTCCCATCACTTCATGGGAATTAGATGGGGAAACAATGGAAACAGTGTCAGACTTTATTTTGGGGGACTCCAAAATCACTGCAGATGGTGATTGCAGCCATGAAATTAAAAGACACTTACTCCTTGGAAGGAAAGTTATGACCAACCTAGATAGCATATTCAAAAGCAGAGACATTACTTTGCCAACAAAGATCCGTCTAGTCAAGGCAATGGTTTTTCCTGTGGTCATGTATGGATGTGAGAGTTGGACTGTGAAAAAGGCTGAGCGCCGAAGAATTGATGCTTTTGAACTGTGGTGTTGGAGAAGACTCTTGAGAGTCCCTTGGACTGCAAGGAGATCCAACCAGTCCATTCTGAAAGAGATCAGCCCTGGGATTTCTTTGGAAGGAATGATGCTAAAACTGAAAGTCCAGTACTTTGGCCACCTCATGCAAAGAGTTGACTCATTGGAGAAGACTCTGATGCTGGGAGGGATTGAGGGCAAGAGGAGAAGGGGACAACAGAGGATGAGAAGGCTGGATGGCATCACTGACTCGATGGACGTGAGTCTCAGTGAACTTCGGGAGTTGGTGATGGACAGGGAGGCCTGGCGTGCTGCGATTCATGGGGTCGCAAAGAGTCAGACACAATTGAGCGACTGATCTGATCTGATGATTATAATGATCATATAGTACAAATAATTATACAGTTATATACAATTGTATAATAGAATTCTACATGATTATTATTGCATATGCTAATATTAATAATTATGCAATATTAGTTGCTATCACCTATTAAGCCCTTACAGTGTTAACACATTCTTCCCATTGCCTGATCCCTATCACCTTTCTCCTAATAATGCTAACTTGCTCTTCAGATCTGGCTCAGCTTGGTCATCAATTCCTTCAGGAAGCCTCCCTGACACTGTCCTAGCCTGGATTCCCCAGCCTCCTAGTTCCCCCTATTTTCTCTTTTGAAATACATATCACACTACACTGCCTGCTGATGTTGATTTTCATAACAAGAATATGAGCTCCATGAAAGGAGAGAGATCAAATTGCTTTGCGGCTCTTTATACTGCCTGTGCCAACATAGTGTCTGGCACATAGTAGGCATTCAATTAATATTTGTTGCTAAGCACTTTATACAACAGAAAAAAAAGAACTAGTATGTCCATCATGCTATGCTATGCTATGCTAAGTCACTTCAGTCGTGTCCAACTCTGTATGACCCCATAGAGTTAACTTCCTTTGCTTCAGTGTAGCTATAAAAGGGCAAACAGAAGTGACACTTATTCTCCACTGAAAGAATGCCATGCTGTGTGCAGAAGTTTATAGTGAAAAAGATGGATCATCACCACCTATGGATCCTACTCTTTTGCCTACAAACTTGTGAGTTCTGACCCTTGCTGATACCCTCCTAATTTTCTATTAAGTTTTGGAATTGCCCTTAAGGAGGCTATTGAAATGTCATTTTGGCTTGCTTTATTAGAAACACCCTGGGTCTCAAAAGGGATCCTCCTGACTGGGAAGAGACTTAAGATCCAAACCTATCTGTTTTTCAGCTTTATGGTTTATATATCTAAATTTTATCTGTGCTCAGCCTCTAAACATCTGAGAAAAACTCTTCTGCTCAGAAGCCTCAGCTCATGGTAGACTTGCCCAGAAAACCAACAAAAGAATAGATAGTCCAAAACTTTGAAAAACTTAGTAGCAATTTTTGGGGACGTTAGAATGTGTTATATGAATTTTAACAGAGATATGACTTAATTATTTCATTGCTCCCGCAAATTAGAGTGATGCATGACTATAATTATCATTGTAAAAACTTCATCTCTTTGAGTTTTCTTTAATTTCAAAGCACATTCAAAGCTATTACTCTGCTTCTGTCCTCCAAAAACTCTAAAATTAATGGAGAAGAGAGTATTATCCGTGTTTTATAAATAAATTAGTTCTCAAAAAAGAAATGGAGAAGTTGAACTAAAAATCCTGTTTTTGTTACCTAAGGCTTAACAGTAGCGCTTAGTGTGCCGGTCGCAGCCCCCGAGTAAAATAGTCAAATGAAAATTGCTTGTTGTTAGTACAAAGGAAACTATGTAACATTAATATAGCTTTAGGAGTGTTTTGTCAAATGAATATTGCTTGTTGTTAGTACAAAGGAAACTATGTAACATTAACATAGCTTTGGGAGTGTTTTGTCTCACTGAATCCGAACAATTGCCTTGTTTATGTAAAAACTGTCATTTCTAAAAATACTTATAGTGTCTCTTATCAGCTTTGGAAATGCACTAGCAAATTCCTGGCATGAGTTAGAACACAGAGAATCTAGTGGGTTAGGATTTCTGGAAAAGGTACAATTGGTGCACTGTGGTATCTCTGATTCCCTTGACCACTTAAAGCTATGGCTCCTTCAATGTGAGCTTCCTTGAGATTGTATCCACTGGGCAGGTCCAATTTTTAGAGCCTGTGGTAATCACCCTAACAGACAAGTAGAAAATGCAAGTAGATGGGGGAAAATATTGGATAAAACCTAAGTGGAAATCTAGGGATGTCCCCAGTCTTTCAAAGGAGGGCTGGACAGGGAGCCTTTGATACCACTTAACTAGCAAAGCATTCACGATTTTTATGTACATACTCTTATGTGATACAGACTAAGATCATTGAAATAAGCAAGATAGATGTTCTTAATTTCATTATGCAAAAGAAAAAAAAAAAGTAGAATCTAAGACTTGTGTTAAACAATTCACCTAAAAATTCACAGCCTGAAATTGGTGGAGCTGAAAATGAGCATTTGTTCTGTTAATCCCAGGGCTATAGTTCTTTCTGCTCCAAACTTTTCTGACCTTTCACTCATTCAATTTTCAGGTCCCTGATGCTCTTCAAAGGGCTACTGTACACTACATGAAAGGCAGCTCTAAGATACACTTGCCTCATCTACTGAAATGGAAATCAAAGTTATTGAATCAGCTAGCAATGAATCATTCATCCATTAGCTTTAGAACTTTGGGAAAGTTATACAAAATCCACCTGTTGTCAGGAGAATATTTCCCTCTTCCGCCTCTTGAGTTCTGTGGCTGGACTAATAATAAAACTGACATAACATAATTTTGTAAAGCAATTATCCTTCAATTAAAAATAAATTTTAAAAAACTGATATTGGATAGATTGCAAGAGAAAAGAAACATTTTTTTTATTTTTTCAACTTTTTATTTTATATTGGAGTATAGCTGATTAGGGGCTTCCCTGGAGGCTCAGTGGTAAAAGAGTTGGCCTGACAATGCAAGCATCGCCAGAGACACTGTTTCAATCCCTGAATGGGAAGATCCCCTGGAGTAGGAAATGACAACCTTTTCTTGCCTGGAAAATTCTGTGGACAGAGGAGCCTGGCAGGCTGCAGTCCAGGGGGTCGCAAAGAGTCAGACATGACTGAGCATGTGCACATGCATGCATGCATGCATACACATACACACACAGAGCCAATTAACAATGTTGTGATAGTTTCAGGTGCACAGCAAAGGGACCCAGCCACATGTATACATGTATCCATTCTCCCCCAAACTCCCTTCCCATCCAGGCTGCCCCATAACATCCCTGGGCTATACAGTAGGTCTTCGTTGGTTATCCATTTTAAATACAGCAGTGTGTACATGTCCATCCAAAACTCCCTAACTATCCTGTCCCCACATCCTCCCTCCTGGCAACCATAAGTTCATTCTCTAAGTTTGTGAGACTGAGTAACAAATTTTAATTTTTGCATGCACAGATCTCATAGAAATGGAAACTAAGAAGTGGCCAAAACAAACAGCTTTTACTTTTTAGACAAAGAAACAATAAATTTGTGAAGAATCAACAGGACAAAGAAACTCAGGCTTTTGGTGCTCAGTTAGTGAAGAATGTAAACAGACTTGGGGCTTGAAGTGGTAGATTAAAATAACAAGGTTTGTTTAGATAAGCTTCTTGCCCCCAGATTCCCTGTCTTTGTTGATAAAGATGTCCTTATACCTTCAGATGCTGTGAGGTTTATTTTCTGCTTTCAGGGGGACAGAGAAGAGTCAGAGTTTTTCTCTTGCACTGGCTTCTTCTCAATCAACTTTTATTCAAAATAATCAATATGGAGAGTCTCCTGGTGGCCAAGTGGTTATGATTCTGGGCTTTCACTGCCATGGCCTAGGTTCAATCTCTGGTCTGAGAAATGAGATTCTCACAAATGATGCAGACAAAAAAAGAAAAAAAAATCATATGTCATAGTGGCATATTTGGGGGCAATCCATCCTGGGCTGGGTTGGGTTCAGCCAACCCAACACTGTTATTAGACTTCAAAATGGGAGAACTCTTAGTACAATAAGATTTTTGAGAATCAAAATGATAACCCAGGTACAACAGTTGGCACAGTATTTGAATATAGTAGGTGCTTACCAAATACTAGCTAATGCTGTTGTTTTTCACACCTGCTTTTCATATGGTATTAGGAAAGGGCCAGGGCTTTCTTACACAGAGATCCTGGCCAAGATTCCTCTGTTTAGGATGATCCAAGGAATATGCGCCAGTGAAAAGATGGTACGAATTTGAACTTAGATGTGGGCTTTTGAAGTTCCCAAAGAGAAAATCAGGGATGAAATATTCCCTTTGTCAAGGGCCCATTAATGAGAGGTGGGAGTTTGTTTTTATAGCAGAAAAACCAGCAGTACTTTCATGTACCATTTGGCTTTGTTGAATGGATATGTTTGCCTCTTAAAAATTATTCTACCAACATTTCCTGAGTGCAAAAATGTACCCCAAATCTCTCTAGCTGCTATTCTTGACAAAGATGGTCCCTGATATTTAGCATTGAGCTTAGATGTCAACACTGACTGTATTTACTTCCCTGGAATGAATTCTGAACAATTTAATCAGTTGAGATACAATGGGAAAAGGGAATTAGAAATCCCCTTTTTCCCTGGAAAGCACTGAAATAAGAGGAGTCTGAGTGTGCAAACATATGACCATTCCATGTTGGAAAAGTTTTATTGAAGAGCCAAGACTCACAGTCTTATGTTTGTGATCTCAGCTTCCTCATCATGACCTGTGAATACTGTGACTCTGACTGTCCTTCCAAGTATTCTACTAGCTGCCAACCATTTGGGATAAAAAACAAGAGCCCAATGCTTTTGCTCCATACTCACTTCCTTCTACATATTCTCTCTCACACTCCTTTAATTCTTCCTTTTCTCCATACCTTTCCTGCTTCTCTTTCTTCAACCCCTCCCCTTGCTACCTTCTCCTCTCTCATCAACGACAATAATAATTAACCACTTATGGAGCAGTCACTACATATCTGTCATTACTCTAAGTAGTCTGCATATGTTATTTTGTCTAATCCTCATAACACCCTTTGAGATGGGTGCTATTAATATTACAGAAGAAAACAGAGGTCATTTAGCCAAAAAGTGGAGGAAGTAGGATTTGAACTCCTGTCTACAGACTTAACCACTGAGTCAGTGCTGCCTTCACCACTTTGATGCGGAAATAGAATAGTATATTATCTCTGAGGCTGATGGTTATCACACTTTGGGATTTATCATGAGTGGTGATTATTCAGCAGAGACTGGGCCTATCTGTACTCACCTACAGAGGAGGTTGGAGGCTGGTGGGCAGGCTTTTGCCAATAACAGAAGTTTAGGCAGGCCAGCAAGGTAGAATATCCAAAGAAATAACCATATCAAGACATGGATCAAGTACCATTCACATGAGCATGGTTATAGAATGATTTGAATTTGCCTTTTCAAGACAAACAAAGATCCAGTATCAACAAGATCTCAATGTTCTGCTGAATGTAGAGCACAGTCATGAGGCATTCCAGCATCTGACACAATAAATAGGGGAGAAAAAAAGAATGAAAAATAAATCCAGGAAAGGTGAGTGGGCCCCTCTAGATATCTGTTTATGGATAAGTAGGCCCCAACCATCATCCTAGGAGTTGGAGACAAGATTTCACGTCTGGAGAAGAGTCCTGGCAAGTGTCAATTTGCCATTAGTCCAAAGTCCTATCAGAGAGGGGCCTTCAGCTTCCCTTATAGTTCAGTTTGTAAAGAATCCACCTGCAAGGCAGGAGACCCCAGTTTGAGTCCTGGGTCAGGAAGATCCACTGGAGAAGGGATAGGCTACCCACTCCAGTATTCTTGGGCTTCCCTGGTGGCTCAGCTGGTAAAGAATCCATCTGCAATGTGGGAGACCTGGGTTTGATCCCTGGGTTGAGAAGACCCCCTGGAGAAGAGAAAGGCTACCCACTCCAGTATTCTGGTCTGGAGAATTCCATGGACTGTATAGCTCATGGGGTTGCAAAGAGTCGGACACAACTGAATGACTTTCACTTTCAAGATAAAGACAAAGCCTCTGTTGTAGAAAGAGATTTGAGCAGACTACTGCCATAGACCTTCCAGAAGGGCTTAAAAACAAAAGCCCAATTACAGAAATGGAAGAATATATTATGTATGGAGAAAAGTAGGTATCAGGACATTAGCTTTAAATTCCAGTCTCCAAGAGATGCTTGAGGCTGCATCCTTATAACAACATGAGACTCTAGTAGAGGGGATAGTGACCGCCCCCACCCCCCCCCCACCCCCATCAATCCAATATGCCAGAGCAGCCCTGGAGATCAGTGTGTGACCCCAGAGCAGCCAGAGTGCTTCCACAACAGGAGCACAAAGGTCAATGCTAGGTCACTTGGGCTACTCAAATAATCCCCAAGATAGATTTTTGTTCTCTTGAACTTAAAAGAAGGATGAATCTGTAAGTTTGTGGGTAACTAGACTCAGCTATGTGGAAGTTAGAAAAGAAAGAGGTCTGAGCAGTCAACTGGGTGACTGATGTTAGTGGAGGTACATACCTCCACTACACCGTTTCCTTCACTATACTCCATTTTTTATTATATGCTTAGAGTGCTGTTGTTACTGTTCAGTCACTAAGTTGTGTCTGACTCTGTGATCCCAAGGACTGATGAACACCAGGCTTCCCTGTCCTTCACTGTCTCCCAGAGTTTGCTCAGATTCATGTCCATAGAGTGCTGAGTAATGATAAAATGTTGAGTGACAGGATCTCATCTTTGAGAATCTATGTGCGTGTGTGGGTGTGTATTTATTTTGTGGAAGAAGATTCATGTCACCCTAAGTCTCAATAAAGATTATATAAAGTAAAGAAAAAAACAAGCCAGCAGAAAATAGTATGCTATTGGAAGGACTGATGTTGAAGCTGAAACTCCAATACTTTGGCCACCTGATACAAAGAGCTAACTCATTGGAAAAGACCATGATGCTGGGAAGGATTGAGGGCAGGAGGAGAAGGGGACGACAGAGAATGAGGTGGTTGGATGGCATCATCAACTCGATGGACATGGGTTTGGGTGGACTCCAGGAGTTGGTGATGGACAGGGAGGCCTGGCGTGCTGCAGTTCATGGGACCTCAAAGAGTCAGACACGACTGAGCAACTGAACTGAACTGAACTGTACGGAAGTGGTAGGTTCCTTGTTCTAAAACCCTCATAAGCAAGGAGTTTTCATTTTCATGGAGAAATACACAAAGCTTCTCGCCACTAACCCTTTGCTTCCTCTTTGTCCTTCTTTCCCTGAACTCAGAGTAACCAGTTACAACCATCTCTCTTCTGGGTGCTGCTGCCTCTGGTAACTCTCTTTCAGACCTGCCATACTCAGGGAAGCAGTGGATAGGAGAAGACAAGGTGAAAGTTAACTATGGCTGAAGAAACATCAAGAAATGCTGATTTGAAGGGTCCTAAAGAAGCAAGGCAGTTTGGGTAGCTATTAAGCAACAATACACCCTGCCTTATTTCCATTTGCATGAGAACCTTCATGCTGGCCTTTTGTAACATCTCCATAATACTGCAGTTCTCCTTTTTTCCATAAGAGTTGTCTGGGGGTATTATTTTAATCTCTGTAACAATGTTTTCTTATTTTACATAACAAGCGCTTACAGTGCCTAGTATATGCCAAATACTTTTCTAATAGGTTTACAAATATTAACTCATTTAATATAACACTTCTATGAAGTGCTCCTGTTAGTCTATTTAGAAGCTGATAAAACCGAGGCACAGAGAGGGTAACTTTCCCAAGGCCTCATGGCTAGAACCTGGCAGGAGCAGGATTCAAGCTCAGGCAGTCTGGCTTTTCATCACTAAGTCACAGTGCCTGACACAGGGGCAGAAAGAGGGTGCCCCTCAGGGCAACTCTCCCTTTGGGGTCTCTAGTTTCTTCTCTATTGCTGTATATACCTAAGAGCAGTGTCATGTCATCTAATTTTCATACTTCCTCAAAAGTAGTAGAGAAATTTTATTTCACTTACCAATAGAATCCTGTGGTTTAGCAGGTAATTGGCTTAGTCATGGTCATTTAGCTAATTGGCAATAGAACCTTGGCTCAATCTTGTTTATTGATCTTTTACTCACCAGGCTATGATTCCCTAGCCTGTGGACATATGCAAATTTTTGTTAACAATATGAGAATATTGGAGTGGAAAGAATTTACTGTTAGCCATCTGCTCTTTCTTATTAATCAGTTTATACACTAAACCTTCCTTACCAAGGGCCAGAGACATGTAAAGTTATTTCTTGCCCTCACTGTTTCTCTTACTCTAAGTTTTCTATCTTGCTTTTTATTGCTAGAAAAAGGGAAAGTGAGTCAGTTGCCAAAAAAGTATTTATTCTTTTAACAAATATTTAATAATCATCCACTAATTGTAAGGGAAATACTAGTGACCAAAACAGAAAAAGACTGCATGGCAATTATATTCTCATGGGGGTGAAAGATGGGGAAGACAATAAGTAAATATGCACATGCAATGCTTTAGTAGTCATAACTGCTGTGAAGAAAAATAAATAAGGCAAGGCAATCGAGAGTGATGGGAAAGAGATGGCTACTTAAACATGGTGAAGCTTTCTCTGAAGATATGACATTGGAACAGAGTTTCACAGTGAAGGAGTGCTGGAAAGGGTGTTGTAAAAAAAGGACTGCTACTGCTGCTAAGTCGTTTCAGTCGTGTCCGACTCTGTGTGACCCCATAGACGGCAGCCCACCAGGCTCCCTGGTCCCTGGGATTCTCCAGGCAAGAACACTGGAGTGGGTTGCCATTTCCTTCTCCAATGCATGAAAGTGAAAACTGAAAATGAAGTCGCTCAATCATGTCCAACTCTTAGCGACCCCATGAACTGCAGCCTACCAGGCAGCAAGTATTTAATAGAAAAGGTTCTAAGGTGTTCTTAGCCGGGTTGAAGAATGAGAAAGTCAGTGTAATTGGAGTGGGCAGGGGAGAGAAGGATATGAGATCAGGTGGGAGGAGATAGGACCTAAGAAACTAGGGAGGAGTCCCTTGAAACCCCAAATGTACACTGTCTTTGTTTTTAATACACTCTTACTCCTTGGATGGAAAGTTATGACCAACCTAGATAGCATATTGAAAAGCAGAGATATTACTTTGCCAACAAAGGTCTGTCTAGTCGAGCTATGTTTTTTCCTGTGGTCATGTATGGATGTGAGAGTTAGACTGTGAAGAAAGCGGAGCGCCGAAGAATTGATGCTCTTGAACTGTGGTGTTGGAGAAGACTCTTAAGAGTCCCTTGGACTGCAAGGAGATCCAACCAGTCCATTATGAAGGAGATCAGCCCTGGGTGTTCATTGGAAGGACTGATGCTGAAGCTGAAACTCCAATACTTTCCTCATTCGAAGAGTTGACTCATTGGAGAAGACCCTGATGCTGGGAGGGATTGGGGGCAGGAGGAGAAGGGGACGACAGAGGATGAGATGACTAGATGGCATCACCGACTTGATGGACATGAGTTTGGGTGAACTCTGGGAGTTGGTGATGAACAGGAAGACCTGGCGTGCTGCGATTCATGGGGTCGCAAAGAGTCGGACACGACTGAGCGACTGAACTGAACTGAACTGAAGGAGAACTATGAAGTTTAGGTCTAAATGCCCTGTCTGTTGCCATCAATAATTGTTATTTTGTAATCTCTTTGGGTTTTACCCAACTTCTCAGTAAATTTACTTCTCAGTAAATTTCCCTTACTCATGTCTGAAGAATTTCCCTCTGGCCAGTTAACCTCCTCCTACCCCATCAATATTTCTAACCCAGATAAAGTTTCTGAGTCTTTATTTTTTCCAAACACATTTCTTATTCTCATATTCTCTATTTCCTTCTTTCAATCAGTGGTTTTGGGCAGCTACTTTATCATGAAATGTATATTTGTAAAGTTCACCCATTCACATGGGTTCATCCAGGGAAACAGGAGTTATCATCTAAAACACAAAAGATATATAAGGCTGAGGAAGATGTCCAGCTTCCCTTCCAGGAGGGGAAATCCAGCTCCAGTGAATAGACTGTCCATGGTGTTCTCTGTTCAAGCTGGGGTCATCCTGACCCTCCAGTTACCTCTTCACCATAGCTATCTAGAGGTCATAGGGAACCTATTTTTCCATCCAAGCCCACATCACGGGGTTGAAGCCTTTTCTTACCTTTGCTTCTCTTCTAGAAGTATTGCCTTTCTCCCACCCTATCCTGCTGTGGTCTGGCTATAGAAATCAGGAAATCACACTCATTCAATTCAGTCATTCAGTCATGTCTGATTCTTTGCAACCCGATGGACTGCAGCACACCAGGCTTCCCTGTCCATCACCAACTCCTGGAGCTTGTTCAGACTCATGTCCATCAAGTCAGTGATGCCATCCAACCATCTTATCTTCTGTTGTCCCCTTCTCCTCCTGCCTTCAATCTTTCCCAGCATCAGAGTCTTTTCCAACGAGTCAGTTTGCATCAGGTGGCAAAAGTATTGGAGTTTCAGCTTCAGCATCAGTCCTTCCAATGAATATTCAGGGCTGATTTCCTTTAGGACTGATGGGTTGGATTCCCTTGCAGTCCAAGGGACTCTCAAGAGTCTTCTCCAGCACCACAGTTCAAAAGCATCAATTCTTCGGCCCTCAGCTTTCTTTATAGTCCAGCTCTCACATCACGTACATAGCTTTGACTTATATGGACCTTAGTTGGCTAAGTAATATCTCTGTTTTTTAATATGCTCTCCAGGTTGGTCATAGCTTTTCTTCCAAGGAGCAAGCATCTTTTAATTTTATGGCTGTAGTCACCATCTGCAGTGATTTTGGAGCCCAAGAAAATATAGTATCTCACTGTTTCCATTGTTTCCCCATCTATTTGCCATGAAGTGATGGGACCAGATCCAATGATCTTAGTTTTTTGAATGTAGAGTGTTAAGCCAAATTTTTCACTCTCCTTTTTCATTTTCATCAAAAGGCTCTTTAATTCTTTGCTTTCTTCATACTTATTATGAGATATTATAAATATGAGTCATCTCTTTTTCACTGGGCCCCAAGCCTATTCACGAGTCCCTTCATCCCCTCAGTCAACCTGTTAACTTCCTGAGGGTGTTCCCTAGAGTAGCATTTCCTCAAAAATTTTACATTCATCAAAATAATGATAGCAACTATTATTTTTGTGTGCCAGGAATTTGTGCTTAGTGTTCTTTCTTCATAATTGTATTTAATAATTACCTATATTTTAAAGGTAAGAAACCTAAGAATCAGAGAATTTCAATTGTTTCCCCCCAAATAACATATCTAGGCTCAAATATCCCTAGATTCAAGACCTGTGCCCCTAACTTTACACTTCTTAAGTAGTCCCTTTCCTGCTTCCTCTTGCTTCCCACATTACTGAAGATATGAAGGCCACCAAGCATGACTCAGTTCAGTTCAGTTCACTTCAGTTGCTCAGTCGTGTCCGATTCTTTGAGACCCCATGAATCACAGCACACCAGGCCTCCCTGTCCATCACCAACTCCTGGAGTTCACTCAAACTCACGTCCATCGAGTTGGTGATGCCATCCAGCCATCTCATCCTCTGTTGTCCCCTTCTCCTCCTGCCCTCAATCCCTCCCAGCATCAGAGTCTTTTCCAGTGAGTCAACTCTTCTCATGAGGTGGCCAAAGTACTGGAGTTTCAGCTTTAGCATCAGTCCTTCCAAAGAACACCCAGGGCTGATCTCCTTTAGAATGGACTGGTTGGATCTCCTCGCAGTCCCAGGTGACTAGTTACCATTTTATCTTCTCTGTTCCAAAAAGTCCACTACATATTAAGCAACATCTATGTGCCCTCCCAACAATTTCATGAGATAGGTATTAGTATATCCTATCTTATAGCTAAGTAAGATAAGAGCCTCAGTAACTATCAGGAATTGAACACAAGCCCATTGGACTCAAACCATGAGCTTCTTCCATCTTGCCAAGCAAACTTTCTCCTATCCTCACTTCCAACAAGACCTCAAAATATCAATATCCTTTCACTCATCCTTTCTTTTTTTCCTTCCACTTCAGATGAAGGCATGACCCTGCTTTGACTGAAAACATATACCTTTCTCTGCACACCATTTCCCTTCCACTTTTTTGTTCCACACAAGCCTTAGCGACCTGTGTATACTTCACTGTGCTTGGTGCTTGGGATTTTAAGACAAGATTCCCGGATTCAAGTGACTCAGTGTCCAGAAACAGACAGGTGGGTTCATGACTACAACCCAGTGTGTCAGATACTATGAGAGAGAAACAAAGAACTCCATGTGTAGGGACATCTATCCTAGATCAGGGAAATCTCTATCTTCTTTTCCTCCGTACCACACTTTCCCCTTCAATATCATCTATTTTAAAACAAAATCAAATAAATTAGTTTTGTTTGGCTCTCTAGCTAGCTATTTGTTCTATTTGATAACCTTTCTTTCACTATGAAGCTTCTCCACTTCTTTACCATCTTTTCTATCCTCAATCCACTACACTCTGGCCTCCATTTGAATCATCCTAACTTGAACTACATTCTCAAAGGCCGTAAGTAACCTCCTAATGGACAAATCTAGGGGTCATTTTCAGCCTTTAACTCACTTGAAGACTCTGGATCCCTAGACATCAGTGGCAGTTACTTTCTTGAGATTCTTTCTCCTCCTGGGTTTCATGATTTTGTCTGCTATTGGCGCCTCTCTTGCCACTGTATCGCTTGATCTATTCAGTTTCTTTTGATAGTGCCTCTTCTGTAACTGTAAGCACTTATCACAAGGTTCAGCCTTGGACTTCAGCCTACTCTTCCTGAGTGACCCTCTCCTTCAATCACCTCCTCTTCATAGATGATTCCTAAACCACTTGGATATCAGTTTGATGGCAAGTGACAGGGACTCAAAAATAAGAATTCCTTAAAGAAGAAAGAAATTTATCTCTTGTTAGTGTAAAATGACTGGAGTTGGCAGTTCAGTTGGTAGAATAGTTCACAAGGTCATCAGGGATCCACACTTTCTGAGTCTTCCTGCTCCATGATTCTCAGTACTTGGCTTCCTCTTCTTGATCCAAAATGTCCAAGATCCACTGTCATGGCATTCCAGCCTATAACAAGCAAGGAAGAGGTGAAGAAAGCAAGTGCCATCTTCTTAATGACATAAAAGTCAATACAATACTTACTTTTTCATCCCATGGACCTGAACTTAGTCACATGACCAAGAAAGTTGGGCAATGTAATCTTCATTCTGGGTGACTATACACCTTGCTAAAAATTTGGTATTCTATTACTAAGAATGAAACAGAAAACAAATATTGGAAAACAACCAGCAGATTCTGCCACAGCCCCCAAACAATAATTTGAATGCATTAACTTTTCTTATCTTCCATTCTTCTAACTTATTTAGTGGTGCACCATCATCTCACATTCAGTGTTTCTGACATTAAACTTGTCTTCTCCTTTTGACTTCTTTCAAGCATAAACTTAATCAAATTCCAGTAGCTATTAGTTTTCCACTCTCATGAAGTAAACACCCAATATACTGTTGAATTTTATGACATGCCTTTTCATTCCTTGCCTTTCTTTGTGCTATCTCTCAAATTTATCCCTTCCTTTCCATTATCACCCATTGATTCATGCCCAGATGGCTAACAGTAGCCTCTGAAATGGTCTTTCAAGCCCAGCTTTTCTTTCCTTATTCCTCTTACAAATTATTACCATATGACTCTAACCCTAAAGCATTATTGGCCTTTGTTCTCAAAAACTTTAATAGCTTCCCCCTGCCTGTGGTGTAGACTTCAAACTCAGGTCTGTCTTAAATATAAACCTAAATGTATATTTCTAGCCTGATTGCTCTCTACTTTGTTAAGCAAATCTATACTTATTCAACCTTCATCACACATTCTTCTCTTTCTAAACCTTTATTCAGAACCTGAAGACCTGAGACACTAATTCTTTCCCTTTCTATCTAGTAACATTCTTTTCACTCTTCAAGGTCCTCTTCAAATTCTGTTTCCTCCAAGAAGTTTTTTCTAACCACTGAGGATCAAAGTGGTCTATCCTTCTTCAAATTACTATTGTAATTACTGTGTCTACCATTCATTTGAATTTATCATTTTCAGTTCATATTGCAAAGGTGAGTTATGAGTGTGTATGTATGTGTGTCTTATTTCCCTAACCATATATGAAATTTTTTAAAGGGACAGAGAACTTGTCTTGGTCATAGACTTGCATAGTACTTTTCATAGTAAGTCCCTAAGACATTTTTGTGCCACAAATTCTCTCTGAAATTAAGTTTTCTTAAAGTTGCCTCCAACATCAATATAGTGTTTGAGTTCCCCCAGCACATAGAAAAATAAATATTAGCATTGGCTAATATGGAGATTCTTAAAACACCAAAGTCTTTAAGAGAAGAATAGAGGCCACCAAGTGCAGTGGTACTGAAAACTGTCCCTCCATGCTTTTCCTGAATTAGCCCTTAATAATGGTTCCTCATACATTCTTCAGTATGGTCTTGGTGTTACCAAGGTCATCATAGAGATGGACTAGGGAAGTCCTAAAGGGCATATCCTAACTATTAAGATGAGGATGAGAATGAGAATTATTATCATTAATAACCTCAGAAATAACTAGCATTTATTTTGCCTTGGTGGTCAACAAAGAGTTTCCACTCATATATGATTTTTCTGATCACTAATTTGATAAGCAAATTTTATAGTTACTATTGCCATTCTGTAGATGAAGAAACTGAGACTCAGAAAATCCTCGTGACTTAAGTAAGGTTGACCAGTTCATATGTAGAAGTAGCAGCTATGGCTACTCATAGCATCTATGACTTCATCCTCCCTATCTTTTCTTTGCCTGCTATCATTTTGTGGGTGCCTCATACCTCCGTTGGGTGTTCAAAGGTACATATTATGCTTTTGCAAGCCCTACACTTTTTCTCAGAAAGCCCAGGAGTCTTACCAGCAACACCACAGCACAAAATAGTAAAAGGACTTAGCTTAGCTATCTGACACCCTCACTGTTTGATACCCAAGCACCACTTCCTGAATGACTTGCGAGAGGAGACAAGATATACCTCAAAAAGCAACACCACCCACCAACCATTCTGTGGCTGCACAACTGCCCTCCTACTAAGATCTCAGCCTTAGTAAACTGCCCACCATTTCCTGGGGTTTGATGAGAAAACCCACCAGAATTATGAGTCTATGCAACCCCCACCTTTTCCATCTTCTTACACTGAACCTGAATCCAAAGAGTGAAATGGAAATTAGGCACAAGGATTTGATATTAAAAAAAAGAAAAAAAAACCTTGTGAGATCTGGCACCAGGGCCAGTTGTACACTTTGCGGGACCCAGTAGAATATGAAAATATAGAGTCTTTTTACAAGTAATATTAAGAAGCTCATGACAAATGGCAACCCACTCCAGTGTTTTTGCCTGGAGAATCCCAGGGACGGGAAGCCTGGTGGGCTGCCATCTGTGGGGTCGCACAGAGTCAGACATGACTGAAGCAACGCAACAGCATGACAACACAACAGCATTAAATCAAGTTCAGGTCCTTCTGGGCTCAAGTCTCTGTACCCTGCACAGGTCACATGTCCAGTTGGGGACATTCAAGAATTCAGGCTGGGACATTCCAAGTACCGTTCTACCAGATCTCATCAACACAGTGGCAGAGCTTATCTGGGGAGAATTAATCTTCAAAGAATGGATTTTGGTAAACTCTGACTCCTGCCACCAAAGACAAGCTTAGTCTCTCTTTCTGTTCCCCCAGTAGTTTGGTTGCTATTGCTTTTACTGTTTAGTACTCATCATATTGTATTACTGTTCACATGTATGCCCATGCCTCTTATTCTCTGGGCTCTGAGTTCCTCAGAGCTGCCACCATGTCCTATTCATCCCTGAGTGGCACTTGTTTAGTTGTGTCCCACTCTTTTGTGATCCAGTGGACTGTAGCCTGCCAGGCTCCTCTGTCCATTAGATTTCCCAGGCAAGAATACTGGAGTGGCTTGCCATTTCTTTCTCCAGGGCATCTTCCCAATCCAGGCAGATTCTTTACCACTGAGCCACCTGGGAAGCCCTAGCATTTAATAAATGTTTGTAGATAAGGGTCCTCAGTCTCCTTCTTCCCCCCAGGACCTTGTTACATCTCCATCTCTACTTAGCCCACCCTAACTAAGTCATCAGTCCTTGCCTGGGATATTCCTTCTAAGGGAAAATGTTGAATGTTCTGAAAGGAAAGAGGTTCATGTGAGCAGTCCCTGGCTTGTCCAGAAAGTACTGGGCTAGAGTGCAAGGGTGGTCATAGTGAGACAGCACCATCAGTTTAAGAAATCCCTTTGCTTTTCTGACACATCACAATGACTTGTATTTTCAGTGATCTTTATTCTTATCCTTTTTATGCCAAGCCCTGAATAAACTTTAGAGTCAGGCTGAACCCACTTACATGAAAAGTTTTGTTCTGCTCTTTGGGGCTTATATGCAGTCAGTACTCATCAGAATGGCCCTGTTAGTGTTTATGGCTGAAGCTCTTCTTGACTGGTCAGTGCTTGTGCCTATTGGTTATTAAATGTTTTGAATATTATACACGCTGGCTCAAAACACCCTCTCATACCATATAGCTCAGTGAGAATAACAGAGTAATGAAAGAATAGAAGAAAAGGGAGAAAATAACACCTTATAATTATATTGCCATTCATTTTACAAACTATGTATTAAATCAGTTTATGTTCATAAGGTAATGGAGGAGAAGAGAACAAAATAAACTTTTCATTTTTTTTCTATGTTAGATTTTCATCCTTCAGCTTTATACTGAATACTACAATCCCAAAACAATTCTGGGATTGCCAGAATGAATCAAGTCCCTTTCCTATTCTCTCTCAAAGTGCCATAACATTTATCTTATTTGTAGTTACCTTATCAAACTTGTTCTCTTCGTTTAAGTTCCAGGGAACAGAAACCATGTCTATTTTTACTCACCATTGTACCCCAGTCTCTTTACATCATGCTTTAAAGAGTAGAGGCTCAACAAGCATTTGTATTATAATCAAATTAATAAATACTCGCTATAAGATAGAACAAAGTTGTCCTTGAATAAATACGTCCATTCATTCATAAAAGTATGAACGAATAAATGAACTTTGCTTACTTCAGAAGTTGCTCCAAAAAAGCCTAGGCAACACATAACTGAATTTAATTTATTAAATCATCCCACAAATATTTGCTAAGCACCCTCTATGTGTCAGGTACTCGTCTGCAGACTGGAGTTATAACAGTAAGCAAAAAGAGCCCTCAAAATCACTAACTTGGGGAATATTTACTCCAGGACCTCTAAAGCACTCTCTGCCTGTATCTTCTAGGAATAGAGGCATAAATGTAACTCTTTTTTTTTTTTTTTGCAAACACCATGGCAGCCATCGCAGGCTCTTGTCCCCAGCTCTTCTACCACTTGGCAATTTGACCTTGGGAAAGAAAATATTTAATATCTCAGACCTCAAAGGTTTAAATATGGATATTTATGGCCTTAATCTCTCAAATTCCATCTAACTCTTATTAGAGTCTAGGTGTCTAGATAAATATGTTTTAATGAACTGGATTGCTTAAAAATTCACTGGGTATGGCAAAACCAATACAATATTGTAAAGTAATTAGCCTCCAATTAAATAAATTTATAATAAAAAATTCACTGGGAAACTTAATTTTTGAATGAGAACCTTTTAGAAAATTTAGCCATCATAACATGTTAAATATGTTTAAAGTAAAATCCAAAAAAAGAGGAAAAAAGATATCATTAAGAACCTGGATCACCTGTTCCTCAGGGAGATTCAAGCCTGGAGAGACAGAGAATTCTAAAAGGAGCAACAGTCAAATGGTTATGGTTTTATAAAATGTTTATGGTTTTCTATTTATGTTCTCAGGTCTGGAAGCAGCTGGAAGCAACACAGACATCTTCACAGTGAATGGGATTCTGGGGGAGTCAGCTATTTTTCCCTTAAATATCCAACCATCACAGAAAGTTACCATCATTTCTTGGCATTCCAAAACATCTGTTGCTTTCGTAACACCAGGAAACTTCGGAGAAGAACCCAGAGTTACCATAACCCACCAAAATTACCATGAACGAATAAGTGTCTCAGGTCAGAACTATAACCTGGAGCTCAGAAATCTGAGGATTGAAGACTCAGGGATCTACAAAGCCGACATAAATGTAGAGACCTCTAAAACAACAACCACCAGGTCCTACAATCTTCAAGTCTATCGTAAGTTGTAGAAAGAGAGAAGGCTTGTTTTTTTATTTTTACTTTGCAATTTGCTATGTAAAAACACCTTTATTTCTGACAGTTGGGTTCCCTAAATCTTTTCATACTTATAAGTACTTACATAAATATATTGATGCTTATGGAGAGGGTATGGCTTTGCTTGCATTTAGCAATGTACTCTTCCTGTAAACCTTGTTTTTCTTTTCTATAAAATGCAAATAATCATACTATTTACTTCCCATAGTTATTGTGAATATAAAGTAAGATAGAGTATGCAAAGTACTTTTAAAAAACCCTTTTTATTTTGAAATAATTATAGAGGCATCAGATCAGATCAGATCAGTCGCTCAGTCGTGTCCAACTCTTTGCGACTCCATGAATCGCAGCACGCCAGGCCTCCCTGTCCATCACCAACTCCCGGAGGTCACTCAGACTCACATCCATGGAGTCAGTGATGCCATCCAGCCATCTCATCCTCTGTTGTCCCCTTCTCCTCTTGCCCCCAATCCCTCCCAGCATCAGAGTTTTTTCCAATGAGTCAATTCTTCGCATGAGGTGGCCAAAGTACTGGAGTTTCAGCTTTAGCATCATTCCTTCCAAAGAAATCCCAGGGCTGATCTCCTTCAGAATGGACTGGTTGGATCTCCTTGTAGTCCAAGGGACTCTCAAGAGTCTTCTCCAACACCACAGTTCAAAAGCATCAATTCTTCGGCGCTCAGCCTTCTTCACAGTCCAGCTCTCACATCCATACATGACCACAGGAAAAACCATAGCCTTGACTAGGTGAACCTTTGTTGGCAAAGTAATGTCTCTGCTTTTGAATATGCTATCTAGGTTGGTCATAAATGTAAAATACACACTAGATTTTGAAAGGTTGCTGCTATGAGCTGTGAACAACACTGGGATTCTTGGCCTCTGGAGGAGAAAAATTTGATTCAGGACCAGTGACAAGGTTTGATCACTCAGAGCTTTTTGTGTAATACAGTTTTATTAAAGTATAAAAGATATAGAGAAAGCTTCTGACATAGATATCAGAAGAGGACAGAAAGAGTGCCCCGTTGTTGGTTTTTAGCAAGGATTTTTATACCTATTAGCAAGCTGCTAATTAAAGAAAGGCAATGCCTAAAGAAAGGAAAGTTGCACCAGGCACTTCACCCACAATATACATTTTAAGATAGCATTGGCACAGGTGAGTTATCCTGGGTCATAAAACAATTGACATGAATCTTGAGGAAAGGCAGATTTCCAAGCAAATACATAGTTTCATTAACATAGCTTAAGAGAACATCTTCATAAGAAAAACCCTTCATGACTAGCTAAAGGTTTGAGAAAAGGTCAGGCAACCAGATGTCGTCATGGCAACACAGAATTTTAAAAGAAACCTTTTAATTTTGTTTAGAGAAGGGAAAAAAACATCTTGACACTTGTAGTTTGTTTCTTCCTGCCACTTAAAAGAGTGAAAAAAAAAAGCATCTGTTACTTGCAGTCTATTTCCTCCGCTTGGGGACCCCTAACCTTCCTGCCTGTTACCCTCTCAATTTCAAAGTCTTATCATCAAAAAAGAAACCCATAAAATATCTCATTAATTATTTTTATATTGGTTCCATGTTGGATATAGTGAGTTAAATAAAATATATTATTACATCGCCTGTTTATTTTCACCATTAGAAATCCTTAAATGACATAAGTGAGTAACATTTTCTCAGCACTAATTTCTAGCATAGAGAATATTTGAACCATGTCTCAAGGATTTTATCATCTCCATCTGCCCCACAGTAGAAAACACAGAAATGTGGCTAATATAACTCAGGTATATAGTTAGTCCACTAAAATTCAAGCTCCATAAAGGCAGAGACTTGTACATGATGTGTATCACTGTATCCCCAGCTCCCACGTTGCCAGACATACAGTGGGTGTTGCAGAAGTATCTGTTGAATGAAAGAATGAGTTAAGCATAGTAGTCCTGGGTCTTAATACAATGTCTGGTGATTGTAAGTGCTCAATTAATACAGCATAATTGAAAGAACCATACCCAAGTTGGACACTTCAGAAAATATCTGACTCATTCAAGACCTTTGCTTGTGAAAGTAAAGAGGGCATTCAATTTTTATGATATTTGTTTTCATCCCTTTATATGTTTAGTATTACCCACTCAGTCTTTAGATGTTTTACCATCTGTAGTTAAGGCAGACTGCTGTAAAATCTTAGAGAATTCCCATACTAAAAAATCTGTGCTTTTGGAGTAGTGAGCTGAGAAGACAAAGAGAAAAAAACTGACATTTACTGGACAGTACTTGACTGACATTCTACTAATTTTTAAAAATACATAAAGATTACACATATTTAGGCAACATATGCACAAAAGATAATACAGTGAAATGCAACTCTCCCTTCTCAGAGGCAGTCACTGTTATCAGTTTATTTTGCCTCTTCAATAGAAAATTAAAGTATATATGAGCATAAATAGAGTGATGATAGATAGACAAATTGATGGATAGTAGAGTGGTCTATCTGTGTAATAACTCATTTAATCCTCTCAATCACCCTAGCTAGAGAAATTTGTTGTCCCTACGTTATAACTGAGGGAGCTGAAGCTCAGTACTACTGAATACTTTCTCCACAATTTCATAGTTAGAGAACAGTGGAGCCTGGATTCTGAAGCTGGCCTCCAATGGCCTCCCCATTCTTTGAGTTGGAAAGATGAAAGCCTGTCGGCCACAACTCTGATCTTCACTGCCCATCAGATTTGTGTAGGATATGTTGGGGGAGTGTGTAATTTCCTCGGTTCTGACTCACTGCAGCAAAGATTTGAAATGGCAGACCAGTGTTACAGCTCAGTTACAGCTGTTTTATTTGGCAGTCAAAAGGATAGTACACCCTCAAGGTGTGGAGGTGGGCTGACCCAAAAGGAGAGAGGCTCAATCCTGGCTCCTCTTTTTAAATGTTTTGTCTCCTCCCCCTGAGCCTGCTCTGTGTAAATTGGGCTAGCCAGGAAGGCTGGTTGTTTCACCTGAGGTTCTCACTCCAGTCCTCAGATTTTTTGTTACATTTTTGTGGGCTTTTCTCTTTCTTTGTCTTTTAGCCACCACCATTTTGGACTCCTTTTTCCTGTTTTACCTAACATTCCTCCCCTCAAGAGATGGGAAGCCCAATTCTTTGGGAATAGGGTGTCGAGGTCTCTCTGACTACTTCCTGCTGAGCTGGGACACCAAAGGGCATTGGGCCGCCCCCTCTTGCTTATCGCAATCCTCAGAGTCCTTATAGTGGTGTCTGTCTAGAGGTGAGTGGTATTTACCATGGTCAGGTGTAGTTTTATACATCCTTGTTAATCCTCCCTCGCCAGAAGGATCCCCAAGGGAAGATTGTAGCCACCCCGAGAACTCTCCAGCTTGTTCTTTGAGATCCCATAGGATCTGAATGTTTTTCTTGAGGACTGTGAGACTTTCTTTAACTTGGCTGGAGGTATTTACCCAGAAACAACACAGTTCATTCAAGATGGCTCAAGTCCCTCCTTGTTCAGGGATGAGGAGAGCTATCTCCTGTCTGTTTTGGAATATAACCCCTTCCAGGCTGTGTTGGCTCTTAAGAGCTGTCCTGAGAAATCTTATCCCCAGAAACTTAATTTTGGGTGTGTTCATTAGAATGGCACTCATTTGTGGTCCTGAACAGTTTTCTGCGATCTCCCAGGGGCTCACAGGTATAGAGTGTCTTCTACCATTTTCTTCCATGGCTTGACTCGTGAGTAGTGAATCCAGGAGTCATGTCCTAGAAACTTGACTGCTGTGAGGGTAGAAAGTATTACAGCGTAGGGCCCTTCCATGTGGGCTGGAGTTGAGCCTTTGGGGATCCATCTTTCCAGACTTTAATTAGGACTTGAGTCACTGAAGCATATAGTGATGGCTCTTTAGAATCTTTTGGGTCCTGGTTGACACCCCACAAGAATATATCTTGTTGGAACTGCCCAATGACCATGGTGTAAGACTTGAGGGTCTGAGCTTCTGGATCTAGGAAGAGGTCATTGGCATAAACAAAAATTCTCACATATAGCATCTCATAAGGACTAAGACCAACCTGTTCCTTAGGGGCAATAGAGGTGTGGAGGAGAGCTATTGGTAAAGCCTCCTTCCATCCCAGGGAGATCTCCCGGGTTATCATTTTTATCGCTGATTTTAAGAATTGGTTGGCTCTTTCTACTTTTCCTGAAGACTGAGGCTTCCAGGCACAATGGAGATAATAAGTAATGCCCAACGCTTTACAGACCCCTTGGGTGACTTTAGAAGTAAATGATGCCCCATTGTTACTTTGTGATGACTTGGGCAGGCCAAATCTCAGAACAATTTCATGGAGCAGGTTTTTACCATCTCCTTGGCCTTCTCAGTCTGGATGGGAAAACCTTCAATCCATCCTGTGAATGTATCTATCATGACTAGTAGGATATTTATACCCTTGAGAAACTGGCATCTGGGTGAAGTCCATCTGCCAGTCCTTTCCTGGCTAGGTCCCACACCGTTGGACAGGCTGGGCCAGCTGGGGTCTTTGAGCTTCTTGGGGATTGTTTAATTGGCAAATGGGACAAGAGGAGGCCACTCGCCTTAACAGCTGTTTGGAGGCCTGTTCCTCTAAAGGACCTTTCTAGTAATCTTTGGAGGGTGTTCTCCCCTAAATAAGTGGTGGTGTGTAAGGAGTTAACCAACTTCCATTGAAGGTTTCCAAGCAGAAAAAGGAGTCCCTCCTTTTGGAACCACCCTATATGATCTTCCTGAAAGCCCTCACTCTTAGCTTTAAGAGTCTCACCTTCAGTATATGAAGGAATTTCTGGCAAATTAGCCCATGTAACTAAGGTGGCAATCACTATTACATCACTGTTTTTTAATGCTGCTCTCTTAGCTGCCTGATCATCTGCTTGGTTCCCTCGTGCCACTTCTGTGCTCCCTTTTTGGTGTCTTTTACAATGGTAGACTGAAACCTCATCTGGCAGATGGACTGCCTCCAAGAGCCTAAGGATTTGATCACCATATTTGATTGGGGACCCTCAGGTGGTCAAGTGGCCTCTTTTCTTTCCAAATAGCAGCATGTGCATGTAACACCAGAAAGGCATACTTGGAGTCAGTGTAAATGGCTACTCTTTTTCCTTTTCCAAGCTCTAAAGCTTGAGTCAGGGCTATAGGCTTAGCCAATTGGGCTGAAGTACCTGTTGGAAAAGGTTTAGCCTCTATGGTCTCAAAATTGGAAACTACTGCATATCTGGCTCTTTTTTCCATCCAAGACAAAGCTGCTTCCATCAGTGTACCAGATTTCCTCAGGATTGGTTAGAAGATCTTCTGACAAGCCCTCTAAGGGTTTTGTCCAGTAATCCAAAGTTTCTAGGCAAGAGTGAAAGGGGAGAGAGCCCTTGGGGGTAGGTAGGAGGGTAGCTCATTAAGAACCTCATAAGGGGATATAGTCAGGCCTGGATTTTCCATCAGCACTACTTAATACCTGAGGATCCTTTGATCAGACATCCATAAATGGCCTCTCCCATTCAGGAATTGTTTCACTAGGTGGCTGGTAAAAGTAGTTAGTTTGCCCCCAAATTGAAAGTGAAGTGAAGTCGCTCAGTCATGTCCGACTCTTAGCGACCCCACAGACTGCAGCTCACCAGGCTCCTTCCATGGGATTTTCCAGGCAAGAGTACTGGAGTGGGGTGCCATTGCCTTCTCCAGAGAGTTTTAAAGAATCTTGTATCAGGACTGCAATAGCAGCAAAATTTTGAAGGCAGGGAGGCCAGTCTTGGGAAGTTGGGTTGAGCCTCTTGGATAAGTAAGCTACAGGCTGGGGCTCAGGTCCCAACCTTTGAGTTAACACTTCCAAGGCTATTCCTTCATTTTCATGCACATACAGGTGGAATGCTTTTTCTGGGTCTGGCAGTCTCAAGGCTGTCCTTGAGTTAAGGCTTGTTTTAGTGTATCCTCTGCCTCCTTTTGAGGACTTCCCCACATCAATGGGATTAAATCACGCCTTCCCTTCAAGCTTTGATATAAGGCCTGGGCAATTAGACCATAATTGGGTGTCCAGATTCTACAATACCCTGTTAGCCCAGGAAATCTCATGGTTGTTTTCAAGTCATTGGGGAGGGAAATTGGAGGATTCCTTGTACTTGATCAGAGGACAACCTCCTAGATGTACCCATGTATAATCTGAACTCCCAGGTAGGTGACCTTTGTCTCGACCATCTGTGCCTTAGCACAGACTTTATAGCCCCTCTCTGCCAAAAGTTAAGAATCTGAATTGCATGTTGTTGGGCATTTTTCTCATCTGGAAAGCACATAGTAGGTCTTCTACATATTGTAATATTTTCCCAAAGGTCCCAGAATCAGATCTAGGAGATCCCGACTAAAAGCCTGCTCAAACAGGTGGGGGCTAGCTCTGAACCCCTGAGGTAATACCATCCAAGTCATCTGTTGGTGTTTTTCTTCTAGAGCCTCCCAGTCAAAGGCAAAAATATATTGGGATTCTTTAACCAGTGGTATGCAAAAGAATGCATCCTTAAGATCCAGGACTGTAAACTACTTGGCACTGGGCAGGATTTCTCCCAAGAGTGCATAAGGATTGGGTACTGTGGGATGGAGGGGGACCAAAGCTTCATTTATAATCCAGAGATCTCAAACCATTCACCAGGTCCCATCCTTTTTCTTTACAGGGAGGATTGGGGTATTACATGGTGAATTGGTGAGGACCAATAGCCCACAGGCAAGGAATTTTATTAGAGACTGTAGTCCTTTCCAAGCTTCTCTTCTGAGAGGTATTGTTTCCAGTTTGAAAGCCAAGTAGAATCTTGGAGGACAATGACGACCAGTTCAGCTTGGTGGACTTGTACAAGAGTTCCCTGGTCCCAAACCTGGGGGTTAATTTTGCCCTCCCATAGTTTTTGGTCCCTCCCTATTGGAGCGGGTACACTGGGTTCCTCAGTAATAACCAGAAGCTGTAGAAAAGCTTCCCGTCACAAGGGTGGTCCCCAGTTTAGTGAGTTTATTTCTTCCCAATAAAGAAGTAGGACACTCAGGGACCACCAGAAACTGGTTGGAAAATATTTGTCCATTCCAGCAACAAAGAAGTGCTCAGGTGAATCTTTTTGTAATTGTTTTTCCTGTAGCACCCAAAATGGTACAGGTTTGGGAGGAGAAGCCTCCAGAATAGGAGGTCAAGAGAGAGTAGTTAGCCCCTGTGTCAACCAAGAAATTCTCAGACTTACCTGCCACATCCAGCTGCACCCTTGGCTCCAGCCCCGTGATGATTATCTGTGACAGGCAGGCTAGCTGGAGCGGGCCGCTTCAGTCCTGTTGAACCATCGTGAGGGAAGGCTTGGTGCTTGACCTTGAGGCCCTTGGGTCCCAAGGGCAGAATGGCACCCAGTGTCCCAATAGACGGCATTTGTAGCATGCCATTTAGGAGACTTGTCATGGTTCGGACACTCTTTGGCCCAGTGTCCCACCTGTCTACAGATTAGGCATTTGCCTTGTGCCTTGTCCTTTAAGGACTCGGGGTTTGTCATAGTGCTTCCCTGGAGGATGGCCAGCATCTAGGTATGCCTTGTCTCTTTCCTTTTCTCCCTTTCCTCAGCCTTGACATCCCTCTCTTGTTCTCTGTTATAAAAGGTACTGGTGGCTGTCTGGACCATCCCATTTAAAGAAGCAGAAGGGTCCTGCTGCTGTAGTTGTTGTAACTTTATCCTAATATCTGATGCACATTGGGACAGGAATTTGTCCTTTAAAATCACCTGTTCCTTGTAAGAGTCTAAGTCCAGATTGGTAAACTTTTGGAGGGCCTCTTTTAGCCTTTCCAGAAAGGCAGTGGGGTTCTCGCTGGACTGCTGACTTATTGCTGAGATCCAGGAATAGTTGATTACTTTTTGCTGGGCTGCTTTTAGTCCTACCTTTACACAGATCAGAAAGTGATCCCTTTCCCAGATGTGCTCAGGGTCATTATAATTTCAGTTAGGATCTGAGGAGGGGACTGCAGTTTCCCCCACTGGATATTTATTGCTTGACTTGTTGGAACCCTGTAGCATACCCTCAGGCTGCCCTTATGACCCTAGCATACTCAGGGTCAGATAAAGTTTGACTCAATATGACCATGATGTGCCTTCTCCAAGCCAGGCTTCAGCAATATGTGAACCGTGAACTTCCTGATGTTCAACCTGGTTTTAGAATAGGCAGAGGAACCAGAGATCAAATTGCCAGCATCCACTGGATCATGGAAAAAGCAAGAGAGTTCCAGAAAAACATCTATTTCTGCTTTATTGACTATGCCAAAGCCTTTGACTGTGTAGATCACAATAAATTGTGGAAAATTCTGAAAGAGATGGGAATACCAGACCACCTGATCTGCCTCTAGAGAAAGCTGTATGCAGGTCAGGAAGCAACAGTTAGAACTGCACATGGAACAACAGACTGGTTCCAAATAGGAAAAGGAGTACATCAAGGCTGTATATTGTCACCATGTTTATTTAACTTATATGCAGAATACATCATGAGAAATGCTGGACTGGAAGAAACACAAGCTGGAATCAAGATTGCTGGGAGAAATATCAATCACCTCAGATATGCAGATGACACCACCCTTATGGCAGAAAGTGAAGAGGAACTCAAAAGCCTCTTGATGAGAGTGAAAGTGGAGAGTGAAAAGGTTGGCTTAAAGCTCAACATTCAGAAAACGAAGATCATGGCATCTGGTCCCATCACTACATGGGAAATAGATGGAGAAACAGTGGAAACAGTGTCAGACTTTATTTTTCTGGGCTCCAAAATCACTGCAGATGGTGACTGCAGCCATGAAATTAAAAGACGCTTACTCCTTGGAAGGAAAGTTATGACCAACCTAGATAGCATATTCAAAAGCAGAGACATCACTTTGCCAACAAAGGTTCACCTAGTCAAGGCTATGATCTTTCCTGTGGTCATGTATGGATGTGAGAGCTGGACTGTGAAGAAGGCTGAGCGCCAAAGAATTGATGCTTTTGAACTGTGGTGTTGGAGAAGACTCCTGAGGGTCCCTTGGACTGCAAGGAGATCCAACCAGTCCATTCTGAAGGAGATCAGCCCTGGGATTTCTTTGGAAGGAATGATGCTAAAGCTGAAACTCCAGTATTTTGGCCACCTCATGGAAGAGTTGACTCATTGGAGAAGACTCTGATGCTGGGAGGGATTGAGGGCAGGAGGAGAAGGGGACGACAGAGGATGAGATGGCTGGATGGCATCACTGACTCGATGAATGTGAGTCTGAGTGACCTCCGAGAGCTGGTGATGGATAGGGAGGCCTGGCGTGCTGCGGTTCATGGGGTCGCAAAGAGTCGGACACGACTGAGCGACTGATCTGATCTGATCTCCCTCCCAAGGGCCAGCTATTTTCTGGTTGTCCCTCCAGAATATTGTAGAGGCAACATTGTGGGCCTGTAAGGGGCTCAGGAAAAGAGCATGAAACAGGAGGGAAGGGGCCAGGGCACAACTTTTGAAAGAATGACAGCCCAAGGGCATAGGCATAACATAAACTGATTAGAATCAAATGGGTCCAAGATGGCACACCAGTCAAATTCAACTAGACTTTGATCCTCAATCTGCAAGCTAAATGATACACCCAAAGGCGCCATGACAGTTCCAAGGCACTATCAAAAGACCAAGGAGTGGGTGGTTCCCCAATTGTTGGAAAGATCCTCCCACCCATTAGCATATGACATCGGCCAGCTCACAAAAACTAACCACACATTTCACGGCCAACGCATTTACCTTCTGTGATGGCACACACTCTGTGGCCTGTGCTTCTCTCTGAATCCAAACAAATCTACCTCTTACCTATCACTGTGTCTCTCACTGAATTTTTTTGCAATGTGACATCAAGAGCCTGAACTTCATTAGGTCCTGCCATATGAGTTTGAGTCCCAATCTTAGGTAAACAGTTTCAAACACAACTTTTGGAGATGGAAAGATGATGACCTGCCCAATATTTTGTAAACAGTGACACAGATGGGGAGAGGAGCTGAAGAATGGGAGAAAAGGCAGTGGGAAAATCATGCCGAGGAACCCCCTTCATAGCCTGTCAGAAAACTGCTAAATGCCTGACCTGTACCCATAGTTTTCATTGGCCTGATCCTTGGCACATATGGCAGGACCTAATGAAGTTCAGGTTCTTGATGTCTCGTTGCAAAAAAATTCAATGAGAGACACAGTGACAGGTAAGAGGTAGATTTGTTTGGATTCAGAGAGAAGCACAGGCACAGGGTCACAAAGAGTGTAAGCATGCACAAGAAACTCTTAGAACCAGAGTTTCTGATTAGGTTGGAATCAAAGCCTTTACAGCTCTTTTCATTTTTTACATCCTCACAGGTACAAAAAAAAAAAAATGGTTTCTGTCTCTACACTGCCAAATGTATTGCTTTTACAGACTCTACGTTAATTAGAAAGTTATGTGCCAGTTCCTTCCTCTATTCCCTCCCTCACATGGCAGTAGTGGAGGGGCAAACCACATCACAGCAGATTTGCCAAGAATGAACTGAACTTATAAACTCTGAATATGGTCCTTTTCTTATCTCCTGGCAAAGGATCTTTCCTGTACTTCTTCCAGCTCCAGATCTAGTTATTGCATGAACTTATATATAATTGGTTTTTTCGTAATCCTTTACACCTAAAACACTTATCATTTACCTTTTGGTTGCTTTAGTAAAAACATTTTTTGAAATGAACTTTTAAAGAGGTTTGAACTTTTCATCATGGGCACTTTAAAACAAAATAAATGAAAAAAAAAAAAAGAAAACACATTGACCAGAAAACAGAACCGAACAAAAATGTTTAAAGATTGTTTCATACAGTGGGGTGTTGATAAATTTTCAACTAGTTCTTAATGATGTGTGTGTCTGTATACACACACTATAAACTGTATTGACATAAAGGATATGTGGCACACAATAGTATAAGTGATAATATACAATAGACTTTATTGTAAATTCCATATAGCCAGTTGTTCTCACAGAATGCATTCACTGGTTTTCGCTGAGCATTTATATCCCTAGCCAACATGTGGTTGCACCTGATGAATGAACCAATGTGAAAATGCATGAACACAATCAACATAAATATTGGTTGACATTTTAATTTAAGCTTACTAATAAGAAAAAAGTGATTCAGCAAAGACACATGTATTGGAACTTCATTTGTTCATCAATGATGTGAGCAACTTCTTTGCTGAACTGGATGCTGGTTCTCAAATTCTAGAAGAATATTTCTTTTTGTGTGCTAGTCACAATGTAAAATCTTCAGTTTCGTTTGTTTGTTTAATCTGCTTTAGAACCCTCTCCTCCATTCCTTTCTTAAGTCTGAAGTGACCATCAGAAAAGCAATAAATCAAGCCCTAGTTTGTAGCATTTACCAAGTCCTTTGATGTAAATACTCCCACTACAGCTGATTTTATGTCATGCAGAGTTGGGAAGACCTTTTACATCACTGCAAGGAATAAATTTGATAGATATAAATAACTCCTAGAGCATAGATGACAGTAAATTGCGACTTCCCTATTGGTATAATGGTTAAGACTCCGCACTTTTACCGCAGGGGGCATGGGTTTGATCCCTGGCTGGGAAATTAAGATCCCTCATGGCACTGCCAAAAAAACAAATAAAAAAGTAAGTTGTCCAAAAACATTAGAAAGTGATGAGTTTTGAGGATTTATTAGCTTTGTTATTAATAAAATGTATTTCATTATAAGTCTTTAACAACCCTCATGAAAATGTCTGAAAATTTAATAGTTGACTCCCTCAGGCTGATATAGGTCATCTCCAGCTTATCACTGGCTCATGTGTTTTCTCCTCACAGGTCGTCTTGGGAAGCCAAAAATTACTCAGAGTTTCGTGACATCTGTGAACAGCACCTGTAATGTCACACTGATGTGCTCTATGGATAAAGAAGAAAACAATGTGACATACAGTTGGAGTCCACGAGGGGACGAAGGCAATGTCCTTCAAATCTTCCAGACCCCTGACAACCAAGAGGAGACTTACACGTGTACAGCGTGGAACCCTGTCAGCAACAATTCTGACTCCATCTCTGCCCAGCAGCTCTGTGCAGGTAACCAAGCATCTCTGTCCATCTCTCTTGGAGTCTCAAAATTCACTCTGACTTGCTGCAAGGCCTGAAACTGGCCCAAGTTCTCCAGAGGAAGGTGCCTTCGTTATGCCATGGCTGGACCCAAGGTGCTTCTCCTTCCAGTAAGCCCCAGAAAAGAGTCCAAAGCCTCCTGGGAGATGCCAGGCATTTCAGGATATTCTGAGACAGTCCCCACTCAGCTGCCTGATTCAGTTTCTGATATTGACCTTTAATACCAAGCAGTACAGTTTTCGTTGTAGCTTTGGCACTCCCCTGGAGGACACCTAGTACGGATAGTGCTCTTGAATGTGGACAAGCTTGCCTAACCTCTCTGGCCCATCTCCTGAGAGTCAAGTCTCATTGCATCTTCTGTTTTCAGACATCACAATGAGCTCCCATATTCACCACACTGGACTGATGAGTGGGCTGGCTGTGCTTTCTGTGCTTATAATCATTCTGCCTTCAGTGGTTTTGTTCCTTTTGTGCAAGAAAAAAGAAGGTAGGATTTTCTCACAAGGTAAATGTAGAAATGTACCTTCGTTTTTTCTGGGATTGAAGTCAGTTATCCAAGGTGGGGTGGAAATGTCCTTAGTTCCAGGGAATTAGTCTTTCTAGACTCCTCAGTGCCCCATCTTACCATCTCCCAGAGAGACAGCCCCGATTACTGTATTACATTACCCTGAATGATCTTCCAAACATGATGTTTCTGGGATCAGCAGGATGCCATGGGTCCAGAACTTGGGTCCAAGTTTAAGTAAATAACTGTTAGTCGCTTAGTCGTGTTTGACTCTTTGCGATCCCATGGACTGTAGCCTGCCAGGCTCTTCTGTCCATGAAATTCTCCAGGCAAGAATACTGGAGTGGGTTGCCATTTCCTTCTCCAGGTCTCCTGTAGGGAAAATCAGAATTGGACACCTCAAGAGAGCCCCTGGGTTCAATTTAGCACTGCCATTAACAAACTGTGCTCCATGGGGCACATGTATTTACCTCTCTGACTCAGTGTTCTCACACGTGAAGTAAGATTTGGACTAAGTCTCCAAGGTCACTTCCAAGTCCACCAAAACTGTGACCTTTGAAATGTCATTGAGGGACAAGTACTAGTTTTCACTAGACCCCTTTGGGTCCCTCTAGATCATTCTGTAATTGTAACCATTCTAAACTCAGAAAATCTGATCTTGGGCCCTAGGGGAGTCCACCCTCCTATTCCTCTTAACTCTGTGTCCACTCAAAATCTTCCTTTCCCACCCATCATAATAGCAACCATGGATGTAGAGAGGCTCTACTTCTGATTGCATGGTCCTGACTCTCTTTTGGATCTGATTCCTCAGGTTCCTTCTTGAAGAACTTCAGTAAGAATGCTGGTAAGTACTCAACCACTAGTTTCCCTGGATGACAACTGGAAGAGATGAGTTCACAGTAGAGTGGTGAAGCCTAAGCTTGTACTTTGCAGATGTCTGGGGTGAAGGTCCCAGCTTGACTATTTATCAGCTACCAATTATTTTATCACTGTCTTGGTTTTCTCAGTTGTAAAATACACTTAAAACCAGGATGTACAGCATATACTTACTAAACAGATTTAATGAATTACACATCTAAAGTACTTGGCCAAGTACCTGGTACATCGTGAGTACTTAGATACTATCCTTACAATTGACACACCTGGGCTTGGCACAGAAGGAGGCATCCTGGAGGAAGATAGTCTGTAATATGAACTGTAGCTCAAATAATCTCTAGATGGGGAGAAGTCACACCACCTCCTCAGGCCATAGGTGATCTTCAGGGCTCCTCAAAGAGGCATTTGCCCTCAATCCCTCACAGCCTTGTTGAAGGGAAAAAGGCCTCTATTTTCATCTGCAAATGAAATAATAGAGAGCACTGAATCTGGTTCACTCAACAAGTCTGAGGCAGGGATTGGGACAGGACTAAACTCTGAAATACTTGATCCCTGTAATAATAGCACTCAGCCCAGACCTGTTGTCTGCAGATATGCTGGTGCTTTGGAATATGAAGGCCCTGAATTTTGGCTATCTGTTTTCAACTTGACCCTCAAGTGTTCCACATTAGGAGTAAAGAAAAGCAGTACAATGGGAGAAATGCCTCTATTTGTCCATGAATTCTTAAAACATTAGTCACTCAGATGTGTCCGACTTTTTTCAATCCCATGGCCTGCAACCACCAGGTTCTTCTGTCCATGGAATTCTTCAGACTAGAATACTGGAATGGGTAGCCATTCCCTTCTCCAGGGATCTTCCCAAACCAGAAACTAAACCCTGGTCTCCCCTTGTAGCTCAGCTGGTAAAGAATCTGCCTGAAATGCAGGAGATTCCAGTTGTATTCCGGGGTTTGGAAAATCCCCTGGAGAAGGGGTAAGCTACCCACTCCAGTATTCTTGGGCTTTCCTTGTGGCTCAGATGATAAACAATCTGCTTGCAATGTGGGAGACTTGGGTTCGATCCCTGGATTTGGAAGATCCCTTGGACAAGGGCATGGCAACCCACTCCGGTATTTTTGCCTGGAGAATTCCAAGGACACAGGAGCCTGGCAGGCTACAGTTCATGGGGTCACAAAGAGTCAGACATGACTAAGCCCAGCACAGTTCCCATATTGCAGGCAGATTATCATCTGAGTCACTAGGTGAACCCTGAATTCTTAAAAGTAGAAATTCTTAAATTCCTCTCACTGAGCTTGGCAGGTAGAGAGTTTAACAAATGTTTGAATCAGTCAGTCAAGTAACAAATATGTGTGGAGTACCTTTTACATGTCTAACACTGAGGTGGTAAAAGAAAGATATGTACCAGAAGAGACCAACACAGTGTGTAACTGGAGAGAATCAATTTAATTGAAAAACTAAGACCATCACGCGAAAAGACTAGCCATACAAGGCAGTCAATGCTAAATGCTGGAGACACTAAGGAAGACCCTGGGTGGAAAAGCTACCTTCAGTGCCCACACAGAGATTGGGGAGAATCTCTTTATCCTAATGTGGACTGAAAAGAACTCCCACTGAGCTCTGGGTAAGACCTGAGCCAGATGTCTCCTGTACTGCATGGCATCCCTAAGAGACAGACAAGCAAGGATTCAAACATCCATCTCAAGAGGACAGGAGTCATTTAACCTCTTGGGGTTTCATTTCTTTATTTGAAAAAAGAGAACATTAGAGTAAATAATCTCTAAAAATTCATCCACATTTTCATGTTCTGTGGTTCTATGCTTGTTTATGACTCAGATGCTTCCTCAAAGAAAACAATATACACATACATCACAGTTTCAAGAAACACCCAGCTAGGAGAGTCCAGGATCTATGATGAGATCCCCCAATCCAAGGTAAGGTGGTGCTACTCACAGGTCTCCACCACCACCCCAAAAAGGGAGTCATGGGTAGCAGCCACAGGCCAGAGGCTGGGGGTGTGGGATCTGACCAAGAAATATCATGTCGGGGAAATGATCCTTCGAGTCTTTCTATGAGGACAAGAAAGTGGCCATGTGTCACCCCCTGGTAGCCTCCTGGACTTGAGACCTCATGCTTCTAATCGGGCTTGGCTCCAGGTTAGATGTCATGACTAAGAGTAAAGCACCTTCTATAGGGGACCCATACCAGAGGAGCCTCTGATATGAAGTGAGAGCTTTTATGTGGCCACTGACCAGTAAACAAGTTGCTAAGGGGATTTCAAGTGCACAAAATGGAGAGAGGTCCACTTGAACTTGACTTCTTGGTCTGGCTGCAGCAGCAGCTTATTCTCCACAGGCTGATTCACTCTGTCCCACAGCCTGCCCTCCCACCTTCCTTTTACCTGCCTGCCCCTCACTCACGTCCACCTGGAACCAGGCTTCCTCGTGGTATCACCTTCCTCTGCTTCTACCAACCTGCTCTCCTGAAGTCTCCAAGGAGAGAAAGGGAAATTGAGGTCTGCCTGGTCAATTCAGCCCTGTACTTGGACCAATAGTTCAGCTGGGTTCGGAGACCCCATGGAAAGCTAAAATTCTGATTAAGCAAGACTCAGTCTGAACCACCAGACTGTTCTTCTTGGCTTCTGAGGTTCTTGTCCAATTGCTACCTATATCCACTCCAACTTCAGCTTGATCCTCTCCACCTGGATGGAACCAAAGGTGAAGCTGGGAGAGAAGACCACTTAGTGAAAGTGAGAGCAGGGAGGGCTGATGGGCAGAGACAGAAGTAAGAGATTTGCCTGGGCTCCCTCACTGAAGGCAAGATGGGTGTTTTACAGGTGCTCCCCACCAAGGAGGAGCCAGTGAACACAATTTACTCCATAATGCAGTACTCTGATAAGGTAAAGTCTGTCTGATTTCTATCACTGTTGTCCTGTCTGTTCCAACTTTTCTTTGGCATATTATCTAACCAAACAGGAGTAAACTGGTTCCCTTGGGACTCTGTGCTTCTCAGGATTAATTGCTAAGAGCCTTGATCTCCTTCCACACATGCACACAGCTCTGCTTCCCAGGTCCAAGGCCATTTACAAGCTGGCTTCCTTGATTTCTGTTCCCAGCCTTTCTATGAAGGAGCATCTAGGTCTCTGAACTGTAGTGTGGAAACTTCAGCCTGTAATAACATCCGAAGCTCACAGTGTATAAATTGGAAGGCAGGTCTGCCATGCCCCAGGCAGACACAGGGCCACACCAGATGCATAGATAGGCAGGTAGAACACAGGTTGAATCCCAGTTGCCACTGGTTCCCTCAGCAGACCTTCACAGTGTGCCACCTGTACAAGCATTTGTAGCGCTCTAGTGATACTCATGTTCCCTGTGCCCGAGCATCCTTCTCTCAGATATACAAAGAGGGAAGGTAGGTCCTGACCTTTGACAGGACTTTCAGTTTGGGGAACCTGGTTCAGTGTTGTTACTATCTGAAAGTCCTTGTTTCCACCACAATCGGGACAGATTTGGGGTCTCTGGGTGAATCAAATATTTTGGAAGTGTTTCTGTCTAATAGCTGAGCTAATAGGCAGGAAGCTAACCAGGAAAGATAAATTTGAACCCAGATGTCTAGGGAAAAAGGGATGATAATGATAACAAGTGACGAGTGGGAGGAAATATTGGGTTGTCAAAATGGAATAAAAATGAATTCATGAATAAGAATTAAAAGCTGATTCTATGAGTCATCTGTAAGCTGGACAAGTAGGAAGGTCATAAGGGAACTCAATGCACAGGTCAGTTTGAATGTCAAGATAAACCAAGTGCGCTGGAGAATAAGACAGAAGGACTTTGACTTCCTCAAGGACCAAAGATGGAAGGAGAGAGAAGAAGAGGAAGAAAATGAGTGAGGAAAGAGGAGGAGGAGAAAAGGGGAAGGAGAAGCAAGTGAGAAGCAGAGAGTCAACATGTCTGCACCAGGATTAGAAGGAGAATGGGAGGAAACAGAAGAAAATACACTGGGAAGCAGTAGATTTGAAGGATTAATCAGGGACTCCTGGATTGAGACATCTCATAGTAAACTCTCTAGACAAGTTGGTTGGCAATTACTAGTTTGGTCAGTATGTGATTTAAAACCTAGGACTCCATGAGCCAGTGGAAGGGTTGTCCACAGTATTCTAAGTAACTATAGCATAAGACACCAGTGAAAGTGACTCACCACTACATATAAGCCAAGGTGAAGTTACTGGGGTAGAGGAGAAATGAAGGCTTAACTAGGAACAAGGAAGGCAGGTCACATGAGCCTGAATGTCGCTTCAAGCTTATAATCAAAATCGATGCATATACCTACAGTCCCACCTGCTATTTTTTTTTTCTGAGTTAAGAGGGCTTCCAAATGGAGTGACTGGAACAGAGGAGGTGAGGGACTCAGCAAAGGGCAAGATCCTGCTACCCCAGAGTACCCCAGAACCAGGGAAATCTAAGGTGTCTCTCTAAAGGCTCCCTCTGGGACTGGAATTCCCGAGCAGTGCCTTTACATCAGCATTTCCCTCTTCTCCCTTTTGTACAGATGGAGAAAACCAGCACACAGAATAGCAAACCTCTTGGGACTTCAAGCTATGAAATTGTGATCTAGGCTCCCAGATGGAATTCTCCCCATGGAAACTGAGCTGCAACCACACATATTGGCAAATGATCCAGACCTAGACTTCCTCTGCCCAGATCTTACCCAAAGATACAGATCACCAGATTCCAACATGTAAGCAAGGAAGGATTAGTTGTTTGTCTGTTGCTTCATTTGCTATTATTTTCTCCCATTCTGAGGGCTGTCTTTTCACCTTGCTTATAGTTTCCTTTGTTGTGCAGAATCGTGTGAGTTTAATTAGGTCCCACTTGTTTATTTTTGATTTTATTTCCAATATTCTGGGAGGTGGGTCAAGCAACTCCTACAGCTCAATTCCCGAAAAATAAATAATCCAATCAAAAAATGGGCCAAAGAACTAAATAGACATTTCTCCAAAGAAGACATCAGATCAGATCAGATCAGTCGCTCAGTCGTGTCCGACTCTTTGCGACCCCATGAACCGCAGCACGCCAGGCCTCCCTGTCCATCACCAGCTCCCGGAGGTCACTCAGACTCGCATCCATCGAGTCAGTGATGCCATCCAGCCATCTCATCCTCTGTCGTCCCCTTCTCCTCCTGCCCTCAATCCCTCCCAGCATCAGAGTCTTCTCCAATGAGTCAACTCTTCGCATGAGGTGGCCAAAATACTGGAGTTTCAGCTTTAGCAACATACAGATGGCTAACAAATACATGAAAACATGCTCAACATCACTCATTATCAGAGAAATGCAAATCAAAACCACTATGAGGTGCCATTTCACGCCAGTCAGAATGGCTGCAATCCAAAAGTCTACAAGCAATAAATGCTGGAGAGGGTGTGGAGAAAAGGGAACCCTCTTACACTGTTGGTGGGAATGCAAACTAGTACAGCCACTATGGAGAACAGTATGGAGATTCCTCAAAAAACTGGGAATAGAACTGCCTTATGATCCAGCAATCCCACTGCTGGACATACACACTGAGAAAACCAGAATTGAAAGAGACACATGTACCCCAATGTTCATCCCAGCACTGTTTACAATAGCCAGGACTTGGAAGCAACCTAGATGTCCATCCGCAGATGAATGGATAAGAAAGCAGTGGTACATATACACAATGGAGTATTACTCAGCCATTAAAAAGAATACATTTGAATCAGTTCTAATGAGGTGGATGAAACTGGAGCCTATTATACAGAGTGAAGTAAGCCAGAAAGAAAAACACAAATATAGTATACTAATGAATATATATGGAATTTAGAAAGATGGTAACAATAACCCTGTTTACGAGACAGCAAAAGAGACACTGATGTATAGAACAGTCTTTTGGACTCTGGGAGAGGGAGAGGGTGGGATGATTTGGGAGAATGGCATTGAAATAAGTATAATATCATATATGAAACGAGTCGCCAGTCCAGGCTCGATGCCTGATACCGGATGCCTGGGGCTGGTGCACTGGGACGACACAGAGGGATGGTATGGGGAGGGAGGAGGGAGGAGGGTTCAGGATGGGGAACACATGTATACCTGTGGAAGATTCATTTTGATATATGGCAACACCAATACAATATTGTAAAGTTAAATAAAATTAAATTAAATTTAAAAAAAGCAAAGAAGGAGACACTCTGTTGCTGGGCATAACTTTTACTGAAATAGACAAAAGGATCACGCCCTTTCTAAGATGGCTCACTTCCTAACAAATAACAAGGCAGATCCCTTGGCACAGTGCTTCCCATCCTTCTTCACACTGTAGCACATGGAGATAATAATTTTTATGATACAATGGAATAAGCAATCAAGATTGCTCATGGTTGGAGGCTGACTATGACTGGAGGGGATGACTCTTCCCAGCAATCCCATATATGGAGCATCAATATTTACACACCTGTAACCTGCCATGACACACACACACACAAAAAGAGCCTCTGTTCATACTCAATATATGGGAGAAGCCCTGGTGCATGGCCTCACCCAGTTCCCCTGTACCTTGGGCAGATAAACCTCTCACTCAAGGGCATGATTTGATGTATAGAGTGTGGACTTCATTTCAGGCTCTGTTTGTCCCTTTGCCTGGGAACATTTGTTCATGGTATACCTGGCTGGACCAGCCCAACCTTATATCACTGTGTGGCATGGAAAGATGTCAGAGCTGTGGGTCTCAGCTGTGCAGACACACTCTTCCAAACGAGTGTTGGAACATGTTCTTTCTGTAGGGACTAGACTTCTGGGGCATTTTTCTTTAGACTCCACTTCAGAAACTTCATAATATTTTTTTCTGGCTAAGTTTTCCTTCTGTATCCCCCCGTAATGGTTCATTTTGTGTGTCAATTTGATTGGGACATGGGTTGCCCAGATATTTGGTTAAACATTATTCAGAGTGTGAGTGTGAAGGATGAGATAAGCATTTGAATTGATAGACCTTGTAATGCAGATTAATCCTTCCCTCCCCCCTTTCAACTCAGACCTCTTTAGCTTGCTTACAGATCTCAGAATTTCTCAATCTCTGTAACCACGAGTCAATTCCCTTGTAGCTATTTCCTATAATTCTGTTTCTCTACAAAACCAGGCTAAGATACACTCCAAACTGCCTCATCCTGAAAAAGAAGGCATCTTCAATAAAGCCATTCTCCAAAAGATACTCAGTTCAGTTCAGTCGCTCAGTCGTGTCCAACTCTTCGGGGCCCCATGGACCACAGCACGCCAGGCCTCGCTGTTTGTCACCAACTTCCAGAGTTTACTCAAACTCATCTCCACTGAGTCGGTGATGCCATCCAACCGTCTCATCCTCTGTCATCCCCTTCTCCTCCTGTCCTCAATCTTTCCCAGCAGCAGGGTCTTTTCAAATGAATCAGCTCTTTGCATCAGGTGGCCAAAGTATTGGAGCTTCAGCTTCAATATCAGTCCTTCGAATGAACACTCAGGACTGATCTTTAGGATGGACTGGCTGGATTTCCTTGCAGTCCAAGGGACTCTCAAGAGTCTTCTCCAACACCACAGTTCAAAAGCATCAATTTTGGGAGGAGGGTTCAGGATGGGGAACACATGTATACCTGTGGCAGATTGATTTTGATATATGGCAAAATCAATACAATATTGTAAAGTTAAATAAAATTAAATTAAATTTTTTAAAAAGCATCAATTCTTTAGTTCTCAGCCTTCCTTATAGTCCAACTCTCACATCCATACATGACCACTGGAACAACCATAGCCTTGACTAGATGGACCTTTGTTGGCAAAGTAATGTCTCTGCTTTTTAATAGGCTGTCTAGGTTGGTCATAACTTTCCTTCCAAGGAGTAAATATCTTTTAATTTCATGGCTGAAATCACCATCTGCAGTGATTTTGGAGCCCAGAAAAATAAAGTCAGCCACTGTTTCCACTCTTTCCCCATCTGTTTGCCATGAAGTCATGGGACCAGATGCCGTGATCTTAGTTTCTGAATGTTGAGCTTTAAGTCAGCTTTTTCACTCTCCTCTTTCACTTTCATCAAGAAGCACTTTGGTTCTTCTTCTAACTACTCAGCTATATTTCTGGCATTTTAGGGAAACTCAAACATCAAAACAAAAGACATTGAAGGAAGCAGTCATTCTCCAGAGGGAACTTGGGAGATGATGATATACATTATGAAACTGTGTCCAGCCCAGTTACTAAGGCTTAGCCCAGAGAGTGGTGGAGTTCAAGCTATGGTTAGTGACCCTCCTTCTTCTCCTAAGGGGAACTTTCAGGTAAGCATTTGAAAAATTTTTTCCCTCATGTATTAACAAGCATAACCAGCTAAATCCTAAACCACCATGAACAATCCCAGTCTCAATAACAGAAATGAACTGTTTTTAGACAGAATGAAGGTGTTAGTCCCCATTAATGGGCCCATAGAATCATCTAGCCCTGACTATCATTATCACTGTGTTGGGGACTTCAAGATCTCCAAAGTATAAGATGCACATGATGTCTGATTTGGTCTAACTACAGCACAAACACTGCAGTCAAATCCTGAACTACATGCTACAGGGGGTGGAGTAACCTAACACAGTCAGAAGAGACCTCATAGAAGAAATGAAGCTGAAAGTGGACCTCAAGGTGTGGATGGGATTTGGCAGAGAATGAAGAAGGCAGATGGCCTCCAAGTGAGGAAGGCATAGAGAAAGAAAACAGCAGGACCTGTGTCATGTATTTTGAGTACCTCCCCAGACACACCATGCATGAACACAGTCCCTTGCCTATGTGTGGCATAGTGCTCAGCTGGAATGTATGGCCCCATCCCTTGTTCATTTATACATCCTTCAATACCCAGCTCAAATATCACCTTATCTATGAAGCTTTCACTAGTCAAAATAACTATGGTTCTTTTTGCACTCCTTTCCCTACCCCATGGTCTTTCTGTCACTAAAACTCATTTCATTCTATCTTACAGTATAGATAATTGTTTGTTTCCTTATGTATTGTTCATTACTTAAAGGCAAGGCCCATGATTTCATGATTATGAAAAGGTGATCATGAGATGTGTTGGCTTTATTCATCTCTGCATCTATCATCAGCCAACATGGTGCCTTGTATCTTGCTTTATGAGCTATAAATGCTGTTGAATAGAATTGAAAGTGATCAGCTAATTTGAAAAAAAGGGTATATATTGGAAGTACTGATGGATAGAAGCCAATAAGCATAGTGGAATCAAATTACAGCAAGCTCTAAATATCAGCATGAAAACATCAGAGGCTATTCCCAATACAGGGGCATTTGGAGGGAAAAGATTTTCAGAGTTAGACAGATCTTCTAAGACATCAAGTAGAGCAATGAACTAGGTATAAGGCAGTCACCCTAGGGAAGGGTATGGAAGAAGAAATGAGACATAGTCCCAAAGGATGGAGAAGTTCCAAATCACACTGAATAAGATATTTTTCCTAAAATAAAAGTACTTCTTTATGTGAGTTGAGAGATCACTCATAAACATATTCATTCTGTAACTGCTGCCCCTGCCTCTCCCTGGTGTGCTTACTGAGTCGTGTTCTTAGTATTCTAATTCAAAGTGTACTTTGAAATTGAAATCTCAGGGGCAGAGGCCTCTAGTGGAAAGCAGTGGTAAGGCAAGACATTCCCTCTCAAGTCACCATGGGCTTTTTACCAGGGAGAGAAAGTGAAAAATGCTGCAGATTTTTCTGCATGCCTCTCAGAAAGAGAGTGAAGCTGATTTTAAATGATTTTTTTTTAAAGCTATAGAACATTATTAACTGCACAGCCCACAAGAGAAAAGTTTTACTGGGCCACTTCTGGAAAGTGGGCATAGGAAGGAGTCTGGCTGATCCAGGCTATGTCAACAGAGACCACTTCTCATGTTCCTCCTGGAAAACAGAAATGACCAGACTATATTTTCTTCAAGATACATTTCTTTCCTTCTATTAGCCTTTTCCCTGAATTTCCCTTGATTTGTAAGCCTTTTATCTCATGTAACTTCTGACTGTAAAGTGAAGCTTAAGGACATAAGAGGAAGAAGTATAATGAGTGGTCACAAATGTGGGCTCTGATGCTAGAGTACCTGGGTTTTAATCCTGGTTTCTTGTTTTAACCTCTCTGTGCCTCAGTTTGCCCATCAGTAAAATTGGGATAATACTTGTTCTTACTGTGTAGGATTCGTGTGAGTATTAAACGAGGTATTCCATGCCCTCACACAGTAAAGCCCTGGATCATTATAGGTCTGAACGGAGAAGGCAATGGCACCCCACTCCAGTACTCTTGCCTGGAAAATCCCATGGACCGAGGAACATGGTAGGCTGCAGTCCATGGGGTCACTAAGAGTCAGACACAACTGAGTGACTTCACTTTCACTGTTCACTTTCATGTATTGGAGAAGGAAATGGGAACTCACTCCAGTGTTCTTGCCTGGAGAATCCCAGGGACGGCAGAGCCTGGTGGGCTGCCCTCTATGGGGTTGCACAGAGTCGGACACAACTGAAGCGACTTAGAAGCAGGCCTGAAACCATTATAAGATGCTAAAACCAAAGTTATAAAGGTCCATGCAACAGAAATATAATTGACATTGTGCTAAATTAACTTTGTATATCAAACTTTTAACTCTTACTCCTCCTAGATCAAGATCTGCTCCTATTGTTTCATTTACCACACCACATCCCAATTACCTGATACCATACCTGTCTTCTCAACTAGTGAGAGAACAGGGGCTATGTCTGAATAATAGTGAAAGAAATAAAGAGCTACTTGAGGGCAGGGAGCCTATAATATTTAACTGATAGATTACTTTGTATATCAACTGCTACATTGGATGCTGTAAAGTGGAAATTAATTCTTCTAGTTTACATTAAAGCTAAGGGAATAAAAATATTAGCAAGGATTTGAACTTAGGACTTCTTGTCACCAAGAACCATGTTGGACTCTACCATGAGAGTGAGTAGAATCCATCAGATGAGATCAGATCAGATCAGTCGCTCAGTCATGTCCGACTCTTTGCGACCCCATGAACTGCAGCACACCAGCCCTCCCTGTCCATCACCAACTCCTGGAGTTCACTGAGACTCACGTCCATCGAGTCAGTGATGCCATCCAGCCATCTCATCCTCTGTCGTCCCCTTCTCCTCCTGCCCCCAATCCCTCCCAGCATCAGTCTTTTCCAATGAGTCAATTCTTTGAATGAGGTGGCCAAAGTACTGGAGTTTCAGCTTTAGCATCATTCCTTCCAAAGAAATCCCAGGGCTGATCTCCTTCAGAATGGACTGGTTGGATCTCCTTGCAGTCCAAGGGACTCTCAAGAGTCTTCTCCAACACCACAGTTCAAAAGCATCAATTCTTCGGCTCTCAGCCTTCTTCACAGTCCAGCTCTCACATCCATACATGACCACAGGAAAGACCATAGCCTTGACTAGGCGAACCTTTGTTGGCAAAGTAATGTCTCTGCTTTTGAATATGCTATCCAGGTTGGTCATAACTTTCCTTCCAAGGAGTAAGCATCTCTTAATTTCATGGCTGCAGTCACCATTTGCAGTGATTTTGGAGCCTAGAAAAATAAAGTCTGACACTGTTTCCACTGTTTCTCCATCTATTTCCCATGTAGTGATGGGACCGGATGCCATGATCTTCGTTTTCTGAATGTTGAGCTTTAAGCCAACCTTTTCACTCTCCACTTTCACTCTCATCAAGAGGCTTTTTAGTTCCTCTTCACTTTCTGCCATAAGGGTGGTGTCATCCGCATATCTGAGGTTATTGATATTTCTCCCAGCAATCTTGATTCCAACTTCTGTTTCTTCCAGTCCAGCATTTCTCATGATGTACTCTGCATATAAGTTAAATAAACATGGTGACAATATACAGCCTTGACGTACTCCTTTTCCTATTTGGAACCAGTCTGTTGTTCCATGACCAGTTCTAACTGTTGCTTCCTGACCTGCATACAGATTTCTCAAGAGGCAGGTCAGGTGGTCTGGTATTCCCATCTCTTTCAGAACTTTCAACAGTTTATTGTGATCTACACAGTCAAAGGCTTTGGCATAGTCAATAAAGCAGAAATAGATGTTTTTCTGGAACTCTCTTGCTTTTTCCATGATCCAGCGGATGTTGGCAATTTGATTTCTAGTTACTCTGCCTTTTTGAAAACCAGCTTGAACATCAGGAAGTTCACGGTTCACATATTGCTGAAGCCTGGCTTGGAGAATTTTGAGCATTACTTTACTAGCGTGCGAGATGAGTGCAATTGTGCGTTAGTTTGAGCATTCTTTCTAAAACTGCTTCTGCTGCTGCAGCGGCCGCGGCATTTCAGTCGTTTCCGACTCTGTGCAACTCCATAGAGGGCAGCCCACCAGGCTCTGCCATCCCTGGGATTCTCCAGGCAAGAACACTGGAGTGAGTTGCCATTTCCTTCTCCAATACATGAAAGTGAAAAGTGAAAGTGAAGTCACTCAGTCGTGTCCAACTCTTCGCTACTCCATGGACTGCAGCCTACCAGGCTCCTCTGTCTGTGGGATTTTCCAGGCAAGAATACTGGAGTGGGGTGCCATTTGCAGCTCCAGGTAAATGTGTACACATATTAATTCTGTTGTTCTCTGGATAACCACTCAATTTCATTTGGGAAACACCTACTAAAGAAGCTTGTATAAAAACCGTGCCTGGGGGAGGAGCTAAGATGGCGGAGGAATAGGACAGGGAGAACACTTTCTCCTCCACAAATTCATCAAAAGAACATTTAAACACCAAGTAAATTCCACAAAACAACTTTTGAGTACCAACAGAGGACATCAGGCACCCAGAAAAGCAACTCATTGCCTTCTAAAGGAGGTAAGAAAAAATGTAAAAGACAAAAAAGAGACAAAAGAGGGAGGGACGGACCTCTGTCCGGGGAGGGGAGTCTTAAAAAGAGAGAAGTTTCCAAACACCAGGAAACATTCTCACTGCTGAGTCTGTGCCGAACCTGGGAAGCACAGAGGGCAACATAACAGGGAGGAAAAATAAATAAACAATTAGAACCCACAGATTACAAGCCCTACGATAACTTCCCCAGAGGAGAAGCAGCACAAACGCCTGCATCCGCCATTAGCAAGTGGGTGCTGGGCAGGGAGGCACGACGTGGGCTGCATCGCTTAGAGTAAGGACTGCCTGAATAGCCCGATGCTACCTGAGTGAAATAATTTGGGCTAGCAAACCAGACTGTGGGATATCTACCACACGAAAAGCCAGCCCTAACCTAAGACACCACCAGGCCCGCACACGGAACAAAGGACTGTACAGAGATAGCTGGCTGCAGACCGTTCCCCTCTGGTGACAGGCAGCCAGAGCCAGAGGGGGGCAATCGCAGCCCCAGAGAGACATTATCTACAAAACTGTAAGCAGGCTTCTTTGCTAACTAAGACTTCTTGGGGCTCTGGTAGTCAACATCCGCCTGAGAAGGTGCGTCGGTTGTACACCTAGAAAACCGAGCAGTGGGGAGGCGATAAGTTGCAGAAGCTACGCTTGCTAAACACCTCATAACCTGTGCTGCTGGAACCTGTGAAGGACACAAAACGCAGGCCCAACCGAACCTGGGCCTCTGAGGACTACGCCAGTGCCTGAACTTGAGCAGCTTAGGCCTGGGAGGGGCAAGCAGCCCAGGGCTGGTCGAGGATGGTTCCCTAGAGCCTGAGCAGAGGGGGCAGGGAGGCTACACGTGCCGTGAGCGGGGGCAGGCCCAGTGTGGCTGAGGCACTGCAAGCACACGCCAGTGTTATTTATTTGCAGTGTCCCTCCGTCCCCACAGCGCGACTGAACAAGTGAGCCTAAAAAAAAAAGGGGGGGGGTGTCCACCACCACTCCCTTTGTATCAGGGCAGAAATCAGAAACTGAAGAGACCAGCAAACAGAAGAAGCTATAACAGAGGGAATTGCCGTGGAAGCGACAGGCAATAAACTAAAACTCCATGGTTAGTACCAGCTACAGAGGAAGGGGCCTATAGATCTTGAGAAATTTAAGCCGGGACAAGGAACTAGCCAAAAATGAACTGAACCCACAACACCCACAACAATATCAGAGAAAGTCCTATATATATTTTTACTATTTTTACCATCATTCTTTCTTTCTTTCTTTTTTATTTAAAAAAAATTTTTAATCCTCTATTACTCCTTTAATTTTCACTTTTATAACCCACTGCTGCTGCTGCTGCTGCTGCTGCTGCTGCTGCTCAGTCGCTTCAGTCGTGTCCGACTCTGTGCGACCCCATAGACAGCAGGCCACCAGGCTCCCCCGTCTCTGGGATTCTCCAGGCAAGAACACTGGAGTGGGTTGCCATTTCCTTCTCCAATGCATAAAAGTGAAAAGTGAAAGTGAAGTCACTCAGTCGTGTCTGACTCTTAGCGACCCCATGGACTGCGGCCCACCAGGGTCCTCCATCCATGGGATTTTCCAGGCAAGAGTACTGGGGTGGGGTGCCATTGCCTTCCCCTTATAACCTACTATTACTTTGTAAAAAAATAAATAAATAAATAAAAGACCCTTTTTAAAAAAAAACTTTATATATACATATTTTTATAACTTTTGTGACCCTTTTTTTTCTTTTTTTTTCTTTTCTTTAACATTGTATTTTTGAAACTCCAAACTCTACTCTAGATTTTTAACTTTTGCTTTTTTGTATTTGGTATCAACTTGTACCTATATTTTCTTTATAAATTTTGTGACTCTTTTTTTCTTTTCTTTTTCTCTTTTTCTTTTCCTTCTTCTTTTCTTTAACATTGTATTTTTGAAACTCCAAACTCTACTCTATAATTTTAATTTTTGCTTTTAGGCATTTGTTACCAATTTTGTACCTTTAAGAACCTAATCTTCAGTACCCACTTTTTACTAGGGAGCGAGACTACTGGCTTGACTGTTCTCTCCACCTCTGGACTCTCCTTTTTCTCCACCAGGTCGCCTGCATCTCCTCCCTAACCCGTCTCTACTCGACCCAACTCTGTGAATTTCTGTGTGTTCCAAACAAAGGAAAACACTTAAGGAACTGATTACTGACTGGATCTGTCTCTCTCCTTTTCATTCCCTCCTTTTATCCTCCTGACCACCTCTATCTCCTTCCTCCCTCTTCTCTTCTCTGTATAACTCCGTGAACATCTCTGAGCCGTCCAGTTGTGGAGTACACATAAGGAAGTGATTACTAGTTAGCCTGCTCTCTCCTCTATTGATTCCACCACATCTCATTCGGGTCACCTCTAACTCCCTCCTCCCTCTTCTCTTCCCCATGTAACTCTGTGAACCTCACTGGGTGACCCTCATGGTGGAGAAACTTTTCATCTTTAACCTAGATGTTTTATCAATGGTGCTGTATTGAAGGAGAAGTTTTGAGACTACTGTAAAAATAAGACTGATAACTGGAAGCAGGAGGCTTAAGTCCAAACCCTGACTCCAGGGAACATTAATTGACAGGAGCTTATCTAATGCCTCCATACCTACACTGAAACCAAGCACCACACAAGGACCAACAAGTTCCACGGCAAGACATACCAAGCAAATTCTCCAGCAACACAGGAACACAGCCCTGAGCTCCAACATACAGGCTACCCCAAGTCACCCCAAAATCACAGACATCTCATAACTCATTACTGGACACGTCATTGCACGCCAGAGAGAAGAAATCCAGCTCCATCTACCAGAACACCGACACAAGCTTCCCTAACCAAGAAACCTTGACAAGCCACCTGTACAAACTCACACACAGTGAGGAAACACCACAATAAAGAGAATTCCACAAACTGCCAGAATACAGTAAGGACAACCAAAACTCAGCAATTTAAACAAGATGAAGAGACAAAAGAATACCCAGCAGGTAAAGGAACAGGATAAATGCCCACCAAACCAAACAAAAGAGGAAGAAATAGCGAATCTACCTGATAAAGAATTCCGAATAATGATAGTGAAATTAATCCAGAATCTGGAAATCAAAATGGAATCACAGATAAATAGCCTGGAGAAAAGCATTGAGAAGATGCAAGAAAGGTTTAACAAGGACCCAGAAGAAATAAAAAAGAGTCAATATATAATGAATAATGCAATAAATGAGATCAAAAACACTCTGGAGGCAACAAATAGTAGAATAACAGAGGCAAAAGATAGGATTAGTGAATTAGAAGATAGAATGGTAGAAATAAATGTATCAGAGGAGAAAAAAGAAAAATGAATTAAAAGAAATGAGGACAATCTCAGAGACCTCCAGGACAATATTAGTTACAACATTCGAATCATAGGAGTCCCAGAAGAAGAAGACAAAAAGAAAGACCATGAGAAAATACTAGAGGAGATAATAGTTGAAAACTTCCCTAAAATGGGGAAGGAAATAATCACTCAAGTCCAAGAAACCCAGAGAGTCCCAAACAGGATAAACCCAAGGCGAAACACCCCAAGACACATATTAATCAAATTAACAAAGATCAAACACAAAGAACAAATATTAAAAGCAGCAAGGGAAAAGCAACAAATAACACACAAGGGAATTCCCATAAGGATAACAGCTGATCTTTCAATAGAAACTCTCCAAGCCAGGAGGGAATGGCAAGACATACTTAAAGTGATGAAAGAAAATAACCTACAGCCCAGATTATTGTACCCAGCAAGGACCTCATTCAAATATGAAGGAGAAATCAAAAGCTTTATAGACAAGCAAAAGCTGAGAGAACTCAGCACCACCAAACCAGCTCTCCAACAAATACTAAAGGACATTCTCTAGATAGGAAGCACAAAAAGGGTGTATGAATTCGAACCCGAAACAATAAAGTAATGGCAATGGGATCATACTTATCAATAATTACCTTAAATGTAAATGGGTTGAATGCCCCAACCAAAAGACAGACACTGGCCGAATGGATACAAAAACAAGACCCCTACATACGTTGTCTACAAGAGACTCACCTCAAAACAGAGGACACATACGGACTGAAAGTGAAGGGCTGGAAAAAGATTTTCCATGCAAATAGGGACCAAAAGAAAGCAGGAGTAGCAATACTCATATCAGATAAAATAGACTTTAAAACAAAGGTTGTGAAAAGAGACAAAGAAGGTCACTACATAATGATCAAAGGATCAATTCAAGAAGAAGATATAATAATTATAAATATATATGTACCCAACATAGGAGCACCGCAATATGTAAGACAAATACTAACAAGTATGAAAGGAGAAATCAACAATAACACAATAATAGTGGGAGACTTTAATACCCCACTTGCACCAATGGATAGATCAACTAAACAGAAAATTAACAAGGAAATACAAACTTTAAACGATACAATAGACCAGTTAGACCTAATTGATATCTATAGCACATTTCATCCTAAAACAATGAATTTCACCTTTTTCTCAAGCGCACACAGAACCTTCTCCAGGATAGACCACATCCTGGGCCATAAATCTAGCCTTGGTAAGTTCAGAAAAATTGAAATCATTCCAAGCATCTTTTCTGACCACAATGCAGTAACATTAGATCTCAATAACAGGAGAAAAACTATTAAAAATTCCAACATATGGAGGCTGAACAACACGTTGCTGAATAACCAACAAATCACAGAAGAAATCAAAGTCTGCATAGAAACGAATGAAAATGAAAACACAACAAGCCAAAACCTGTGGAACACTGTAAAAGCAGTCCTAAGGGGAAACTTCATAGCAATACAGGCATACCTCAAGAAACAAGAAAAAAGTCAAATAAATAACCTAACTCTACAGTCCATTCTGAAGGAGATCAATCCTGGAATTTCTTTGGAAGGAATGATGCTAAAGCTGAAACTCCAGTATTTTGGCCACTTCATGTGAAGAGTTGACTCATTGGAGAAGACTCTGATGCTGGGAGGGATTGAGGGCAGGAGGAGAAGGGGACGACAGAGGATGAGATGGCTGGATGGCATCACTGACTCGATGGATGCGAGTCTGAGTGACCTCCGGGAGCTGGTGATGGACAGGGAGGCCTGGCGTGCTGCGGTTCATGGGGTCGCAAAGAGTCGGACACGACTGAGCGACTGATCTGATCTGACACCTAAAGCTACTAGAAAAGGAAGAAATGAAGCACCCCAAGATTAGTAGAAGGAAAGAAATCTTAAAAATTAGGGCAGAAATAAATGCAAAAGAAACAAAAGAGACCATAGCAAAAATCAACAAAGCCAAAAGCTGGTTCTTTGAAAGGGTAAATAAAATTGACAAACCATTAGCCAGACTCATCAAGAAACAAAGGGAGAAAAATCAAATCAATAAAATTAGAAATGAAAATGGAGAGATCACAACAGACAACACAGAAATACAAAGGATCATAAGAGACTACTATCAGCAATTATATGGCAATAAAATGGACAATGTGGAAGAAATGGACAAAGTCTTCGAAAAGTACAACTTTCCAAAACTGAATCAGGAAGAAATAGAAAATCTTAACAGACCCATCACAAGCACGGAAATTGAAACTGTAATCAGAAATCTTCCAGCAAACAAAAGCCCAGGCCCAGACAGCTTCACAGCTGAATTCTACCAAAAATTTAGAGAAGAGCTAACACCTATCCTACTCAAACTGTTCCAAAAAATTGCAGAGGAAGGTAAACTTCCAAACTCATTCTATGAGGCCACCATCACACTAATACCAAAATCGGACAAAGATGCCACAAGAAAAGAAAACTACAGGCCAATATCACTGATGAACATAGATGCAAAAATCCTTAACAAAATTCTAGCGATCAGAATCCAACAACACATTAAAAAGATCATACACCATGACCGAGTGGGCTTTATCCCAGGAATGCAAGGATTCTTCAATATCCGCAAATCAATCAACGTAATACACCGCATTAACAAACTGAAGAATAAAAACCATATGATTATCTCAATAGATGCAGAGAAAGCCTTTGACAAAGTTCAACATCCATTTATGATAAAAACTCTCCAGAAAGCAGGAATAGAAGGAACATACCTCAATATAATAAAAGCTATATATGACAAACCCACAGCAAACATTATCCTTAATGGTGAAAAATTGAAAGCATTTCCTCTAAAGTCAGGAACAAGACAAGGATGCCCATTTTCACCATTACTATTCAACATAGTTTTGGAAGTTTTGGATACAGCAATCAGAGAAGAAAAAGAAATAAAAGGAATCCAAATTGGAAAAGAAGAAGTAAAATTCTCACTGTTTGCAGATGGCATGATCCTCTACATAGAAAACCCTAAAGACTCCACCAGAAAATTACTAGAACTAATCAATGAATATAGTAAAGTTGCAGGATATAAAATCAACACACAGAAATCCCTTGCATTCCTGTACACTAATAATGAGAAAATAGAAAGAGAAATTAAGGAAACAATTCCATTCACCATTGCAATGAAAAGAATAAAATACTTAGGAAAATATCTACCTAAAGAAACTAAAGACCTATATATATAAAACTATAAAACACTGGTGAAAGAAATCAAAAAGGACACTAATAGATGGAGAAATATACCATGTTCATGGATTGGCAGAATCAATATAGTGAAAATGAGTACACTACCCAAAGCAATTTATAGATTCAATGCAATCCCCATCAAGCTACCAATGGTATTCTTCACAGAGCTAGAACAAATAATTTCTCAATTTGTATGGAAACACAAAAAACCTCGAATAGCCAAAGCTATCTTGAGAAAGAAGAACGGAACTGGAGGAATCAACCTGCCTGACTTCAGGCTCTACTACAAAGCCACAGTCATCAAGACAGTATGGTACTGGCACAAAGACAGAAATGTAGATCAATGGAACAAAATAGAAAGCCCAGAGATAAATCCACGCACATATGGACAGCTTATCTTTGACAAAGGAGGCAAGAATATACAAAGGATTAAAGATAATCTCTTTACCAAGTGGTGCTGGGAAAACTGGTCAAACACTTGTAAAAGAATGAAACTAGAGCACTTTCTAACACCATACACAAAAATAAACTCAAAATGGATTAAAGATCTAAATGTAAGACCAGAAACCTTAAAACTCCTAGAGAAAAACATAGGCAAAACACTCTCTGACATACATCACAGCAGGATCCTCTATGACCCACCTCCCAGAATATTGGAAATAAAATAAAAAATAAACAAATTGGACCTAATTAAACTTAAAAAGCTTCTGCACAACAAAGGAAGCTATAAGCAAGGTGAAAAGACAGCCTTCAGCATGGGAGAAAATAATAGCAAATGAAGCAACAGACAAACAACTAATCTCAAAAGTATACAAGCAACTCCTACAGCTCAATTCCAGAAAAATAAATGACCCAATCAAAAAATGGGCCAAAGAACTAAATAGACATTTCTCCAAAGAAGACATACAGATGGTTAACAGACACATGAAAAGATGCTCAACATCACTCATTATCAGAGAAATGCAAATCAAAACCACTATGAGGTACCATTTCATGTCAGTCAGAATGGCTGGGATCCAAAAGTCTACAAGCAATAAATGTTGGAGAGGGTGTGGAGAAAAGGGAACCCTCTTACACTGTTGGTGGGAATGCAAACTAGTACAGCCACTATGGAGAACAGTATGGAGATTCCTCAAAAAACTGGAAATAGAACTGCCTTATGATCCAGCAATCCCACTGCTGGGCATACACATTGAGGAAACCAGAATTGAAAGAGACACATGTACCCCAATGTTCATCCCAGCACTGTTTACAATAGCCAGGACTTGGAAGCAACCTAGATGTCCAACCGCAGATGAATGGATAAGAAAACAGTGGTACATATACAGAATGGAGTATTACTCAGCCATTAAAAAGAATACATTTGAATCAGTTCTAAGGAGGTAGATGAAACTGGAGCCTATTATACAGAGTGAAGTAAGCCAGAAAGAAAAACACAAATACAGTATACTAACACATATATATGGAATTTAGAAAGATGGTAACAATAACCCTATATACGAGACAGCAGAGGAGACACTGATGTATAGAACAGTCTTTTGGACTCTGGGAGAGGGAGAGGGTGGGATGATTTGGGAAAATGGCATTGAAATATGTATAATATTATGTTTGAAATGAGTCACCAGTCCAGGTTCCATGCCTGTTACCGGATGCCTGGGTCTTGTGCACTGGGACGACCCAGAGGGATGGTATGGGGAGGGAGGAGGGAGGAGGGTTCAGGATGGGGAACACATGAATACCTGTGGCAGATTAATTTTGATGTATGGCAAAACCAATACAATACTGTAAAGTTAAGTAAAATAAAATTAAAAAAAAAAAAAAAAAAAAACGTGCCTGCATTTTGGGCAGAACTGATTTCCTAGAAAACAAGGGATTCAGGTGTCAAGCATTTCTGATGAGTTGTTACAAAATGAGAGAGATACAGTGTAAATTTGCACTATTTATGCCACAAGAAAAACAGAAAAGAAAGAGGTCAGAATTGGGGAGTTGTGCTATACTATTTCATGGTTAAGAAACAGCTACACACCTTGAGATTATAATGATCTGCAGTCCAAATGTGAGGAGCCCTCGATGGTTGTTCAAATCAGATTAAAGTGTAAATATATTTTGACAAAGACCATTAGTAAAAGTCTTGAAGTTCTGATTTGAGGAAGCAGAGTAATGACTAGTACATTCTCTAGAGACTTGTAGACTTTGAGAAATTTATTTAGAAGAATGCATAAACAGAACCACTCTTTGAATGATAATTACTGTCATCACTCTTGCTGACTGATTGCCCAGTCAGTTTTGAATAGCCTTGCACAAAGTTCAGGGTTTGGATGAATCAACTCTGGGAACTCAAAGTGGTCATACCTTTGCAACTGAGAAATTTTTCTTATGAGATCATATTGTAGACAAATAATTGCATAAATTATCTGTCAAGGAATTTTTTCAAATACATAATCACAATGATTAATTTATAACCTATATTTCCAACTATTTATGGATCATTTCTGCTTGGATGTCAGAAATCACCTTAAATTCAGTGTGCCCCAAATTGAACTCACAGATCTTTCCTCAGCCTCCCCAATTTGCTTTCAGTCTGTTTTCCCTGTGCTAGTTAATAATCTACCAAATCATAATAGCTGACAATTATTGAGTGCTTACTATGTACTATTCCCACCCTGATGTTTTATATATATTCACTTATTTAAAGCCAATAAGAAATATTAAAACTTATCTACCTTAAAGAAAATGCAGCCATCCTCCATTTTGCAAATTAAGAAACTGATTCACAGAAAGGCTAAGTAATTCAGACAAGCAAATATTAAAACTTAGAAATCAATTCCTAGCCTTCCAACTCCAAGGTCTGTGTCCTGAATTGCTGTTGTTTGCTGCTTTACCCATCATCAGCTACCAAAAGCAGAGAGCTCTTTTATCCTTGTCTTCTTTCTTTCCTCTTTTCACCTCAACTTCCTTTCTATATCTAATCAGCTGTTAGGGTCTATTGCCGGAGCCAGCATGGGAGTTCCCACCCATGACAAGGTCATGCAGGAGAGCCCTGATGGGAAAGGCGAATCAGGGCTCAAGGGCCACCCCCTGGATCTGTCTGAGCATCTACCCCAAAACCAAAATCTGTCTGTTTTACTATTTCACGACTTTCACCAACTCTTCTGACATTAATGGGAGGCAAACCCTGACCATTTTTCTCTGTAAGAAAATCAACTTAAAACTCTAGTTAATAAGTCTCCTGGGCATAATAGGAGTGTTTCAATTCAAACCCCTCTGATGACTTTCTAGCTTGCCTGACAGGTTTTTTTGGACTCCTGCAGCTACGCATGTGATTGCTCACAGCCTCCCAACGACGAGAGGCATGGGAAGCTTAAGATATTCTAACAATGCAGAGTTTCTCAGAGAGTTAAAATTGTTAGAATAGAACTAGTAGAGGATTTCTTTGTTGAGCTAATGCTTGCTGCTAAGTTTCCATATCCCTTACTTGCTGTGTCCCTGAGAGTGTATTGATTAATATAGTTGGTATATAGAAATGTAAGTAGTAGCTTTAATATTTGTAACCTTGGACCCTTGAGTTAACTCTTTTCTTGTTATAGCCCACCACACTTTTGCCCTATAGGAATGCAACTTTATCTAATGCTTTGGAGGGTAGTGCCTGACTTTAGAATAATCACCTTTAGAGAAAAATAAGTTTTCTGAAGAAAGGGTCATAAAATGTTAACAGGCCTCCTGGCCAGAAGATGAGGTAAATCACTTAAAGCTTTTGCATATGATAAGTTTGCAGAAAGAAAGCCTGGCTTCGATAAGGATCAAAGACTGCTGACCTTGCATGACTCTACCCCTCCCCCCGCCATTATCCTCTATGCACAACTTAAGGTATAAAAACTACTTTGGAAAATAAAGTGTGGGCCTTGCTCATCAGACTTGGTCTCCCTGTGTCGTTCTTTCTCTTTCCTTTTCCTTTTCAGGCTGATTCCCTGGAACGCAGGGGCCCTCTGCGTTCACTTTCCTGCCTGGGCTTCTAAGACCCACTCGAGAAGGTGCCTAAGGTGGAGCACCTTCAGCTATTTGAGAGAGCGCCTGCAGCCTATGTGAACAGAGCAAGTCCCGTGCTGGGGTTTTATTGGCTTTCTGTGTAAACCAAGGAATATCAGCCTCTTTTCTCTCCTCTATTTTCTCAACTACAAAATTCTTTCCTTATATCTTTATCTATCCTTTTAATCACCGACGCCATCCTCCTGAGGGAATCCCTGGATCCAACCGGGGCTGGACTCCGGTAGTCTGTCAGTTCCAGCTCCTTTCTATGGCTCCTCTTAATCATGTCCCCTCAATGTGTCTAATCCTCAAACATATTCTGTCTCTCCATCCCAGTCTCTCAGTTCATTCCTTTAACATTCATTACCTGGGCTGCTATCACATAAAGAGCAATCTTTCTATTGTAAAACAAGTAACTTATCAATTCATTTTCCTGTGGGACCTCACCCCATAACAATCTGACCCATCAAGATTTCCAGACCCCTCTCCTGCCTTTTCTCTAGCTCCAGCCACATAGAAATATCATGGATCCATGAACATATCAAATCCTTTCCCACTCTCATGCCTTTGCCCATGCTATGTCCTCCACTTGAAATGCCTTTCTCTCCCTTCTGTCTCTGACTCTTCCATATTTCAAGGATCAGACCAAGTATCCTCTCTTTGTGTAGCCTTCTAAAACCTCCCATGCATGCATGCTAAGTCGTTTCAGTCATGTGCAACTCTTTGCAACCCCATGGACTGTAGCCTGTCAGGCTTCTCTGTCCTTGGGATTTTCCAGGCAAGAATATTGGAGTGGGTTTCAATTTCTTTCTCCACTAAAACTTCCCACCCAAAGCTAAATATATAGCTTCCTGTTTACACTCCTATAACATTTAGTACATAAGTGCATAAAGGTAACATTTATCATATTCTATGATAATTATATAGCAGTGGCATTTTCTCAACTATGTCCCCAGCTGGCCAATAAGTTGTTTTGGCTCAGAAGACTCTTCTCTTCTTTGTGTCTGCAGTACCTAATTAACCTTGGATCCTTAAAAGAAAAAAAAAAAAAATTAGATTAGTTAACTGATTAATACAAACGTGAAGATTATGCTCACCAGTGCCGTCCTCATTAGTATAGTGGTGAGTAGCCCCATTTGTTATGCGGGAGACTGGCATTCAATTCCCCAGTGGGGAGGCAACACACCCTTTGGGGCTTCCCTGGTGTCTCAGATGGTAAAGAATCCACCTTCAATGAGGGAGACCTGGGTTCGATCCCTGGGTTGGGAAGATCCCCTGGAGGAGGGCATGGCAAACCACTCCAGTATTCTTGCCTGGAGAATCCCCATGGACAGAGGAGCCTGGTGGGCTACAGTCCATGGGGTCACAAAGAGTCACACACGACTGAGTGACTAAGCACAGCATACATGCTCACTAGCAGTAAATCCTACCTAAATCTATTTCAGAAACTAGATGCCATGATTGTAACAGGGTATCTTATCTTTTCTCCAAGTCATCTTTTATTTCTTGCATTTGTAAATTTCCATTAATAAAATTATTTACACATTGTAAGTGCCTAAGAAATGAGACCACAGGTTTCATTTCAACAAGTAAACAAAAAAGTATGTGATGATGCTTCTATTATTTTATTATCTTTGTATTTCACAAGAAAAGAAGAGGTAAGGTAAGTAGCTAAAGCAGCAAGTGCTCTATTAACAACATGACAAAGGCTCTGTACAGCTGAGAACTCAGATGCTGAGGAGACATAAAGGCACCTTGGGCTGAGGGGAATTCAGAAAGAGAATAGCAAAAATGAAGTGTGATGCAAAAGACATGACCAGGATCCTGGGACAGGATGGGAAATCTAGAGATAGTGTACCAGAAACAAGAAACTGGAGTGCAGCAGATCCATATGGTTAGAGATGGAGCAGGGAGTTCTGCCTTGATCATCCTAGAAACAGAGAAATTAGGACTTAGTCACATGTTTGGGGCCCAACTCCCTCCAGGAAAAAAGTATGTCTTATTCATCTTTCCACTAACAGCACTTATCACAGAAGCCATTGTCTCAGTTCAGTTCAGTCGCTCAGTTGTGTCCTACTCTTTGCAACCTCATGAATAGCAGCACACCAGGCCTCCCTGTCCATCACCAGCTCCCGGAGGCCACTCAGACTCACGTCCATCGAGTCAGAGATGCCATCCAGCCGTCTCATTCTCTGTCATCCCCTTCTCCTCCTGCCCTCAATCCCTCCCAGCATCAGAGTCTTCTCCAATGAGTCAACTCTTTGCATGAGGTGGCCAAAGTACTGGAGTTTCAGCTTTAGCATCATTCCTCGCAAAGAAAACCCAGGGCTGATCTCCTTCAGAATGGACTGGTTGGATCTCCTTGCAGTCCAAGGGACTCTCAAGAGTCTTCTCCAACACCACAGTTCAAAAGCATCAATTTTTCAGCACTCAGCTTTCTTCACAGTCCAACTTTCACATCCATACATGACCACTGGGAAAACCATAGCCTTGACTAGGCGAACCTTTGTTGGCAAAGTAATGTCTCTGCTTTTGAATATGCAATCTAGGTTGGTCATAACTTTCCTTCCAAGGAGTAAGCGTCTTTTAATTTCATGTCTGCAGTCACCACCTGCAGTGATTTTGGAGCCCCAAAAATTAAAGTCTGACATTGTTTCCACTGTTTCCCCATCTATTTCCCATGAAGTGATGGGATCGGATGCCATGATCTTAGTTTTCTGAATGTTGTGCTTTAAGCCAACTTTTTCACTCTCCACTTTCACTTTCATCAAGGGGCTGTTTAGTTCCTCTTCACTTTCTGCCATAAGGGTGGTGTCATCTGAGGTTATTGATATTTCTTCCAGCAATCTTGATTCCAGCTTGTGTTTCTTCCAGTCCAGCGTTTCTCATGATGTACTCTGCATATAAGTTAAATGACGTACTCCTTTTCCTATTTGGAACCAGTCTATTATTCCATGTCCAGTTCTAACTGTTGCTTCCAGACCTGCATACAAATTTCTCAAGAGGCAGGTCAGGTGGTCTGGTAGTCCCAACTCTTGAAGAATTTTCCACAGTTTATTGTGATCCACACAGTCAAAGGCTTTGGCATAGTCAATAAAGCAGAAATAGATGTTTTTCTGGAACTCTCTTGCTTTTTCTATGATCCAGTGGATGTTGGCAATTTGATCTCTGGTCCTCTGCCTTTTCTAAAAACAGCTTGAACATCAGGAAGTTCATGGTTCACATATTGCTGAAGCCTGGCTTGGAGAATTTTGAGCATTACTTTACTAACATGTGAGATGAGTGCAATTGTGTGGTAGTTTGAGCACTCTTTGGCATTGCCTTTCTTTGGGATTGGGATGAAAAGTGACCTTTTCCAGTCCTGTGGCCACTGCTGAGCTTCCAAATTTGCTGGCATATTGAGTGCAGCACTTTCACAGCATTATCTTTCAGGATTTGAAATAGCTCCACTGAAATTCCATCACCTCCACTAGCTTTGTTCATAGTGATGCTTCCTAAGGCCCATTTGACTTTACATTCCAGGATGTCTGGCTCTAGATCAGTGATCACACCATCATGATTATCTGGGTCATAAAGATCTTTTTTGTACAGTTCTTCTGTGTATTCTTGCCACCTCTTCTTAATATCTTCTGCTTCTGTTAGGTCCATACCATTTCTGTCCTTTATTGAGCCCATCTTTGCATGAAATGTTCCCTTGGTATCTCTAATTTTCTGGAAGAGATCTCTAGAGTTTCCCATTCTGTTGTTTTCCTCTATTTCTTTGCATTGATCGCTGAGGAAGGCTTTCTTATCTCTTCTTGCTCTTCTTTGGAACTCTGCATTCAGATGCTTATATCTTTCCTTTTCTCCTTTGCTTTTCGCTTCTCTTCTTTTCACAGCTATTTGTAAGGCCTCCCCAGACAGCCATTTTGCTTTTTTGCATTTCTTTTCCATGGGGATGGTCTTGATCCCTGTCTCCTGTACAATGTCACGAACTTTCATCCATAGTTCATCAGGCACTCTATCTATCAGATCTAGTCCCTTAAATCTATTTCTCACTTCCACTGTATAATCATAAGGTCATACCTGAATGGTCTAGTGGTTTTCCCTACTTTCTTCAATTTAAGTCTGAATTTGGCAATAAGGAGTTCATGATCTGAGCCACAGTCAGCTCCCAGTCTTGTTTTTGCTGACTGTATAGAGCTTGTCCATCTTTGGCTGCAAAGATTATAATCAATCTGATTTCGGTGTTGACCATCTGGTGATGTCCATGTGTAGAGTCTTCTCTTGTGTTGTTGGAAGATGGTGTTTGCTATGACCAGTGCATTTTCTTGGCAAAACTCTATTAGTCTTTTCCCTGCTTCATTCCATATTCCAAGGCCAAATTTGCCTGTTACCCCAAGCTTTTCTTGACTTCCTTCTTTTGCATTCCAATCCCCTATAATGAAAAGGACATCTTTTTTGGGTGTCAGTTCTAAAAGGTCTTGAAGGTCTTCAACTTCAGCTTCTTCAGCGTTACTGGTTCGGGCATAGACTTGTATTACTGTGATATTGAATGGTTGGCCTTGGAAATGAACAGAGATCATTCTATCGTTTTTAATATTACATCCAAGTACTGCATTTTGGACTCTTTTGTTGACTGTGATGGCTACTCCATTTCTTCTAAGGGATTCCTGCCCTCAATAGTAGATATAATGGTCATCTGAGTTAAATTCACCATTCCAGTCCATTTTAGTTCGCTGCTTCCTAGAATGTCAACGTTCACTCTTGCCATCTCCTGTTTGACCACTTCAAATTTGCCTTGATTCATGGACCTAACATTCCATGTTCCTATGCAATATTGCTCTTTACAGCATCAGACCTTGCTTCTATCACCAGTCACATCCACAGCTGGGTATTGTTTTTGCTTTGGCTCCATCCCTTCATTCTTTCTGAAATTATTTCTCCACTGATCTCCAGTAGCATATTGGGCACCTACCGACCTGGAGAATTCCCCTTTCAGTATCATATCATTTTGCCTTTTCATACTGTTTATGGGGTTCTCAAGGCAAGAATACTGAAGTGGTTTGCCATTCCCTTTTCCAGTGGACCACATTCTGTCAGACCTCTCCACCATGACCTGCCTGTCTTGGGTGGCCCCACATGACATGGCTTAGTTTCATTAAGTTAGACCAGGCTGTGGTCCGTGTGATTAGATTGACTAGTTTTCTGTGATTATGGTTTCAGTAAGTCTTCCCTCTGATGCCCTCTCACAACACTTACCATCTTACTTGGGTTTCTCTTACCTTGGACATGAGGTATCTCTTCACAGCTGCTCCAGCAAAGCACAGCCGCTCCTCCTTACCTTGGACAAAGGGTATCTCCTCACCGCCGCCCCTCCTGACTTTGGATGTGGAGTAGCTCCTCTTGCGCCTTCCTGCGTCTGCACAGCCACCGCTCCTTGGACATGGGGTTGCTCCTCTCATCGGCTGCCCCTGACCTCGGGTGTAGGGTAGCTCCTGCCGGCTGCCAGCCCTGGCCTCAGACTCGGGGTAGCTCTTCTCAGCAGCTGCCCCTGACCTCGGACGTGGGGTCATTGTTTAAGAGAGCTTAATAAATATTTTTTGAACAGAACTCAGATTGGGACCCATATATCAAGAGTAGAAAAGAAGTCCTGGAAACCACTTTCAGAGCCTGTTTCTAGGGAACTGGAGAGTAGGATTGTCTGGATCACCCACAGTGCCACCTTTTTTGATGAGGAGACTAGGTGTGGTTCCCTCAGAACTATGGGTGAAGGGCCTCAGGATGTTTTTTAAAACTTAAGTGACTTGCTAAAAGGTGATCATGTGAAATAGCAAATGGAAGCTTCTAGATATGAAACCACTTCCTTTAGTCTAACTTATCAAAGAAGCCTCACATCCTTTGCTCTGAGCAACTCTTTGCAAATATGCTTGGGCTCCCACAGATAAATCTCTTTATCCTTTTCTTGTTGGGCTGAAATTGAACCACTACCCAGAAGAATTTCAGAGTCCTTGTGAAGGACTCTATAAACAGATACAGATAATCTTGAGAAGATTTTAAAATTTTTCAGCAAAACCAATACAATATTGTAAAGTAAAAAATAAAAATTTGTGGTGTTTTTCTAGTGCCCTCTGAGGTTCTGGCAGATTCCATTTAATTTAATCTAAACATTAGCCTTAAGCTTCTCCCTCTGTCTGAAATGCTTTATCACCCACTCCTTACCCTCACTGCCTCTAATACACAACTTCACTTTGTTAATGCCCACTCATTCCTCAGGGCTCAGCTCAAATGTCCCTTCCTTGGGGAAGTCTTCCTACTCCTCAGACCATGTCTGATGCCTGTTTTTACTCTGGTTGTTCTAGATCTCTTTCTACAACAGCAGTTTTTAAATTTTGTCTTTAAATACCTCTCCTTGTGATTATTTGATTAATTTCTCCTTCCCCACTGGACTGTGAGCTCCATCAGGAGGCAGATCACATCTGAGTCTGCTCATCATTTGTAACCACAATGTCTGATCCTGCACAAGTTACAGATCAGATCAGATCAGTCGCTCAGTTGTGTCCGACTCTTCGCAACCCCATGAATCCCAGCACGCCAGGCTGCCCTGTCCATCACCAACTCCCAGAGGTCACTCAGACTCACATTCATCGAGTTAGTGATGCCATCCAGCCATCTCATCCTCTGTCATCCCCTTCTCCTCTTGCCCCCAATCCCTCCCAGCATCAGAGTCTTCTCCAATGAGTTAACCCTTCACATGAGGTGGCCAAAATACTGGACTTTCAGCTTTAGCATCATTCCTTCCAAAGAAATCCCAGGGTTGATCTCCTTTAGAATGGACTGGTTGGATCTCCTTGCAGTCCAAGGGACTCTCAAGAGTCTTCTTCAACACCACAGTTCAAAAGCATCAATTCTTTGGCACTCAGCCTTCTTCACAGTCCAGCTCTCACATCCATACATGACCACAGGAAAAACCATTGCCTTGACCAGCCGGACTTTTGTTGGCAAAGTAATGTCTCTGCTTTTGAATATGTGACCTAGGTTGGTGATAACTTTCCTTCCAAGGAGTAAGCGTCTTTTAATTTCATGGCTGCAGTCACCATCTGCAGTGATTTTGGAGCCCAGAAAAAGAAAGTCTGACACTGTTTCCACTGTTTCTCCATCTATTTCCCATGAAGGGATGGGACCGGATGCCATGATCTTTGTTTTAGGAATGTTGAGCTTTAAGCCAACTTTTTCACTCTCCACTTTCACTTTCATCAAGAGGCTTTTGAGTTCCTCTTTACTTTCTGCCATAAGGGTGGTGTCATCTGCATATCTGAGGTTATTGATATTTCTCCCGGGCAATCTTGATTCCAACCTGTGTTTCTTCCAGTCCAGCATTTCTCATGATGTACTCTGCATATAAGTTAAATAAACAGGGTGACAATATACAGCCTTGACGAACTCCTTTTCCTATTTGGAACCAGTCTGTTGTTCTATGTCCAGTTTTAACTGTTGCTTCCTGACCTGCATACAAATTTCTCAAGAGGCAGATCAGGTGGTCTGGTATTCCCATCTCTTTCAGAATTTTCCACAGTTGATTGTGATCCACACAGTCAAAGCCTTTGGCATAGTCAATAAAGCAGAAATAGATGTTTTTCTGGAACTCTCTTGCTTTCTTTTTCCATGATCCAGTGGATGTTGGCAATTTGATCTCTGGTTCCTCTGCCTTTTCTAAAACCAGCTTGAACATCAGGAAGTTCACGGCTCACATATTGCCGAAGCCTGGCTTGGAGAATTTTGAGTTACAGAGGAAGTACTCAATGTATAATATCTTGATTAATTAGTAAGGATGCAACAGTTTTTACAGCCTTTAACTGCCTTACCTTACCTGGAATAAGACAATCCTTTGGCTCATGTCTCAATGACAAAGCTATTTATTCCTAAATTGTATTTCCTTAATAACTTTCCAACCTTTGGGTAGATACACAGTAGAAAAATACTGACTTTACTTCCTCTGCAGAAAGCATGGTTAAGAATTAGAAAACACAGAAAAGAGTTAACCTTAACAATACAGACTTAAGGCTATTATCTTTTGAAAGGTGTACTTACAAAGTTAATTCTCAGCTAGTGTCTAGGAACTTGGTTTTAGGAAGATTCTTCCATTTCCTAAGAGCAATTCACTGAACTTAAAACTATTTATACAAACAATTTGCTTTGTGCTGAACACCTGCTTTCCTTTTTGAATTCTGAAATTTTGTACATGCTAGGAAGACAGTGACTACTGATAAAAACCCTAGAAACCTAGGCTCAGGTAAACTTCCCTAACAGCAAACATTGTGATGACACATGTACTGTCATCACATGTCACTTGAGGAATTAAGGACAGCCTATGTGACTCCACTGGGAGAAGACTTTTGAAAGCTTGTATTTTGGCTTCTCCTGGATATCATTCAATGGCACCCCACTCCAGTACTCTTGCCTGGAAAATCCCATGGGCGGAGGAGCCTGGTAGGCTGCAGTCCATGGGGTCGCAAAGAGTCGGACACAACTGAGCGACTTCACTTTCACTTTTCACTTTCATGCATTGGAGAAGGAAATGGCAACCCGCTCCAGTGTTCTTGCCTGGAGAATCCCAGGGACAGCGGAGCCTGGTGGGCTGCCGTCTGTGAGGTCGCACAGAGTCGGATCACGACTGAAGCGACTTAGCAGCAGCAGCAGGATATCATTCTATGTACCATTCCCTTTCACTGATTTTACTTTGTATCTAGTCACTGTAATTACTAATAGCCATGAGTATAAACATATGCTGGATCCTACACATCCTCATAGTGAACCATTGAACGTGGAAGTGGTCATGAAAATCCCTAACTTACCTCCTTGAATGTTTCAATAATCCATCCAACTTTTCTTCTTTCATCCACTAGTAGCTACAGTAGACAAGCCACTATCATCTTTTACCTGGACAACTGCACTTTACCTCCTGTAGTCACACTTGCCCTGATCCAACCCATTCTCTACACCAGGGGTCCCCAACCTCCAGGATCTAATGCCTGCTGATTTGAGGTGGAGATGATGTAATAATAATAGAAACAAAGTGTGCAATAAACGTAATGAGCTTGAATTATCCTGAAGCCATCCCACCCCCACCCTGAACCCCGCCAACCCTACCAGTCTATGGAAACACTGTCTTCCACAAAACCCATCCTGGGTGTCAAAAGCACTGGTCACCACTGCTCTACACCATAGCCAAAGTGATCTTTCCAAAACACAGATGTGACAATGCCATCTGGTGGCAGGCAGAACCAATAAATTGCTCTGGTATATACCTCTTCATCCACAGGAGTTCATAAGCCCAAAGTTTATAACTAGAACTTCTTTAGTCAGAGAAAAAAATGGAAAAGATATTGTCATCTAACACCCCAAAAGGCACTGAGCCTGGAAGGTCTTGTGAACTAGTTCTACTGCCATTAATGAGATGATAATTTCTATGTAATTTTAACTGTTTTAAAGCAAAGAAAATACTGGAAAACTTCAAAATTCACGGAGCACTATTAGTATAACTTTGATTCCAAACTACAAAAGGATGATTCCCTGAAAAGAAAAATATGGAGCAGAAATCAGCAAACTGCATCCTATGGACAAATCCAGCCTATTAGGTATTCTCATATAGCTCGTAGGTTAAGAATAGTTTTTACAGCTTTTGAAAATTGGAAGAATTCAAAAGAAGAACAGTATTTGATAATATACAAAAATTATATGAAATTCAAAATTCAGTGCTAATAAAATTTTACTAGAACACTCCCAATACTCATTCATTTATGTATTGACTGTGACTACTTTCATGCTACAAGAGCAAAGTGGAGTAGTTGCAATAGAGACCAAATAGACCCAAGTCTATAATAGTCACTATCTTGACCTTTACAGAAAAAAAAAAAAAAAAAAACCTGCCATTTGTCAACTCCTTATATAAACCAGTCTTACTTGCAAATATAAATATTCAAAATCTTAATTCAAATTTTATTAAATTGAACCAAGCAAGGAATTAAAGGGGGAAAAGTACAATCAAGTAGATGTTCTCTCCAAAATGCAAAAATGGTTTAAGAAATCTTTTTGAAATATAGTTGATTTACAATGTTGTGCCAATCTCTGCTGTACAGCAGTGATTCAGTTATACACATATGTACATTGTGTTTTTATATTCTTTCCCATCATGGTTTATCTCAGGATAGTTATTATAGTTCCTTGCACTATACACCAGGACCTTGTTATTCATCCATTCTAAATGTAATAATTTGCAGCTATCAATCCCAAACTCCCAGTCCATCCCTCCCCCTCCCCACTTTCCCCTTTGCAACCACAAGTCTGTTCTCTATGTCTGAGTCTGTTTCTGTTTTTGTAGATGGGTTCATTTGTGCTACATTTTAGATTCCACATGTAAGTGATATCACATGATATATACCTTTCTTTTTATGACTTCTTTAGTATGATAATCTCTACTTGCATCCATGTCACTGCAAATGGCTTATTTCATTCTTTTTATGGCTGAGTACTATTCCATTGTATATATGTATCATGTCTTTATCCTTTCATCTGTCAATGGACATGTAAGTTATTTCCATGTTTTGGCTATTGTGAATAGTGCTTGTATTCACATGTATCTTTTTGAATTATAGTTTTGTCTTGGTATATTTGCAGGAGTGGTATGAATCATATGGTAACTCTGTTTTTACCTTTCTGAGGAACCTTCATACTGTTTTAGTGGCTGTACCAGCTTACATTCCCACCAACAGTGTAGAAGGGTTCCCTTTTCTCCACACCCTCTTCAGTATTTGTTATTTGTAGACTTTTTAATGATAGCCATTCTGACTTGTGTGAGGTGGTAGCTTATTGTAGTTTTGATTGCATTTCGCTAATAATTTATAATGTTAAGTATAGTTTCATGTGCCTATTGGCCATCTGTATGTCTTCTTTGGAGAAATGTCCATTAAAGTCTTCTGCCCATTTTTCTGACTGGATTGTCTGGGCTTTTGTTGTTGAATTGTATGTGTTTGTATATTTTAGAGATTAAGCCCTTGTCTGTGGCATCATTTGCAAATATTCTCTGCCATTCCATAGATTGTCTTTTCAGATTTTTTATGGTTTGCTGTGCAAAACCTTGTAAGCTTGAGTAGGTCCCACCTGTTTGTTTTTGTTTTTATTTCTATTGCCTTGGGAGATGGACATAAGAAAACACTGGTGTGATTCATGTCAGACAATGTTTTGTCTGTGCTCTCTTCTAAGAGTTTTATGGTGTCATGTCTTATGTTTTAGTCTTTAATCCATTTTGAGTTTGTTTTTGTGCATGGTGTGAGGGTATGTTCTAACTTCATTGACTTACATGCAGCTGCCCAACTTTTCCACCTCCACTTGCTGAAGAATCTGCTTTTTTCCATTTTATACTCTTGCCTCCTTTGTCTAAGATTACTTGACCATAAGTGTGTGGGTTTATTTCTGGGCTTTTGATTCAGATCCATTGATCTGTATATCTGTTTTTGTACCAATACCACCTGCTTTGATTACTGTAGTTTTGTAGTATTGTCTGAAGTATGGGAAAGTTATGTCTCCTACTTAGTGGTTGTTTTTTTTTTAATGGTTCCATTATTTTGCAAAAGTTTTACTTCTGTTTTAAATTTGAAGAATTCATTAACAAAAGAAACCACTTGTTATACACAAATAAACAATTTCAATTTTTTATAGAAGATTATTTGACTTAATCTCAATATTAAGTCTGGATTTGGTATCAGGATGCTGGTGGCTTCATAGAATGTTTTTGGAACTGTTCGCTTCTCTTCATTTTTTGGAAGAGATTGAGAAGAATATATATAAGTTCTTCTGTGTGTGTTAAATAGAATTTGACTCTGAGGCCCTCTGGTCTTGAATCTTTGTTTTAAGAAAGTTTTATTTTTTTCATTAAAGATTCTGCTTCACATCTAGTGATCAGTGTGTTCAAACTATATATTTCTTATTCAGTTTTGAGGATGTGTATGTTTCTAGACTGGGAGCTGACTGTGGCTTAAATCATGAACTCCTTATTTCTAAATTCAGACTTAAATTGAAGAAAGTAGGGAAAACCACTAGACCATTCAGGTATGACCTAAATCAAATCCCTTACGATTATACAGTGGAAGTGACAAATAGATTCAAGGGATTAGACCCGATAGACAGAGTGCCTGAAGATCTATGGATGGAGGTTCATGACATGGTACAGGAGGCAGGGATCAAAACCATCCCCAAGAAAAAGAAATGCAAACAGGCAAAAATGGTTGTCTGAGGAAGCCTTACAAATAGCTGAGTAAAGAAGATAAACTAAAGGCAAAGGAGAAAAGGAAACATATACCCATTTGAATGCAGAGTTCTAAAGAATAACAAGGAGAGATTATGAAAGCCTTCCTACATGATCAGTGCAAAGAAATAGAGGAAAACAATAGAATGGGAAAGGCTAGAGATCTCTTCAAGAAAATTAGAGATATCAAGGGAACATTTCATGCAAAGATAGGCACAATAAAGGACAGAAATGATATGGACCTAACAGAAACAGGAGAAATTAAGAAGCGGTGTCAATAATACACAGAAGAACTACACACATGAAGATCTTAATGACCCAGATAACTACGATAGTGTGATCACCCAACTAGAGCCAGACATTCTGGAATATGAAGTCAAGTGGGCCTTAGGAAGCATCACTATGAACAAAGGTAGTGTAGGTGATGGAATTCCAACTGAATTATTTCAAATCTTAAAAGACGATGCTGTGAAAGCACTGCGCTCAATATGCCAGCACATTTGGAAAACTCAGCAGAGGCCACAGAATTGGAAAAGGTCACTTTTCACCCCAATCCCAAAGAAAGGCAATGCCAAAGAATGTTCAAACTATTGCATAATTGCACTCATCTCACATGCGAGCAAAGTGATGCTCAAAATTCTCCAAAGTAGACTTCAACAGTATGTGAACTGAGAACTTCCAGATGTTCTAGCTGGATTTAGACAAGACAGAGGAACCAGAGAGTAAATTGCCAACATCCATTGGGTCATAGAAAAAGCAAGAGAGTTCCGGAAAAATATCTACTTCTGCTTTATTAACTATGCCAAAGCCATTGACTGTGTGGATCACAACAAACTGGAAAATTATTCAAGAGATGGGAATACCAGACCACCTGAGAAATCTGCATGCAGATCAGGAAGCAACAGTTAGAACTGGACATGGAACAACAGACTGGTTCCAAATTGGGAAATAAGTAGGTCCAGGCTGTATATTGTCACCCTGTTTATTTAATGCATATGCAGATTACACCACACAAAATGCTGGGCTGGATGAAGCACAAGTTTGAATTGAGACTGCCAGGAGAAATATCAATAACCTCAGATATTCAGATGACACCACCTTTATGGCAGAAAATGAAGAAGAACTAAAAAGCCTCTTGATGAAAGTGAAAGAGGAGAGTGAAAAAGCTGACTTAAAAGTCAAAATTCAAAGAACCAAGAACGTGGCATCCGGTCCCATCACTTCACAGCAAATAGATGGGGAAACTATGGAAACAGTGACAGGCTTTGTTTTCTTGGGCTCTGAAATCACTGCAGATAGTGACTGCAGCCATGAAATTAAAATATGCTTGCTCCTTGGAAGAAAAGCTATGACAAACCTAGACAGCATATTAAAAAGCAGAGACATTACTTTGCCAACAAATTTCCATCTAGTCAAGGCTATGGTTTTTCCAGTAGTCATGTATAGATGTGAGAGTTGGACCATAAAGAAAGCTGAGCGCCAAAGAATTGATGCTTTGAACTGTGGTGTTGGTGAAGACTCTTGAGAGTCCCTTGGACAGCAAAGAGATCCAACTAGTCCATCCTAAAGGAAATCAGTCCTGAATATTGATTGGAAGGCCTGATGCTGAAACTGAGGCTCCAATACTCTGGCCACCTGATGTGAAGAGCTAACTCACTGGAAAAGACCTTGATCCTGGGAAAGATTGAAGGTGGGAGGAGAAGGGGACGACAGAGGATGAGATGGGGGGATGGCATCACCGACTCAATGGACATGAGTTTGAGTAAACTCTGGGAGTTGGTGATGGACAGCGAGGCCTGGCGAGCTACAGTTCATAGGGTCTCAAAAAGTGGGACATGACTGAGCGACTCTACTGAGCTGATGTTTCTAGAAAATTGTCCATTTCTTCCAGGCTGTCAAATATTTTTCTATATAATTGTTTATAGTATTCTCTTATTTCTATGGTTATCAGTCAGATTTGGGTTCTTTCTCTTTTCTTCTTGGTGAACCTGGCCAGGGTGTTGTCCGTTTTGTTTACCCTTTCAAAGAATCAGTTCTTGGTTTTGTTGATTTTTTTTCTCTCATTTTTAATCTCTATTGTATTTATTTCCCCCTGATATTTATTATTTCCTTCCTTCTGCTAAGTTTAAGTTTTGCTTGTTCTTCTTTTTTCCAATTCTTTTTGGTAGTAGGTTAGGTTTTTTACATGATATTTTTCTTGTCTTTTGTTTGTTTTTGTTTTATGAAGACCTATATCAATATAGCAAGAAGAGATAAGAAAGCCTTCTTCAGTGATCAATGCAAAGAAATAGAGGAAAACAACAGAATGGGAAAGACTAAGGATCTATTCAAGAAAATCAGAGATACCAAAGGAACATTTCATGCAAAAATGGGCTCGATAAAGGACAGAAATGGTATGGACCTAACAGAGGCAGAAGATATTAAGAAGAGGTGGCAAGAATACACAGAAGAACTGTACAAAAAAGATCTTCACGACCCAGATAATCATGATGGTGTGATCACTGACCTAGAGCCAGACATCCTGGAATGTAAAGTCAAGTGGGCCTTAAAAAGCATCACTAGGAACAAAGCTAGTGGAGGTGATGGAATTCCAGTGGAGCTATTCCAAATCCTGAAAGATGATGCTGTGAAAGTGCTGCACTCAATATGCCAGCAAATTTGGAAAACTCAACAGTGGCCACAAGATTGGAAAAGGTCAGTTTTCATCCCAATCCCAAAGAAAGGCAATGCCAAAGAGTGCTCACACTACCGCACAATTGCACTCATCTCACATGCTAGTAAAGTAATGCTCAAAATTCTCCAAGCCAGGCTTCAGCAATATGTGAACCGTGAACTTCCTGATGTTCAAGCTGGATTTAGAAAAGGCAGAGGAACCAGCGATCAAATTGCCAACATCCGCTGGATCATCGAAAAAGCAAGAGAGTTCCAGAAAAACATCTATTTCTGCTTTATTGACTATGCCAAAGCCTTTGACTGTGTGGATCACAATCAACTGTGGAAAATTCTGAGAGAGATGGGAATACCAGACCACCTGATCTGCCTCTTGAGAAATTTGCATGCAGGTCAGGAAGCAACAGTTAGAACTGGTCATGGAACAACAGACTGTTCCAAATAGGAAAAGGAGTACTTCAAGGCTGTATATTGTCACCATGTTTATTTAACTTATATGCAGAGTACATCATGAGAAATGCTGGACTGGAAGAAACATAAGCTGGAATCAAGATTGCCAGGAGAAATATTAATAACCTCAGATATGCAGATGACACCACCCTTATGGCAGAAAGTGAAGAGGAACTCAAAAGCCTCTTGATGAAAGTGAAAGTGGAGAGTGAAAAGGTTGGCTTAAAGCTCAACATTCAGAAAACGAAGATCATGGCATCTGGTCCCATCACTACATGGGAAATAGATGGAGAAACAGTGGAAACAGTGTCAGACTTTATTTTTCTGGGCTCCAAAATCACTGCAGATGGTGACTGCAGCCATGAAATTAAAAGACACTTACTCCTTGGAAGGAAAGTTATGACCAACCTAGATAGCATATTCAAAAGCAGAGACATCATTTTGCCAACAAAGGTTCGCCTAGTCAAGGCTATGGTCTTTCCTGTGGTCATGTATGGATGTGAGAGCTGGACTGTGAAGAAGGCTGAGCGCCAAAGAATTGATGCTTTTGAACTGTGGTGTTGGAGAAGACTCTTGAGAGTCCCTTGGACTGCAAGGAGATCCAACCGGTCCATTCTGAAGGAGATCAGACCTGGGATTTCTTTGGAAGGAATGATGCTAAAGCTGAAAGTCCAGTATTTTGGCCACCTCATGGGAAGAGTTGACTCATTGGAGAAGACTCTGATGCTGGGAGGGATTGAGGGCAGGAGGAGAAGGGGACGACAGAGGATGAGATGGCTGGATGGCATCACTGACTCGATGAATGTGAGTCTGGGTGACCTCCGGGAGCTGGTGATGGATAGGGAGGCCTGGCGTGCTGCAGTTCATGGGGTCGCAAAGAGGGACACGACTGAGCGACTGATCTGATCTGATCTGATATCACTATGACAGAGAAGGCAATGGCACCCCACTCCAGTACTCTTGCCTGGAAAATCCCACGGACAGAGGAGCCTGGTAGGCTGCAGTCCATGGGGTCGCTAAGATTTGGACATGACTGAGTGACTTCACTTTCTCTTTTCACTTTCATGCATTGGAGAAGGAAATGGCAACCCACTCCAGTGTTCTTGCCTGGAGAATCCCAGGGACGGGGAAGCCTGGTGGGCTGCCGTCTATGGGGTCACACAGAGTCGGACACGACTGAAGTGACTTAGCATAGCATAGCATATCACTATAAACTTCACTCTAAGAATTGCTTTTGCTGCATCTCATAGAATTTTGTAGGTTGTGTTTTCATTGTCATTTGTCTCAAAGTATTTTTATTTACCTTTTTGATTTCATCATTAACCCATTGTGTTGGTTTTTTTTAGTAAATATCATTTAGTCTTCATATATTCATTTTTTCTCATTTCTTTTCCTGTGATTGATTTCTAGTTTCATGCCCTTGTGCTCAGAGATGCTTGAAATAATTTCTCTACTCTTAATTTGATTGAGGTTAGTTTTGTGCTCTAAGATGAGGTCAGTCCTGGATAATGCTTCATGTGAACTTGGAAAAAATGTATATTCTGGCTTTTTTTTTTTGGATGTAGTGTCCTAAAAATATCAATTAAGTCTAATTGTTTTATTGTATCATTTAGGACCTCTGTTGCCTTATTGATTCTTGTCTGAAAGATCTATCTTTTGATGTGAGTGGGGTATTAAAGTCTCCTAATGTTATTGTATTCCATCAGTTTCTCCCTTTATGTCTGTTAGCATTTGTATTTGCTTAGTTGCTAAGTCATGTCCAACTCTTTGTGACCCTATGGACTGTAGCTTGCCAGGCTCCTCTGTCCATGGGATTTTCTGGGCAAGAATATTGGAGTGGGTAGCCATTCCCTTCTTCAGGGTATCTTCCTGATGCAGGGATCAAACCTACATCTCCTGCATTGCTGACAGATTCTTTACCAGCTGAGCCACTAGGGAAGCCCACTTCTATATTAGATGCACATATATTGATGAGTGTAAAATATTCTTTTTGTATAGATCATTTTATAATTATGTAGTATCCTTCTTTATTTTTCTTCATAGCCTTTTCTTTAACATCTGTTTTGTCTAATATTAGTATTGCAATTCCTCCTTTCTTGTCATTTCTGTTCTCATGAAATATCTTTTTCCAGCTCCTCACTTGAAATCCATATGTGTCCTTTGCCCTAAAGTGGGTCTCTTTCAGGCAGGATTTTATGGGCTCTTATTTTTTACCCAATCTGTCACTCTACGTCTTTTGATTGGAGCATTTAGTTCATTGACATTTGAGGTACCAACCTAATCCAATATTCTTGCCTGCAGAATTCCATGGACAGAGGATCCTGGTGGACTACGTGGTGTCACAAGAGTTGGACACAACTGACTAACACTTTCACTTTCACTGATACATATATATTTATTGTCATTTCAAACCTTGTTTCTCAGTTGATTCTTTGTTTCATCTTTCCTCCTTTCTCTTTTTTTCTGCTTTTCTTTTTGTGGCTTGAAAATTTTCCTTTTATTTTATGCTTGTGGTCTCTTCATTTAGGTTTTTTGTGAATTTATTGTATATTTTTCTATTTGTGGTTGCCCTGTTTCTCACATATGTTAACCACTTCCTATATCTGCTTGCTTTAGACTGTTAATCATATAGGCTCAAGCACATTCTAAAAAAAAAAAAAAAAGGAAAAAGAATATGCATTTTGTTACTCTTCTTCCCCACATTTTATAATTTTGATGTTCCCTTTTACATCTTCATGTTTATTCTTTTGCCATTCCTTGTGTTTATCATTGCTTTCACAAAGAGTTTTTCCTCTTTTTGATCTGTATACTGGTCAATTTAAGTGATTTGCTTTTCAATTTCTTCCTTCCTATTACTTCTTGATTGTTTTATGTTCAGAGATGACCTTTCAATACTTCTTTTCGAAGTATTGTTTTAGTTTTTGTTTGTCTTAGAAATTCTTTATTTCTTCTCCTATTCTAAATGATAATCTTATTAAGTAGAGTATTCTAGGTTGAAGATTTCTCTCTTTCAAGACTTGGATTATATTTTGTTAAAGAAATATTTTATTGCAGTGTTTTGTTAATATATATTAAAGGGGAGAAAAGAAATAATCATCTTGATAGATGAAAAAAAAATGTATTTGAGTAAATTTAATCCTGAATGACCAATCTTGAAAAAGAACAAAGCTGAAGGACTCACACTTTCTGATTCCAAAACTTACTACAAATCTACAATAATCAAAATAGTGTGGCAGGGGCATAAGATAGACATAGAGACCTGTGGAATAAAACAGATAGACCAGATATAAACCCTCAAATATATGGACAAATGATTTTTAACAAGGATACTAAGAACATGCAATAAGGAAAGAACAGTCTTTTCAACAAATGGTGCTGGGAAAACTAGACATCTGTATGCAAAAGAATGAAGGTGAATCTTGCCTTAAACAATGTACAATAGCAAACTCAAATTTATCAAAGAGATAAATATCAAAGCTAAAAATATAAAACACTTAGAAGAAAACAAAGGGGAAAGCCTTCATAATGTTGGATTTGGCAATGATTTCTTGAATATGACACCAAAAGCATAGGCATCAAAAAAAAAAAAAGAAATACAGGTAAATCAATTTTCACTTGAACTAAAAACTTTCATACATCAAATGATACTACAGCATGGAAGCATATACACCATTTGCAAAATATATAACTAATGGGAATTTGCTATATGACTCAAGGAACTAAAATCGGGGCTCTGTAACAACCTAGAGGGGTGGGAAGGGGTGAGAGGTGAGAGGGAAGTTAAAGAGAGAGGGGACACATGTATACTTATGACTGACTCATGTTGATGTGTGCCAAGGCCAACACAATATTATGAAGCAAATTTCCTTCAATTAAAAATAAATAACTAAAAAAAAAAAGAGATACTATTAAGTAACACAACTCCAAAATGGAAGAAAATATTTACAGATCATATATCTGGTAAGTGATTAAGATCTAAAATACATAAAGAACTCTTATAACTCAATAAAAACAAAAAATTTAAGGCTTGAGTAGACAAAATATTTGAATAGACATTTCTCCAAAAAAAATTACTAATGGCTAATAAGTGCATGGAAAGATGTTCAACATCACTAATCATTAAACAAATGCAGATCAAAACCACAATGAGATATTACTTAACATCCATTAGGATGGTTATTATATTTAAAAAAAAGAACAAACTTTGGCAAGGATGTGGAGAAATTGAAACTCTTGCATATTGCTGGTGTGAATGTAGAATGGTGTAGAAAACACTATGGAAAACAGTTTAGGACAAAAGCTAAACATAGGATTATTATATGAAAGGAAACACTCAAACAGATACATATGCTCCAGTGTTCACTGTAGCATTACTCACAATACAGATTTCCCCCTGGTATCCAAAACTAGAGTGTCCCTCTGAAACCTTTTGTAAGCAGAGAGAGCATAAACCAAAGAAGCAATTGCTTTAGGAAACATCTTATTAACAGATACACAAAATAAATCAAGATAAATCACTGACACAGTTCAAAGTTACAGCAGCTTGATGCTGATATGCTAAGTAGTTTCAGGGGAAGAAGCTTGGTGGTGTCACTCTCAATGCTCAGGGTGTATATTGCCTCTGTAAAAGTTCTTGCAAAACAAATGTTCAATACTATTTTTGCTTTTTGTCTTTATTCACAAATGCAAAAATCATCTTTGAATTTCTTTCAGTTAGCGAAAACAGGTACTAATATAGGTCTTTCATAGAAGCAAAGTGGATCTTTCAAAAGCAGAGGATATGAAAAATGTCCATAAGCAGATGAATAAATGAAGAAAATGTAGTATATATGTTACAGGGAAGAATGGACTCCATGTTGGATCTGTTTGGTTTTTTTCCTTTGCTTTGCTTTGTTTCCCATTTCTTTTGTTCACTAAAAGGATACTGTCCATACAGAATGACCTGTCTCAGAGAACCCTGTCCCTCTGCCTGAATGTTAAACTAAAATGTCTTTGTTCAGGACCCTGTCCACCTGTGGATGGCTACAGGAAGGAAAAAATTAACACACCTTCTCCCCAAGGCTAGCCATTCCAGGAAATATCTGTAAGATTAATGGCCTTTTTAACTTTACCTCCTCACCTCTCCCACTCTCTGATCTATAAAAAATCTGGCATCTAGACCCCGATAAAATGGCTATTTTGAGACTTTAGTCTGCCCCTCTCTCAGTCAGCTGGCTTTCCAAATAAAGTTGTATTTCTTGTTTCAACATCTTGTCTCTTGATTAATTGACCTGTTGTTTGACAAGTAGAGTGAGCTTGGACTCAGTCATATATATATATATATATATATATATATATATACACAAATGATGGAATATTATTCAGCCATAAAAAATAGAACAAAATTCTGATACACGCTCCAAATGGATTAATCTTAAAGACATGCTATGTAAAATTAGCCAAGCACAAAAGGGTAAGAATTGCATGATTCCTCTTATATGAGGTAACTAGAGAAAGAAAATTCATAGAAATGGAACATAGATTAGAGGTTGGTAGAGGTTGAAGGACAAGGTAATCAGGGAGTCATTGCTTAATGGTTCTGAAATGTTCTGTACCCAGTTCCAATGTTGATGGTGCAGGGGTTTGGGGGAGGGTTCACACCAATAAGGAATTGCTGCTAAGTTGCTTCAGTCATGTCCGACTCTGTGCAATCCCATAGACAGCAGCCCACCAGGCTCCCCCGTCCCTGGGATTCTCCAGGCAAGAACACTGGAGTGGGTTGCCATTTCCTTCTCCAATGCATGAAAATGAAAAGTAAAAGTGAAGTCATTCAATCGTGTTCAACTCTAGCAACCCCATGGACTGCAGTCTAGCAGGCTCCTCTGTCCATGGGACTTTCTAGGCAAAAGTACTGCAGTGGGGTGCCATTGCCTTCTGCCAATACTAATGGTGAATGGCGAGTGGACAAGAGGAGATACCTCATGTCCAAGGTAAGGAGCAGCAGCCATGAGGAGATACCCCACGTCCAAGGTCAGAGAAACCCCAGTAAGATGGTAGGCCCTGGGAAAGGGCATCAGAGGGGAGACAGACTGAAACTACAGTCACAGAAAAGTAAACAATCTAATCACATTGACAAGAGCCTTGTCTAACTCAATGAAACTATGAGCCATGCCATGTAGGGTACTCAAGATGGACAGGTCATGGTGGAGAGGTCTGACAGAATGAGGTCCACTGGAGAAGGGAATGGCAAACCACTTCAGTATTCTTGCCTTGAGAACCCCATGAACAGTATGAAAAGGCACAAAGATTTGACACTGAAAGATGAACTCTCCAGGTTGGTAGTGCCCAATATGTTACTGGAGAAGAGTGGAAAAATAACTCCAGAAAGAATACAGAGAAAGATCCAAAGCAAAAACAATACCCAGTTGTGGATATGACTAGTGATGGAAGCAAAGTCCAATGCTGTAAAAAACAATATTGCATAGAAACCTGGAATGTTAGGTCCATGAATCAAGGCAAATTGGAAGTGGTCAAACAGGAGATGGCAAAAAATCAAAATTTTAGGAATTAGTGAACTAAAATGGACGGGGATGGGTGAAATTAACTCAGATGACCACTATATCTACTACTGTGGGCAAGAATCCCTTAGAAGAAATTGACTATGCATCATAGTCAACAAAAGGGTCTGAAATGCAGTTCTTGGATGCAGTCTCAAAAATGACATAATGATCTTTGTTCATTTCCAAGGCAAACCATTCAATATCACAGTAATCTAGGTCTATGCCCCAACCAGTAATGCTGAAGAAGCTGAAGTTGAACAGTTCTATGAATACCTACAAGACCTTCTAGAACTAACACCCAAAAATATGTCCTTTTCATTTTAGGGGACTGGAATGCAAAAGTAGGAAATCAAGAAACACCTGGAGTAACAGGCAAATTTGGCCTTGGAATACGGAATGAAGTAGGGCAAAGGCTACTAGAGTTTTGCCAGGAGACTGCACAGGTCATAGCAAACACTCTCTTCCAACAACACAAGAGAAGACTCTACACATGGACATCACCATATGGTCAACACCAAAATCAGATTGATTATATTCTTTGCAGCCAAAGATGGAGAAACTCTATACAATCAGCAAAGACAAGACCAGGAGCTGACTGTGGCTCAGATCATGAACTCCTTATTGCCAAATTCAGACTTAAATTGAAGAAAGTAGGGAAAACCACTAGACCATTCAGGTATGACCTAAATCAAATCCCTTATGATTATACAGTAGAAGTGAAAAATAGATTTAAGGGACTAGATCTGATAGAGTTCTTGATGAACTATGGACAGAAGTTTGTGACATTGTACAGGAGACAGGGATCAAGACCATCCCAAGAAAAAGAAAAGCAAAAAGCAAAATGGCTGTCTGGGGAGACCTTACAAATAGCTGCGAAAAGAAGAGAAGCAAAAAGCAAAGGAGAACAGGAAAGATATACCCATTTGAATGCAGAGTTCCAAAGAATAGCAAGAAGAGATAAGAAAGCCTTCTTCCGTGATCAGTGTAAAGAAATAGAGGAAAACAATAGAAAGGGAAAGACTAGAGATCTCTTCAAGAAAATCAAAGATACCAAGAGAACATTTTATGCAAAGATGGGCTCGATAAAGGACAGAAATGCTATGGATCTAACAGAAGCAGAAGATATTAAGAAGAGATGGCAAGAATACACAGAAGAATTGTACAAAAAAGATCTTCAAGACCCAGATAATCACTATGGTGTGATCACTCACACTTACCTAGAGCCAGACATCCTGGAGTGTGAAGTCAAGTGGGCCTTAGGAAGCATCACTACGAACAAAGCTAGTGGAGGTGATGGAATTCCAGTTGAGCTATTTCAAATCCTAAAAGATGATGCGGTGAAAGTGTTGCACTCAATATGCCAGCAAATTTGGAAAACTCAGCAGTGACCACAGGACTGGAAAAGGTCACTTTTCATCCCAATCCCAAAGCAAAGCAATGCCAAAGAATGTTCAGACTACCACAAAATCCCACTCATCTCACAAGCTAGTAAAGTAATGCTCAAAACTCTCCAAGCCAGGCTTGAACAATACGTGAACCCTGAAATTCCATGAGTTCAAGCTGGTTTTAGAAAAGGCAGAGGAACCAGAGATCAAATCACCAACATCCACTGGATCATGGAAAAAGCAAGAGAGTTCCAGAAAAACATATATTTCTGCTTTATTGACTATGCCAAAGCCTTTACTGTGTGGATCACAACATACTGTGGAAAATTCTGAAAGAGACGGAAATACCAGACCACCTGACCTGATTCTTGAGAAATCTGTATACAGATCAGGAAGCAATAGTTAGAACTGAACATGGAAAAACAGACTGGTTCCAAATAGGAAAAGGAGTTCGTCAAGGCTGTATATTGTTACCATGCTTATTTAACTTATATGCAGGGTACATCATGAGAAAGGGTGGGCTGGATGAAGCACAAGCTGGAATCAAGATTGCTGGGAGAAATATCATCATCTCAGATATGCAGATGACACCACCCTTATGGCAGAAAGTGAAGAGGAACTAAAAAGCCTCTTGATGAAAGTGAAAGAGGAGAATGAAAAAGTTGGCTTAAAGCTCAGCATTCAAAAAAATAAGATCATGGCATCGAATCCCATCACTTCTTGGGAAATAGATGGGGAAACAGTGTCAGACTTTATTTTGGGGGGCTCCAAAATCGCTGCAGATGGTGGTTTTAGCCATGAAATTAAAAGACACTTACTCCTTGGAAGGAAGGTTATGACCAACCTAGACAGCATATTAAAAAGCAGAGACATTACTTTGCCAACAAAGGCCCGTCTAGTCAAGGCTATGGTTTTTCCAGTAGTCATGTATGGATGTGAGAGTTGGACTATAAAGAAAGCTGAGCACCAAAGAATTGATGCTTTTGAACTGTGGTCTTGGAGAAGACTCTTGTGAGTCCTTTGGACTGCAAGGAGATCCAACCAGTCCATCCTAAAGGAAATCAGTCCTGAGTGTTCGTTGGAAAGACTGATGTTGAAGCTGAAACACCAATACTTTGGCCACCTGATGTGAAGAGCTGACTCACTAGAAAAGACCCTGATGCTGGGAAAAATTGAAGGCGGGAGGAGAAGGGGACAACAGAGGATGAGATGGTTGGATGGCATCACCAACTCAGAGATGAGTTTGAGTAAACTCGGGGTGTTTGTTGGTGATGGACAGTGAGGCCTGGTGTGCTGCAGTCCATGGAATCTCAAAGAGTCGGACATGACTGAGCAACTGAACTGAACTGAACTGATAATACAGCCCAATTTGGACACGCTCTGCCTAGAAATAACATCAGGTTCCATAAGTTAAGGGTTTGTTACTGAACAAAATTTCAGTCCACTCACCTGTGCAAAGTAAACCAGTCTACTGATACTGGGCTATGCTGAAAGAAAGTGGAGTGTTATCTGTAGATGCCAAACAAGGAGTGCAGGCATCTGATGCTCAGAAAACCTGATGTCCTCATGGCTCTCAGGGACCCTTTTTAAAGGGCAGAGTGATGGAGGGGAGTCACAGGTTGTATGATCACCTCATGCACAATTCTGACTGGTTAATGGTGAATAATAGGGTGGTGTCACAGGTGTTAACACCATAAGTTCTCAGACTCCAGACAGTGTGGGGGCTCATTGTCATTATCTAGTTAGCTTCTTCAGTTTGGTGAGGGTTTTAGTATCTGTAAGACAACTCAGATATGTGCATCAGACACTGTATCTATGTCCTTCAGGGAAGAGCTCAACATTCTGTGACTGCTTTGTGGCTGATTTACAGTTTGATTCATTACCAGTTTTCCTGGCCCCAATTTTTGTTGTTGTTGTTACTTCAAGTTCACATCAATTCAATCAATTCTTGAGCTCATCTTTTGTGACTCAGGGGAGGCCTTGGAGAATAAAACTTTTCTACAAAAAAAGAGAGGCAGGCAGAAGACATGGGATGGGAGGTTGAGTCTGGGGAAGGCACCATAAGGTCCTGCTTGGCTACAGGTTCAGTCCCATAAGACTGCCCCCACCCACACCACCACCTCAGATGCCAGTCACAAGTGCAGGCTGTCACTTGGGCTTTTGACCTCCCAGCTACATAGCAGAGGTTTGAATGAATACTTCCTCAGGCTTTGGCCACCTGATGCCAAGAGTCAGTTCATCAGAAAAGACCTTGATGCTGGAAAAACTTGAGGGCAGGAGGAGAAGGGGTTGAATGGCATCACTGACTCAATGGACATGAGTTTGGGCAAACTCCAGAAAATTCTGAAGCACAGGGAAGCCTGGCATGCTCTAGTCTGTGGGGTCACAAAAACTCAGATGTGCCTTAGCAATTGAATAACAAAAGTGATTACAGAAATTGAAGATGAGGGACCAAATAGTATAACAAAAGATGTTTGCATTATTCTAATAGCTCAGGAAATTCTGCAGATTTTGAGAGCTGTCGACAAAGACCAAATATATGTGAGACAGATATATCTATCTCACATGTATTCGGTCATCTGAATGATACAGTTGAGTCACAATATTGAAGATAATTAAACATTTTGGAAATGTATAATGTTGGCAGTTGCACAATATGGTTTTTATTTAATGTTTCTGAACTGACAGTTAAAACAGTAAGTTTTGAATTATATAACCACAATATACAATTTAGGTTGTTTCAACTTAAAAAAATGCACAACATGAGAGTTGCAAGTTAAGTTTATTTTTATTTAATTTAATTTTATTTAATTTTACAATATTGTATTGGTTTTGCCATATATCAAAATGAATCTGCCACAGGTATACATGTGTTCCCCATCCTGAACCCTCCTCCCTCCCCCCTCCTCTCTCCTCCCTCCTCCCTCGTCCCTCTCCATACCATCCCTCTGGGTCGTCCTAGTGCACCAGCCCCAAGCATCCAGTATCGTGCATCGAATCTCAACTGGCGACTCGTTTCATATATGATATTATACATATTTCAATCCTATTCTCCCAAATCATCCCACCCTCTCCCTCTCCCAGAGTCCAAAAGACTGTTCTATACATCAGCATCTCTTTTGCTGTCTCATATACAAGGTTATTGTTACCATCTTTCTCAATTCCATAAATACAGTATACTAACGCAAGTTAAGTTTTATTTGGTGCAAAAATGAGGACTGGAGCCCAGGAGACAGCACCTCAGATAGCTCTGATAAACTGTTCGAAAAGGCAGGGGGAGAAGGTAGGTATGCATGTGATTTTGGTGAAGGAGAAATACATGCACTCAAGCACATATTTTCCCAAAAGGTTTCTGCTAACCTGGTGAAACTTTCTGCTCACTGGATTTGTCAATCCAATGAATCAGTCCAAAATCCTGGATTGAAGTCAAGGAACAGTTGTCACCAGGAAGGATTTTAGTGTTTTTCTAGATATGAAATCAGATCAGTCCATCAGTCATGTCCGATTCTTTGTGATCCCATGAATCGCAGCATGCCAGGCCTCCCTGTCCATCACCAACTCCTGGAGTTCACTCAGACACATGAGTGAGTCCATCGAGTCAGTGATGCCATCCAACCACCTCATCCTCTGTCGTCCCCTTCTCCTCCTGCCCCCAATCCCTCCCAGCATCAGAGTCTTTTCCAACGACTCAACTCTTCGCATGAGGTGGCCAAAGTACTGGAGTTTCAGCTTTAGCATCATTCCTTTAAAAGAAATCCCAGGGCTGATCTCCTTCAGAATGCACTGGTTGGATCTCCTTGCAGTCCAAGGGACTCTCAAGAGTCTTCTCCAGCACCACAGTTCAATAGCATCAATTCTTCCGCGCTCAGCCTTCTTCACAGTCCAACTCTCACATCCATACATGACCACAGGAAAAACCATAGTCTTGACTAGATGAACCTTTGTTGGCAAAGTAATGTATCTGCTTTTGAATATGCTATAAAGGATGGTCATAACTTTCCTTCCAATGAGTAAGGGTCTTTTAATTTCATGGCTGCAGTCACCATCTGTAGTGATTTTGGAACCCAGAAAAATAAAGTCTGACACTGTTTCCACTGTTTCCCCATCTATTTCCCATGAAGGGATGGGACAAGATGCCATGATCTTCGTTTTCTGAATGTTGAGCTTTAAGCCAACTTTTTCACTCTCCACTTTCACCAAGAGGCTTTTGAGTTCCTCTTCACTTTCTGCCATAAGAGTGGTGTCATCTGCATATCTGAGGTTATTGATATTTCTCCCGGCTATCTTGATTCCAGCTTCTGCTTCTTCCAGTCCAGCATTTTTTATGATGTACTCTGAATATAAGTTAAATAAACAGGGTGACAATATACAGCCTTGACGAACTCCTTTTCCTAGTTGGAACCAGTCTGTTGTTCCATGACCAGTTCTAACTATTGCTTCCTGACCTGCATACAAATTTCTCAAGGGACAGGTCAGGTGGTCTGGTATTCCCATCTCTTTCAGAATTTTCCACAGTTTATTGTGATCCACACAGTCAAAGGCTTTGGCATAGTCAATAAAATAGAAATAGATGTTTTTCTGGAACTCTCTTGCTTTTTCCATGATCCAGTGGATGTTGGCAATTTGATCTCTGGTTCCTCTGCCTTTTCTAAAACCAGCTTGAACATCTGGAAGTTCATGATTCACGTATTGCTGAAGCCTGGCTTAGAGACTTTTGAGCATTACTTTAGTAGGATGTGAGATGAGTGCAATTGTGCAGCAGTTTGAGCATTCTTTGGCATTGCCTTTCTTTGGGATTGGAATGAAAACTGACCTTTTCCAGTCCTGTGGCCCTGTGCTGAGTTTTCCAAATTTGCTGGCATATTCAGTGCAGCACTTTCACAGCATCATTTTTCAGGATCTGGAATAGCTCAACTGGAATTCCATCACCTCCACTAGCTTTGTTCATAGTGATGCTTTCTAAGGCCCACTTGACTTCACATTCCAGGATGTCTGGCTCTAGATCAGTGATCACACCTTCATGATTATCTGGGTTGTGAAGATCTTTTTTGTACAGTTCTTCTGTGTATTCTTGCCATCTCTTCTTAATATCTTCTGCTTCTGTTAGGTCCATACCATTTCTGTCCTTTATTGAGCCCATCTTTGCATGAAATGTTCCTTTGGTATCTCTGATTTTCTTGAAGAGATCTCTAGTCTTTCCCATTCTGTTGTTTTCCTCTATTTCTTTGCATTGATCACTGAAGAAGGCTTTCTTATCTCTTCTTGCTATTCTTTGGAACTCTGCATTTAGATGTTTATATCTTTCCTTTTCTCCTTTGCTTTTCACTTCTCTTCTTTTCACAGCTATTTGTAAGGCCTCCCCAGACAGCCATTTTGCTTTTTTGCATTTCTTTTCCATGGGGATGGTCTTGATCTCTGTCTCCTGTACAATGTCATGACCTCATTCCATAGGTCACCAGGCACTCTATCTATCAGATCTAGGCCCTTGAATCTATTTCTCACTTCCACTGTATAATCATAAGGGATTTGATTTAGGTCATACCTGAATGGTCTAGTGGTTTTCCCTCCTTTCTTCAATTTAAATCTGAATTTGGCAATAAGGAGTTCATGGTCTGAGCCACAGTCAGCTCCTGGTCTTGTTTTTTCTGATTGTATAGAGCTTCTCCATCTTTGGCTGCAAAGAATTAATCAATCTGATTTCGGTGTTCACCATCTGGTGATGTCCATGTATAGAGTCTTCTCTTGTGTTGTTGGAAGAGGGTGTTTGTTATGACCAGTGCCTTTTCTTGGCAAAACTCTATCAGTCTTTGCCCCGCTTCATTCTGTATTCCAAGGTCAAATTTGCCTGTTATCCCAGGTGTTTCTTGATTTCCTACTTCTGCATTCCAGTCCCCTATAATGAAAAGGACATCTTTTTTGGGTGTCATTTCTAAAGGTCTTATAGGTCTTCATAGAACCATTCAACTTCAGCTTCTTCAGTGTTACTGGTTGGGGCATCAGATCAGATCAGATCAGATCAGATCAGTCGCTCAGTCGTGTCCGACTCTTTGCAACTCCATGAACCGCAGCACGCCAGGCCTCCCTATCCATCACCAACTCTCGGAGGTCACTCAGACCCACATTCATTGAGTCAGTGATGCCATCCAGCCATCTCATCCTCTGTCGTCCCCTTCTCCTCCTGCCCTCAATCCCTCCCAGCATCAGAGTCTTCTCCAATGAGTCAACTCTTCGCATGAGGTGGCCAAAATACTGGAGTTTCAGCTTGAGCATCATTCCTTCCAAAGAAATCCCAGGGCTGATCTCCTTCAGAATGGACTGGTTGGATCTCCTTGAAGTCCAAGGGACTCTCAAGAGTCTTCTCCAACACCACAGTTCAAAAGCATCAATTCTTCGGTGCTCAGCCTTCTTCACAGTCCAGCTCTCACATCCATACATGACCACAGGAAAGACCATAGCCTTGACTAGGCGAACCTTTGTTGGCAAAGTAATGTCTCTGCTTTTGAATATGCTATCTAGGTTGGTCATAACTTTCCTTCCAAGGAGTAAGCGTCTTTTAATTTCATGGCTGCAGTCACCATCTGCAGTGATTTTGGAGCCCAGAAAAATAAAGTCTGACACTGTTTCCACTGTTTTTCCATCTATTTCCCATGTAGTGATGGGACCAGATGCCATAATCTTCGTTTTCTGAATGTTGAGCTTTAAGCCAACCTTTTCACTCTCCACTTTCACTTTCATCAAGAGGCTTTTGAGTTCCTCTTCACTTTCTGCCATAAGGGTGGTATCATCTGCATATCTGAGGTGATTGATATTTCTCCCAGCAACCTTGATTCCAGCTTGTGTTTCCTCCAGTCCAGCATTTCTCATGATGTACTCTGCATATAAGTTAAATAAACATGGTGACAATATACACCCTTGATGTACTCCTTTTCCTATTTGGAACCAGTCTGTTGTTCCATGACCAGTTATAACTGTTGCTTCCTGACCTGCATACAGATTTCTCAAGAGGCAGATCAGGTGGTCTGGTATTCCCATCTCCCTCAGAATTTCCCACAGTTTATTGTGATCTACACAGTCAAAGGCTTTGGCATAGTCAATAAAGCAGAAATAGATGTTTTTCTGGAACTCTCTTGCTTTTTCGATGATCCAGCGGATGGTTGGGGCATAGACTTGGATTACTGTGACATTGAATGGTTTGCCTTGGAAACAAACAGAGATCATTCTGTCGTTTTGGAGATTACATCCAAGTACTGCATTTTGGACTCTTTTGTTGACCATGATGGCCACTTCATTTCTTCTGAGGGATTCCTGCCCGCAATAGTAGATATAATGGTCATCTGAGTTAAATTCACCCATTCCAGTCCATTTCAGTTCGCTGATTCCTAGAATGTCAACATTCACTCTTGCCATCTCTTCTTTTTTTTTTTTTTTTTCACTTCAAACACAAGGGTAATATTTTTTTTTACAAAGTTCAAAATAGATTACATTTATGTGCTTTTTAGTCATTACACAATGTACAGACATGATCCATTTAATGATTTATGCTCCCCAAATGGTTAAACAATGAAGATTTTCTATGAAAGAGTATACATAAAAGCTTTGACTTTAGAAGCAAAATACTGTTTCTTGCAAAAACCAACACCAGGCATATATCTTGTATTTATCCTTGAGAATACTACAGTAGCAGTGCATAAATTCATTCTGTAAAAAGATCTGGAACATGATTTTCAAGAGACTCAATGCATTGTGCTCTCAGATAAAAATCCTAAGTCAAAAGATCAATTACTGCAACACTAACAGTTAAAACTGCATATATATGTTAGAGATCAGAAAAGGCTATAAATAAATGTAAATAGTTGTGCTTCAGGGGACTTTTTTGGTAAAGTTGTTTTAATAATAAATACAAACTTATAAATACAACTTAAAAAATATCTCAGTGACTGGTATAAAATAGACAGATATCAAGGATTTTTTTTTTTCACTGCCAACTCAATTTAATTAGTTACTTGGTGTATTAGTTATCTATTGACACAGTAATTATGTGTAACACACAGCTGAAATCACAGTGGCATACTACAATCAACAGTCCAAGGTTGTGTGTCTAAATCAGCTGGCTTGATGCGACGGCTCTGCTGGTCTTGATTGGGTGGCTTTCTTAAGTGTATGGATGTTGGCTGGCTGTAGGTTTATTAGGCTGGCATTGCTTGGGCTTCCTTGGCTCTGTTCCAGTTGACTGTTAACCTGTTAGCAAGTTAACCTAGGTATATTCTCATGGAGACGGCAGGGGTACAAGACAGCAAGTGGAAACACACAGGGTTTCTTGAAACCTAGCCTCAGTACTGTACGTCCTCACTTCTGTCTCATGTTATTGCCCAAAGCAAGTCAAAGAGTCGAGCTAAAGTCCAGATGGGGGGCACTACACAGTTAAACAGCCAAGAGTTTGGATACAAGGAGGGATGAAGAATTGGGACCCTTTTTATAGGCTGCCATTCTTGTTAGATCATGGTTTAATTTTAGCAGTTGAGACGGAGGATGTCGAGAGCCTTCTTATGGCTGATCCACGTTGATGTTTGACAGAAACCAACCACAATGCTGTAGAGCAATTATCCTTCAATTGAAAATAAATAAATTTGATTATATAAAAAAGGAAGAGTGTTACTCCTTGCTATGCCTCACAAGGCAGTGATGTGGTGGAAGTGGGGCAACCAAAGAAAAATATAAGTGAGTACAAGTTGTATCTTTGGGCCAGTCCACCAAACTCATGGCAGTTGGAGGAGATGTCATTGTAAACATCGTTTAATGACTCTGTTCTGCCCTAAGACAGCAAGATAAAACCATTATTCATCAAAAATGAGGGAAAAGGCTTTCTTAGCAAAACCCTAATATTCACCTTTAAATGACACCAGGCGAGTGGGAAAAATGCACAACAGAAATTCCCAGGAATGCGGCTCTCCAGTGAGGGAAGAGAGGTTGAACAAAGGGATGTGAGGTGTGCCAAAGCTATCATGGCTGAAGTCGACTCTGTTATTTTTCAAATGTGGCATCTGGGATTTGACTTGTATTAAGAGTTATGTCCTTCTGCGGATGTGTCCACATTCTGAACAAAGACGATCTGAGATTTGTGCCCCAGTGGCCTCACAGGAATGAAATGAGAAATGCCTTTTCTGGGCTGTCTTGGAAATGTATAAATAGGAAACCATAGAGCGTATTAAACCAAAACATTGGGAGTCTAAAAACAGTTATAATGATCCCTCCAAAGTGAGAGTCCAGAAGCACTGGTATGCTATGCTATGCTAAGTCACTTCAGTCGTGTCCGACTCTGTGCGACCCCATAGACAGCAGGCAGCCCACCAGGCTCCCCCATCCCTGGGATTCTCCAGGCAAGAACACTGGAGTGGGTTGCCATTTCCTTCTCCAATCAAGGATTTTTTATGTTGATACTTGGCTTAGAGTTTAAAGGTGAAAAATCATCTCCACACAAACCACCTGGCATTGGTAGCCCCAGTCTGGGCTAGTACCTTACAGTCAGGCAGAGGGCTATGGAGAAAAAACAAGGGATTTTCCTCCCATTACCATAAAGCATTATCCAGAGGTAAAGCTAGGGTGTACCAAGTAACTCAACAAATGTCTACCTTCCTTTAGAATTCTTAGACCAAATAGAATGGTCACCCTACTTCTTGGTGGCTGGACCACAACCTATTCTGCAGTTCATCAAATGAATTAAGTATGTCTTCTGTGAGAGACTAAGATAAGCATGATCCCTCAGTACTTTATGCTTTTTATTACTCTCTACATATTAACTGTAAAACTCGTATTTTAGAAACACCATGGCAACTGTTTATAATGGTAGAGGACAAGGCATAGTTTACATAGGAACATTGATGTTCGTACCTAGGAAGTAAATGTACTTTTACTTTTAGGCTGGTCAGTTTGCTCTTTTAGGCCTTTAACTCTGAAGGACACATGACTGCAACAATCAAAGTGAATTAGGAAAAGGATGAGAAAATAACAAATGTCTTAATTAAGTCTTTTGCATGGGTGGCTTAGATGTAAAAAGAATTTCTTCAAATAATTTCCTAAGTGTCACTCAGAAGCCTCCTTGCTATCTGTAACATAATGTGCTGGAGTCCTTGGAATAAAATTATAGAGTAATTTAAAATATATATTATACATTTGAAATGATTGTAAATCATTCAATAGTTTGTAGCATGTTAATGGGGTGAAATAGAGATAAAAGGCAGTCCACATTCATATTTTCAAGATAAATGTACTTCAGAAGTCAACTGAACTCCTTGTTCATGTTCTAAATATAGCCATTGTGATAAGACCTAAGATATAAGCAGCCACCAATTTTTGATTCACACTTAAGTGGAGGTAGAGAGGCACCAGCGATTCCACATCCCCCAGCGTGGGAAGCATCAGAGCTGTAATACACACCACTGCCAGGAAGACAGTCAGTAAACTAGGTCCTGAGGAGACAGTTCTGTTTTCTGGTTGAAACGACTGCTCAAAAAATAAACTTTCAGTTAAATGTTCTTTTATTCTTTTTTCCTCCTCTTCCTTTTGTTGTTCTTTCGCGGACGGGAGAAGAGTAGCTACAACCTCTTTCCTTCCTAAAGCCTTCCTCTGGCTTTGCTCGGAAACTTGGAGACGGAATTTGTCTATTACGCCATAGTGACAGGATCGGACATCTCTATGACGAATTACAATATCCATACAACACTGAGGCTTTACTGCACCTGCAGCGTCAACGACAACATACTTATTTGGAGTAGTACACAAAACTTTGAACTTCAAGGCAAACTCATAGGGATTATAGACTGTCAACACTTGCTTATGTGTTGACTAGTCATCTGCATAAAATATTAGCTCTGTGGGAAACACAAAGACAGGAAGATTTCCTTCCACTAACTCTGGCTGTCTTTTTTGTTGATGCATTGGCACTAAATCCCCCTCGCTGAGGCGTCGGTTTTTACAGTCTCAAATCTATTTGGGGTTTTTCTTAAAAATCAGTTAAAAACTCCAAAGCATTTTGGCAATCTCGGCAACACTGGCTCCTCGGAAAGCAGCTGCGATTGCTCCCTCCGGTCCTTTGTCAGCATCTCTAGGCTGCACTGCCTGCTGGGATACCGGAGGACTCAAATACCACCTCTCTCCGCCCTCGAGGATCTTGCCATCTCTTCTTTGACCACTTCCAATTTGCCTTGATTCATGGACCTAACATTCCAGGTTCCTATGCAATATTTCTCTTTACAGCTTCGGACCTTCTACCACCAGTCACATCCACAGCTGGGTATATTCTTTGCTTTGGCTCCATCCCTTCATTCTTTCTGGAGTTATTTCTCCACTGATCTCCAGTAGCATATTGGGTACCTACTGACCTGGGGAGTTTCTCTTTCAGTATCCTATCATTTTGCCTTTTCATACTGTTCATGGGGTTTTCAAGGCAAGAATACTGAAGTGGTTTGCCATTCCCTTCTCCAGTGGACCACATTCTGTCAGATCTCTCCACCATGACCCGCCCATTTTGGGTTGCCCCACGGGCATGGCTTAGTTTCACTGAGTTAGACAAGGCTGTGGTCCTAGTGTGATTAGATTGACTAGTTTTCTGTGAGTATGGTTTCAGTGTGTTTGCCCTCTGATGCCCTCTTGCAACACCTACCGTCTTACTTGGGTTTCTCTTACCTTGGGCGTGGGGTATCTCTTCACGGCTGCTCCAGCAAAGTGCAGCCATTGCTCCTTACCTTGGACGAGGGGTATCTCCTCACCGCCGCCCTTCCTGACTTTCAACGTGGGATATAAGGAGATACAAGAATTGGGCTCATAAAATTGATTCCTGAAAATACCTAATTGTTAGACTAAACACACTGACTGAAACCATCCACCCTGGCCAGGCACCAAAAGAACCATTTGCATGAGTTATTTTACAACAGGAGGTCTTGGTAAGGAATACAGAACTAGTAAGCCACCACCAACCTGAAGAGTTTGGTAAAGGTCAAAAGGAGATGCCATGTGTCCTACCACCTCCCAGAATCCTTCTCACTGACTTCCTTCTTAGCTGAGTAATGTATGTGCCACCAGGATGGACCCTGGATCAGAGTGATTGGCTAGAAACAACCCAGAAACTCACCCCATCACCGTAAAACCCAAGACTGTAATCCACATGGCAGACCAGTCCTCTCAGTTTCCCTCACCCTCCTGCTCTCTGCCTGAGTGCCCCTTCCCCATAAAGACTCCTTCTTTGTCAGCACATGTGTCTCCTCAGACAATTCATTTCTGAGTGTTAGACAAGAACCCACTTTCAAGCCCTGGAAGGGGTCCCCCTTCTTGCAACCTAACTATTTGAAGACCTGTCCTGTCAGTTTTTCCCAGAGCACAGAGTGCCTCATTTTATTCTCTACCCTGACCCCCTTTCAGGAGCTGTTGAAAATCAGAAGCTGCAGCAGCACATGATTTAACCATTGTAAAGGAAGACAGCAAGTGCCCATAGCAAATGCCAATTTGTAGTTGACAGTTGTTTTACCACGATAAAAAAAAAAAGAATAAAAATAAAAGAAGAAAGGATATAGATAGTAAGAAGCAGTATTTCCTATCATATCAATAAACAAGAATGTCACAGTCATCAGTGATTCCAGTCCTCCAGGGTAACCATGAAAGAGAAGAATACCTGTGGTCCAACAGCTATCATGCTGCCTCCACTCACTTCGAGGAACCAAGGATGTAAAAAAAAATGCAGGATGCTGGCCCCAGGTAGCTGAGATGCATATGAACGGAATGATTTCAGTAAGCCCAGACTCTTGCATCTTCCATACATAGAAAAGTGCTAAATTCCCTAATTTGAGACATTTCTTTAATTAACAATAATCTTTTGATGTTTGGACTACCTGCCCCTTGTTGCAAACTTCTGAATAGCCTAACCCCTCCCCCTCTCCACCTCCTCGGAAAAGTTCTCTCAGGGTTACTTGAGATGCTGTCTCCCAGGTCTGAAGTCCTAAAAATTTCTGGCAAATAAAACATAACTCTCAACTTTTAGGTTGTAACTATTTTTTAAGTTAACAGTAGTGAAGATTCCAGTTCACATCACACATGATTTTTGCACTTACCTCAGAAAAAAAGTAAACAAATTTGCAAAATAAAATTGAGACTTTTAGTTCAGGGGAAGAAAGTCTTGCCACGCCTCTAAGAGGAAACAGGCAGTGTCGATAAGAAGCACTTTCAGTTTACGAGAGAATGGCAAGAACGCTGACTATCTTGAAGTCTCCAACACCATTTCCCACTGCTAAGAGCATGATTTGGATGTTCCAGGCTCTCCTACTTGTTGTCTTCTTCTACCTTGGCCCAGGTAAATGCTGAAGTATACCCATGTAGTCATGTTTGACTCCTGGTTTTGTGCAGTTTGCTCTATCTGAATCACCTATATTTAGGTGTCTGTCTGTATCTCTACTAAGGGATCCGGTGGGGCTCACAGAGGTGCTTGATAAACTGCCATTGCCTCTCAACTTAAAAGCTTACAGACTGAGATCATTTAGAGTTAACAGCTTCAACTGTGTCTGCATTTAAATGAATTATATGCTGGGGCATGGGAAATGAGCTTTTCTAAGATACGACTGGGGTTTACAGCCAGCATGTTGTGATATAAAGAGAGCTAAGGTTAAGAATGGAGAAGGCAATGGCACCCCACTCCATTACTCTTACCTGGAAAATCCCATGGACAGAGGGGCCTGATGGGGTCGCTAGGAGTCAGACACAACTGAGCGACTTCACTTTATTTTTTCACTTTCATGCATCGGAGAAGGAAATGGCAACCCACTTCAGTGTTCTTGCCTGGAGAATCCCAGGGACGGGGGAGCCTGGTGAGGTTCTGTTTATGGAGTCGCACAGAGTCAGACACAACTGAAGCGACTTAGCAGCAGCAGCAGCATGGTTCTGTTTAGCTGAAATTTCTGAACCCAACTAAAACACTCAAAATAGTGTTCACAGTTTTTGCGTACTGTGAAAAAACTACTCTCCGGCTTTTCTTTCCTTTGATGCAAATCAGGGACTAGCTAGTCCAGCAATACTTAATCTGCCAGACAGGAATTCTCAGATCCTACATGCTTCTCATTCCCTGCTGTCCATTATGTGGAAAACTTGAAGGTTCATGTCAGGTTTTGGAGAAACACAAGTGGTCCAATGAGCCAAAGTACAGGAAGGGGCAGGAGACAAGACAAGAAAGCTATCCCAGAACTAGCCCAGGGTAGCAGGTGAAAATAGTTAACATTTATTGTGGGCTTGTACTGTTCCAGGCACTGGGTCAAATGCTATACTTACATCATACACATAAGCTTTTTGACAGTTCTAGGAGTCTGTACTATTATTATCCCCTTTTGAAATAACTCGCACAGATTTCATTAGCCAGTAGGTGGCAAACTCTTGTGATAGTTTTGAGGAACAGTGACAGTTGAATCAAAATGGTAGCAGTACAAGAGAGAGGGCAGAAGCAAGAATCACCACGGATGTAGAATTAGCTAGATTACCTGGCAATGGGAATGAAGTGGGGAGAGAATTCATTGTCATCCAATAAACAATCATTGAGCACCTACTGGATGCCTGGCACTATTATAGTTTCTGAGTGTACACCATGAATGAAGCAGAAAAAAATTCTGCCATCACGGAGTTAACATTTTAGCAGATGAAACAGGCTATAAACAAAACAAATAAGTGAAACAAAATAAATAAGTATAATGGATAGTGATAAATGATAAGGAGGAAATAAATCAAGCAAGGAGAGGAGAGATTAAATATTGGGTGGCAGAGAAATTTCAGACAGAATACCCCAAAAGTTTACAAAGTTGGGGGGGGAGCAGCTGTGATGAGAAGATGATTTCAATTTTGGACCTACTAATTTTAAGATGTTAGTGTGATATTCATGAAACTTCTTGAAAGCAGCTGGAAATTTAGGACTAGAGTAGAGCTGAGGCTGGAGGCTTGGAACTCACAGCATAGAAATAATAAATCAAGCTAAGGAGAAAATTGTAAGGAGGACAGAAACTTGGGGAATATGTACAAGAGCAGAAAGAGAAAAAAATTATACTTTCAAGAGCTACTCCCTGGCCCAGGAGCCACGGAGGCAAAGACAAGAGATTCCTGTCTTTACCTCCTTGCAAAATTGGACTCATGTCTAGAATTCAATATTCTGAATGTCCTCAGGTTAAAATTCCCATTTTTCTCCCCATTCCCATTAATATTTCTCATAAGGGCCCTATGAAATATACACTATTCCTATCCCCACTTTAAGGAAGAGGACTGAAGGCATACAACGCTTGAGTAACTTGCTTACTGTCACACTGCTGTGGGGGAAGTGAATGGTATAGGAAATGAAACATACTTGAATGTGTGTGCAGGTGTTCTGAGGTCCAGGAAGAAAGCAGTAATTTACAAGGTTATAATTTAGGGAGACTGGCTCCAGAGTCTATTCATAACCATTTTACTATGCTGCATAGTTTACAAACAGCTATATATTCACATAAATGTATTTGTAATTATAAACTGTGATACTAAGAAGATAATAAGCAGGGTACTGATGCTGAAAACTCGGCCTCTATGCATTGGTGCCAAATCAAGTCTCAGAGACAGAGTTTTGGGTGAAGTAGAAAAGGATAGTTTTATTGGTTTGCCAGGAAAAAGGAGACACAGAAGGCTTCTGCTCTTGAAAACCATGTGTTCCAACCTGGGAGGATTTGGAGAAGAGTTTTATAGCAACCAATCAAGGGTCAGATCAGATCAGATCAGATCAGTCGCTCAGTCGTGTCCGACTCTTTGCGACCCCATGAACCGCAGCACGCCAGGCCTCCCTGTCCATCACCAGCTCCCAGAGGTCACTCAGACTCGCATCCATCAAGTCAGTGATGCCATCCAGCCATCTCATCCTCTGTCGTCCCCTTCTCCTCCTGCCCTCAATCCCTCCCAGCATCAGAGTCTTCTCCAATGAGTCAACTCTTCGCATGAGGTGGCCAAAATACTGGAGTTTCAGCTTTAGCATCATTCCTTCCAAAGAAATTCCAGGGCTGATCTCCTTCAGAATGGACTGGTTGGATCTTCTTGCAGTCCAAGGGACTCTCAAGAGTCTTCTCCAACACCACAGTTCAAAAGCATCAATTCTTCAGCGTTCAGCCTTCCTCACAGTCCAGCTCTCACATCCATACATGACCACAGGAAAGACCATAGCCTTGACTAGGCGAACCTTTGTTGGTAAAGTAATGTCTCTGCTTTTGAATATGCTATCTAGGTTGGTCATAACTTTCCTTCCAAGGAGTAAGCGTCTTTTAATTTCATGGCTGCAGTCACCATCTGCAGTGATTTTGGAGCCCAGAAAAACAAAGTCTGACACTGTTTCCACTGTTTCCCCATCTATTTCCCATGCAGTGATGGGACCAGATGCCATGATCTTCGTTTTCTGAATTGCTAATAAGATTAGGATGTGTTCAGGGCCTGTACTATTTTAATCTGGTCTTAGATAATCTGATGAGTTTCTGTGGTTCCTTTAATCTGGCCTGAGGTGGTCTTCTAGAAGAGTTTCTCTAGTTCCTTTAATCTGGAATGAAGAATGCTGGCATCTGCCATTTGTTGGGAGTGTTAGTTCTATTAGTATAAAGAGCTCAAGATATTGTTGTGCATCCCTAAGGCAGAACCAGGACCCTGCCCCAAGCCTGCACCATTGTTTTTACTGCTCCTCCCTTGTGTCTGCATCCCTTCCCTTTCCAGATTAGCAATTGTTATAATCTGCCATTAGGAACTAAGGGAAGGTCATGAAAGTGAAAGTGAAGTCTGTCTTTGCAACCCCAAGGACTGTAGTCTAACCACATTCCTCCATCCATGGGATTTTCCAGGCAAGAATACTGGAGTGGGTTGCCATTTCCTTCTCCAGGAGATTTTCCTGACCCAGGGATTGAACCCAGGTCTCCTGCATTGTAGGCAGATGCTTTACTGTCTGAGACACCAGGGAAGATTTGAAGGTCATGAATGCTGGAGTCTATTCCCTACAAACAAGATATGCAGGACAGAAAGGCTTCTGTGTCCATGAGCCCCACAGGGTCCTGCTTGGTTTCAGGACCATGGGATAGAAAAACAAAAGGACCTTCTTTAGATGGCAGTGGTGTGGAAAGGATTTTCTGGAAAGGTAGCATCTCAACTGATATTTAAAGAGAAGTCAAACAAGGAAGGAGTCTAATGAAGAAGCATTCAAAGCAGTGGACATTACATGTGCAAAGGCCCTGGTGCAGGGAAGAGTTTAGAATGATTAAGGAAGGAAAAGAAAACCACTGTGACAGGAGTATGGTACAAATAAAATCAATCTTGAAGCAAGCACGAAAGAAGATGACTCATGCCAGCCTACATTCTTTCAAGGGGCCAGACACCATAACTGGCTCCTTTTAGGAAATTTAGCTGTAAAGATAAACCATGTTAAGAAATAATTCCAATAGGTATGAAGTGAAGTCAAGTCGCTCAGTCGTGTCTGACTCTTTGCGACCCCATGGACTGTAGCCTACCATGCTCCTCCGTCCGTAGGATTCTCCAGGCAAGAATACTGGACTGGGTTGCCATTTCCTTCTCCAGGAGACCTTCCCAACCCAGGGTTTGAACCCAGGTCTTCTGCATTGCAGGCAGATGCTTTACTATCTGAGCCACCAGGGAAGCTCAAGATATAATTGAGATCAAATGTCATCATGCCCTGGAGAAAATGAATCTCACTTGCTTCAACATTTAATTCTTTCTAGGTGTGAACTTATCAAATGTTAGCTGCTAAGTCACTTCAGATCAGATCAGATCAGTCGCTCAGTTGTGTCCAACTCTTTGCAACCCCATGAATCACAGCACACCAGGCCTCCCTGTCCATCACCAACTCCCAGAGTTCACTCAGACTCACGTCCATTGAGTCAGTGATGCCATCCAGCCATCTCATCCTCTGTCATCCCCTTCTCCTCTTGTCCCCAATCCCTCCCAGCATCAGAGTCTTTTACAATGAGTCAACTCTTCGCATGAAGTGGCCAAAGTACTGGAGTTTCAGCTTTAGCATCATTCCTTCCAAAGAAATCCCAGGGCTGATCTCCTTCAGAATGGACTGCTTGGATCTCCTTGCAGGCCAAGGGACTCTCAAGAGTCTTCTCCAACACCACAGTTCAAAAGCATCAATTCTTTGGTGCTCAGCCTTCGTCACAGTCCAGCTCTCACATCCATACATGACCACAGGAAAAACCATAGCTTTGACTAGACAAACGTTTGTGGGCAAAGTAATGTCTCTGCTTTTGAATATGCTGTCTAGGTTGGTCATAACTTTCCTTCCAAGGAGTAAGCGTATTTTAATTTCATGGCTGCAGTCACCATCTGTAGTGATTTTGGAGCCCAGAAAAATAAAGTCTGACACTGTTTCCACTATTTCCCCATCTATTTCCCATGAAGTGATGGGACTGGATGCCATGATCTTTGTTTTCTGAATGTTGAGCTTTAAGCCAACCTTTTCACCCTCCTCTTTCACTTTCATCAAGAGGCTTTTGAGTTCCTCTTCACTTTCTGCCATAAGGGTGGTGTCATCTGCATATCTGAGGTTATTGATATTTCTCCCGGCAATCTTGATTCTAGCTTCTGCTTTTTCCAGCCCAGTGTTTCTCATGATGTACTCTGCATATAAGTTAAATAAACAGGGTGACAATATACAGCCTTGACGAACTCCTTTTCCTATTTGGAACCAGTCTGTTGTTCCATGTCCAGTTCTAACTGTTGCTTCTTGACCTGCATACAAATTTCTCAAGAGGCAGATCAGGTGGTCTGGTATGCCCATCTCTTTCAGAATTTTCCCCAGCTTATTGTGATCCACACAGTCAAAGGCTTTGGCAGAGTCAATAAAGCACAAATAGATGCTTTTCTGGAACTCTCTTCCTTTTTCCATGATCCAGCAAATGTTGGCTATTTGATCTCTGGTTCCTCTGCCTTTTCTAAAACCAGCTTGAACATCAGAAAGTTCACAGTTAACATATTACTGAAGCCTGGCTTGGAGAATTTTGAGCATTACTTTACTAGTGTGTGAGATGAGTGCAATTGTGCAGTAGTTTGAGCATTCTTTGGCATTGCCTTTCTTTGGGATTGGAATGAAAACTGACCTTTTCCAGTCCTGTGGCCCTGTGCTGAGTTTTCCAAATTTGCTGGCATATTGAGTGCAGCACTTTCACAGCATCATCTTTCAGGATTTGGAATAGCTCCACTGGAATTCCATCACCTCCACTAGCTTTGTTCGTAGTGATGCTTTCTAAGGCCCACTTGACTTCACATCCCAGGATGTCTGGCTCTAGGTCAGTGATCACACCATCATGATTATCTGGGTTGTGAAGATCTTTTTTGTACAGTTCTTCTGTGTATTCTTGCCATCTCTTCTTCGTATCTTCTGCTTCTGTTAGGTCCATACCATTTCTGTCCTTTATTGAGCCCATCTTTGCATGAAATGTTCCTTTGGTATCTCTGATTTTCTTGAAGAGATCTCTAGTCTTTCCCATTCTGTTGTTTTCCTCTATTTCTTTGCATTGATCGCTGAAGAAGGCTTTCTTATCTCTTCTTGCTCTTCTTTGGAACTCTGCATTTAGATGTTTATATCTTTCCTTTTCTCCTTTGCTTTTTGCTTCTCTTCTTTTCACAGCTATTTGTAAGGCCTCCCCAGACAGCCATTTTGCTTTTTTGCATTTCTTTTCCATGGGGATGGTCTTGATCTCTGTCTCCTGTACAATGTCATGACCTCATTCCATAGGTCATCAGGCACTCTATCTATCAGATCTAGGCCCTTGAGTCTATTTCTCACTTCCACTGTATAATCATAAGGGATTTGATTTAGGTCATACCTGAATGGTCTAGTAGTTTTCCCTACTTTTTTCAAGTCTGAATTTGGCAATAAGGAGTTCATGGTCTGAGCCACAGTCAGCTCCTGGTCTTGTTTTTGCTGATTGTATAGAGCTTCTCCATCTTTGGCTGCAAAGATTATAATCGATCTGATTTCGGTGTTGACCATCTGGTGATGTCCATGTGTAGAGTCTTCTCTTGTGTTGTTGGAAGAGGGTGTTTGCTATGACCAGTGCCTTTTCTTGACAAAACTCTATTAGTCTTTGCCCTGCTCCATTCTGTATTCCAAGGCCAAATTTGCCTGTTACTCCAGGTGTTTCTTGACTTCCTACTTCTGCATTCCAGTCCCCTATAATGAAAAGGACATCTTTTTTGGGTGTTAGTTCTAAAAGGTCTTGTAGGTCTTCATAGAACCATTCAACTTCAGCTTCTTCAGCATTACTGGTTGGGGCATAGACTTAGATTACTGTGATATTGAATGGTTTGCCTTGGAAACAAACAGAGATCATTCTGTCATTTTGGAGATTACATCCAAGTACTCCATTTTGGACTCTTTTGTTGACCATGATGGCCACTCCATTTCTTCTGAGGGATTCCTGCCCGCAATAGTAGATATAATGGTCATCTGAGTTAAATTCACCCATTCCAGTCCCTTTTAGTTCGCTGATTCCTAGAATGTCGACATTCACTCTTGCCATCTCTTGTTTAACCACTTCCAATTTGCCTTGATTCATGGACCTGACATTCCAGGTTCCTATGAAATATTGCTCTTTACAGCTTTGGACCTTGCTTCTATCACCAGTCACATCCACAACTGGGTATTGTTTTTGCTTTGGCTCCATCCCTTCATTCTTTCTGGAATTATTTCTCCACTGATCTCCAGAAGCATATTGGGTACCTACTGACCTGGGGAGTTCCTCTTTCAGTATCCTATCATTTTGCCTTTTCACACTGTTTATGGGGTTCTCAAGGCAAGAATACTGAAGTGGTTTGCCATTCCCTTCTCCAGTGGACCACATTCTGTCAGATCTCTCCACCATGACCCGCCCATCTCAGGTTGCCCCATGGGCATGGCTTAGTTTCACTGAGTTAGACAAGGCTGTGGTCCTAGTGTGATTAGATTGACTAGTTTTCTGTGAGTATGGTTTCAGTGTGTCTGCCCTCTGATGCCCTCTTGCAACACCTACCGTCTTACTTGGGTTTCTCTTACCTTGGGCGTGGGGTATCTCTTCACGGCTGCTCCAGCAAAGTGCAGCCATTGTTCCTTACCTTGAACAAGGAATATCTCCTCATCGCTGCCCTTCCTGACCTTCAACGTGGGGTAGCTACTCTAGGCCCAGTCATGTCCAACTCTGTCCCTGGGATTCTCCAGGCAAGAACACTGGAGTCGGTTGCCATCTCCTTCTCCAGTGCATGAAAGTGAAAAGTGAATGTGAAATATTATCAAATGTTAATATGCATACAAATTACTAGGGGATCTTATTATAATGCTGATTCTGGAAAGGAGACTAAGTCTCTGCTTTTATGACAAGTTCCCAAGGAACACCAGTGCTGTTCCATGGACCACATACGAGACTTTAGTCACAACGGGGCTGGAAGGATGGAGAAAAAAGAACTAGTTCTTTGAGTGTGTTTGCAAGAAGCAGATACAGGTATTCTGATGTGCAAAAGAGAACAGTAGTAGGAAATATATGTTACAACCAATACACATGGGCCAACCAAATGATTCTGAGGTTTTGAGCCAAAAACTCTGCAGGTTTTTCTTCTCAGAGACTATAATCCAATGACTCCCCTTCCTTTGAGCAGCATTATCTACTTTTACCAACCATCCACACTTATCAATGTTTATTATTGCTCACCACAGGCAGAGAGTTGTTTTACATTTTGTCATTATCATCAAGAACAACTGGGTCTTTCCAACTCTCAGAATCTGCAGTCACTGCCCACTGGACTGGGGCATGTGAGGCTTCCAAGCCTCCCAGTTTTCAGTCTCACTCCAGATCTAGCCTCAGTTGTGTTTCCATGCACAAGCAGACTGTTGTCTTTCTTCTGGTTTTTTTTTTTTTATTATTATTATTAAGGTGTAATTCACAAAACATAAACTAATAATATTAAAGTGTACAAATTCAGTGACATTTAGTAAATTCACAGCATTGGGCAACCACCACTTCTATTGCTCCAGAACATTTCATCACCCTGAAAGAAAACCTTGTACTCATTAAGCAATCCCTTCTCATTTCTCTCCCCAACTATCCCCCTTCAAACATTAATCTGCTTTCTGTCTCAATGAGTTCACCTATTCTGGATATTACATATAAATGAAATCACGTGATCTGTGAATTTTTATGTCTAACTTCTTTCTCTTAGTAAAATGTATTCAAGGTTTATTCCTATTGTATCATGTATCGATATTTCATTCCTTTTAATTGCTGAATAATATTCCACTGTATGTGTGTACCATAACTTATTCATCCACACACCTCCTGATGGACATTGGTGTTGTTTCCAGCTTTTGGCTTTTTCAAATAGTGCTATTATGAAGACTTTTGTACAAGTTTTTGTTTTCAGTTCTTCTGGGAATGAAACTGCCAGAACATATGATAATGCTGTACTTAATTTTTTGAGGGATCACTAAACAATTTTTCCACAGTGGCTGTACCAGTTTGCATTCCCACCAGCAATGTGTTCTAATTTCTCCACATCCTTACCAACACTTATTTTTCAATTATTTTTATTGTTGTTATTATTATTAGTCACCATCTTAGTAGATATAAAGACATTTCATAGAGGTTTTTGACTTGCATTTCTCTCACAATTAATGATACTGAGCATCTTTTCATGTGCTTATTGGCTATTCATATATTTTCTAACCTCCTTCTGAACTTGTTTCATGCTGAGCTGAAACAGCCTATTATATTTCTTTTTCCTTTAGATAGGCCTGAGACAGTCTCTTAGGTTAGATAACCTAAAGTTTCTCTGCCATTTTTCCAGAATCAACTCATTCTTACCTGCTTTCTTTATTCCTTTTCATTTCTCAAAACTACTCCATTTTTCTTACTATATTAAAAAAAATCATTCAGATTATCATTCAAGACACTTCACATTCTAATCTCAACCTACGCAGTATTCCACGTTCCCTGGGCCAGATTCTGAGGGCATAATAAGCTGATGAAGACACTACTCATGTTCCCAGAGTGAGTCAAACTTGTAAACAAACATACCCCAAATTTCTGCTGACTCAACATCCACACTAGAGACTGAGCAAGACCTCAGCACCAACCCCATGCTTCAAGTGGCCCCCAGTGACTAATAAGAGAACTTCCCATGGATCGCTAAAGCAGCCTTCTGTTGCAATCATGAGACATCTTCCCAATTCTTAGTCTCTTCTGGTTCCAGTCCTAACCAAATCTGCTATCAGCTGAACCACTTAGGGGAGATCTCAATGTTCTGCAGAGAACATCAATATTCATGCCAAGGATACAGATCTAGGACATTCCCAAAGCATTAGTGCTGGTTCCAGGTAGAGTAGAGAAAAAGATATTCTTGTGCTCTCTGGGCCATACTGCATCATCTGGACCCCAAAACAGCTCTCCTTCAGTCCAAAGTCTTTCAGAGTAGCTTTTGAACTTTTTCAAAAGTAATTTTGAGCTTTTTCAAAAGCAGTTTCTGACCTTCACCTTTCTTAAGCACAGAGGTTTAAATCTTATTCTTAGACCTGCAGGGAACGACTCCTACCAACCCCTTCTCCTCTTTCTATACCTTTTCCTCTTCTCCCACTACAAACTCCTTTCTACTCTCCTGGATCGATGCAAAACCCCACAAATATAAGCAATTTGAACTTACCCTTAAAGGATAAATAGGAGCTCACCCGAGGGGAAAATGTGGGCAAGGTGTTTCAGTCAAAGTGAACAACAAAGCAAAGAAAGAGCGGGGCATTCTTGAAATAATCAAGCAATGAAGGATCTCTTGTTTTTATTCAAAGCCATACTACAACGGTATCTTCTCTGTGATGTGTTTCCTGACAACTCCAACCCTCCCTGCCCCATCATTTTCACTATTTGCACTGCCATGAATTGTAAGTACATCATGAGAAACGCTGGGCTAGAAGAAGCACAAGCTGGGATCAAGATTGCTGGGAGAAATATCAATAACCTCAGATATGCAGATGACACCACCCTTATGGCAGAAAGTGAAGAGGAACTCAAAAGCCTCTTGATGAAGGTGAAAGAGGAGAGTGAAAAAGTTGTGTTAAAGCTCAACATTCAGAAAATGAAGATTATGGCATCTGGTCCCATCACTTCATGGGAAATAGATGGGGAAACAGTGGAAACAGTGTCAGACTTTAGGTTTGGGGGCTCCAAAATCACTGCAGATGGTGATTGCAGTCATGAAATTAAAAGATATTTACTCCTTGGGAGGAAAGTTATGACCAACCTAGATAGCATATTCAAAAGCAGAAACATTACTTTGCCAACAAAGATCCGTCTAGTCAAGGCTATGATTTTTCCAGTGGTCATGTATGGATATGAAAGTTGGACTGTGAAGAAAGCTGAGCACCAAAGAATTGATGCTTTTGAACTGTGATGTTGGAGAAGACTCTTGAGAGTCCCTTGGACTGCAAGGAGATCCAACCAATCCAACCAGTCCATCCTAAAGGAGACCAGTCCTGGGTGTTCTTTGAAAGGACTGATGCTGAGGCTGAAACTCCAATACTTTGGCCACCTCATGCAAAGAGTTGACTCATTGGAGAAGACTCTGATGCTGGGAGGGATTGGGGGCAGGAGAAGAAGGGGACGAAGAGGATGACATGGCTGGATGGCATCACCGACTCAATGCACAAGAGTTTGGGTGAACTCTGGGAGTTGGTGATGGACAGGGAAGCCTGGCATGCTGCGATTCATGGGGTCACAAAAAGTTGGACACGACTGAGTGACTGAACTGAACTGAGAGCATATACTTCTTATCAACTCAACATTTATTGGGCTCAAAATTGTGCTAAAAGCTAGGGTTACAGAGATAATAAGCATAATCCTTACACTCAAGAGTATGGAAAATAAAAGAAAGCAACCTTGTAATTATGGCTAAGAGAAAGGAACCCTTGATACTGAGTGTGCAGGGTGAAATTAGTGATGTGAGGGCAGTATGGAAGCAAACTCTATCCTAGGTCTATGCCTAACTTGCCATACCGTAGCTACATGTTTACCTGTCAGGCTTATCTACCACAAGGTGAGCCCAGAGGACAAACAGTGTCTTATTTATATTTATATTCACAGTCATCAGCCCAGAAACTGGTATATAAAAGAAATCTAATAAATATGCTCTGAATGCCATGATTTCTAAGGCTTTTACTCACTGAATTGGCATAGAGCTGAACAAATAGTAAAATGATTGCTAAATAAATAAAGTATTTCAACCTGTAAAAACAAAGGAAGCTTAAAAGTCTGTACTAGACAAAGAACAGTTCCTAAAGAGTCCTTGAGCCACAGGATATGCCGAGATTCCTTACAAAGAGGAACTGGACCTAAGCATCCTTGGCACAGAAACTTCAAGATAAGGAGTGGAGATGTACTCATTCTCTTAACAA